>CM030321.1:836685111-836750946 GCA_002915635.3 Ambystoma mexicanum | reverse complement strand
TAGAGGAAACACCAGGGAGGACCCACACTGCCAATTCACATGCAGGCTTCCCCGCGCACCCCCGAAATACACGTACCCTGCTCATATCGCGTGTGAGACTTCCTGCGACCCCAGTTATACACGTACCCCACTCGCACAGGCCCTTTCGCGTGTGAAACTTACCACGCACCCCCGAAATACATGTACCCTGCTCATATCGCGTATGAGACTTCACGCGAACCCCAGTAATACACATACCCCACTCGCACAGGCCCATTCGCGTGTGAAACTTCCCGCAACCCCAGTAATACACGTACCCCACTCGCACAGGGCCAATCGCGTGTGAAACTTCCCGCGAACCCCAGTAATACACGTACCCCACTCGCACAGGGCCAATCGCGTGTGAAACTTCCCGCGAACCCCAGTAATACACGTACCCCGCTCGCACAGGGCCAATCGCGTGTGAAACTTCCCGCGAACCCCAGTAATACACGTACCCCACTCGCACAGGGCCAATCGCGTGTGAAACTTCCCGCGAACCCCAGTAATACACGTACCCCACTCGCACAGGGCCAATCGCGTGTGAAACTTCCGCGAACCCCAGTAATACACGTACCCCACTCGCACAGGGCCAATCGCGTGTGAAACTTCCCGCGAACCCCAGTAATACACGTACCCCACTCGCACAGGCCATTTCGCGTGTGAAACTTCCCGCGAACCCCAGTAATACACGTACCCCACTCGCACAGGGCCAATCGCGTGTGAAACTTCCCGCGAACCCCAGTAATACACGTACCCCACTCGCACAGGGCAATCGCGTGTGAAACTTCCCGCGAACCCCAGTAATACACGTACCCCACTCGCACAGGCCCTTTCGCGTGTGAAACTTCCCGCGAACCCCAGTAATACACGTACCCCACTCGCACAGGCCATCGCGTGTGAAACTTCCCGCGCAACCCCCGAAATACACGTACCCTGCTCCAATCGGTGTGAAACTTCACGCAAACCCCAGTAAATACATGATACCCTCACTGTACACAGGCCAATCGCGTGTGAAAAACATTCCAGTGAACGCCAGTAATACGCAGGTTCCGAGTGCCAACCAGTCCCAATTGGGACCTTTTGGACCCAGTCCTGGCGCCAGTGGCACCAGGCTCATAAATATGCCCAGTCCCAGCGCTGGAAGCGCCGGGCTCATAATGCTTGGGTGGACTTACCTTCAGCAGACCATGCTGCTTACTTGCCTGCCAGTTGAGCCTCTAATCCTCTTATGTTTGGACTACTTTTCCTGTTGGGTGGGGCTGGAGCCACTCCCTAGATTCAGAACACTGGAACTCTTCTGGAAGGCAGGAACTCTTTTCTTACCAGGAACTCTTTTCTTACTTAGGCGTGGCTGGAAGGAGACACCTAAGCACTACAGGAGGCTATTTAAACCACACCCGGTGGATGAATCTTGCTTTGCGTTATTCTGCAACCTCTGCAGCAGAACGCTCATCGTGTCTTCTGCATCCGGTCCTGGGCCTAAGGAAAAAGGCTTACCATCCTGAATCCAGTCTTCAGCAACACCTATAAAGACAAGAAAGAACAGGTTAGCATTCCGGCATCTGAAAGGCAAAGGCTTACCATCCTGAATCCAGTCTTCAGCAACACCTATAAAGACAAGAAAGAACAGGTTAGCATTCCGGCATCTGAAAGGCAAAATCTTACCAACTCTTCGCACGCTCCGGAGGCCTTCGGCGCTGCATCCCGCATCTGAAAGACAAAACAAGGTGCGTTTAAAGACATTGGGAACTTTAATACTCACGTGCCATTACTCCTTTCCACATCTAATCCAGTGGGTATTCCGGCACCCTGCAGCCGCTCCGAACTCGTACCTGCAAAATAAAAGACAGTTAGAGCGCATCGTGAAGCAGGCAACAAGCGCTTACTTACGTGCTTCCAGGCGCTTCTATTCATCACACGGGCTCCATCTTCAACTCACTTCAGCCTGTCATCCGCCATCGCCGGAACCCTGCAAAACAAGAGACATCATTACTAAAGACTTTAAAGACATTTGAATGACTCGAAACTTACCGTTCGTGCAGTAAACGACGGACAGCAGTCCTCTGAAGTCAAGAGGCCTGCGCTACCTATCCAGTGAAGAAACTGGTTACAGCACCCTGCCCCGAGGCAGATGGAGAGCTCGGCATTCACTTACCTAAGGTGAGAGCGTTAACCTTTGGGGGTCTACAAGAGAGGAGAAGAGGAAAGAGATAGGGACACCCCAATAACCCAAGTTCATTAACCCCATATTTTCTATCTGCAGACATCTTACTCTACACGTCAGGCATACAGTGCACAGAGGTCCAGCCCAAAGAGCCAACCGGGTGCTACACATCACCTTTGAAGATACGGTAGTCGCCCAGTCAAGACCGGCGCCTCTGCGAGAATCAGGTGAGCGTTACAACATGTACCCCACTTGCACAGGCCCTTTCGCATGTGAAACTTCCCGCAAACCTCAGTAATACACATACCCCACTCACACAGGGCCAATCACATGTGAAACTTCCCACGAACCCCAGTGATACACATACCCCACTCGCACAGGGGCAATCGCGTGTATAACTTCCCCGCAAACCCCAGTAATACACGTACCCCACTCGCACTGAGCCAATCACGTGTGAAACTTCCCACGAACCCCAGTAATACACATACCCCACTCGCACAGGGCCAATCGCGTGTGAAACTTCCTGTGAACCCCAGTAATACACGTTCCCTGCTTGCTGTGCTGGTACAGGGTTAGCGCAGCCCTTTGCACTGGATTGGGGATTTTGATGGCTTTTCCCTGCGCGAGGGGTGTTCTTGGGGGCGTAACTGGCGCTGCTGCAGGTTCGCTGCACCACTGTGCGCCATGGGTGGTTTTGGTAGCTCAAATCCATGAATACGCTGTGCGCGGAAATGGTTTTAAGCGCATGCGGCTGGTGCAGAGATTTGCACACGCACACTGTACGCCAGCCGCGTGCGCCACTTGTGCGCTAAATTCTATGAATTACCCCCATGGTGTTTTCTACTTCTATCATAGCTAATTCTGCCTCATTTATTATTAGTGGTTCTCCCAGTGGTTCTTGGCTTCCTATTACAGAAGGTTGACTACTGTCAGGAGTGTCCTTATCTAGTTGGGCCTGGAGTTCTTCTTCGTGTTGCTGTTCATTGTGCAACATTGTTTTTTATTGTGTAAAGTTTACATCAGTTATAGTGCTTTCATTTGCTTTGAAAGCATCTTCATATGAGTCATAGTTATCTAGTATTTCTTCTTCTTTTCTCAATGGTTTAAAGAGTTGTAGCAGGGACATGTAATATACTTCTTTATGTTGAGGAGTCGTTAATGACAATTTGATATGATTAATTAAATTTGGTTTAGTGAGTTTAACTAAGCTGCCTTCACAGTTTGTCACTCTGTATTTACCTTATTTTTCATCAGTTTTTATATTATTTTTGTATGTCTAGTTTTGGGCTATGCGGTATAGACACATGCTTTCCAAAGTATTACTTCTGTTTGGGTAGTATGTGTCCAATACATTGTTTTTAAAAATGTATTGGCTGTTGGGATCACGTATGGCTATTGTTTCTATATCTTCGTATGATATTAGAACTCTTTTTCTAGATTTAGCTGGACCAAGACTATATTTTCAGATTTACCATACAATGAAGTACCAGTTAAACCATCAGCTGCTTCATATGATCCACATTCTCTATGGGAGAGCATTTTTATGCCCAAGCTGTATAATTTCTGAGATACTGTTTTATCTGATGACAGGTCATTCCAGAGGTCTTGGAGCTCTGTTTTTTCTGCTTTGGTTAAGTATGCTGTGACACATCATGCAACTACAATAGAATTGTCTGCAATGTACTGCACATCCATGTTTGCATTGATATATTTTTCTTCTTCTTTTCTTTTTATGTAATATACATTTTTAGGTGACTTACCTTTAACACTATGTCTAACCGAAAACATGAGGTTGTTCACTTGACCTGTATTTGTAACTGTTCTAGGGAAACCAAATCAGCATTTGGTGTAGTATTTCACTTTGTTTTTGTATTTGCAATGACAATATTTTCCACATTTGTGTCTTTGAAATTGTAAACTTTGTACATGAAAATATTTGTGGCTTCTGATGGAATTTCACAAGTGACATATTTTTCAATGAACTGTAAAACAGTGGCATCACTGTCTTGATCAAATGTAGGAGCATCTTTAATCCATAAAAGCATGTGGATATGTGGTGCTCTTCTGGCTTGGTATTCTTTTCTCCAAAAGAAGTGTTGCACTTCTCCAAGGGGAGGAACAGTTTTATTATAAATAAAATGTAGCATAGCAATGAAGCGATGGGGAAAATATCTTGAAACATTAACAGGATCCAAAGAACAAAGTTCTCCAGGTGTTAGTATATCCATGTTTGTTTTGTTTTTGTTTGATATGCGTAGGAAATCATGTAAATCTTCCCATGCATATTCTGCACAACTTAATGTAACAAACCAAGTGGGTGGGCCAAGGTTTCTGATCATACAACGTACATCTCCATGACGTCGAAACCAGTACTCTTTAGTACCACGCATATTTACTAATAGATATGTAATATTTGATTGTAAAACCTCATCCTTTTGTTACACTTTTTGTAATGATTGTGTAGCAGTCATATTTTGGCAGTGTGATTCTGATTTTAATATGTGTGCAACTCCGTAACATAAAGCTGCTAGTTCACTTTCAAAGAGTAGGTGGAATATGTATTCCACATTTTGTCTAAATCTGGGATCTTCAGAATACATCCGTAATGAGCGGTATTCTGATGCTGATATTTGAATAGGTCTATCATCGTACGTTCCTTCTTTGCCAGTAGGAAAGAGTAGACAAAAAACATTTGCTTTTATACTTTTTTCCCAAATGCTGATTGGTGATCCTTTTGTTTGTCGCATTTGTACATTTCCAGTGCATCTTCTATGGTGTCATTAGAGTGCAAAGGATGAATTGTATAATGGTCTAAAGTATTTGATATTGTAGCAGGATCTAGGAGCTCAAATTGACCAGTTTCTTGTGTTTCTTGAATTATTTCATTTGTATCCTTCAAGTTTTCTTCAATATTAATTTCTTGGTAATATTCATTAGTCTCTGTGAGATATTGCAAGGCTTTTCTAACTTTATGTAAATATACCAGCTGTTGCCATTTTTTTTTCTTTTGTAGGTACTCAATTTACTAAGATAATTAAAGATTGCTGAATTGGACGTTGCACTCCTAGAGTATGCACATTTTCTTTTAGATTTAATGGTAAATAAACTACTTTTCCACGAATGCCTTTTACCAATTCAGAGGGAGGTGATTTTGCTGTTTTTGGTTGAAGGCGTATTATTGCTTGAAATGGGTGCACTGTTTGAAATATGATGCTCTCATATAAATTAAGTTGTTGTAGGGGTTTTGGTAGTGGGTATAATTCCAAATTATTTGTGATAGCACGTGAAGGAGTTTGGTTGTTGTCAAGTTTTGTAGTGCAGTTACTGCAAAGTATTAAGGGGTCAGTTATTTCGTATTTGTTTTCTGCTACAGGGTAGAAAGCTAATTCAAACTATTTAGAATCTTCATTGTCTTCTATTTTGTATGATAGGTCTACAGTTTTTGTGTTACTTTTATAAAAAGTTCTGCAACAACATACACACACATGGTTTGGTACTTCAGCTGATGTACTTTTATTATTTCTTTTATGTGTGTGTTTAGTAAAAGGTTGCCATGTGTAGAATTGTTGCTGATTTGGTTTAAAGCAATTTCATTCTGTAAGTGGCTTTCACTTTCAAAATATTTATTCTGGATATAGTCAATGTCTTCAAGTAGGTCTTTTGCTGTACCATGTAGAAGAATGCTATTTAAATTTGCTAGTGCTAAAGGAGGACTTTTAGCATAGTACAGTTTATAGACTAGATTTCTCATAGTTGAATGATGTGTTGATATCCTTTTGATATCATGGAAGGTGGTTTTACAAGTAGGTCCTGTAATGCAGGCCAATGAATGTCCTTGTAGTCCTGTGTACTTGTGCACTGGACAGGTATCCATATTTTGCAGTAGTTTAATTTTGATTTTGTCTTTGCTTTTTACATATTGATTGAGGAATTGGAGTAAAGACTTGAAAAACTGTTTGGGAATGTTACACATTGATGTGCATGGCAATTTTACACTAGATGTTCTGATTCAGTTGAATGGAGGGGTAATTCTAAGTTTTCAGGGCATATTTTTGTAAGGAGTACTTCTTGTTCCATTATGGTATTATTCACTTTTTCATAACCTCGACCACTGCAATATATGACAATTGTATTTGTTTGCTTTTGTTTGTACGCTTCTTCATTAAAGTGTGGTTCTGTGCTCGTATTGTGATTCCATTCACCTCCGCATATACTTAAGAAGTCCTTTCTGTTGACATTTCGTTTATTGAGAAGTCTTTTTTTTAATTTAGTTATTAGTTTTGTTAGTGGTTTAATTTTGTTTAACACTAAAATAAATAACTTTCTTTTGAGAAGAATTGCACTATCAACGCTTCTAAGATTAATTTCCTACAATAGGTTTTAAGGGTTGAACCAGGTTTCTCTCCTGTTTTTATAAGATTT
This sequence comes from Ambystoma mexicanum, assembly GCA_002915635.3. Lineage (NCBI taxonomy): Eukaryota > Metazoa > Chordata > Amphibia > Caudata > Ambystomatidae > Ambystoma > Ambystoma mexicanum. The sequence continues at coordinate 836,744,339 of CM030321.1, read as the reverse complement.
TGAAGGACTCTGTGAATGAACATTTATAGAAGCAGTTTTATCTGTAGTGATAGCTGATTTTTGTTAATTGTTTTCTGGTTTGTTTTACATTTTGATAGAGGAGGCAAAGTTTTTCCACTTGAAACTTCTTTTGTTTCACTGAATGACTGTATTAGTTGTTTTGTTTCAACTTCTTTTACAATTTCCACTAGATATGGATGCTTATGTTGGACACTTTTATTTTCATTTGCTCTACTTCTGTGTTGCTTTCTACGGACTTGGCTTTTGGTAGGCATTCTTTAAAAATAAAGAAGGTATCGGTTGGGGTGTTCTGCAATGTATGTGTGCTGTGTGCATGAGTGTTTGAGTAAGATGATAAAGATGTATGTAATGGTGTGTGATTGTGCATTGGGAACTACAACTAGTAGGGATGGGTTTTCTTGAATTTATATGCTACTAAACTGGGGTTCAGGTGACAGAAAAAAGTAAGCTAGTGGTGTGGAGAAGTACAAATAGTAAATCTAATGCATACAATTAAAACAGTTGTTTGTTCTATAATATCCAAATTGTAGCAGTTGAGTTGGGTCATTTGTGTGACCAAAAATAGGAATTTGTGGGCCATTCTGTCTGTAAATCGCTGTTTAAGACATGGCGATTTACAGACAGAATGGTGCACAATCTCTATTTTTAGGCAGAGAAATAGCATGCATTAACTTTACAGTGTGTTTCAGTAATAGTACAAATATTATTGTGATATTCTACTTACTTTTTTTTAAATGAACAGGTTAATTCTTAGTTCTTCTTTGTTCTTCAAAATCGGTTGGTTCTTTTTAGGATAATGGTCTTCACTGCAATTGTAAAAGAAACAAATTAGTAATTATGTTTGTATATAGCACTGTTTTTAATTTAGACACTGATTTTTTTAATTGAAATCCTCAGCGCCTTCCTCAAGACCATTAAAACTATCTTATTGACATAAGATACGTCGCACAAGTTCAATACACATGATATGTTCTTAATGAACAAATTGTATTGTAATGACTAACTTTAGCAAACAGAATATCTTTACTATATTTGTGAAATTCATAATGTACCACTGAATACCACTATTTCTGTAACTAAGGTCTTCCAGGTAATAGTGTCTCAATGTCATGCTTAAATTAAAGTAATTGAATAAATAAAGAAATAAAACAAAAATAGTTTGAAAATCTGTTCATGTATTGTACAGAACATATGCTGTAAGCGACTTCAATTCAACATTAGAGCTAAGTCAATGCCTAGTCTGGGATGCTGATGGAAGCCCATATTGATGTATTTTAATGTTCAGTTCATTTACTCTGGATGACAACCCTTATATAACACCCCTCTCGTAAAATCCCCCTGACCCCACTGCCTCAAGAAGTAGGTTTGTTTTGCAAATTAAAAGGTTTATTTGAAAATTATACAATATATGTCTATCACACTTTTATAGTAAATTAATATTTGATAGCCCACTTGTGAAGATGATAGTGATCAACAATGTATAATGTTACAATGGTACACTCTTTTTGATGGCTTAGAAGTGATATAGAGAGGATAAAGTAGCTAAGAATGCTTTTATGGCTTCAAGGACAACGCAATGATGAATGAAAATGCAGTACCGAAAATAAACTTGATATGACTTCAACAAAAGACAAGGTAATCACTTTTCTTTGACAATTCCCCCCCCCCCCCCTTTATGCAAGGTAAAGAGATGGAAGGAAAGCACACAGTTCTCAGGAATGCAATCAAATATAATTCAGTTTCCCCCTAGCAAGCTTAGATGAAAACAGGTAGAAGTCTTAAACACAGGCAAGGTACTTTGATGTGGTTGCAATTAAGCGAAAAATATGTGAAAAATGATTTTAATTCCCTCTAGAGGTTCAGGGTGGGTGACAGCTACTTTGTATTAGTTCAGGATCACTTTAGCAATGTCCTATAATGCTCTATGAATGATTGTCAGGTTGCAAACGAATTTTAGCAAAGGAAAGCAAGGACAAATATTTTTACACGTGGCTGAAATGAATCAAAATGTCAAATCGCGGCACATTTAGTCACGTGCGTCGAGCGCAATTACAGAGGCACTATAAGTGGTAGCAAGTTCTGGAGATACGGCCGATTTAGTAAAGGTAGTTTTTCGGATTTTAAATTTTAAAGCTCAGAATGACAGATGACAGTTTTCAGGTTTAAGGGTGACAGAATGACACGATTCTAGGAGGCAGTTCTAATAGGCTAAAATAGTTTAGATTAGATTATTTTAAACTAAGAGATTGGTTTTCGCACACTGCTAGCTGGGTACTCACACTAGATTTTGGACAGGAATGTGACTTCATCACGGGTCGGGTCGGGTCAGGATTGGACTGTGGTTCCCTCGCCACGGACAGTCTCTTCCTGGTTCTGCTCATTGGATCTGGGTCAGCTCTGCTAGCGGCACTGCACAGCGATCTGGTCTGGGTCTGGTCTCTCCGGATAATTCTGCCTTCTGGATCTCTGGTTCTGGCAGAAGTTCTTGGCAAAAATTCAAACAGCTCGCCCGGCTGTTGAATAGTTTGGTTGGTTTTGAGGCCTGCTGAAGAGAACTCAGCTTGTGGGTTAGGCCTTTTTTTTGAGTTCTAGAGTCAGAGTTCTAAGTTCTGGTCTCTGTCTTGCTGGAGTCAGTCTAGGTCTCTGGAGTTCTGGATGTGAATTTGTCCATCAGCGTGCTCTGCAGAAAATGGGAATTGAGTGTCTCTACCTGTCCCAGCAGTCTCTTTTTATGTGTTCTACAAGTGTGTGTGTGCATGGACATAACTGAGCCGGCACCTCACAATCTATCATTGGCCACGTCCTCCTCTCTCCCTTGATTGGGGAGCTGGGTTGTGTGTCATCTTTATGGCTTACAGAAAGACACTCCCCTTGTCAATGTGCACACAAATCTATTTCTGATCCAAATACATATGCTTGTCCGACTCTGATCTTCCTGGGGGCTTGCATTAAAAAATGACAACTTAATTTCGTTTTTTATTGGTTTACCAATGTTAAATCTGTATCAAAAATTACACCAATGTACACCCTCCTTCTACACACATTCCAGTAATTTACTAGGTTTCTAGTATAAACCCGGGGTCTGTAATATCAATAAATAGCAGGGTTTTGCCTCAGAACATGGTACAAAGTTGAATCAAGTCTTGAATTGTGGGTACATTTCTTGGATTAAGGTTCTCCAAATTGCACATTTTTGTGAGCTTAATACAATATTTTAGAAGCATTTAACTTAAACATATATTTGCTGCAATGGGAATCCACACTCAAGTCTGGCCCGCCCCTCGAAGCTGGGTGGGTCAGCTCACATGTCCCTGCTCCCATGCAGAGCTCTGTTTACAGTCCACATCTAAAATTAACATACTCCATTCAAGGGGAAAGGGACTATTGTGTGGTGTCCGGGCAGGCTGAAGGGAAAAGTCCTCCTTCGCAATCACCAGGGTCATGTGATATCCTGGGCTGTTGTGTGGGTCTCTGGGGTGAGAAGGTTTCCTAGCCTCTTGGCCTGTTAATTGAATCAGATTGTCTCTGGGAACAGCAGGTGGCTAAGAATTTTAATTAACCAACAGGCTTTGAAGTCCCAGTTAGGCTGGATCCTCTTGCACTCCTGAGATACAGTCCTACTGTCAGAGTTTAGACCGCTAGCACCGGTTTGTGGACAAAGCTGGTACTGCACCCATTTTTGGGCTCTGTCTTGAATTAATGCATTTCAATAGAGTGGTCTTTTGCTTGATAGTATAGGATCCTTACTTAACATTGTTTTGATTGCATCCTTACAGTAGAGTGGTGATGTGGAACCCCCCACAATAAGGTTGTATCTTTAGAATGGTCTTGTGCCCATGATTTTAGCAACTTTTTGACATCAATAAAAACGGATTTTGAACAGAACCGCCTTTCTTTGCACTGGTGGGTGGCAGATTAGGTGACCATTTTGGTGTGCTCAAACTGTGCAGTTCTCCTGGATTCTGGCGTGAATGTGGGCGGCGACAGCTCATCCCCACATCTACCCAGTCTATTGATTTAGTTTGTTCTGGGATAGAATAATGGGCGGCGACAGCTCATCCCCCTTCTACCCAGTCTATTGATTCAACATGGGTCAAAACCCTTGACAATGCATACCTGTAGTTTGTGTTCATGCATTTGGATATGCATGGAGCTGCAAGTATAAATCTTGGAGACTTGTACAGTATTTCTTGTAGATGGTGCTTGCCAATGAGAGATTCACAGTACATTTGCAGTGCTGATCTATGATGATGCAGTTAGATGTAGAGGTCTTGAATGTGATTGGTTGATGGTCATGTGACTTCTTAGCTACATCCAATGAGGGAATGGCACAGAAAGTGAAGTGGAAATGGTACAAGGGCTGTTCATGTTACGATATGTCCGCGGACATGGCGGTAGTTCGCGGACATCAGGTGTTACATCCAGAGATTTTTGGGTTCAGAAGTCATGCACATGAGAATGAGCACTGAAAGGGATTGGTCAGGAAAGTTTAGTGGGTGTGTTGTGCCAGAAGAGAGTTTCTCAAATACTCTTTTTGCTGAGAGAACAACAGATAGATATGGCTGTGTGTTTCAGAAAACAGATTGTTTGGATTTTGGGAGATTCATGGATACATTGGTTGAAGGTGCATGCAGAAAACTCTGGAGTAGCTGTAGATCTTGGATTTCCAGATGTGGAAACGGAGCTACCTCTTTGTGCTAGTTTGTGCTAGTTTGTGCTAGTTTGGAGACAGGGATCAGTTTAGGACATGTGTCGGGAATTTCTTTGCAATTTTCTATGAACGAAGATCTTGGGGAGGTCATGGACATGTTCCCTAATTCTCAAGTAATATTTTCACGGATTGCACAGAGACACATGTGGCTTCGTTCTTCTTCATTTGGTCCACAAATGGAAAAAGCAAGGTGCAATGTTAATAAGACTGTTTGTGCCTTTCTAAGAGATTTTGGCATGTCCTCTTTTCACAATGAAAATATTATGTTTCGTGGTACATAGATTTTTCGCAGAGATGGAGTACATCTTACTTATGCTGGCAATCAGATTTTTTTGAGAAATATAAAAAATGCATTACAACCTTTTTTAGAATTACAGCATCCATTTTGAAGTAGGTGTTAAGTATTTATAATTTTTGACATACAAACACCTCCCAAAGACTGTTTTCAGAGCCACCACTTCCTACCAGAGAAAATTGCAATTATGGTTATAATAGGGTAGCAATCCAATGTTTTAGATGTCCGTGGACTGTCCGCGGACTTCTAAAAAATACAAAGGGCCCTGCTTTGTATTTTTTTTGGTTTTTTATACATGACCCACGGGAGAGGAGGGGAAAGGAGGGGAAAGGGGGGACACCAATCACAGGGATAAGAAAGGGCGAGCTGAGAGAGGAAGATGTAGAGTGGGTTTTATTTGGGTAGTGAGCAGGTCTTCTCATGCTCTGAGATGATAGTCTCAAAAGCACTGCGAAGTCGCTCCGCCTGCAGAGTACTGTGTCACAGTACATACATACAACTGTGACCCTCGAAAGGTAAGGGTCATCAGAATTCTGTATGGCCTGTGAGTCAGCTTGAGAAAGACGCTGTCCCACAGAGGTGGTCCTTGTGGTGACAGGATCAGAAACAGAGGATGAAGTAGAGGAAATCAACCTACTACGTTCTTCGCAAGGTACAGCCTTGCGAATAGCCCCAGAATGAAATGACCTCAGGTGTCGCTTCATGGTAGTGGTCCCAAAGCTGTACGAACCATACCTCCCGTGACTGAGTATCATTTTGCACTCATTGCAGGTGACACAGTTCGCACGTGCCTTAGGACCATTCCCATGAATGGTAAACAACCGCCACACCCAAGACTCACGCCTAGTGCGGGTAGTAGGGATTTCCTCTACCTCATTCTCCTCATTCTCTTCTTCCTCCTCTGCATCCTCACTCCTGTTCACCACTTCAGGCCCTTGGGGAGGTGGTGGTGGTGGAGGGGGTGGGAGTGGTGCTGAGGCAGACACAGCACCAGGTGGCAGCAGTGGAGCCACAGAAGCCATCAGGTTGAAGATGGAAATCTGCAGGTTGCAGCAAAAATCTCTGTGCTCTGTAGAGTAGCCAGAAACACAATGAGAATAAGGTCTAGGACATGGTCTTTTATAGGGGTGCTTGTGCGCCGTCCGTGGACATGTGTGCTGTCTGCGGACAGATCGAACACAAAAAAAGGTTCAAAAGGTTTCAAAAAGTATGTATAAACTTATAATTATTATGTGGGACTTGTTTTTATTTGAAAATATTGTGGATTACTTGAACATGTACTTTTAAATTGTTCAGTGATACGAACAGTGTCCGCATTCAGAACACGCGATCAGCGTGGGCGCGGTCACATGGTCGCTTCGCGAACATGTTCGCGAACGAAGCGGCTGTCTGCAGGACACCAAATGCACAGGCATTGGTTTGCGCATGCGCGTTTATGTTCTATGGACACTGTTCAGGTCCTGAAGTAATTAAAAGTGCGTCAGACGTCAAACGAACAGTTACGGACAGGCGTTTGTTCTTAGAACAGTGTCAACTTGCTTGCAAACAATACAGACAGAAATAGCGTCCTCAGAACACCTCCATTTGCGTTTCTTTACAAACATTTCAGAACACCAATTGTGTTCTTAGAACAGTTTCAACTTGCTAACGAACAGTATGGACAGGTATAGTGTTCTTCAGGACACCTCCATTTTCGTTTATTTACGAACATTTCAGAGCGCCAATTGTGTTCTTAGAACAGTTTCCACTTGCTAACGAACAGTACGGACAGGTATAGTGTTCTACAGGACACCTCTATTTTCGTTTATTTACTAACATTTCCGGACACCATGTGTGTTCTTAGAACAGTTTCAACTTGCTAGCGAAGAGTACGGACAGGTATAGGGTTCTTCAGGACAGCTCCATTTTCGTTTATTTACGAACATTCCAGAACACCCGCGCTGTCCGCGGACACCGACATTGTTTTTTAAAAAAGAAAAAAACAGAAACTAATTACAACTCAATATAAAAATGTAACTTTATTTAACATATATTAATAATTTATGACAGAGAAGGTGAGGCAGAAACAGAAACAAAAACAGGAGAATTAGGGGTTTCAACATGATTGGTATCAGGTGAAGAAGGGATGGAAGTCTCATCAAAACATTTTGGGTTATGGAGAGGGTTTCAGGATAATTGACTGGGATATGGTGTGGGGCAATGGTATGAAATTTTTGTTCTAAAATGAACTTCAACAAAAGTTTTCAAATTATTAAAATTGGTCAACAATAAATCAATTGTTTTTTTTTATGCTGTCAAGCGTGTTTTCCATAACAGCTTCTTCAGAGGTATTTTCTATTTTGGTATGTTCTGTACAAAAAAACTATATATATGTTAAATGTATATAAAATAATAATAATTAAATGGTTTATATTGTAAAGTGTATACCATTAGTTTCACTATCTTGTGACATTTCCTCATGTGAGAAATGCTGCTCTAGCCATCCCAGAGTACTAGACTTTTCTGTGAGATATATAAATATATATATAAATAAAAACAAGCTAAAATAACAGAAAATTACAACGTACAAAGCACTAGACAAAGGACAAAGGTATAGTAAGAAGAATGGTAAAGACAAATGGATACCTCAAGGTACTGCTTTTAAAAGTTCCTGAAGGCATACAAAGAAAATCATCCACCAAGAGACAAAAAGCAATGATGGAAAACAGGAACTAGATGCTTTGGAGAGGGGTACAACCACGGTTATGCGATATGACTTTCTCACCTCTGGCAAATTTCCAGAAGCCTTTAAAATAGTGCATGTCAAACCGCTTCTAGAAAAGGCATCCCTCGACCCCCTTGACCCTAAAAATTACAGGCCGATCTCCAACACCATATTTCTCACTAAACTCATTGACCGGGCTGCAAACTCCCAGCTCAACCGCTTTATGGAATTCAATAAAAAACTCAATCCCACACAATCAGGGTTAAGACCGTGCCATGGAACAGAAACCACTCTGATCTCAATCTGGGATGATCTCAAGGTCACGGCAAACTCTTGAGGGTTGTGCAGCGCTAATTCTCCTTGTTTTGTCAGCAGCCTTTGACACCATTAACCACTCAATTGTCCTTGACCGCCTCCACTCCTTAGGAATCTGTGTCTCAGCAAGCAAATGGATTGCCCCCTTCTTCAGCAACAGGAAACAATTTGCCTTCCTCTCTCCTTTTGTCTCAAATGCTCGCGCTGTGAACACTGGACTACCCCAAGGCGCCTGCCTCTCTGCTCTCCTTTTCAACCTCTATCTGACCTCTCTACCAGGAATCATATGCACGCACAACCTCTCCTGTTACAACTATGCTGACTATACCCAAATTATCCTAAAAATTTCCAAAACAAGCACCAACCCACGTCCCGAACTTGAAGTTTACCTCAGTTATATTGACTGATGGATGACAAAAAAACACCTCCTTCTGAAACCAGACAAAACTGATATCATGGTGTCCAGCATTACTGCCCTTGTCCCACAACCACTCCCACGGACCCCCTCCCTTTGCACCCCCCAAAATAGTCAAAAACCTTGGCTACACTATGCATTCAGGCCTAACCTTCTCCTGTCAGATCAATAATGTATACAAATCCTGTCACTACCACCTCAAAATCCTTAGATGCATTTTCCCTTACCTCACCTATCCCAACCGGCTTGCCGCTGGCATATCTATTGTAATACTATGACTGCACTATGCCAACTCCTTATACCTGGGAGCACCTGCACACCAACATAACAAATTCCAAAGAGCCCAAAACGCTGCCGCCAAACTTCTTCTCGCCCTGGGACACAGAGACCAGATCTCTCCTGCTCTGCACAAACTCCACTGGCTCCTTGTTGGATGAAGGGCCTCCTTCAAAACCCTTTGCATTACCCCCCGAGCAGTGCACAAGACTGGCCCAACGTACCTACAAGGGAAGATAAAACCCTACATCCCATCACGCACCCTAGGATCAAGCACCGCCCTCTTACTAGTGATTCCAATTCAGCCAGGATGGGATGATCTGCCTTCTCAACTCACTTCCACACACATTCGACACACTCAAGACTACATGGCCTTCCAAAAAGCTCTAAAATCGTGGCTCTTTCCATAAACCCGATTAAGACCACCTAGTGCTGCTGACACCCTGCAACCTGCGGACAAATGTTTGAGGAGATAACAAGCAATTACACCACTGAAAGCAACCAATAAGTCACCAAGACAGAATCAGGAACTGGTTACCATAGATGAAAACCTTAGCATCCTGCAGGCACTGTATATGACTGCTGACTATCCACTTCCTGAGTCTACTACACATGCCTAGCTGCTTCCTGTGCCATCTCCTCTAACAGCAGCTATCGCAAAACGTGTAAATGTAATCCAGAACAGTGGGCTTGTAAGTATAAAACATCCGCTCCAGACGCTCACCTCTCCTTTCACTATGCTCACTCTCTACTCTACACCGACACACAATGGAGCACAGCTACACCTGCTCACATACCAACAATACTCCATGAACACTCCAACATCCTGCTACAACGCGGCTATACCCCATGAAAAAAATCGACCTAGCTGTACACATAAACGTCCTACACAGGCCTAAAGCCACCCGAATCCAGTCTTGGAGACCAAGTCCAGACTGCACACATTCAACTGATCTCTCAGTACCACCACACCTAATGTTAGGATGCAGCTACCATCAGGCAATCTTATCAGCTGCTCACATATTGAGTGCACCCAAGCACCCTATGATTCAATTCTCTCGACTGACTTGAACTATGGTCCCTGAGGGCTTTCAACCCACAAGGGTTTTGAGGTCATACCAATGATATATATATAGCGCTATATAAATACCAAATAACATAACATATAGCAAACCAGAATGTGTTTTCCGTATGCATGGGTAAGCCAAAACACAATGACGTGTTCGCACCTAAATTATTGACCAATCGCCTAAATTAACAAGAAGGCATGCCTGCACGTAGCTGTAGCCAGAGAGAAAAGGCCCAATCACTTTGAAAGCTGCATTGACGCAGTTATGCAGCTTCATGCCTGTTTGTAACAGGTAATCAGTTCATGTAAGACGTGTTTCTACTATATCTTTAAAGTTTAAAGTACAATTAATACCCGGCAAGGTATAATCGTATTGTTACAATCAATCTGATTGGCCCTCACCATGTCCATAGCATCCAGACAAGAGATCAATCACCACTACATCCCTTGGTGTTTGTTCTGTAAGTGGCTGCAATGAAAGGAGTGAAGGGCCTAAATGTACTCCCTTCTCCCTTTCCATAGCAGCTATTGTCTCTGTTTTCTTATTTCTATCTTTATAATGGCCATCATGGAAATGGAGAAGAGACTATATGTAGTCCCTTCTCCCGTTGCATGGTGGCCATCTTCTTTGTTAAGTTGATTTTTTACTGTTTTAAATGGCCACCATCAAAAAGGCAAACAGACTTCATATCCCATTCCATGGCAGATATCTTTTTTTTCAGTTGCAAAATGGCGGAGTGCGTTCAACCAAATAAAGCCACTATTTGTACCGCGGGATGACATGGATGAAGAGTTCCAGCAGATGCATTGCATAATCTTTTCTTTCATGAGAAAGAAAGATCCTGGGAAGGCCTCTCACTCATCCAAGTGGTACTGCTGGAGATAGGAGCAGCACATCTGTAGACACTTCATGAAAATCCTCCTCTCTGAACCTCTCTAGCATTTCTAATAACTCTTCAAATAGAGTGTTTCAGTGCTACCACTGTTTGAAAACTCTGGCTCTTGCTAGAGGTTTATTCTGCACAACCACCACTCATTGCTGCAGTGAATATATAAGACCACCGATAAGCCAAAAAAGGCTGCAGCCCGATATGGGCCAGAGCATCTTGTGCAATTTCCAATACACATCATCTACATCATCCCAGGTAGCTCAAACCAGGTGATTTATCATAATTTATGTTCCTAGCTTTCTAACAGAACATTGGAAGAGCCACATCTTAGTGTTTTTTGCACAATGTTAGACATCTTCAAATGACCAACTGGTGATGAAAATATAAAACAACAAAGTTGACAACTCTAAAAAGACAATGGGCCTCATTACACGGAAGGCGGTAATGGTTAACGGCCACCGTTAATGGTAACGGTGGCCGTTAACCATTACCGCCTTACTACGAGGTCCCTTAGCGGGTTGGTGTTTTAACATCTGCTTTTTGCAGGCGTTAAAAACCAACCCGCTAAGGGACCTCGGAGCTAATTACGGCACCGCAAAATTGCAGTGCCGTATTTAGCGCCTTCCCCATTCCCATAGAGCCCTATGGGGCAGAAATGGGAATGGGGAAGGGCAATGGCGGAAGGGGGATTTACCGCCCCACCAAACTTGGAATGGGGCGGTAAATCCCCTTTCCGCCAAGGCGGTGCCGGTATTTTACCGGCATGAGCCATGGCGCTAATAGCGCCATGGCTCACCGCCTTCCGTGTAATGAGGCCCAATGCCACACAAAATGAAACTGCCTCTCTGAACCTCTCTGGCATTTCTAATAACTCTTCACATAGAGTGCTAACATACTGCAGATGTTTGAAAACTCTGGCTGTTGCTAGCAGCAGCTTTAATTGATTGAGGTTGATTCTGCACAACAACTGGTCACAACTACAGATATTAGACAACATATAAGCCAAAATATGCTGCAGCCCAGTATGGTCAAGACCATCTCATGCAATTTCCAATACACGTTATACACATCATCCCAGGAAACTCACACCAAATGATTTATCATAATTGATGTTCCCAAACTTTCTGACGGAAAATTATGGGTTTCATACTTTCCAAAATCAAAACCAGAAAACGAGGACTATATTCTAAGAAAACAAATACAATGGCTGACACATTTTCACTGCAACCTATCAAAAGAAGTACACATTTACAACATTAACACCAGCCAATTAGAAACACAGAGAACACATTCAAAACCCTGCCCAGCAACACTAGTAGCCACAGATATTCAATGCACCTGGCTACACCTACATTTTCTACAAACTGAAAACCAAACTAAGCCAACCTTCAAAACTTCAAATACGACATGACAACACATACCCACACAAAATAACACACCCAGATATAATTCTGTGCTATATCACCCTCATAACAAATTGATTATTGCACAGAAAATGTATGTTTATATAAGCAGCTATAAATATAACTTTGCCTATTAACACAACTAATAAAAATACAAAAAACATTGAAGCACCTATGAACATACTTGTAATACACACAGCTATAGAAAAACACAAACATGAGCGTTTTACTGATAGCCGTGGCTGTTCGGAAAAACTACGACTTAAACAAATATATTTCCAATACCGTAAACTCCGAACAAGTGTCCCTAACATACATACTAGCTCCCATCCACTCCCCTTTCTCCTCCTCCACTCCCCTGGACTCTCCCAATTCCTGAAAACACACAATGCATCTATGATGCTACTACACCCAAAATGTTGGATAGCCATGGCTACCACCCGTTCACAAACACACAGCATGCCATTTGCCACAATATAGCCGCGGCTGGATAGGGTACTACATCTACCCCCTGTGCACCACTGATTGGCTGCTGGATAGCCACAAATAATTACAACAGTACCATCAACCATTGCAAACTTGAAAAACACACACATCATACATACCAGAGAAACAGAGAAAGACTGGAGATATAGTGACTGGTTTGAAAACGGTGTGGCTGATCGGAGACAGTTGGCTGTTTTGGTCACTGTCCTTTCTAATAAATATATACGTAATAGATCAGTCTTAGAAATATACTGCATAATACATCAGTCTTGGAATGGACTCTGTTGGGTACAAACAGTATACTTTTTTCCACATTGAGGCCTATAGCTGTGGGTATGGTCCAACAAACCCGCGGCTATGACCCTCCCCAGAAGTTGCTGTGGTTAGCCGCACCTCCAATATTCAACAGCCCATTGAGCTACATTGTAGCTGCGGTTATTCATCTATGTTTTATAAAAAAAATAATATCCTTCTATCTGAAAGAAAGAAAACATAATCAGTTAGAAAACACACACACTTTAAGAAACACAAGTTAATACACACGTGTTTATGACCCCCATATCTTGTATGCAGTGCATAACAAACACTATATAAGATACAGCATTTGCGCAAACAACACTGTTTTTCTCTTTCCACATACTAATCATTGGGAAAAAATACAACTTCGATTAAAAATATATATATATATATAAAAGCATAATCAAACTTCACACATTAAAGGTGCTGCCTCCAATAACCGACACATGAAACACCTGCAGCACTCAATTTCAAGAATCATCAGAAATGCTAGAAAGTTTCAAAAAGAAGGCTTTTCAAAAACTGTCTACAAATGCGCTGGCTCCATCTCCAGCAGTACCACTATGCTTTGAACATAGGTTGACTTTAACTGTCCAACATCCGGTGCAGACATACTGGGATGATGAGAACGATACAGCTAAAAGACAATGCAAAAATAAAAAATGAATAAATGAACTTTGGTTGCCGTCGGTATTTTACCAATTGCTCCATGGTGAATGGTGGAATTACCGCCCCATTACAAGGTTGGCGGGGCGGTAATTCCCCATTCACCATTGGCCCTTCCCCATTCCCATTTTTGCCCCCATAGGGCTCAATGGACATGGGGAAGGCGGTAGTTACGGTACCGTAAATGCCTCCAAGGGCCCTTTGCGGATCCAATCCTTAACGGCTGCTAAAAACCCGCAAAGGGACCTCATAATTAGGGATAAGGGGTTAACGGCGCCGCCACCTTTTACGGCGCCATTAACCACTTACGGCCTGGGTCGTAATGAGGCCCCATCAATTGCACTACCTCACATAAAACTCAAAAGAGCTAGGAGTACGGCATAGCTGAAACTGCATTTAAATGACAACAAATACAAGCAAATATACCTTCAACCTCACTCACATGAAAACAAAATCTAAATGCCTACACGTAAATGCCATTGATTAACAAATCTAATTGTGTTGGTCCATGTTAGTGAAAGTTAAAAAATACATAAAAAATACTTGCAACACAATCAGAGCAGAAGAGAAAATGATAATAACCACCATCTGCTAGCAGTAATTAATATAACACACAAAACTGCAAATAAACCTTCCAACATGTAAATATGTATTAATACTTACTTTCACATCAGCCACACTCCTGCCATGGGCACAGTGAGCGTTCTGCAATCAAAAGGATACAACTGCAGAAAATGGTGGCTTTTGTAGTATCCAAAATGAATACCGAAAAATGAGGACTATATACCAATTCAACTACTAAAATGGATGACACCTTTTCACTACAACCAATCACAAAGAGCTACACAAATAGAGCAGTGACAACAACCAATAACAAAAACCGAAACCCTATTTTTTCCAAACTCAGCCTCTTTCATAGCTGAAACTATTTGACACGGTTGCAGACCTTTCCACATACATTTTTCTACAGGCCCAAAATAAAACTGAATTGGCCTAAGCACATAAAATAACACAACCAAATACAATTTTGTTCTGTATCACCCAAATAAAAATATGTTTATTGCACAGAAAATGTAAGTTTATAAACAGAGCTTTAAATATACCCAGGCTTCCAGTCACAACTAATAAAACGCTGAATAGTATTGACAAACCTACACAAGTGCTTTTTAATAGACGCGGCTGTCCCAATCGCCATAATATAGCTGCAGTTGCAAAACTGTGTCACATTTGCCCACAGGTAACAATGGCGCACAACAAGTGTCTGATGCATAGCCACGGATAAGCACAACAGTACGATCAACCAATCAAAAAGTTAAAAACACACCCTGCTCATACAAACTATTAGAAAAAAATTCAAACTAGGAATCATTTTTCTGGAAAAAGAGAAAGACTGCAGATATCATGACTATTTGAAAACTTTGGGGCCGATTCATGGAACAAACGTGCGCCGAAAATCTACGCGCAAGCAGGCGCAAGCGGAAAAAAAGAGGCGCGTGCGATTCATGGAAGTCCCTGCGCGTGTCTTCCTCGGGATGTGCGCCAAACCCGTGCATGGCGCACACGTCACTGCAACATCCCGAAAGACGTGCGCGACGCGCACAGTGAAAGCGCACAACCTCTGCGCATACACTAGAAAGTGGGCGGAACACGGGGCGTAACGCGCGGAATGGGGAACAACTCGCGAAAACAAGGGCGTAACTGGGGATGTACTGCAGGAAGCAGAGGAACGCCCACACGCACCGCCACACGTATTCATGGAACCGAATAGGGCAAAGCCACGCACAGCGAAAGACACGCACAAGCCGATACACGTCCGCCACACAAAGGCAGGCGGTAGCGTCCCTGCGCATTACAAAAGTGGCAACATACAGCAATAGTGCGAGCGGGGTACGTGTATTCCGGGGGTTCGCGGGAAGACACACACGCGACCTGGCCTGGGGGAGCGGGCTACGTGTATTACAGGGGTTCGCGTGAACTTTTACACGCGATCGGGCCTGGGGGAGCGGGCTACGTGTGTTACAGGGGTTTGCGTGAACTTTTTCACGCGATCGGGCCTGGGGGAGCGGGCTACGTGTATTACAGGGGTTTGCGTGAACTTTTTCACGCGATCGGGCCTGGGGGAGCGTGCTACGTGTATTTCAGGGGTGCGCAGGAAGTTCCACACGCGAATAGCCTGGGCGCGTGTATTACAGGGGTTTGCGTGAACTTTTTCACGCGATCGGGCCTGGGGGAGCGTGCTACGTGTATTTCAGGGGTGCGCGGGAAGTTCCACACGCAAATAGCCTGGGCGCGTGTATTACAGGGGTTCGCGTGAACTTTTTCACGCGATCGGGCCTGGGGGAGCGGGCTACGTGTATTACAGGGGTTTGCGTGAACTTTTCCACGCGATCGGGCCTGGTGGAGCGGGCTACGTGTATTACAGGGGTTCGCGTGAACTTTTTCACGCGATCGGGCCTGGGGGAGTGTGCTACGTCTATTTCAGGGGTGCGCGGGAAGTTCCACACGCGAATAGCCTGAGCGCGTGTATTTCAGGGTGCGCGGAAGTTTTACACGCGAATAGCCTGGGCGCGTGTATTTCAGGGTTCGCGGGAAGTTTCTCACGCGATGGCCTGGGGAGCGGGCTACGTGTATTTCAGGGGTGCGCGGAAGTTTTACACGCGAATAGCCTGGGCGCGTGTATTTCAGGGGTGCGCGGGAATTTTCTCACGCGATCGGGCCTGGGGAGCGGGGTACCACTCACCGTCTGCCTTGCGTGTAGTAGAACGCGTAGCCAACACCCGCTGTGAAGTAATAGCGTGTGAACCCCAACGGATGGAAAACACACGCACCGCACGAAAAGCACGTACAGAACATAAAGGCACGCGGGATCTCCAAGCCCTGCCAGGGCAACGCCCGTGCGCAAAACGTCACAGACGCGCTTACGCTGTAAGGGCCTTTGGTCCAATGAAATCGCGTACGCGTGCTGACGCGCTTACGCGCTAAGGGCCTTTCCTCGAATTACACGCTGACGTGCAGATTTTTCACGTGCCAAATCACTCCGTATCAAGCTGGCCACGCGAAAACACACGGAAGACCACGCTCCTGCCCAGAAGGCCGAATTACTGCCCCCCAGTGCCCCGAGCAGCCTCCCACGTGCCATCTGCTGCTGCCTGCCTGCCTGCCTGCTGCCACCGTGCCCTGCCATTTGGTGCCTGCACATCAGCCATCTGCAGGGGTCCAGTTGCTGTGTCCACCCCTGCTGGAACAGTAGACTCCCGACTGGGATACCATCGCTCCACAGCCCAGCCCCAGGACCCAGTTGCCCACCCACGCCTGCCTCGGGGGTCGCCATGTCGGGGCAAGCACCATCTGAGACCAGTGGCGACCCCCAGCCAGAGAGGCAGAGGGCCACCAGCTTCAGTGAGAAGGAAGTTGGTGTCCTGGTGGAGCATGTCCTGGGGCATTATGATGCCCTCTTCGGAAGACCATGCGCCAACAAGGAAGGACGGGAGAGGATCTGGGACGATGTAGTGGTTGCCATCAACGCGGAGGGGTGGCAACCCGCGACATCAAGCACATCAAGAAGCGCTGGAGGACTTCAGGTCCAGGACCCTCAATAAGGCCCGGCGCCTCGCGGAGGGGGCGGGGCCGCATGAGTTCCATCCAGTTGAGGGTCCTGGAACGCGCACACCCAGCGCTCCACGCCCAGGTCCTTGAGAGGGAGACCCGTCTGGAGTTGAGCGGTAAGTGGCCAAGCATTACTGTGTGAGACAGGGCATGTTGCAGTGTGCTGGTTGTCTGATACCTGCCTGTATGTGTGACATAGGCCATGTACGTATGTGTGCAGGGACATCATGGTCAGGCATGTGAGTACAGTGATGTGTGAACCACATGGTTGGTGCATGTGTTCTATTGCAACATGGGGGGCTCTGTGCGGAATGGACACATGGAAGCATGGCAGTCTCTGTTCCTGGACATGGGTGGGGGTGAGGGATGGGTGCTGGTCCCATGTACACGTATGGTGTCCATGTGTGTGTGTCTGACCTGCGTGTCTGTGACTTGTAACTGCCATGGATGCATGACACATGTCTGTGACAATGTTCAGATTCACTGATGCAGCCTAGTCATCCTTGTATCCACTGCGTCTGTGGTGTACGAGGCCAGATGGATGGAACTACGGTGAGGTGTGTGCATGTGATGGCAAGACCCATGATGCATGTGAGTTTAAAACCAACATTGTATGAATCATGAGTCCCTTGGTCATGTATGCCAATGTCCATGGCATGCGCCATGGCTATTACTGTATGTGTTTTGCCTGCACTGACCCATGTGTTGTGGAGGGACATGATGGAAGTGATGTATGACAGTGCCACTCATCTGCTGTTGCTTCCTGTCTAGGGGACCATTGTACAGTACCCTGATGCTTGTGTTCTATGTCTCCTCCTACACAGTGGCAAGTGAAGAAGAGGGCGGAGAAGGCGCTGTGGAGCAGAGCGCGGGGATGCCGCCACGGCTGCAGCGGAAGGGGTGGGTGAGCCCCCACAGGGGCTTGCACCGGCGGAAGACGGCGTGGAGACATCCAGGTTGGTGGTTTCCACAGAGGGGGAGGAGGCCGCTACTGACCACACATGGGGCCTGGTGGGGCATCCCCGCTGGTGCAAGTGGTGCAGTCCAGGGGCAGGAGCAGCACAGGTCGCCGTGGAGGTGCCTGTGCATGTCACTGTCCCTGACACTGTGACTGCACCACCATGCACCAGCAGGGATGCCCCATCCCAGGCCCGTCCGCAGGTAGGGAGATGTCCATGTCATCTGACACTCCTCTACCTGCGGACGAGGGGACCCCTGGCCGTGTGGAGAGGGTCCTAATTGGTGTCGTCTTGCGCACGGCTGGCATTCGTGATGAGGTGCATGCTTCCCGGGAGAGCCTGCACATCATCACGAAGAGCACCGTGCGTACGTGAACCATTTGGGAGCCGCCATGGTCGGGGTTCCTACATGTGTGTGGCCTTCTGGCGACCCTCTCCTCCTCTGTGGAGGCTATGCGCCAGTCGTGCTCCATGCCGTCTTCCGGCCCAGATCCACCAGGCCCCCTGTGGACCTGCCCCGACCAACGCAGCCAGCTCGGTGGGGACCCATCCCTGCCACAGTCGGAGTCGAAGGTCCAGCAGGGGTGGACACACCAGCAACTGTCCCCTGCAGATGGAGGATGTGCCGGCATCATCTGGCAGGGCACGTGCAACGACGGCATCGTGGATTCCATCAGCCTGGATGCCGTCGTGCTGGCAGAGGCAGTGGCGTCGGAGGCAGCAGCAGGCTCGACGTGGGAGGCATCATGGCTCGGGGCCATCAAGATCAGAGGGGCAGGCATCGGCCGGAGGGCAGGAGAACCCTGGGATGGCAATGTCTTCCGTGTGGGAGCAGTTGGTCCAGCGGATAGGTGCGGAGCGGCAGCGGGCGGAAGAGGAGCGGCTCACCATGGTCAGGGCGGAGTTCTCCATGCGTCGGGCGTTGAGGCGGGCTGAGTGCCTCGAGGAAGCTCGCAGGGAGTTTGAGGTGGACACGGGGTTGTCCCTGCAAGACCTCGGGGCCAGACAGAGTCCCGCCTCCGGGACATCGACATGAGTTCGATGATGCCCTGGCCGGCAACATCACAGAGTGAGCCGCAGGACTTGCCCGCTGCCATTGTATATAGTTCTTTAGTTAGTTAGTGTTAGGTTTCCTTTATTTTTAAGTTTTTTTTGGACCGCTCGGACAATGGCCACTTTTCTGTATATATTTTTTTTATTAGTTAGTAGTAGTAGGTTTCATTTATGGTGTTGGGCTCATGGACCCTGGGATATTCTTGTACATAGTTTGATGTTGGAAAACATTTGTTGGATTTATATTTGTGTTCACCATGAGGCAATGGTTTTTCCTTATTTTTCCCCCCATTATTTTTCTTTGGACTACATTAGTTTTGGATTCCTTTGTTTTTTGATTTTTTCTATTAGTTCTCGGACATGGACCATTTGTTTTGTCATCCCCATTGTTGTGTGTTTATTTCTTTACTTCATTTTCATCTTTAATACATATATTTATTACTTACATTTGTGGTATTTCTCATTGGTTTCATGCATGTCATGATATGGGTTTTGACATTCACTTGCACCCATTGTGTATGTGTGTGTGACGGACATGTGTTCATTTACATACTTGCCATTGGGGTTGTATCATGTAATTGCATCTACTATGTGGGTGGATGCAATCCTTGGCTGGGTGTTTGTGCTGGGTATGCTGCCCATTACTGCCATGATTGCGTTTCGTCAGGACCTGGGGGCAGGGGGACATGAGTGGGGGCCTGCAGGGGGTGGGGGTGCAAGGGGACATGAGTGGGACATGGTTGGGGGCCTGCTGGCAGGTGCCCCACAGTGCTGGGGGTGGGGGTGCAAGGGGACATGAGTGGGGGCCTGCTGGGGGGTGGGGGTGCAAGGGGACATGAGTGGAATTGTGGGGCCTGCTGGCAGGTGCCCCACAGTGCTGGGGGGTGGGGGTGCAAGGGGACATGAGTGGGGGCTGCTGGCAGGTGCACTGGGGTGGGGGTGCAAGGGACATGTGGCTTGGCTGGGGGCATGCCCATGGTGGATGGGCTGCCTGCGGGACATGACCAGGGTGCAGGGTAGTCCCCTGTGGTGTGGGCTGCCTGCAGAGGTCGTGGAGGGGGTAGAGGGGAGACCTGGGAGGACCCACACTGGCAATTCACCTCTTCAACTTCCCGCACACCCACGTATACACTGCCCCACTCGCACAGGCCCAATCGCGTGTAGAATTGTAGAATTTCTCGCGCACCCTGAAATCCACGTACCCAGGCCAATCGCGTGTAGAATTTCTCGCGCACCCTGAAATACACGCGCCCAGGCTATTCGCGTGTGGAACTTCACGCGCACCCCTGAAATACACGCGCCCAGGCTATTCGCGTGTGGAACTTCACGCGAACCCCTGAAATACACGCGCCCAGGCTATTCGCGTGTGGAACTTCCCGCGCACCCCTGAAATACACGCGCCCAGGCTATTCGCGTGTGGAACTTCCGCGCACCCCTGAAATACACGCGCCAGGCTATTCGCGTGTGGAACTTCCCGTGCACCCCTGAAATACACGCGCCCAGCTATTCGCGTGTGGAACTTCACGCGCACCCCTGAAATACACGCGCCCAGGCTATTCGCGTGTGGAACTTCCCGCGCACCCCTGAAATACACGGCCCAGGCTATTCGCGTGTGGAACTTCCCGCGCACCCCTGAAATACACGCGCCCAGGCTATTCGCGTGTGGAACTTCCCACGCACCCCTGAAATACACGCGCCCAGGCTATTCGCGTGTGGAACTTCCCGCGAACCCCTGAAATACACGCGCCCAGGCTATTCGCGTGTGGAACTTCCTGCGCACCCCTGAAATACACGTAGCCCGCTTGCCATGCTGGTACAGGGTTAGCGCAGCCCTTTGCGCTGGATTGGGGATTTTGATGGCTTTTCCCTGCGCGGAAGGCGTTCTTGGGGGCGTAACTGGTGCTGCTGAAAGGTCGCTGCGCCACTATGCGCCACAGCTGGTTTTGGTGGCTGGAATCCATGAATACGCTGTGCGCGGAAATGGGTTTTGGCGCACGCAGCTGGCGCAGGGATTCGCCACTTGTGCGCTGAATTCTATGAATTACCCCCTTTGTGTCTAATTCGAGACAGTTGGCTGTTTTGGTTGCTGGCTTTTTGTGGGAAACGAAATATTAACATGGACCTACGTTTGAAAGAGTTTACAATAAAATGGTTTGGATTGCAGGGAATGCGTTGGCTCCAGGTTTATCCAAAAGTGTTAAGTCTGAGAAGGACATGGTGCCAGACATCATACTAATTCATTGTGGAGGCAATGGTTTGGGGAATATACGAGGTGTGTCCCATGCTTTAATGATGAAACAAGACATGGGAAAACTAATGCAATTATTTCCTCACACCATCTGTATCTTTTCCAATTTGAGGGAAAAATGGAGATGGACCAACAAATTTAATGGTAAAAATGAGAAATCCCAGAGAAATGTTAAAGCAGTTTCAGCATTCATGAGAGCACAACCAATTATGGATTACGAACAACAACATATAGTTCTAAATGGCCAATTTCTATAGAAATAACTGATAAAGGAACTGCAATGTTCCGTCAAAACATAAAAACAGTACACCAAATGTGATAAAATACTACACTCAGTGTACCCCACAGCAGTCCTTTTAATGACTACTTATGACATATAAATGCACAAATACAGTAAAAAAACAAAAACAAATGTTATATTATGCCTGTGGTTACAGTTCATTGACTTTTATCATGACTGCAGTAACAAAAATTGGTAAAGGTTTTATACTACAATACAACTTAAAAGATCAATACACTACAACACTACTCATGTACTTATGTAAAGTAGCTAAAAATAAGAAAGCAGAGAATAATACATAACAGTAACCTGGGTATGGAAACATTTCAAAGTCACACAATATAATACCATAAGAGAGGATACACAACATAAAATACATTGTATCGGGGATCATAAACTAGAGTATGATTGCTCCGTTTTATATTAGTTTTGTCAAACTATTCTTTTCTATTTTTCTCCAAAGTCTCACATACACAAAAGTCTAAAAACACTCAGTCAAAATAAAAAAAAAAGACTCTCAAATACCAACCAGATCGGCTATGGCCAATGATTTTTCACCCCCAATGTCACATTACCTAAAAAATTACCTTTAAAAAGAAAATAAGTGTCCCTCATCTGTGACAGCTCCCAACACTCCCTAGATGGCCTCCTCACCTCCCCTGACCTCTCCCTTGCACCATCAACAGACCCTGTTTCTGTGATGCAGTTTGCTTTCAGATGTCGGCTATTTGCAGCTACAGCTGAGGCTACGGATAGCTTTGTTTTGCAAACTCAGTCCCTGAACCCTCTCCAACTCCCAAATGTCACTTGGTGCCCTCTAGCCAGCCCCCCCCCACAAATAGTCTGTTGGCATTTGAATGTTTTTTGTTTCTGCATATAGCTTTTTTCCTGCGCTTCATTTTCCCATATCCTTGGCTATAGCCGCGGATATCGCTTGCAGCGAGAGAAAAACAAGATGGTGGTTGTTTCATTTTTTTTCAAACCCAGTTTTGGGTAAATCCCCTAAATATCTATACCTATTTTTGGGAAGGGGGCACCTACTTCTCCATCAAATATTTCAAAAACTACTGCACGAAATAACCCCAAACCACGCATGGATCACGAGTCAACGTTTGGTGCCCAAGTTGTTTGAGACCTGGTCCAAATCCCTCCTGCGGTTTGAGCTGTACAATTGGCAAAAACTGACCTTATTTGTCAATGGAAAAATGAATGGGAAGTAGGCCGCACCTTTGGGAAAAACATGTTTTTTTTAAGCTTATCAACTATTGAAAACTATCAGTAACAGTGAGAAGCCTTACATATGTTACCATCTCTGATACTATATTTTCATTTGCTTTCTTTGAGGCACATCGGATGCAATGAGACTGTCCTACAGATGACTGGGCTACAGCTGAAACACCCATGCCAAGCAAGGTTGCAAAACCGTGCAGAGCTGTGGAATGCGTGATGCCTCGTGCTTCCAATGCCAGTTAATGCCCCTGTTGAGAAGTTACACAGCAACAACACTGCTGGCTCAGATGCCAAGACAAGAGGCGGCCAGAGACTACCTCGCAGGTATGGCACTGAAAGCCTTTTGCAACTGCAAGTTTCCTTCCCCGTTTGCCGAAATTGACTTCTTCGTTATCATACGTGCAATATACATCCTGTTTTATTGTTGGAATATGTATTTAGTCATTCTGTTTGTATATAAGGATAAACCATGGGGACGGGGGCAGAACAGTAAGCAGCTGTCCCATGCACTGGTGATTTTTTGTGTTACAGTACATTTCTCTCTACTTCTGGTCTCCTGGATATTTTTGGATCCGTGTGCTGGAGTGTGTCGTGGGGGAGCAGCATGAGCCTGTAACAGCATAGTAGGCAGATAATGGCCCTCATTATGGGTCTGGCAGTAACCGTGCCGGTAAAACCGGGAGATTGCCACGAGACCTGTAAACAATTACCGGTGCCTGACTTGCAGATAACACTGGGGTATTACAATCCCGGCTGCCGGTAAGTCAGGCGCTGGTAACATGTTGTTCCCTATTCCCATTTGAGTCCTGTAGGACTCAAATGGGAAATGGGAATACGGAAGCACCAGCACTGTTAACAACAGTGCCGGTGCTACCATGACAGTCTGTGGACGGGTGCCAGTCTGCCCGGCAAGTCAGTCCTGCCGGGCGAGAGGGTACCCACCCACCAGACTTGACACCATTGTTTCCGGACCGGCAAAGA
The DNA here is from genome assembly GCA_002915635.3 of Ambystoma mexicanum. Classification (NCBI taxonomy): domain Eukaryota; kingdom Metazoa; phylum Chordata; class Amphibia; order Caudata; family Ambystomatidae; genus Ambystoma; species Ambystoma mexicanum. The sequence goes on along the minus strand of CM030321.1, from coordinate 836,720,434 downwards.
GTTGTAATGAGGACAGTGATTTGGAACATCCCTGAAGGCTATGTAAATTCACAGGGCGAATTGCCTGAGTCATTGGACTCTAAAATAAAGGGTATTTCCAGGATCCAGTCTGTTTACCCTTATGAACCAGAAGAAGTAATCTGAAGTTATCAAGGTAATTGTATCCAATTTGAAGTAGGTGAATCTGAAAGACAAAAGCAGCAATGTGAAATGCAGCAAATTGAGATGGAGGTTAATGAGCACAAATATCTGAGGGTGGCTGCTCTCCATAGAATCACTGCCAGAAAATTAGAGGAAAGCACAGAGGTTCCCCCTTTGGGAGATTTCCCTGAATTTTCTAAAATGGTAGAGGAACAAATCCAAGCTGCAGATGCTTGCAGAAATGAAGAAGAGAGAGACCAATTATGAAAACATTTCATGGAGTTCAAAGAGGTTTTGCCAAAGATGCCTATGACTGAGGGTTGACTGATTTACATGTTGCTACACAACCTGAAGGGTATGGTAAGGAGCCAGTATTTGTTCGACATAGAGGTTATACCTGGCTTGTCTGGAGTCCTGTGACCACAAAAGTGATGGGTGGAAGGCTTTGAACAAATCTGTACCACTGGCAATGCTCTGGGCAACCTTCCACACCACCATTTTTTAGCCCGTCTGCGCCATTGCAAAAGGGGCCAGCCATATGCAAATCAGTCAGGTACTGCCACCAATGGTAGCAGGGGTGGGTGGAGTCCCTAAATAAAATAAACATTTGAAATCTAGAGGCAATTAAGTGAATTGGATATTAGTTCTGCTAAAGCCTAATGGCCAATGGTGCTTGTGTGCGGACTTGAGAGAAGTAAATAAGAGGGTACCTGTTTCAAGGTGGTCTCTCCTATTTATTGATCAGGGTCTCGCACATGTTCAGCAGTCAAAGATATTTACCACCCTGGATCTTACAGCTGTGACCTGGTATGATGCATTAGCTAAAGAAATTAGAAATGTACTTGGTCAGTTGCAAAAGGCTGGAGCAAAGGTATCTTTACAGAAAGTGCAGTGGTGCAGACAGAGGGTGAACTTTCTAGGGCATAAAGTAACAGCCCATGGGTGAAATCCACAAAAGATGAAGATTTTCAGAAACTAAAAGATCCCAGCTATTTGAAAGGCCAAAAAAGCTTGTTAGGAATGACAAGTTACAACAGAAAATTAATTGAAGATTATGCAGAAATCACACAACCTTTGACCAAATTACTGAAGCAGGGAATACCCTGTAAATGGGAAAAGGAACAAAATGAGGCAGTGGCCACATTAAAGGACTGTTTGATGAAAGCCCCATGTTTGGCTTTTCTAATAACAAATCAGGATTTCTTTATAGAGATACGTTTCACAGATCAATGTATGTCAGCAGTCTTGTACCAAAAACAAGATTTAAATAACAAAACCCATGCATATGCCATTAAGGCATTGTCTCAGGTAGAAACTAAATTCAACGAATGGGAAAAAGCATGTTTGACCACCGTACGAGCCTTACAACATATCCGCTGCATTATTCAATGGGAACCAGTGATTGTTGAAACAAACAGCAAGTCCCTGCAATTCCTACAGAGCAAAAGAATCAGATCAGGGAATGTTTCCCAGTCATGAATCACATCATGGACATTGGCTTTGCAGGGATTTCCAGTGGAAATGAGGTATTGCCGGAAGAAGAATACCCCAGTTGCCCAGGGACTGGCAGACTTACATGATTGTGCAGCTGTTTGTGCACCTGAAAACATAGAGCTAGAAACACATTTAAATGAATTTGAAAAATCCCCACATAAGGCATTCAATGAGAGAAACATGCAAGGATTTCCCAAATGTGTATGTCGATGGATGTGAATATTATATGATTTGGCATTTATAACGTGCCTGTACACAAGTGTTTCTAGGTGTGACAAGACAAGGAGGGGGAAACAAAGGTAGGACAAAATAACCATCTAAATAGGCCTTGCATAATTCAGATTGCACAAGTGTGGGGAAGTGGGAAGGGGTGAAGTGCCAAGGGGGAGGGGAAGGGGAGGTGCAGTTAACTCACAAGTGTAGCAAGTGGGTGGCTCATAAGTGCAGGGAGAAGGGTCTGTAGGGTTGCAGATAAATCCTCTTAAGTGCTGGGGAGCCTGGAGGCAGTGCAAGGGCAACTGGACATGCAGGAGCCTGGGCCCGAGTTCAGAGGGTGACCAGTGCACAGAGCAGTCAAGTGCATTGGCAGGGGAGAGGAAAAGAGAAAGCGAAAGTGAAAAGGAAGGTCATGAGTTGCTTCCAGAACCGGAGGTGGTTCTGCTCAAGTTTGAGAGGGGTAGCAAGGCTTTTCGAGAGGGAGGACCCAGCTGAGGAGCCTACAGGTCCATGGTTTGCGCAGTAAAAATTATTAAAGTAAAGCAAAGTAAAGATCTGCCCCCCCAACTCTCTGCTTTGAGAAGCGTCTGACCCTCATAGAGTTGGCGGTGGATGAGCGAAGAGCTCAAGAAGGAATATGCATTGAAAGAGAAATTTGGAGGCAGAGCAGTCCCATGCCCCAGAAAGCTTTGTGGACGATGCAGCGGGTCCTGAAATTGATCCTTGCAGGGACAGTGAGCAAGATTTCAGAGCTAAAGGACTATGATCCGAGGGCTTGATGCCAAGTACAAGTCTAGCAGTCCTGTTCTAGATAAGTTGTAAAGGTCGAAGAGCAGAAGCAAGAAGATTTAGAAAGAGGCTGTTGCAATAGTCTAGCCTAGAGAGTACAAGAGCTCTGGAGAGAGTGAGCTCCTGGGGGAAAGTGAGAAAAGGAAGACTACCTCTAAGGAGGTGCAGCTGATAGTTGGACTTCTTAGAGACATCAGAGATGTGAGGAAAGAAGGAGAGGGTGAAGTCGAAGAAGACACCAAGGTTCTTGCCTCACAGGAAGGATCAGGAAGAGGGCCCATAGTGGGTGGCCAGAGAGAGAGAGAGGAAAGGATGGAGTGGTTGTCCCAATGAGGAGGATCTCAGTCTTACTTGCATTAAGAAAGAGATAATTAGCGGCACACCATTCCTGCATTGCGGCCAGATAGTCTGGTATGAGAGAAGAAGAAGAGGTCACTTTGGACAGCCTGAAAGAGAGCTGAGTTTCATCCGCATAACACTGAAAATTAAGCAAAAAGTAGCGATGCAGTGGACAAGAGGTGCCAGGTATTGATTGATGATAATGATGATCATGTTGCAGATGATTATGAAAAAAAATGAGTGGCAGGAAGAGGAAATGTGTGTGTCAAGTGTAATGGAATTTCAAGGGTAAGCATGCGATTGGGTCCCAAAAGCAGTCAAGTTACAGAACTGGCTGCTATCTATAAAGCACTATCCAAAGCGGTAGAACATACATTCAAAGAAATAGTTTCAGTCACTGATTTTGATTATGCACAAAATAGTTTTGTGGAAAATGTACCCTTGTGGAAATTGAGAGGAATGATCACTTATAACATTAAACCTCTCAAACATTCAAAATAATTCAAGCCATTGGAGGAAGATGCAAGGCCATCTGAAAACACCAGGGGAAGACAAGGAAGGAAATGACAAAGTAGATCAGTTAGCTGATTGGGGCTGTGATGGGGGAGCTGTTTTCTTCTGAGCACCTGATGGGTGAAATCCATGTGGATGCAATAGCACACTCTGAGACTGTTGATCCGCCGGTGGTACAGTGGAGTTTTAATACTCCTGACCAGGACTTGGTCAAAGCACAAAAAGAAGACCCTGTTGTGGGTCTGTTATATAATCATTTGCTTGCTGCAGTACAAAATCCCCTGACTGAGGAGGACTGTAAAGAGAATGAAGAACTATGGGTTTTACTAAAGAACAAAATGAGAATTTGGTTTCAGAATGGACTGATGATTTGTGAATCTGTGTCATGCCTAATCTAATGGGTAGCACCTTTGTCATGTTGTGGACTGATACTAGATTATGCCCATGGTGTCATAACTGCAGGTCACAGAGATCACCCGAAAACTTTGGACATTTTAAAAGAATATGCCTTTTGGCCACTCACTCCCGGCCTATGCAAGGGTGGGGAGGGTCACCAGCCATATCATTGACTATGTGTTTGTTCTGAATCCTGATCTGATTGTCTCGGACATGTGTATCGGGAACTGGGTTGAGAGTGATCACGTCTCAATTTTCATCAAACTAAAATACTGCCCAATTAATGACAACCCACGCAGAACTAGACTCACTCTCTGTGAACAAAACCCTGAATAGGATCTCATGGCACCATAACAACATAATAAAAGCCCTTACTAAAGCCCAGTCCACACTTGGAACAATTTGTGCAGACTGGGATGACACTAGAACTACAAATATGAGCACTCCGGATATTAGAGCCTTTTGGCACTTTGAAGCCTGCATGAAAAAAATCACAGCCTGCTCAATGGGACGGCAATCAGCTTGTCACAGACTGGAAAGGCCCATTCCAAGGCTTGCATATACACCTATGACCCTGAAATCCATTGGAGGTGGAAATTGCTGCATCAGGAGCTCCGCTCAATTGCCCATCGACAGCTGGATGCCCAAGGACATACTGGGGGAGTGAAAGCGGAGAAATTATTGTATGGGAAATGGCTAAAAAAACACAACACTGAAATGGAGTGTGCCAAATGGCACACTCTTGTGTGGTCATGTAAAACAAATGATCCTGCGCTATTCTGGAAAACGGTAAATGGGAAAGCTACATAACATCGAGATCTGAATGGGGTGCCTAGTGTTGTTTGGGAAGTCATTGTCTCATAGCACTACAAGGGCAATTCCTCATATGTAATCCTGCATAATATACTCAGTGCAGTTTGACATTACTCTAAAGGGATCCCTAATGTAGAAGAAATCATTAGATTGTCTAAGAGTTCACAAGCACCTGGCCGAGATGGAGCATGTAGATCCCTTCTGAAGAAGGTTCCAGATATGTGGGCAGAAACTCTATACTGGCTGTTCATGTGGATTGAAAGGACTCAGACCATCCCTGATTCCTGGCAAGATAGTGTCGTCATGCCGATCTATAAAAAGGGGAGATCAGAAGATCCAAAGAATTACTGCTTGCTGGCAATGCTGGAAATCACTGCAAAAATGTTTGGATGCATCATCTTGGATGAGCTGGAGGACTGTACCCTGAATAACAACCTCATTCTGCTAAATCAGATAGCATTCAGGGAAGGCTGTGATACCACTGAGCTTTTAGAGCCCTTTTGTTACACGCATGCAATGGATGGGATGACAATAACTCTGACACCAAATAATCAAACCAATTCAGAAAGATGGCAAAGTTGTCTGTTTTGTTATCAATTGTCTAAAACAGGGAGTTGCAATGGACATCAAAGGGTGTTCGCTCGAGCTCTTGGTGCATCATACAAAAAATTACATTTATGTGGCAAAAATGTGTGATACGTGACGTCATACTACGAGGCAAATAAAAGAAACCTACAAGGGGTTGTGATACATTCAAGGGTAACATCTAAGTATACTTTCTATAAGGGGTTGGGCTGTGATTAGGCCTCTGTCAGGTGGACATCTTGTGCCCACCTCTAGTGCAACTCATCTTCATCATTATTAACTACACGGTATATCATTGACTCTCAAACTAGAAGGTCCTTTGTTATATGACCATCTATAATTGGTTGGCCCGCTCGTCCCTATCTGGAACATTCAGCTCACTAGTAGCATGTAAACTCATACCCCCGGTGCCAGGAGGTGGACTGTACCACACAACCCAATTAGCCCAACATTTCTCATCACCCATGCCTTCTGCCATGAAGATTTTCTTTGAAATTGAACTTGCAAATTATTGTTGTCTCTGGGAATATAAGGGAGTGTGGGCCTGCACTATCGATGTTCTCAAACTCTTCACCCGCTTCTATTTCCATCCTTGGCTCATGTGACAGTCGACCACGGTTTGGTCCATTTTGCTGCATTTAATTGTCTTAAATTAATAAAACTTGTCCCTCATGGTGTTCTTTCCTTGCACCTTAACAAGGGATGATTCAGCATCTTACGTTCACCGCCTTCAAGAACAGATAACCAGTCTTGACTGCTTCAACCTTGACACCAGGCCAGGCAGCTTTGCCATTCATTTTTACAATCCCAGCTAATTCTTACTGTGACCCAGCCCTCGACCTTCTCTTCATGTGTCTGGGCTTACTAAATATGTGACACTGATGACCAGCTTCTATATAATGGTGGATCTGCCGGCAGTCTATTCACTACGTATAGCCAACTTCTATGATCACTTAGTCCATTTGAGTTGCTGCATCTGTACAGTTATTAAATGGTTTGAATTTTCTGCAGTGCTCTTCACATGTGCATTCCTTCTTTCGCATATAAAAGTTTACTTGATTCTTTATTTCATCATCAGTTTCTATTAGGGTCATGTATCTTCTTCAGCCAGTCTTCTCTGTGTGTCACACTTCACTTCTTGTGATGTCACCAGCTCCTTTCCTTACTCTTTTTCATATTCCTTTGGGGATTTCCTCCATTAGATTTCATCTCTTCGAGAGTACATCTGATAGGGTTATCTTAATGGATACCTTTTCTCAAAGATTTGATGTGGAATGGTCACAACTGCTGGTGTCAAGCATGGCACAATCTCAAGCCTCTAACAAATAGGTCGGAGGGGGGTGGGATCTCCTTCAGAGGCATTTGGCTGCTCCTTTACACCACCATTAGCAGCCTGGCCCTGGTAAAGGTCATACAACAATCCTGGTCCATTGGCAACACGCCGGTGCACGCAGCATTCATTGGTGATATTTATCCTTCTGCATGACCACACACGAGTCGAGGTCCGGATTGATCAGATGGGCAGGACGACTGGATGTGTGGACACAAACAAAGGGTTAAAACAGGGATGCTGTCTTGCACCTATATTATTCAATCTCTACCTTTTGGACCTTGGAGGAGAACTGTCTAACCCCGCAGTAAACCCACCGAAATTGGGAGGTACTGTCTTACACTGGCTGGGTTCTGCAGATGACCTGTTCATCCTCTACTCTACTCCATGGGGCTTAAAAATGACCGTACATAAGCTGTCAAACTACGCTGACAGACATACCTTAACCATCAACACAGAAAAAAATGAAAATGGTGTCATTTGTTAAGAGGTGCAGGGGTGTGAAGAAGGTGAACTGGTTTCTGGGGTCCTCCAAGGTGGAGGTAGTAGCTCACTTTAAATATCTCAGGGTATACCTGGACGCAGAGTTAAGAGGTAGCCGACAACTTTACCATGTTCGGCTTAAAACAGCTATGGCAACTGGCCTGTTAAATGCAAAAGTAGGTGGTTCCTTAAAAATACTATTACAACTCTTTACAGCAAAAGTGACCTTGATAATGCTGTATAGGGCAGAAATCTGGGCATTGATACACTCAGAAAAACTGAGGCATGTGGAAAGTCTAGGTAAGCTTGAGGGAAAATGTCTCAAAAAACTATTGTGCTTACCACATTATGGGCCTCATTACGAGTAGGGCGATAAGGGATATCGGGCACCGTTAAGAAGACCGTTGCCGGTAATTCCTTACCGCGCTACTACGAGTTCCCTTAACAGGTCCCTCCTTCAACGCCTGGTTTTATGGACGGGACCCGCTAAGGACTTCAGAGCTAATAACGGTACCACAAATTGCGGTACCGTTATTAGCTACTTCCCCATTCCCATTGAGCCCTATAGGGGCTCAAATGGGAATGGGAAATGTTTTTTTCAATGGGGGCTTACCGGTCTTGCAAAGGTCGGACTACACCGGTAAGTCCCCATTGAACGAGACCGGTGCCGGTACCGTTAGTGGAGGCAGTCATGGCGCAAATAGCGCCATGACTACCTCCAATCTCGGAATGAGGGCCTATGTCTCTAATGACTACATATACCTAGAATGCAATTTAACACCAAATTGAGCAAAACTAAAATCCCACTATACTTTGCTGTATCAGAAAATCCACACCACTTCAGCAGGATCTTTGCTACATCTGCTCTGAACGCAGGCCAAACCACGGGTAGCCAGTAATGTGGTGAAAATAATAAATTGGCCACAAAGCAAATTGAAGAACTACATTACCTTGCTCATTCGTCAGGAGGGGCATGATCACTGCATTAGTACGTTGTCTGGCAGTACACAGGCACTACGTTTTTTTAATATAATACCGCTCGCACCAGGGAACGGGGGTATATTGAGTGCTTTGCAGGGAACTATGCAATATGGGACTACCTAAAAATCTAATTTAACAGTGTTAGATCTTTTGAAGTCTGTGGTGCCTGACAGAATATCCCTCAGGAAGGCGGATGTGCCGCTTATGTGGTGATAACTGTGTTGAAACCATCAACACCAGCTACTATATTGTGAAGCACTCCTCCCCTTAAGGATCATTGCATTTAGAAATGCAGGCACACAGATGAATATGCCTCTGTAGGTGGTCTGTTGGTCATATATGATGGGAAATTCAGAGGGCTCAATCTTCCATCTATCATTGTTGTGGAGGAAAGTTAACACATTTTTCAAGTACTTTTTAACAAATAGATACCTGTAAGCAGAACACTGCGCTTCCTTTCTCCTTTTTAAAAGTTGAATCTTGTATCACAAAATAAATAAATAAATAAACTCTGAGAATTTTGATCAGCTGGTGGTACAGTGGAATCTTGATACTCCTGGTCAGAACTTGGTCAAGGCACAAAAAGAAGATCCCGTTTTGGGTCTGTTATATAATCATTTGCTTGATGCAGAAGAAAATCCTCTGACTGAGGAGGACTGTAAAGGGAAAGGAGAAATATAGTTGTTACTAAAGAACAAAAAGAGAATTTGGTTTCAGAATGGACGGACGAATTGGGAATCTGTGTCAAGCATAATCCAGTGGGCAGTACCTTTGCCATTTTGTGGACCGATACTACATCATGTCCATGATGCCATAATTGCAGGTCACAGAGGTTACCAGAAAACTTTGGACATATTAAACGAATATGCCATGTGGCCACACATGTCACAAGATGTACAACTATATACAAGGGGATGCTTAGTGTGTAGACAGTTTCAACCTACTTCCCCACCACACCATGAGCCATTAATGGTCAGATTTCCAAATTGACTTTGTAGGTCCCGTGCAAAGTTCAGCACAGCGAAAAGGTATTTGTTGACAGTCTCTTATTTAATGTCCAAGTGGCTGGAAAGCATTCCAGCTCTGGATTGCAGTGCGCAACGGGGCCACTTTGTTAGTCAATCATATTTTTTCTAGGTTTGGGTTACCTCAAAGGATAGAATCAGAGTGGGAGTAATTTTACCAGTGTAGTGATGACAAAGATATGGCAAATCTTGTGTGTAAAAAGGAAATTGGACCTTTTATACTGGCCCTCTTCTTCTGGGGGTGTGGAACGTAGCAAAAGGTCAATTGTTGATATTTTAAAGATGTTTGTAGCTGGCAGGGTCCAGCTGGGATTTGCAACTTCCTCTTGTGCTAATGGCTATTAGGCCAACACCATCCAGATCGACAAACTACAGTCGGCATGAGATTCTAACCGGCAAGACCATTGTTTCGCTACAGCATTTACTATACTGTACCAAAAGAATAGGGCCTGGTGAATGCAGCTACAATTAACAAATATGTGGATGTGCTGAGAAAGCACTTGCTTTTACATTTGCACAGCAGGAATTTAGAAGGATACGCTGACAGTGCAAAGTCGTATTGTGACAAAAGCCATCTGTTGCTGTGTGAATATGAGATAGTCTATAAGTTTGACTTTGGGGAAAGTAAACATACAAATGCCAAATGACTGACATCATGGCACAGTCCCTTTAAAATTGTGGATAAGTTTTCACCCATGGTCTACCAAATTGCTATAAAGGAAGGTGAGTTGACTGTAGAACAATTTGTACATGTTAACCAAATGAAGCCATTTCACCCAAAGCATGAGGTGAGAAGGCTTAAAGAAACTGGAGGAACTAATAGGGAGCAAAAGGTGTAATTGTATTCACAAAATGAGGCACTGTTACCTCAGAGAGATTTACCATAGCAGGTAAGTAGGTATGGATGTAACATAGTTGGGAAAAGGGGGTAAAAGGAGGGTACAGCAGTTATGTAATTGTGAGTCTATTTTTAAAACCTATGTAAAAAGGGGGATGAAACAGGTGAGTATATACGTGGAAATATGAGAACAAGAGGTAACAAAATAAATATATATGTATAATATGTGTGTGGAAATAAGTCAAGAGTTCCAGGTTGGCATTGGTTTAGTTTGGTAAGTGTCACAGGGTGATTATCGATTAGATTAGCAGTTGTTTTGAATGGATGTTGAATCATTGTAGCAATGATTACATTGTTTCTATTGTTTCTATTGTTCTTGATTAAAAATGCTGTGTTGTTATGTTTAACCCCTTTTCCCTGTTATGTAACTATGTTTAACACACATGTTTATTTCCAGGTTGTTATAAAAGGATCAGAATTGTATATTGTGTATTGCTTAGTCCATAATTAAGTCATTTTATATTGCTTAATCGGTCCTTTCCTCTTTTGATTTAGAATCTAACACCTTGATTCACCAGCGCTCCTGAGGCTGAATACGGCCGACTCCCTGGTGTCGGCCAGAGGAACAGGAGTCCCCTGGATGAATGAAAATCCCCCTCGACTGAAGAAGGGGGGATACACACCAATGAAGGAAGCCCCACGTATCAAGGATGTAATCTTGCTTGACATTGAAGAAAGCTCTGGCGTTGACAAAAGCCTGATTGAAAGTTCAGCGTTAGGCTTGTGATGGGCACCACCAAGTTAAAAGAATGATTATTTCTCGGTATCATGCATCATATTTTATTCTTTGTTTTGATTCATCCTAACAGTTGAACAATTGATGGTGGAACGCTCATTTTGGGGGTACAATGTTTTCAACAAAATATTGATTTCAATTGATTCATTTCTAGGGTTGGACTGATGCAGCCATCCAGTGAAGGAATAGGCGCTATGGACAATATGGACAACATCATAATTGTTATTTTTACGTTTTACTTTTTCTTTAAAGAAATGTACTTGATATTTCTAGCATGTTGATGTTATTGTAAAAAAAGAAACACAATTGTTACATTTTAAACAAAGAAAATTGAAACATAACTAAAAAAACAACAAAAACAAGGTGATCAAAAGAAAACACCAGAAGATAAAGCATAAACAAACATTTCTGACAAATATACAAAATAAAAATGAAATTTTTGAATATTTTGGATACACATTGCATGTTTTTTGATAACATGAAAGTTTGTGAATAACTGTGAGTGCAATTTTCTGAATCAAAGCATGAGAATTTTTTATTTTCTTATGACATGCACAAGGTCACACATGTATTTTAAATGTTTTTAAGTGTGTTGTGTGTTTCTCTAGGAGGCAAAAGATAGGCCAGGTTGCAATAGAAACAAAGGGGGTCATATGTAGGGAAAACAGGGATCAGAATTTCAGCTAGAACAGACCCTGGTGTGAGACTCTGGTATGAGACTCTCATGTGAATTTGGTGTGAGTCATCTCTGTTTACAAAGCACAAATAAACATTTCAACCCAGCTCTGCATGGTAGCCATACTTTAGCATACCGTAGCACAGTGCATTATAACATGGTATAGCATGGTCGAAGAAAGCGCTAACAATCTTTTTGGCACTTGAGCCCTATTCTGAAGGTGGTGAATTCTTCTGAAGTTGCAATGAATGTGCCACTTTCGGAATATACTTGGTGGTTGCTAGGATGGGTGGCATATCAGCCTAGCAACCACCACATGTGTTACCTGCCATTTAAAATGGGTATTCTTGTGCCACTCCTCCATTTTGTAATGTGTATTAAAGTGGCGCACATAGTGCAGGTGGGTGTTTGAAGATTCATTGTTGTGGGGTTCAAAGCACATTTAATGCACATTTCTACGTATGCATACAGTGACATATTAAGCTTTAATCATGTACATACACTTATACAGTTACATGTTTTTTATACATATGTTTATGTTTTGCATTTTTGTAACATGTGTGCCAATTATTTTACCTTTATATTCCTTTTGATTGGTTGACAATATTGCTTTGTTTCATTTTGAAATTAAGTAACCAATTACTCTACCATACTTAATCTGGAAGCTTTTATATTTTTTGAAACATGTTTTTTTTAGATTGGTAATAATCCACTTGCTTACTCTACGGGTGCAGTCATGTTCTCGGCAGCACTTTCGTTAAATAACAAATATGGTGTTATTTAAGGAAAGTGCTGCCGAGCATTTCCATTGAGTTTGTTGTTGTCAAAAACAGGCAGAATGAAGGCGGTGCACTGGCATGCACTACGAGCAAGCCCAGGACAACTTGAGAATAGTGATGGAGCCTGGGCCTCCAGATTTGGCGCAGTAATTCATGCTCTTTAGCACGCTCACTGCGCCAACAAAGGCAAAGACAGGTGGTGAACATAAGTCAAATATTAGAACGGCTAACATCAAATCACCAGTATTTAGGAATTTCCCAAGACAAATGAGGTGTGTCATTTTGGAAAAATGTAATCCCCTCCCCAGACAAGGAGATTTAGCCAAGGAACTAGTGCTGGGTGAGCTAAATTTGATGTATCATCTAAATGCTATAGCCCCTTTGAGAATGAATTAAGCGTTTTATTTGGGACCCCATTTATAGAATGTCAGAAGACATATTTACCAAGAACGCTGTATCAAGCAAGTTTTAGCTATCAGAGAATGCATTTTCTGTTTACAGTTTGTACAACATCTTTTATATGTAAACATTGGTTGTCTATTACAACATTAGCGCAATCACTGTACCTTCATGTTGATCTACCTCCTAAAACCTGAACAAAAACAGACCATTAGAATGTACACTTCTAGGCAGTAGATTAAAAAAAAAACACACACTTCTATATCCTTCAAAGATGAGTGTATATGCACAGACTGCGATTCGTCCAGAGAGTTAGATTGTATGCCCTTAAGAGGGATGAGCTAACACGGACATACCAGGTGGTTGTATCAATGTTTCTCTGATTATTATAACATTATAAATTATTGTTTCAGTAGTTCTAGAGTTTCCTCTCATTTTAGTCTTGCCCTTAAGTTGTTATTGCAAGAACCTGACTACAGATAAGATCATATTTAAACTCTTGAAATCCACCTTCATTCTATGGCTTAGAATGTAGTTTTAGGATTTATTTCCAGTAATCATTTATTGTATCCCAACATACTATAGTACACGTGATATTTTCCATCATTAACATAATGACATAACTGAGGCACAACCTGAGTAATCGGTCATGAATTTAGTTTCTCTTCATCCCCCTCATTTTGGATGTACAACAGCACATTGGATCTGCTTATGATCCTGCACACAATTATATGGATATAACAATTTCCCAGGCTACCTTAATTGATCTCAAGAAACATAGGTTATTGTGTTTTTAATTTTATCCTGATGAAGTATACCACAGTTCTCGGGTTTCACAGGGATCTGCATTAAACTCGACACATACTCTTTATTTACATTGATGATGTCATCGCCATAAGGGCGGGATGATGTCATCACGTTGTTAATGCACGCAGCTTTTAAAAGTAGCCATTTCGCCTCATGCATTTTTCCAGAAGCTTTGACAACAAGGACAACACATGTAGGATGTAATCACTCAAGAAATTAGATCCTGTATTGAGGTAAAACTCTAAAACAATGGATCTTTACTCACACCATTTTTTTGAGGCACTATGATCTTATTTTGATATGATTTAAATGGCACATTTTTATCTTCTGTTTCTTATATAAGAGGGGAAGATTCTCAAGGAACTTCTCAAGTAGCAGGAACATACGGTGGATTACTCCACCCATATCTACACATCCTACCTACCTGGGTGAGTGGATTTTTATATAAAACTGAGACACGACATTTAGAGGCATGCTGATGCTTTTAAATCTATGACATTACATTACACTGATATAGTGACTTTGTATTCCACAGATCACAGATCTGTTCATTTCCTTGGGTGTAATTAAGTTCAGGACAGCTATCTTCACCTTTCTCATACAACTATGATTAAGAGACTAGGTGAGTAACATCAATGTACCCAGTGTGGGCCAGTCATGTTTAAATGTAGGTCATATATTCTATTTAGACAGCCCAAACAATTACCCCAATACAAATCTTATTGTAAGAGGAAGACATTGATTCCTAAGGAGCACCATACTGGGAGGACTTCAACTATCCACATCTCTACATTAGAGGAACCTGAATGTGCATTTGGGTATACAGAGTGGTGAGGTATCTTTTAACCATTTTCTCAACACTTCTTTATCTTGCACTGGCTACTAAGACTACAGCAGTTTGTTATTTTGTTGTGTTATGTTCTAAGGGACAGAAAAACCTGTGTGTATACTTTTGAGCCCATACATATCTACTTTTTAAAGCACTGGTGCCACTTGGACCATAGAAATGATAAGGTAGATGTCTAAACATATGTGATGAGATCTACTGTTGGAATTATGATTGTTAAAATGGTCAATTGATGGAATATATGTTTATAAGACAATCTCTGTTCATTATTTGTAGAAACATTACGTATTATACTCACATACAATAATCTCTTTTGATTGCTTATATAAATATCAACTTGTCAAGATCCCTGATGAAGATATGAACTCTTGTAATGCCATGGGTCACACCAATAAATGGACTTTGTTAAATATTCATCTTCACCTGTATGTGGTATGTTTGCACCTTACTACAATGCTCTATATTAACATGATTTATCTAAATAATCTATAACATTAAGTTACAAAATTACTCTCAAGAGTATATGTTAAAAAATTGGCTGATTTTTTGGCCTGTGAAATTGTGTGCAGGGGAAGGGAGCTCCCTACTTTTGGGAACTTTACTTTTTTACAACCAGGGGGCCGACACTTCTCTGCCCCCTATATTAATACATAATTTCTTTGTGAAACAAACCAATTGAACTTCCCTGGAGATGCCCTGCATTTTCACGACCTTACCTGAGTAGGCAAATCACCCAAACTGATATGATTCAGTAGCACCTGTATCGAACATGAAAATAAATGGTTTGATTCCAATCTCCACGCCACCAAGGTGTCCTCTTCTGGGTCAGCGGTGACCGATAGTACTGGCAATGCTAAGGCTCTCTGTGGGCTGTCCCAGTATGGATATGTATTCATCCATGGAAAGACAAATAGGTTCCCTCCAACCACTGTGGCCTTCTTATAAAGCATCACTGTGCCACTCGGGATGGTACTAATGTTCGACATATGGGGGCTCGGTTTTTTCCTTGGTGTACTGCATTAGATGGTACATTACTAGAACCATGCATTGGTTGCTCTGGAACGATGGTGGGGGAGCAGGCAGGGCCACGGGCACGGGCACACTGCAGGGGGCTTCTGGCAGCAACTGTCAGTACAGCTGGGGTATGAGACTGGACCTTGCTGAAGGGTATCTGTTGTTGAGGATTAGCATAGGCTTGTCTATGCTTACATTCTCTCGAAAAATTGCACATTTGCCCCCGCTTCCAACACTGACCCACCCCTCTTCCTCCACATGGCCCCAACCCTCCGTCCTCACCCTCCTCAGGTACTTGAAAACCCCCCTCTTCCCTGCTGAAATCCCCTGGAAACCATCCTTGATACTGAGGCTGATACCCTCCTGCCCACTACAGCCTCTTCCAACGCAACCTTTGCAAACTTATTTTGAACTGATTTTGCTTCCTCTGCTTGCGCTCGCTGTGTAGTTTCATTCCCCTTTTCTTTCAAGTGTTCACAAAGGTGGATAATAATACAGTAAATTTCCACCCAGCCCTTCGCCTCAATTCACACTACCTTGTTGAGTGCCTTCTGTACCTGTTTCGGTTGGCTGCTCTTCCCCGTCCAACTCATCGACTGTATCCCACTCCTCCTCTCCTTTGTGTGTATAATCTCACACTTCCTCCAAACTTGCCACAGCATAATCCATAATTCACACATTCTTCTCTCCCACCTCCTATGTGGTACCACAAATGGCCCTCCTATGGCCACCACTAACCACCACAAAAAACAATTATATCACTGACAATAAAGTCACAATACATTCTACTTTTTTGTTCCAACACACCCTTTATATCTGGTGAGGAGATTGCAGGCCAACAAGGCAATCTACCACATCTACTTCATGTTCCCACGCTTCCCTTATACTGGATGTAAAGATCCAAGATGCACTCAATATATATGGAGCCTCTATCCATTTCCTTTTTCCCTTTCATTACAAAGTGATGTCTTCTCCCTTATTACCTCAGGAAAGGTTCCTGTTACTCCACAATCCATAATATAAAAGTATTTATAACACGGGTTGATAGACTATCAATACACTCTCTTTTCACTGCACACATATACTTACTCTCTCACACCCCCAACAGTCATACTCTCCCCTCATACCTGACTTGTTTTTTCACAGAAAAGCATGCACTTACATGTGGCATTTACCCAAAAACCTCCATTAGAGGGCCTCGTTAACATTTCCACCAGAGCTATTCCTGCGCCAACAGAGAACTGTGTGACTGTTAACTCCAAATCTTGTGAGAACCATCATGGATGAATAGTGGGCAGAAATGCCATAGGATTTCTGTTTGTGATGGTCTTCTGTGTTTAGATTCTCCCGAGTGGCATTCGGAAAATTCCAAGCTGTAGCTATATTTATCACATTATCACTATCCATAATAGTGTGGGTACTACAGCATCAGTCCGGTATCCAATTCAGCTAATCAGAAGCCAGTCTGTTTCTCTCATTGATTCTTGTGAGTTAATCCTAGTTTCCATGGATATAGGTCTAGAAGATGTTAGGAAAAATGTCCTTTAGGTGTAACTTTCCCTCCATTTGTGGAGACCCAAAGCGATTTAGCTTTTTCTGGCTATCCTATCCTGTCTTTTTTTCCAGTGGAGTCCAGCCTTCAGCTGAACTCCCATGGGATTTTGCTCACTTGTTATGGGGAAACTGACACATCCTTCAGACTGTCAGTACTGGGAAACTGTTTCCCTTAGTCTTTGACTATGTTGCCATTTCTTGGTAACTTTTTAACAATGCCCAATGTACCCTCCAGTACCGTATGATGGGGGTCTTTTGCTTTATGCCCTAGACACACTCGAAGACATTTTTGGTGATTGTACAAGTTTGCCGGGGTTGAACTGGTGGCAGCAGTTACTTTTTTATAAATGTGTTACTTATTACTGAATCACATTGCGTTTACCATGTTTGGTTCAAGACTGTGGCCAGGTCCCTAAATGGCAGAGCCACAAAGTCTTTTGTTCTGTCAAATGGCCATTTTGTCCCTTGCCTTCACCCAGGTTGAGTAACACAGGTTTTCCTTATTTCAGCATGTAGCCTCCGGTGAAAACCAATCTCTTTTGCTGGTTTCTGCCTGTCGTGTGTGTGTTTAGGAAACAGGTTGGGACTGTCTGTTCCCAATCCACACTACTGGTGCCAGGATGTCTGGAGAGTCTGAATGACTGGGAACACCATGGATCACAATTGGTCCATGACCGGGATGCCTGCATGAGAGCAGAGCTTCGATTGGAAGTCCTCGATTTTGACATGAAGCTAATCTTGCATAAGAGAAGGGGCTCTACAGCCATCCCAGGTCAATCACCAGAGTTCTGCAAACTGCAGAAGGAACTAAGTATTGTGCACCAAAGAAACAGCTTTGTGGAACCACCGGAGACTGGAAGGTTTGGCACCCTTCACCCTCTGCTTTCCTGTCGGACCCCTGTTTTCCTCATCGATCAAAAAGGCATGTCAAGGCGATTCACCCCTTTGGAGTAGTGCAAACAACTACTCCCGGCGCCCCCTGCTTACCAACCGAACTAGCCCCTTCAGAATTGCTCCTGGGCCATCTAGTGAACTGTACAGCTCTACCTCAGGCTATCCCGCAGAACCACCACTGTCTCGAGTTGAAATCTGAGACTTGGGATATCACTGGTTTGTGGTTATGTGCCCTCTCCCGCCAATTTTCTCAGGTCTAGCTCCTCTGGGTCCCAAATTAGGAGAGTATGTAAAAGTGCACTGTCCCATGATTCCTGCATCACTACCTTATTGTGTCAGTCACTGTAGGTATGTTGCTGACCTGCTCTCCTGTGCCCTGAAGCCTGCGGCGCCAGAATTTTCTTTGTATCTCCTTCAGAAGCTGAGAGAAGGCAACTGTCCCGTCACAGACAATTGTTCTATCCCGCAGCCACTTAGAGCCACAGTGCCGCAAAACTGCAGGACTCTGACCTACTAGTGACCTTGACTAAACTGGCAAAGTTTGGTCTGAACTGTGCCACGGGTCAGTGAGTAATAGCATCGCTTACCGGTGGCCCCCTGGCACAACCGATCCCTTTTACACACGTGTATCCCCGAAAGTTATTTGCTTTTGGCTGGGTTAGCCTGCGCTCCCTAGCTAGTCTCACCTTTTGAAAACTGCTATGCCGCCAAGGGCAGATCCTGCTCGAATAGTGGGAATCAATTCTTCATCGCCTCAAGCCCCTTCCTGACTTGCCACAGCCCTCCCAAGAAAGCCCGCTTTTTGCTTTGCCTGCACAATAGTGCATTTTTATGCACAACTTTACTATTGAGCACAAGGCTCCCGATTTCTTAGGGCTGGACTCGTTAGTTAGGGAACAACGCTGAAGCATGATCTAATGCTTCTAGTGTGCTACCCCACCCTTCTCTTTACAGATTGTGGCTGTGTTTTCTGCATTTGTCACATTAGGAAACTTTTTAGATATATGTTACATAGCAGAGTATTTTGTGTGGTAACTGTTTTTTTTATCTAACTGAAGTTTATTTGTTCCTTATTTATCCGGCCGACAATAAATGTATAGATATTTTTCATATTATTATGCTGAAAAACGCATGAGGACCCTACGCTCTGGACCAGGGTATTACAATACCAGTGTTTACTGAAGAATTATCCAGAGGACTCTATTCACTTATTGGGTATCAACAATATGTATTTAACTGGATAAAAGATTTGGAGAAAAATGAATTAATCCTGTATAAATCACATTAGGTTGCAGGTAGAGCAACATTTAAAACATTGCAGATGGCCAAACTAATTTCTGCAATGAATAATTCAATCATTCATTAACATCCATTCTCATGCACACATCTACATACAAAGATACTGTTAGGCAGAATCATATGCAGTACCCTTTGGGAACACCACACACAATTAAGACTACAAGTGACAGTGCACATTCACCTTTGGTACAAGCCTGTACTACGCAGTAAAGTGGTAGCGATGGCTAAGCAGCCAGACTTATCTCAAGAGTAAAGTGAACAGTATCAGTAGTTACTCAAAGGACAGCAATTACTATGGCTCAAACAAACACTGATTCAAGGTTTCTGTGTAAAAGAATATACATTTATTTACACCATCAGTTCTAAAACAGTTCACTAATATAAAGCAGCATAAAATCACAATCTTAATACACCCAATCAATTCTGGACAAGTTAAGACCTAAAATGAAGTGTGAACAAAATGGCACTCCAGCAATTTATAAAAAGGAGAGAAAGAACAAGGTTATCAAAAATCAACAAAACCAACAAGTGATAGGCAGGGCAATCTAGAAAAGACTTACTACAACTAGGATTCAAATCAATAGGCCTGAGCCATTGTTACTGGTTCAGAGTCTTTGCAGAGGATCACACAGTTCAGAGTAGTTTGCGGTTAAGTCTTTGCCAAGAGTTCAAAACAAAGTTGGTCAGAGGAAAAGTTATTCGAAAGAGTAGAGAAGGACAAGCCTTAGGAGAGGTGAAAGATTTAAAACACTTTCTCCGCGGTCGGATGGAAGAACGACTAGATTTAAACAGTACCTTAGATGAATAAGAATGCTGTAGCTGAGGCAGTAGTTCCTGGCAGTTCCTGAAGGCTCACGGTTCCTGAAGCAACTGTCAGACTGACAAGACGAAGGAAGACTGCAGGGTCCTGCACTGGAATCCGAGTGATCTGCCAGCAGCTGAAAGTACCACGGGCAAATCGTTTGCATGAGAAAGGTGCAAACTACCAAAAGTTTCCACCTTTCTCACGTGAACACACATACATTCTCACACCCACACACACACAACACACCCACAACACACCCATAACACCCCCACCACCCACACCCTCAGCACACCCCCACCCACACACCCAACATAAACAAATCCCACTTACCTTCATCTTCACGCTGGTTCCCTGCAGCACCAGTTCCCTTTCACTTCCGTGATCGGGAACTGGCGCTGCAGGGTCCTTTTCTTTTTTTTTTGTAATGGAAGGCTGTGGGGGTGTCCC
The DNA here is from genome assembly GCA_002915635.3 of Ambystoma mexicanum. Taxonomy (NCBI): domain Eukaryota; kingdom Metazoa; phylum Chordata; class Amphibia; order Caudata; family Ambystomatidae; genus Ambystoma; species Ambystoma mexicanum. Next base: position 836,700,174 of record CM030321.1, on the reverse strand, counting down.
CCGCAGCCCCCGCTCACTATACCATAAAGTATAGTGAGTGGGGCGATGCAGGGGACAGCCCCGCAGACCCCGTTTTTTTTTTCAATGTTACCACCAAATGTTTGAACTTTTGATGTGCGAACATTTGGTGGTAGCATTTTTAGATCTTTTGGTTCATGTGAACCTTTAGATGTGGGAAAAACGTCCTAAATAACTGTGCTGCAAAGGGAAGAAGCAAGCAGCAGAGCAAAGCGTTGAATAAAAGGTGCGCTCCTTAAAAGCACTAAGGGACTCTCTCTCACTGGCTATCCGGTTTCCTGTAGTACAGAAAATTCGATCAAGCTAAGGAGGTCCAAGGGCTTTTTGAGCTGGTTGGTCCCACCAGGCTCAAGGGGAGAAGACTCCTTGTGGATCTCCTCTGTCGTTGAAGTTTCAGGCGATTCAGACTGGCAGCAGGGCTTCACCGGGATGTCCAGTAGTTGCAGCAGTTGTCTTCCTTCATCTTCGCATTGCCTCTCTCGATCCAGTGGTGATTCTGCCTTCCAAGTCCCAGAGACCTGCTTTTAAGCTGTTTTCCCACATTCACAAAGCCTGGCTGTCAATCACAAAGCAGGGTGGCTATCCTGGCAGCACAGCCACGTAGCCAATCAAATTAGAGTGCGACTTGGGTCTCCTAGGAGACCCTATGAAGGGGGTCTCAAGCCCCCTCCCTCACATCCTGTCCACCCAGACAATCAGGCGCCTAAGGAGGGCTTCTGTGCAGAAGCCAGCCAAAGGACAGCAAACAAAGGAACCAACCCTGGTTTGGCGTGCAGAGTAAAACACGAGAAAGACCTTTACAAACAGAAATGGTGAACAAATCCCACTGGAACCAAATAAAATTAAAAGGGGTCCAGCGGTTTAAAGTTCGAGGCTAGCACCATAGCCTTTAACAGTACTGAGACTATTTTCAAAGCTAGCAGTAAAATAAAAATTGTAGATACCACTGTCTTCAGCCAATTCTTAGCGAAAGGTGAACAAAATAATGTTCCATTAGAAACAGACAAAAAGGGATAACTGTTAGCCCTTTCAGTACTGGAAAATAGTTTGTATTGGGTCTGTAAATTTAAAAAGACTAGTAAAGTAAATGGCAACTTTACATGTTTTGGGAGACAGTAGGCAGTCCCAGAAAATGGAGTCTGATTTGGGAAGTCTAAAAGACAACCCTGTGTCACTGCACTGAAGGTGCTGTGTAACACACAGTAAAAAGATGATGCCTGTGGAGTAGGTGAGGATCCACAGTCTATGAACACAAATATGTTGAACACACACAGCAAAATACATGTAAGAGTGGGAAAAAAGGATAATACTCTTACCAGGTGAAAAAAATAAATTCTAGAAATCCAGCAAAGCTGCTGCTGAGGGGACTCAGTAGGTAAGGGAAATTAGCCATTCTGGAGAACTCTCCCTAACATGAGGAGGATAATGTTTCCGAGTCCAACTCAAATGTTATTGATGAGTTAGAAGAGGCAGAGGAGTCAGTCCCAGAAAATGGAGTTTAATAGTGGGAAGTCTAAAAAGACAACCCTGTGTCACTGCACTATAGGTGCTGTGTAACACACAGTAAAAAGATGATGCCTATGGAGTAGGTGAGACTCCATAGTCCATGAGCACAAAATGTATAACAGCAAAAACACATTTAAGAGTGGGAAAAAAGGCTCACACTCTTACCAGGTGAAAAAAATAAATCCAAGAAATGCAGCAAAGATGCTGAGGGACTCAGTAGACAACGTTATATGAAACTCAAGGGTTAAAAAAGTCTCCTAGACAAGGATATCTATCACCGAGGCATTGACGTGCCCCCGTCTCTCATCCTTGCTGTCTTAATTTTAAAATAATTTTTTTCATATGGTGTGATTTGAATTAGGTAGTTAAGCTATATGATAAAGTCTCTTTTTAAATTGTAAGGGATGTTATTCATGTTAGGGAGAATTCTCGTACATGTGCTAATTTCCCTTACATTTTGAGACCCCTAGCCGGAATTTTAGGACTTTCATTTTTACCTGGAAAGAGTGTGTGCCTTTTTTCCCACTCTTTCCTGTATTTTGATGTGTGTTTTTACTTTTGTGTTCTTTGGATATGGAGTTTTAGGCAACTCCATAGGCATCATGTTTTCATGTGTGTAGTGCAGTGACACACGGAGGTCTTTCAGACTTCCCAAGATTTAAATACCTTCTCTGGGACTGACTACTGTCTCCCAGTGAATGTAAAGTTAAATTGACTTTGCTAGTCTTTTGAAATGGCTAGACCCAGCACACCCTGCCTTACAGCAGAATGCTGGAGGGAATGCCAAGCATTCCTTATGGCAAGACAACTCAGGTAGCACTGAAATGCTACCCTTTCTTCTCAGAATGGGTGGTAGAAGTGGTAGTACCATGATTTTCCTGACCGCAACCCATTTAAACGATCCGGTAGCTAAAACCCACCCTAGCCATGTTTTTGAAGATGGTGTCTGAGCTCCCTCTGTAAAAACAGGTTCTGATGGATTTTTTTTGCCATTTATTTTTGAAAAGGTCCTTCTAGTGTTTGTCTCTGCGCGCCAAATCAGGTCTGGTCCCTTTGTTCACCTTTGGCGGCTTCAGTATTGAAGACTGCCTCTGGCGCCTGAGTGTCTGGGGTGGACAGTAAGTGAGGGAGGTGCCCGAAACTCCCTGTGCTTAGTCTCCAAGGAGACCTGAATGCACCTTGGCATGATTGCCTAGCTGACTGTCCAGCAAGGACAGACACCCTGCTGGGTGAGTGGCAGCTAGGCCGGAATGAATGGGAGAAAATTGTTTAAAAGGCAGGTCTCTGGGACTTGGAAGGCAGAGTCGACCACTGGAACAAAGAACTGAAGACAGGCTGAAGGAAGACAACTGCTACAACTCCTGCACCATTATTTTGCCCGGTGAAGCCCTGATGCAGGTCCAGATAGCCTGAAACTCCCTTGACAGAGAAGCCCCTTCAAGGACGACTTCTTCCCTTGAGCTGGTGGGAACACCCAAATCACAAGCCACTTGGAAACCATCTCCATACTGGTTGAATTTTATTCAGAGTGCTGTTGAAAACCATAATGACCGTGAGAAGGTTACCAGTTTGTGGATGTTAAGGCACTCACATCTTAAACTGGCATTTGCCAAGCTTTTGGATCAGTCACCGTGCAGTGCAGGAACCTCCCGACATCCTCCCTCTTGTCCCCACGACTGAGGCCCAGGAACAGTGAGATCTGCAGGAACTTCCAGCAACAATTGCCTCAGCTACAGCTTTTCTTCATTACCAAGGTACCGTGCAAATGCGGTTGAGAAATCCTCTCTGCCGCGGTGAAAGTTCATGAAACTTTCCTAACTTTCGAGTCTTGTTCGCTCCTAATCCGACGTGTAACTCTTTTTCGTGCAAACTACTTCTAAGAACATTGGCAAAGACTTAACCGTTTACTACCAGAACTGTGCTATCCTATCCAAGACACTGATCCATTGACTTTGGCCCAAGCCTATTGAATTGAGCTGCCTCTTGTAGTGAACTGAAGCTATTTACCCTTCCTAAACAAGTATTTGTGTTTAATTCTTATAACTTGTATCTTTTACTCCCTTTTAAAGTTACTGAAGTTCCATTTTGCTCTCACTTCCGGGGAGCCTAATTTATTCAGAAATGGATTGGTTGGGTACTGGAGTGTATTATAGTGTGACATTGAGTTGCTTATTGCTCGTGGAATGTTTTCTATATGACTGTGTAATTAAATTGATATTGTTTTACCAAGAAACCTCGAGTAAGTTTTTGTTTGAACCACTGTGATTGCAAGTCCTTTGTTTAACACATTGTACTGCTCACATCCCTCTTGGGATAAGCCTGGCTGCTCAGCCCTGCTACCACAAAACTGTGTAGTATAGTCTTATACCAAAGGTGAGATTGTGCTTACACCTGTAGTCATAATTGTGTGTAGTGTCCCAAAGGGCAATGCATGCAATTCTGCCTAACACTGGTGGCAAGTGGCGAGGATAAATTATAGTTGTTACATTGAGAGTGCTGTTCTTACTGTTGTTCAAATAACCTTCACAAGGCTAAGCACCACTAGAGAAGCAAATGTTTTATCATGTCTGATATGGATAACTACAGACAGGAGGTCCTAGTCACTGTAACAGTTGATCAACTAAAGGAAATGTGTAAAACTAGGAACCTCACTGTTAAAGGCAAAAAGAATGAATTGATAGAAAGATTGTTGGAATTTCAAAGTCTGAGAATTATGTCTGCTGCACCTACTACTGCAGCAAATGTGGAAAATGATTATGAGGATGATAATGTTTCAGAGTCCAACTCAAATGTTATTGATGGGTTAGAAGAGGCAGATGAGTCTCAAGATGTAGACCCAACTGCACCTCTGACCTGCTCTAAGGCCTCAAACTTTAGCCACAGTGACCCTACCATGCCCAGTACTGAGTCCAGAGTTTGTCTCTCTTGAGAAGATGAGACTTGAGTTAGGGTTCAAAAGGCTCCAAGCACAAACTGAAAGTAAACATCAAGAACTTAAACTAAGGGAAATGGAATTGCAACATGCTCTTGAAATGAGAAATTGTCTCTTGAGAATGGTTCTCTCCCAGAGTCTTCTAGGTCTTCCATTCCTAAGAAGCCTTGAATGCCTAAAGATTCAGTAAGTATATGAGGTTAAGCTTGATATTTTTGATTGCTTGGCTGCTTTTGAATATAACTATGGGATTCAGGAAATTACCTGGAATCAGCTCATTCCTTGGCTTTTTTTCTAGGCTACCACAGTTTGCAACTGCTGCTGTAATGAAGGTGGGGGATATAGACAGGATGGAGTATTAACATGTGAAACTGGCTTTGATAGCTAGGTTTGGGAAAACTCCTTCCCAGTATCTTATGAGATTTAGAAACCTCAAAAAGCATGACAGTACCCCTTGGGCTACATGGGTCTGTGAATGTTTGAAAAACTTAGATGATTAAGTTACAGAGTTAACACTTATGAAGTTATGAGAAATCGGTTCATGTTAAAGTCTATCTATGGTGACTGATCTCCTGAGCTCAGACAGCACTTGGCTGATTCCATGGAAATTGATCCTAAGAAGTTAGCAAAGGCTGCTGACTTGTGGGTTGCCAACAGGGCTACTCAAAAGGATTCTGGAGCTACTCAGAAGAATGATGAAGGAAAGCAGCACAAGAAAGATAACAAAGAGAATTACAATGCCGCCTATCCAAAAGAGGACCACAAACATAAGAAGGCTAGTGAAACCTCTGGTGCTAAACCAGAGGGAGGTCAGGCCAAACCCCCATTTATCAAAACATTTGGGAAATGTTTTGCTTGTGGGTCAACTGACCATGTGAAAGGGGATCCCAGATGTAAGGGTAAACCTTCAAGGATCCACACTGTCTTCCTTACCCTTCTCAGAGGAAGAAGTTCAAATGACAAGTGGACATTTACACCTATAGAAGTTAGATGTTTATAATTCCATCCCAGACAATGCCAAAGACAGTGTAGGAGATCCCTACCATCAGAGACACTGGGGCCAGCATTACTGTAGTTGATTAATCTTGTTTCAAGGTTGAGGATGTTGCTAAGGCACCCACATTTCTCACTAAGCTTGCTGAAGGCCCTTTCCAAATGCTTCCACAGTTACTAGCTCTCATCCAGTGCAATGACATGACTGCCAAGATGCATATTAGTGTGCAGCAAGAAGTACCTTGGAGAGTCCTGTTGGGAAATGACTTAAAAAATCTTGGAGTTGTATCAAGCACCCCCAGGCCTCCCAGCAAAAGGAAACAGGAACAGACAAGGAAGCCCAGAGAGAGTACCTTAAAAGGATTTCTAGGTGAAATTATAGAGGCAACTATAACCCCCGGTCCACAGGAATTATGGACTGTTATTTCAAAGAAAAGGGAGGAAAAAGGGGTGCCTAAAATCTCCAAGAAAAAGCCAGAAAGCACTCCTGTGCTACCTACAAGGACATCCATAGGAGGACTGTCCAAAGTCACACCTGTGACTCCTCCACCAGTCGAAGCTGAGTGTGAGGAATAACCAGGACTGGTTGAATCAGCTGCTGAAGATTCAGAGCTGAAAGAATACCTTACCCCTGTTGGAGATCTGGATCCTGCAGACCATCCTGAGCTGCAGTCTTTACTGGCAGAAGGTGGCCCCTGTAGGGCAGACTTCAGCAGAGGTCAAAGAGAGTGTTCTACTCTTGAAGACCTTCGACAACAGGCAGCTTCCCAGCTGGAAGGGCAAGAGCCAGGGAAGCATAGGTTATACTGGCAAGATGGCCTTTTCTACAGTGAACCGACTGAGTCTATGCCAGGGGACTATAGGAGACTTGTAGTGCCTCTAGAGACTAGACACCAGTTCCTACAGTTAGCCCACGAGATTCCTTTGGTTGGTCACTTGAGTTTCAAGAAGACTAAGGAAAGGTGTTCTCTTTACTTCTACAGGCCTAAGTTGGGGTCTGATGTAGATACATTATGTAGGAGCTATCACACTTGTCAGACATCTGGCAAGAGTGGAGCCAGGAATATGGCACCCTTGGTGCCTCTCCCAGTGGTGGTAGTCCCTTTTGAGAGGGTAGGAATAATTGTTGTCTCTTAGACCCTCCAACCTCTTCAGGTAACAGGTTTATCCTGGTTGTAGTAGAACATGCTACTAGATATCCTGAAGCCATACCTATGAGAACTGTTACAGCTCAGGCTGTTGCTAAGGCCCTACAGGGTATTTTTACCAGGGCAGGTTTTCCTAAGGAAGTCATCTCTTTTATTTTATGTCCCACTACATGCAGGCCATGTGGACATGTGGAAGAACTGTGGATTGACTTACACGTTCTCAACTGCCTACCATCCCCAGACGGTGGTCAGTCATAATTTCGAAAAAAAAAAATTGAAAGACAATAATGTCAAAACAATAATATCGAAAAAAAAATATTGATTATTTATTATTATATATTTATTTTGGGATCCGGAATAAAAAAAATGGGTAAAACAAAAAAAAGAAAAAAAAAGGGGGTTGGGGGGGAACCCCCCCATTTCGAATAAAAAACGTAATTAAAAACAAATTCGAAATTATCACTATAAACCCCCCAGACAAATGGCTTGGTAGAGAGGTTTAATCATACAATGAAGAGCTTGATAAGTGCTTTAGAGGAACCCCTTAGAAGAAAGTGGGAGTTCTACTGCCATGCCTTCTATTTGCTTATAGAGAAGTCCCTCAGGAGGGAGTTGAATTTAGTCCGTTTGACCTTCTCTGTGGCCATCCAGTTAGATTCCCCTTGGCCCTAATTAAGGAGGGGTTGGAGAGTGTTCCTTCCCCCAAGCCAGTGAGAGTCACTTACTATGTGATAGGTCTCTGGAGGAGAATGTCACACTTGATGGCAGAAACATAAGATAACTTGAAAGCAGGTCAGGCTCTGGTGAAGCATTGGCATGGCCAGACAGCCAACATGGTTGAGTTTACTCAAGACCAGCAAGTTTTAGTTATTGCACCTACAAGACCGAGGGCCTTACAGGACAAATTGATAGGACTTGGAGAGGTCAACTATCTGGTGGATTTAGGCAATCCTAAGGAAACTCCCAGAGTCTTTTACACCAACTGCCTAAAAGCATATGTCTCAAGACCAGAAGTAGGAGCTTTACTTCTAGCTTCAGCTCAAGAGGAGGAGGAGACTGAACATCGTCCTGACCTACTCAGAGGACAGCCTTTAGTTGAGAAGATAGAGGAGTCAATCTCTCTTCTAATTGGACACTGGAACAGCAGCAGGAGTGCACATTTCTGTTAAATCAGTTTGCCTCCCTGTTTTCACTATCACCACGCTTGACCCCTTGGGGCCAGCATGATATTCTCACTGGTGACTGTTTACCTGTGAAAAGCGGAGGTTACAGGATGTCAGATCATGTAAGAACCCACATAAAGGAAGAGGTCAACAAGATGCTTGATCTCGGGGTAATAGAGCCATCTCCCATTCCCTGGTCTAGTCCAGTTGTACCTGTGCTAAAGGCAGGATCAAAAGAGTTGAGATTCTGTGTGGACTATAGAGCTCTTAATGCAGTCACAAAGACTGATGCCCATCCTTTACCAAGGACAGATGAACTGGTGATCAAACTTGTTTCAGCCAAATACCTCAGTACATTTGATCTCCTGTCAGGCTATTGGCAAATAGTATTGACAGACCTTGCCAAGGAGAATACTTCATTCTTCACCCCAGCAGGCCTCTACCAGTTTAAGTTAATGCCTTTTGGGCTAACAAATGCACCTTCAACATTCCAAAGGATGGTTAATCAAGTTCTGAATGGGATGGAGGACTTCTGCATGGCATACTTGGATGACATTGCAGTGTTCAGCCCCACTTGCAAAGAGCATGTTGACCACTTAGGATGTGTTTTGCACTTTCTTGAGCAAGCCCATCTGACCATAAAGGCAAGTAAGTGTCAAATTGGTCAGAGTAAAGTGGTCTACCTTGGACATGAGGTAGGAGGAGGTGAAATTAGGCCATTGCCTAGCAAGGTACAAGCTGTACAAAACTGGCCCACCCCTACTACTTAAACCCAGGTGAGAGCCTTCCTAGGTCCCACTGGTTACTATAGGAACTTCATGGAGAACTATGGGACCGTAGCTTCTCCCTTGTATGTAGTCTCTTCACCCACATTTCCCAAAAGGTCAGTTGGAATGAGCAGTGCACTCAAGCATTTGAAGGACTTAAGAAAGCTCTTTGTCAAGCTCCAGTTTTAAGAGCTCCTGACTACAACCAAACCTTCATTGTGCAAACAGATGCTTCCAATATAGGTGTAGGTGCAGTTCTGAGTCAGGTGGATAGGAAACGTAGGGAGCATCCCATTTTCTTTTAAATGGTATAATTTAATTTTAAACTTTGAATTTATTGGACTTTCTAGTAGAATTTTCAGTTTTGTGTGTTTCTACTGTTTGTCTAACTCTAGTATTTCTTGAAGAAATTGGCATATCGTGAATATCAGTTTGATTTGCCGTTCGAGCATCAGTGTTAATCTTTCTTCTGCATCCATGTTCTTTTCAGAGATCTTAAAATGGTGCCAAATCGAAGTCTTTGTTCTGAGAGGTTGTTGCATTCCATCAAGAGATGGTGTAGTGTTTCTGGTTTCTGTGTCTCTGGACAGAAGTGACCAAATTGTTCTATTGAAGGGGTCTGCCTTGTTTTGGTTAGGTAGAAATGAGAAAATATGATGTTCATCAGTATTTTCAGATATGTTGATTGAATCTTGTGGTCCGGGAAAATAGTCAGATAAGCTGGAAGCTTGTTGATTGTCCTTATGTCGGTTTTGCATTCTAAATTCAGGCTGTATTTTCTTTTCTGGTTGATTGTTTTAATCCAATCATTTATCATCAGATTTATCTTTGCTTTTTGGGGGCGCAATGTGAGCATTTAGTGAGTAATATCCTCTTACATCAGATGTCGATCAAGGTTGTCTTTCCATTTGTGTAAGATGGTATGATCTTAGGATTTGAATTCCTGGTGTTTTTCCATCTGCTAGCAGCTTACGGTATAGATCATTTTTTTTCCGTAAGACAATCAAATTGATTGATTGTACTGCTATTTCATGTCTTATTCTAGGCATTGGAAATGAGGGTGGGAGTTGTGAGATTTTACGCCAGAAGCAGGCTTCTAATTTTGTCCCGTTGCATGTGGTGGCGTTCATCACGGCTTCAGTTCCATATTCAATGGTTGGGATCACTTTCAGCTTGTAGCACAGTATTATGGGTTTGAATGAGTATTTCCCATATCTGCGCTGCATTACGCATCCTTGTCTTGCAAGCGATAGAGGTTTTTCTTCCAGTTTACTGGTCCATTCTTTTTCTGATTAGGACTGGTTTATGGTAAATCCCTGATACTTGAAAGTGGATACTTTGTATAGCTGATTTCCATTTAGAAGCAGTGTTAGTCATTTTTTCTTCTTGTGGTGAGTTTTGGTGAGAGACATGACTTTCGTTTTCTTTGTGTTGATCGTCAGTTCGTTCTGATCCATGTATTGGTCTAGTTGTAATAGACTATTTTGCAGTCCAGAAGTTGTTTTATCTAGTAAAATTATATCATCTGCATACATCATGATTTTCACTGGCATGGAGTTTATCTTCGGTGGATTTAGGGCATCTAGCCGGAAGTGGGTCTCAATGTCTGCTGTGTACAGCATGGATGCTAGGGGACAGCCTTGTTTTAGACCGTTTGAAGTGGGGATGTTAGCTGTCATTTGACCTTCCTTTTTTAGTGTTATCGTTATTGAGGTGTTTGAGTAAAGTTGTTTGATTGGTCCTATGATGTCGTTTGGGCATTTCCAGGTTTCTAATTTCTCCCATAGTTTTTGTCTAGAGATTCCATCAAAGGCCATGTATAAGTCTATGAAAGCCGCATATATGGTTGTATTTTTCTTGATTGCTTCATGCTTTATCAGGTTCAGCAAGAGTAAGTTGACGTTTGTGTCAACGTTTGGGGTGAAGTCAGTTTGTCTGATTGCAAAGCGTTCAGTCATGGTTGCCCATTTCTTGAGTTTTTGCAGGAGAATAGATGCAAACAGCTTCCCCAAAGGATCTAGTAGGGCGATTGGACGAAAGTTTGCTGGATCATCTCTCGGTCCTCGTTTCTAGATGGGTACTATTGTTGCAGTTTTCCATGACAAGGGTATCTGGTTCAGGTTGTTTATTAGAAGCAGGATGTTGCTCATTAGGTTGGCCCATGATTGAGGATCTTTCCTGATTGTTGCGTTTGAGATCCCTTTGGGCCCAGGAGCACGGGATATGCTTAATTTTTGCATCATTTCCATGATTTCTCGGTTGTCACATAATACCGTCCACTTGTATTCTTGTTCAGTATCTTGTTTTCTTTATCTGGATGTCGTGCTTTGTATATGTTGGAATAGTGTTGGATCCATCTTTGTTCTGTCATGTTTCTAATGAGTTTGTGTTGGTTAGCTGAGTTGTTATTTAATATGTTCCACAGTTCTCTGATATTATGAGTCTTTTATGTTTCTAGGATGGTCTCTGAGTCGTTTTGTAGTAAAATCGCATGATGTGATTTGGTCCAGTTGTTATATCTTTGCTTTGCCTCTTTGATTTTGGTGAATGTATCTTCATTTTTTGTTTTTGCTAGCCTTTGCAGGGTTTTTCTCAGGGTGTTTTTCTTCTCGACTAGTTCTTTGTTATATGTGTGATGATGGGTTTTCACTTGTTGTGATTTCGTTTGCTAGTAGTAGGGAGTTAGTAGCCATTGATAGTTTAGTTTCTGTGCATCAGGTATTGTGTGCTGAAAATGATTAGAAAGCATGGTAGTTGCTTATTGGCTTATACGCTGTTTTCTGCCTGTTGTACAGTATTCCAGTGGGGTAGTTATGGAAGTCTGTTGTTACATTATGTCTCGTCCATGTATAACGATCTGATTGTGGTCACTTTTTGTTGTTTTTTCACAACTCATTTTTTCTGCGGAATCAGCTATTTCTTTAGAAAGATAGATATAGTCGATGACGGCTGAGGATTTTCCGCAGGACCAAGTTGGTAGTCTCTTGTTTGTCTCATCTATGGGGTGATCGATGTGTGAGAGGTTGCAGGTGTTAGTTTCTTTTAACCATCTTTTGGCGCGTGTTGTCAGATCCTTATGTGTGATTGGTTGTCCATCTGGTCACCATAAGTGAATGTTTAGATCTCCGCATATCATAAATTCAATCAATTTGAGCATGCTGATAAACTGGTCTATTGTCAGGAAGACGGCCTCTAGGAAGGTGTCATTGTTTATAGCTGCGGAATTCCAGTAAAAGTTCATGATCAAAATTATTCTTTCTTGGTGTTGTTTGGAAATAGTGGTGTTCAAATTTATTTTTATTTTTATGACAGTGTTTTGTATCCAGGAGTTGATGTTTTCAGAGAAGATTATGCTCTATGTCAGATCAATCTTAATTAAGGTTAGCAAGTGTGATGTTGGCCTTCCTTTGGATCTTTCGGGTGCCAGGTTGAGAAAGGTTAGAAAACCATCACAGCATGGAGTGTGAGTGAGCCAGGTTTCTTATAGACATATGATCTAGTTCGGGTGATGGATGGTTGAAAAGATGGACATCACCTCTAGTGTTCCAAGAACACAAGGACCAAGTGTGTTGAGTCTTGACTGATGGTTATGAGATATTACTCCGGTTGCTGGTGGTTGAATTTTGAAAGCTGTCTTCAGTCTCGTATTTGCGCCTGATTGGGCATTCGTTGTCAATTTTCCTGTTTATACTGTATTCTCTTTCAAAGTTGCACCTAATTGGATGCGTATTTTGTCCAAATGATGTTTTGGATGATCAGTGTGTGTGTTAGCTGTTTGCGACTTGGTTTGGTTTATGAATCGCGATTCTTTTTGGATAGATGCAACAGGCTTGCTTATTTTTTTGATTTGTCAGTTTCTTGTCTCTTGGATTCCAATCGCAGGTACATCTGAAGCCAAGTTTGTTCAATGACCCTTCCATTTTAGTATATCGTCCATGGTTGTTTTTTCGTGTAGTTTCAGTGATATTTTCTTGTTGCACCATTTGTCTTCGAAAGTAACTAGTTCAATGTCACCAGTGCATATTTGATTTAATTCTGGAATTGCTTGGAAGAGTAGTAATAGATTTGTTCTGTTCAGTGCCAGCGGTTTGGGTCTATGGATGATGTTTTCTATCCACAAGCTGTAATTTTCTGTTTGTTGGCATGGAATGGTAAATATAGGTTGTTATACTTCTTCTAGTTTGGGTCTTGGGCTAAATGAATCTCTGGGATCTTTCTTATGCCATCTTTCCCGCAGTAGTTGTCGTGCAGGAGATATAGATCTGGTTGTGTTCATTGTTTCATTGGGCAAAGAGATTGTTGAGATTTAATCATATGTTTTGCAGTCTTTTGTGTCTTCACTAGAGTATGTCAGAGATCCATCTGTGATTTCTTCACATGAGAGAGTGGAGTTGTCTGATTGACTAGGTATATATTCATCTATTATTAGGAGGCTCGAGGTGTTTATTTGATGTTTTGTTTCTGTGGCTTCCTGTATAGACTGATCATTATGCGTCGTTAGGTGGAGTAGATCGTCTAGTGTCGGAGTAGGAACTTCATTGTTTGTTGTTGGAGCCACTGTTCTCTTTCTGTCTTGTCTAGGTGTCACAGTCGGCTTGGTTTGATTCGACTTGCCAATATTCTGTCAATCTTTCTTTCTGTTTTCTACGATGGGTTTCGGGATTGTCAGATTTTGCAGAAAGGCTCTTGATCCAGTTTGTTTCTAAGGATGTTTGGTTGTTTTTTTGACACATTCTTTGGTAGTTTCCCTCCTTGTGCAAAGATCTTGAAGTTGTCTTTTATCGAAACTGGTATTGTGTTTGTGTTGACCGTCTGAACAATTGAAACATTTGCAATTTGGTTTGATGGTGAAATCACCTTTTCTGCTGTTGTGTAGGTCTCTGACAGTTGAGGCTATTCTTTCTGGAGACAGGCAAACATTGGTAGGTTGTGCCAATTGTTCGATCGCCAGAATCTGTGTTGGTAGTGCTTTTTGTTGTTGAGTTTTAAGCCATGCCATAAGTTCCTTAGTAAGTTGTGTTTTCTCCTCTCAGTCTCCTCTTGCAATCTCGAAGAGTCTTAGTTGCCAGGCGCTGGATTTTCAGCTTCTGAGTCTAGGCGTTTTTCTATTGTTATCATGAAGTTTTCTGTGTATACTTGCTTTGAGTGTATCTTTGCTAGTAATGTTGATTGGTCTCTTATATTGTCTTTAGTTATTTCGTATAATTTGAGGAATGGTATCATTGATTGGGAGAGTAATGCTAGTAGCATGTTTTGCAGTTCTAGCATAGTTGTTGGTAGCCTTTGATTGTAATCATCTTCCTGTAGGCTGCTATTCTGTTTTGGGGCATCTGATGTAGGTTTAGGGTGCTTACTGTCCTTTTCCTGCGCTAGAGTGTGGAAAGATTCTTCAGATTCATAAGTAAATTGGGGTGTTATCTTTTCCTTTTTCGTCATTGGATGTGCTAGGTCTTTTTTTGGTAGCTGTTTACCGCTGCTCTGTGCGTTGATGATTTTAATCATAGGTGTAGAGTTCGGTGTTGTTCATTGTATCGAATCTCCAAATATTTCTTTCCTTTGTCCTGCACTGTTAATGATGGATTCTATTTCGGTAATGTCTAATGATAGACACGCAACCTTGTTTACCGCAGTATTTGATTGATGTGGCAAGAGTTCTTTAAGAGGTTTTTGCGCTGTCTGGGTTTGAAGCCATTGGAGCTTAGCTAGTTTTGCTTTTTCTCTCTTTGCCATCCCGGTTGTCGACAATCTTAGGGTCTAATTTAGACTTGGTGGTTTCGGTGGTTCCTCAGGTATAAGGTTCACGTTTTTCTGTGGGTTTCTTGGTGGTGGATCACAAGTTGTATTGCAATTTATTGGCTTGTTTTCCTACTTGTTATGGGGCACCTTTATTGATGAGGCTATTGAGTTTGTATGAGTTTTTGTTGAATTATCTTCTGCTGTCATCTTGTTGGTGAGGTTAGTTGTGTTTAATGTCTCATGTTGAGTATTGGCCTGGCAGTTATCCGGGTCTTTCTAAGTAGTGTCTCTGTGTTCGTTAGGGACAACTTCATCGATTGGACTATGTGTTCTTGGTGGTTTTCAGCTGAGTCCCATTCATTTGCGATATTATCTTTTCATGCTGTTCCGGAAGGTTTTCCTTTCCCATCTCGGCTGGTCGTTTGCTGGGCTTGTGCTTTGTGGAGTCTGATTCCCATTTTATTTTGGGGGATCGATTTTCTGGATCAGAAATGTTTGGTTTCTTTTTTGAATTGCTTGTTCCATTGTTAGTTGTGATGGGTCAATGACTGTTCCAACTGTTCCTCTCTGTCTTGTGTTTGGGACTGTGTCCTGCTTGTTTTCGTCAAGGTTGATGCAGGCATTTTCAAGGCTGATGTGATAAATCGGTTTTTGGGAATTTGAAAGATATTCGGGTTCCAGGGTTATAGTCCTAGCAGACTCCTATGTCTTGGTTCAGAGTGGGCGTTGGATGAAAGGGGAGGTGCCCCTGCAGTCTCCAACGCTCAGTTTTATTCAAGTGGCCTGCACTTGAATTCAGT
>CM030321.1:836631655-836685091 GCA_002915635.3 Ambystoma mexicanum | reverse complement strand
TGTAAAGATGGACATCACCTCTAGTGTTCCAAGAACACAAGGACCAAGTGTGTTGAGTCTTGACTGATGGTTATGAGATATTACTCCGGTTGCTGGTGGTTGAATTTTGAAAGCTGTCTTCAGTCTCGTATTTGCGCCTGATTGGGCATTCGTTGTCAATTTTCCTGTTTATACTGTATTCTCTTTCAAAGTTGCACCTAATTGGATGCGTATTTTGTCCAAATGATGTTTTGGATGATCAGTGTGTGTGTTAGCTGTTTGCGACTTGGTTTGGTTTATGAATCGCGATTCTTTTTGGATAGATGCAACAGGCTTGCTTATTTTTTTTGATTTGTCAGTTTCTTGTCTCTTGGATTCCAATCGCAGGGTACATCTGAAGCCAAGTTTGTTCAATGACCCTTCCATTTTTAGTATATCGTCCATGGTTGTTTTTTCGTGTAGTTTCAGTGATATTTTCTTGTTGCACCATTTGTCTTCGAAAGTAACTAGTTCAATGTCACCAGTGCATATTTGATTTAATTCTGGAATTGCTTGGAAGAGTAGTAATAGATTTGTTCTGTTCAGTGCCAGCGGTTTGGGTCTATGGATGATGTTTTCTATCCACAAGCTGTAATTTTCTGTTTGTTGGCATGGAATGGTAAATATAGGTTGTTATACTTCTTCTAGTTTGGGTCTTGGGCTAAATGAATCTCTGGGATCTTTCTTATGCCATCTTTCCCCGCAGTAGTTGTCGTGCAGGAGATATAGATCTGGTTGTGTTCATTGTTTCATTGGGCAAAGAGATTGTTGAGATTTAATCATATGTTTTGCAGTCTTTTGTGTCTTCACTAGAGTATGTCAGAGATCCATCTGTGATTCTTCACATGAGAGAGTGGAGTTGTCTGATTGACTAGGTATATATTCATCTATTATTAGGAGGCTCGAGGTGTTTATTTGATGTTTTGTTTCTGTGGCTTCCTGTATAGACTGATCATTATGCGTCGTTAGGTGGAGTAGATCGTCTAGTGTCGGAGTAGGAACTTCATTGTTTGTTGTTGGAGCCACTGTTCTCTTTCTGTCTTGTCTAGGTGTCACAGTCGGCTTGGTTTGATTCGACTTGCCAATATTCTGTCAATCTTTCTTTCTGTTTTCTACGATGGGTTTCGGGATTGTCAGATTTTGCAGAAAGGCTCTTGATCCAGTTTGTTTCTAAGGATGTTTGGTTGTTTTTTTGACACATTCTTTGGTAGTTTCCCTCCTTGTGCAAAGATCTTGAAGTTGTCTTTTATCGAAACTGGTATTGTGTTTGTGTTGACCGTCTGAACAATTGAAACATTTGCAATTTGGTTTGATGGTGAAATCACCTTTTCTGCTGTTGGTGTAGGTCTCTGACAGTTGAGGCTATTCTTTCTGGAGACAGGCAAACATTGGTAGGTTGTGCCAATTGTTCGATCGCCAGAATCTGTGTTGGTAGTGCTTTTTGTTGTTGAGTTTTAAGCCATGCCATAAGTTCCTTAGTAAGTTGTGTTTTCTCCTCTCAGTCTCCTCTTGCAATCTCGAAGAGTCTTAGTTGCCAGGCGCTGGATTTTTCAGCTTCTGAGTCTAGGCGTTTTTCTATTGTTATCATGAAGTTTTCTGTGTATACTTGCTTTGAGTGTATCTTTGCTAGTAATGTTGATTGGTCTCTTATATTGTCTTTAGTTATTTCGTATAATTTGAGGAATGGTATCATTGATTGGGAGAGTAATGCTAGTAGCATGTTTTGCAGTTCTAGCATAGTTGTTGGTAGCCTTTGATTGTAATCATCTTCCTGTAGGCTGCTATTCTGTTTTGGGGCATCTGATGTAGGTTTAGGGTGCTTACTGTCCTTTTCCTGCGCTAGAGTGTGGAAAGATTCTTCAGATTCATAAGTAAATTGGGGTGTTATCTTTTCCTTTTTCGTCATTTGGATGTGCTAGGTCTTTTTTGGTAGCTGTTTACCGCTGCTCTGTGCGTTGATGATTTAATCATAGGTGTAGAGTTCGGTGTTGTTCATTGTATCGAATCTCCAAATATTTCTTTCCTTTGTCCTGCACTGTTAATGATGGATTCTATTTCGGTAATGTCTAATGATAGACACGCAACCTTGTTTACCGCAGTATTTGATTGATGTGGCAAGAGTTCTTTAAGAGGTTTTTGCGCTGTCTGGGTTTGAAGCCATTGGAGCTTAGCTAGTTTTGCTTTTTCTCTCTTTGCCATCCCGGTTGTCGACAATCTTAGGGTCTAATTTAGACTTGGTGGTTTCGGTGGTTCCTCAGGTATAAGGTTCACGTTTTTCTGTGGGTTTCTTGGTGGTGGATCACAAGTTGTATTGCAATTTATTGGCTTGTTTTCCTACTTGTTATGGGGCACCTTTATTGATGAGGCTATTGAGTTTGTATGAGTTTTTGTTGAATTATCTTCTGCTGTCATCTTGTTGGTGAGGTTAGTTGTGTTTAATGTCTCATGTTGAGTATTGGCCTGGCAGTTATCCGGGTCTTTCTAAGTAGTGTCTCTGTGTTCGTTAGGGACAACTTCATCGATTGGACCTATGTGTTCTTGGTGGTTTTCAGCTGAGTCCCATTCATTTGCGATATTATCTTCTTCATGCTGTTCCGGAAGGTTTTCCTTTCCCATCTCGGCTGGTCGTTTGCTGGGCTTGTGCTTTGTGGAGTCTGATTCCATTTTATTTTGGGGGATCGATTTTCTGGATCAGAAATGTTTGGTTTCTTTTTTTGAATTGCTTGTTCCATTGTTAGTTGTGATGGGTCAATGACTGTTCCAACTGTTCCTCTCTGTCTTGTGTTTGGGACTGTGTCCTGCTTGTTTTCGTCAAGGTTGATGCAGGCATTTTCAAGGCTGATGTGATAAATCGGTTTTTGGGAATTTGAAAGATATTCGGGTTCCAGGGTTATAGTCCTAGCAGACTCCTATGTCTTGGTTCAGAGTGGGCGTTGGATGAAAGGGGAGGTGCCCCTGCAGTCTCCAACGCTCAGTTTTATTCAAGTGGCCTGCACTTGAATTCAGTGATTGCCACGGGGGGTACTGTGCTGAATTTGTTTTCTCGTATCAGAAATGTTCTTACAATGTTGGGCAGGATCAAAGGGGATGAATCCCCTGCAGTCTCCTGTGTTTTGTTGGATATGAATATGGTTGCAATGCATTCCGTCTCCCGTGACAGATGTTTGTGTAGCGCTGGTCAGGATCAAAGGGGAGGGATCTCCTGCAGTCTTATGTGTTCTGTAGTTCTCGGTTTGGTTGAGATGGGTTCCATTTCCCGTGACGGTTAGCACTGGTCAGGATCAAAGGGCAAAAGGCCCCTGCAGTCTCCTGTTTTCTGAAAAGCATACACTGGAAAAAAGTATGGGGGAGGGTTGGAGCAAGTTCCTTTTTTTATTTAAAGCTGTATTAGATTTGATCACTCGTATCAGGGTTGCTTGTCAGGTCTGAGCAGGGACAAGGGGAGATTCCCCCTGAAGGCAGTTTTGATCGCTTGTATCAGGGTTGCTTATCAGGTCTGAGCAGGGACAAGGGGAGGTTCCCCCTGCAGGTCTTTGCGATCTGTGTGTTTGGAATAGTTCCAGCAGTGTTGGTTGTTATGATGCATGGAGCACTGAATGGTTATCTGTGAAGTCTGCTAACTAGTTGTTCCAAGTTTCCCAATGCATTGTAAAAATAAATGGGATACTATGTTAGTATTGTACTTTGAAAGAGGCTTTGTATTTATTTTTATCCTAGTATCAGCTGATAGCAGGTTGTAGCGTGTTCTTTCAGTTCCGGGAGAGAATCCTCTCTCTGGGTGCCTGGCGGAGGCAGCGGGTCGGGAAGAAGCTGTTTACTTCATCGGTGCATGCGCGTGAGCACTGAAGAGTTGTGTCCTGATGGCTCTCTCCGGCGGCGAGACGGTATCAGTCAGCGGAGGCAGCTGGAGAAGGTCTGTGGGGACTGGAGCTCGCTCATGCTGGAGATCAGAGCTCGTTGGAAGGTAGCTGTGGGTCACAGCTGGGCGGGGTATATGTTCTTTGGCTATGAGTTGGTTGTGATTTCAGGATTGAGGGGGTGGGCGGGGGTTGCAGTTGTCTGCCTGCAGATAGTCTCTTACCTAAACACTTACCTCAGGGTATGGAAGAGGTTTTCCCCGATGTGCTGGTTTGAAGTAACCTTGATCTCGGCACAGCGCAGCAGAGCCTGCAGAGCCTAAAGACCGAAAGACTCTGCAGCAGACTCTACGGCTGTTCCGCGGCTTCTTGGGTATTTTGTATAACTTAGCTGATGGAAGTAGAAAGAGGACAAAGTTCCACTAATGATTCACAAAGGATAGGAGCAGGGATGCAGGGTTCTTTCCTCTTCAAAGACCGAAAGACTCTGCAGCATATTTATCATTGTTAAATGATTGGTATAATACAGGAACGGCTTGTTTTGTATATGATGAAAGTATCATGTTGCATGATTAGCGTTAAATCTAATTATATCAATTAAATACATTTTCTTGCAAATTCATACCAATGGCAAATGTCTGTTTCAGAAGAAAATGAACTGTTCTAATAAAGGAGCCCGTTTAAGATTTAAAAATGAAGAATGATTTTCAGAAGTTACTCGAGTGACGGCAGCGATTCCATAAACACCCCATTTGCTTCATCAGCAGGAAGCTGAAGGAACCAGAAACAAGGTGAGCAACCATTCAAAGAGAATGTTTTGCTATTGTGGTGTCACTGAAGAAGTTTAGGCCATACTTGTATGGATCTAATTTTGTGATTCAGACTGACCACCAACCCTTGAGATGGTTGATGCAAGTGAACTGGGAAAATCCTAAACTACTGAGATGGTCAATCAGCCTGGAAGGGTTTGATTTCACCATTGAACACAGGATCAGGGTGTAACCACCAAAATGCTGATGGTCTCTCCAGGATGTTTGACCGACTGGACTCATCCAGAGGTGGATTAAATCCTGCTGGCCCTTAGTCTGGGGGGGACAATTGTTAACGAGAATTCACATAAATGTGCTAATTTCCCTTACCTTTTGAGACCCCCAGAAACTGGATTTTTAGGAGTTTAATTTTTACCTGGAAAGAATGTGAGCCTTTATTCCCACTCGTTCATGTATTTTGACGTGTGTTTTTACTTTTGTGTTATTTGGATATGGAGTTATAGACAACTCCATAGGCATAATCTTTTCTTGTGTGTCTCAGTGAAGTGACACAGGGATCTCTTTCAGACTTCCCAAGGTTTAAATACCTTCTCTTGGACTGAGTACTTTCTCCCAGTGAATGTATAGTTAAATTGAATTTGCTAGTCTTTTTAGATTAGTAGACCCTGCCTTACAGCAGACTTCTGGAGGGAATAACTAGCCTATGACTAGAAAACTCATGTAGCACTGAAATGCTACCCTTTCCTCTCAGAATGGCTGGTGGCAGTGGTATTACAATGATTTTCCCGACCATAACACGTTTAAACGCTCCGGTAGCTAAAATCCACCGGAGCCATGTTTTTCAAGATAGCGTCTGAGCCCCATCTGTAAAAACAGTTCCAATCTACTTTTTTCGCCATTTGTTTTTGGAAAGGTCCTTCTTGTGTTTGTCTCTGCGCGCCAAGCCAAGTTTGGTCCCTTTGTTAGTTTGCCTTTGGCGGGCTTTAGTACTGAAGATCGCCTCTGGTGCCTGAGTGTCTTGGGTGGCCAGGAAGTGAGGGAGGTGCCCGAAATTCTTTGTGCTTAGTCTCCTTGGAGACCTGAATGCACCTTGGCATGATTGGCTGGCTGACTGTCCGGCAAGGACAGCTACCATGCTGGGCGAGTGGTAGCTAGGCTGGAATGAATGGGAAAAAAAAGGTATAAAAGATAGGTCTCTGAGACTTGGAAGGCAGAGTCGACCACTGGAAGAAAAGATCCAAAGATGAGCTGAAGGAAGACGACTTCTTAAACTCCTGGACCGTTGGTTTGCCCGGTGAAGCCCTGATGCAGGTCCGAATAGCCTGAAACTCCCTCGACAGAGAAGCCCCTTCAAGGATGACTTCTTCCCTTGAGCTGAAGCGAACAACCAACTTGCAAGCCACCTGGAAACCATTTCCATACTGGTCAAATTTTCTTCAGAGTGCTGTTGAAAACTGGATAGCCAGTGAGAAGGATACCATTTTGTGGACTTTAAGGCACTCACACCTTAAACCAATGTTTTGCCAAGCGTGTGTATCCGTCCCCGTGCAGTGCAGGAATCTCCCGACATCCTCCCTCTTGTCCCCACGACTGAGGCCCCGCAACAGTGAGATCTGCAGGAACTGCCAGGAACAATTGCCTCAGCTACAGCTTTTCTTCATTACCAAGGTACTGTGCAAACGCGGTGTAGAAATCCTCTCTGCCGTGTTAGAAGTTTGTGAAACTTTCCCAACTTTGGAGTCTTGTTCACTCCTAATCCGACCTATAACTCTTATTCATGCAAACTATTTCTAAGAACATTGGCAAAGACGTAACCGTATTGCATGTAATTCAGCCTAACACTGGTGGCAAGTGGTGAGGATAAAGTACAGTTGTTACATTAAGAGTGCTGCTTTTACTGTTGTTCAAATTAACTTCACAAGGCTAAGCATCACTAGAGAAACAATTGTTTTATCATGCCTGATATGGATAACTACAAACAGGCGCCCCTAGTCATTTTAACAGTTGATCAACTAAAGGAAATGTGTAAAACTAGGAACCTCACTGTTAAAGGCAAAAATAATGAATTGATAGAAAGAGTGTTGGAATTTCAAAGTCTGAGAAGTAGGTCTGCTACACATACTACTGCAGCAAATGTGGAAAATGATGATGAGGTGTTAGGCAGAATTATATGCAGTACCCTTTGGGAACACCACACACAATTAAGACTACAAGTGGCAGTACAAAATTCACCTTTGGTACAAGTCTGCACTACACAAGAAAAGTGGTAGTGATGGCTAGGCAGCGAGACTATCTTACTATGATTCAAACAAACACTGACTCAAGGTTTCTGAGTAAAAGAATATACATTTATTTACACATCAGTTGTATAACATTTCACTAAAGTAAAGCAGTTTAAAAATCACACTCTTAATACACCACACCACTCCCAATAGGTCCCATACAAGTTAAGCTAAAAAATGAAGTGGGAGCAAAATGACACTCCAGAAATTAAAAAGGGAGGAAAAGACAAAGTTAGGCAGAAATTGAACAGCACCAACAGGTAAGTACACGGGGCAATCTAGAAAGTGGAACTACAGTGATGGAATCAAATCAAAAAGACTTAGGGCCATAGTGAATAGGACAATAGTCTTTTGCTCAAGATCACACAGCTCAGGGTAGTTCGCAGTTAAGTCTTTGCCAAGAGTTCCAACGAAGTTGGTCGGCAGAAAAGTTAGTTCAAAGAGTGGGAAAGGACAAGCCCTCTGATTGGAGAAAGATTTCACACACTATCACCCTGGCTGAACAAAACAAACAACCGGATTCACACAGTACCTTTAAATGGAGAAGAAGCTGTAGCTGAGGCGGACGTTCTTGGCAGTTCCTGCAGGCTCACGGTTCCTGAAGCGACTGTCAGACTGACAGGAAGTAGGAAGACTGGAGGGTCCTGCACTGCCCAGGGAAGAACCAGCAGCAGAGCAAAACAACAAATAAAAGGTGCACTCCTTAAAATCCAAGCAGGGTCCGACCTTCCTGGCTATCCGGCCCACTGTAGCTCTGTACAGCGAATTTGACCAGAGGAGGGAGTCCTGGCTTGCAGTTTGGGCAAACTCCCACCAGCTCAGGGGAAGAAGATTCATGGAGAAATGTCTCTGTCGTTGGAGTTTGAGGATTCAGACCTGCAGCAGGGCTTCACCAGGCAGTTCAGTCGAGGTAGGGGTCCTCTTCCGTCAGCTCCTCGTTGGTTCTTTCGCTCCAGTGGCGACTCTGCCTTTCCAGAACCAGACCTGCTTTTTATGCAGTTTTCCCCCATTCACACAGCCTGGCTGTCAATCACACAGCAGGGTGGTTGTCCCGCCGGGACAGTCACCACAGCAATCAGTTCAGAGTGTGATATGGGTCTCCAAGGAGACACTGTGCAGGGAGTCCTAAACCCCTCCCTCACATCCGGTACCCCCACCCAGACATATAGGCACCCAAGGAGGGCTTCTGCGTAAAAGCCCGCGAACAGATGGTGAACAAAGGAACCAAACCTGGTTTGGCGCGCAGAATAAAACCCAGCGAATAAACCCAGCTGCAACCGAAATAAAACATATATGGTGTAGCGGGTTTAAGTTCGAGGCTACCAAGATAGCCTAAAACAATACCAAGGTTATTTAAGAAAACCGTGGTAGGAAAAATAAGGTAGTTACCACTGCCACCAGCCATGTCTTAATGAAAAGGGAGCGAAACAATGCTCCAAGAGAAATAGGCAAAAAGGGATAAGTAATAACCCTTTGCAGTTCTCCATGTAAGATGGCTTGTACTGGGTCTGTGGATTTAAAAAGACTAATAAAGTCAATGGCACCTTTACATGTTCTGGGAGACAGTAGTCAGTCCCAGAAAATGGAGTCTAAGTTGTCTAAAAGACAACCCTGTGTCACTGCATTGAAGGTGCTGTGTAACACACAGTAAAAAAGATTATGCCTGTGGAGTAGGTGAGGCTCCACAGTCTATGAACACAAAAATGTTGAACACACACACAAAACACACACAATCACACTCTTACCAGGTGAAAAAGAAATAATCCTAGAAATCCAGCAAAGTTGCTGAGGGACGCAGTAGGTAAGGGAAATTAGCCATTCTGGAGAATTCTCGCTATCATTAGCCCTCCCACCCCCAGACTAAGGGATAGGAGGATTTAATCCACTCCTGGATTAATCTCTACCCTTTAGTCAGTTAAAAACATCCTAGAGAGACCATCAGCATTTTGGTGGTGACATCCTGCTCTGTGCTCAATGGTGAAATCAAACCCTTGCAGGCAGATTGACCATCTCAGAAGTTTTGGGTTTTTCCCTTTCATTTGCATTAACCACCTCAAGGGTTGGTGATCCGTTTGAATCACAAAAGTAGATCCATACAAGTATGGTCTAAACTTCTTCATAGACCACACAATGGCAAAACATTCACGCTCTATGGTTGCCCACCTTGTTTCTGGTTCCTTCAGTTTCCTACTGATGAAGCAAATGGGGTGCTCCATACCTTTCTCATCTAGTTGACTAAGGACTGCACCTATACCTGTATTGGAGGCATCTGTCTGCACAATGAAGGGTTGGTGATAATCAGGAGTTCTTAGGACTGGAGCTTGACTAAGGGCTTACTTCAGGTTTTCAAAGGCTTGAGTGCACTCCTCATTCCATCTAACCTTATTAGGGAATGTTGGAGAGGAGATCACATTCAAGCGAGAAGCTATGGTCCCATAGTTTTCTGTGAAATTCCTGTAGTACCCAGTGAGACCTAGGACAGCTCTCACTTGGGTTTGAGTAGTAGGGGTGGCCCAGTTTTGTACAGCTTGTATTTTGCTAGGCAATGGCCTTATTTCACCTCCTCCGACCTCATGACCAAAGTAGACCACTTTACTCAGACCAATTTGACATTTACTTGCCTTTAAGGCCAGATGGGCCTGCTCAAGAGCCTGCAAAACATATCCTAATTGATCAATATGTTCTTTCCATCTACGGCTGAACACTGAAATGTCATGCAGAAGTCATCCATCCCAATCAGAACTTAATTGTGCATTCTTTAGTCCAAAAGGCAATAACCTTAAACTGGAAGAGGCCTGCTGGGTTGGAGAATGCAGTTTTCTCCTTGGCATGGTCTGTCAAGGTGATTTGCCAATAGCCTGATGTCAGATCAAATTTACTTAGGTACTTGTCTGAACCAAGTCTATCCACCAGTTCATCTGTCCTTGGTAAAGGATGGGCATCAGTCTTAGGGACTGTATTTAGGTTTTTATAGTCCACACAGAATCGCAACTCCTTGGATCCTGCCTTTGGTACAAGAACAACTGTATTAGACCATGGACTTGTAGAGGGCTCTATAACCCCAAGCATCTTGTTGGCCTCTCCTTTAATATGGGATCACACATGCTCTGACATTCTGCAAAGTCTGCTTTTCACAGGTAAACAGTCACCAGTGAGAAAATCATGCTGGTCCCAAGGAGTCAAGGCTGGAGATAGTGAAAACAGGGAGGCAAACTGATTTAACAGAACTTTGCACTCCTCTTGTTGTTCAGAAGTCAGTTGAGAAGAGAGATTGACTCCTTTTATTTTCTCATCCAAAGGTTGGCCTCTGAGGATATCAGGTAGATGCTGCCTCCAAATCGGGCTCCATTAACGGGTTCCTGCAATGGGGACTTACCGGGTCATTCCGAGATAGGAGGACCCGGTAATTCCTCCATGCAGGAACCATTCCCCATTCCCATTTAAGCCCCTATATTACCTCCCTCTTCCCCTCGCGGGACCCGGAAAAGATGTCCGTACTGGCCCCCTTCATTACAGGAGCACCAGGGTTATAATGAAGCCCATATGCCTTCAAACGGTTGGTGTGAAAGACTCTGGGAGCCTCCTTATGTCTGCCTAAGTCAACCAAATAGTTCACCTCTCCAAGTTTGCCCACAACCTTGAAGGGTCCTATCCATTTGTCCTGCAAGGCCCTTGGCCTTGTGGGCACCATAACTAACACAAGCTGGTCTTGAGTAAACCCAACCATGCTGGCCTTATTGTCATGCCAATGTTTGACCAGAACCTGACCTGCTTTTAAGTGATCACTATCTTCTGCCATCATGTGTGATATTCTCCTCCGGAGACCTATCATATAGTCAGTCACTCTGACTGGCTTGGGGGAAGGAGCACTCTCCAACCCTTCCTTAATCAGGGCCAATGGACCTATGACTGGATGGCCATATAGAAGTTCAAAGGGACTGTAATCAACTCCCTCCCGAGGGACTTCCCTTCAAGCAAATAGAAGGTCCCAGTTTCTTTTAAGGGGTTCCTCTAAAGTACCTATCATGCTCTTCATAGCACGATTAAACCTCTCTACCAGTCCATTTGTCTGTGGATGGTAGGCTGTAGAGAACTTGTAAGTGACACCAGAGTTTTTCCACATGGATTGAATGTAGTAGGACATAAAATTGGATCCCCTGTCGGATATCAATTCCTTTGGAGCCCCATTCTGGTAAATACCAAGTAGAGCCTTAGCCACAGCCTGAGCCGTAACAGTTCTCATAGGTATAGCTTCTGGATATCTTGTAGCATGGTCTACTACAACCAGGATGAACCTGTTCCCTGAAGATGTGGACGGGTCAAGGGGACCAACAATGTCAATGCCCACCCTCTCAAAAGGAACTCCCACCACTGGGAGATGCACCAGGGCTGCCACATTCTTGACTCCACTCTCGCCAGAGGTTTGGCAAGTGTAATAGCTCCTTCAGAATTTTTCACCTTCTGATCCCATCTTAGGCCAGTAGAAGTATAAGGAGAGCCTTTCCTTGGTCTTTTTGAAACTCAAGTGACCAGCCAAAGGTATCTCATGGGCCAATTGTAAGAAATAGAGTTTGTTGGCAAGGGGCACTACAATGCTTTTGCAGTCCCCAGGGCTAGACTAAGTTGGTTCACTGTAGAAGAGGCCATCTTCCAAGCTCAACCTATGCTTTCTAACTTCTTTCCCATCAAGTTGGTTAGCAGCCTGTTGTCAAAGACCCTCAAGAGTGGGACACTCTGTTTGCCCTGTTGGGTCCACCTTCTGCCAGTAAGGACCGCAGCTCAGGATGGTCAACAGGGTCAAGATCTCCAGCTAAGACAGTGTCTTCTTCCGGATTTGATTCTTCAGATACTGGCTCAACCACACAAGGTTGCACCTCACACTTTGCCTCAGCAGGTGGAGGAGTCACATGTGTGACCTTGGACAATCTTGGGGATGTCCTTGTTGGTAGTACAGCGGTGTTGTCTGACTTTTCCTTGAGGTCTTGTGTTTCCCCTTTGCCTCATTCTTCCTAGAAATAGTGAGCAACTACTCTTGTGGAGTTTCCTCTATCAATTCCTCTGGAGAGCCTCTCAAGGTCATCTCTCTTGCAGGCCTAGTGAGCATCTGTCTACTTCTATTGGGAGTCCTGAGGGTGCTTGACACAACTCCAAGAGTTTTCAGGTCATTACCCAACAGGACTCTCCCAGGCACTTCACTCTGCACATTAACAGGTATTTTGACAGTCATATCATTACACTGGATGAGAGCTGGTAACTGAGGAAACATTTGCACAGGGCCTCCAGCTAACTTGGTGAGGTGTTTGGGTGCCTTAACAACATCCTCCACCTTGAAAAATGATTCATCCACCACAGTTATGCTGGCTCCAGTGTCTCTGATGGCAGGAATCTCCTGGCCATTCACAAGAACACTATCTTTATAATACTCCTTAGTATTATCTGGGATGCAATTTCAGACATCTAAATTCCGTTGTTCCCACAAGCCCAGAGACACTAAAGAAACACTAGCTGAGATTCCCACTTGCCATAGGTACTTCTTCCTCTGGGGAGAAGGCTAAGGAGAAAGTGTGGATTCCTGAAGGTTTACCCTTACATCTGTGATCCCCTTTCACATGGTCAGTTGACCCACAAACATAACATTTACCAAATGTCTTGATGAATGGGGGTTTGTTCTGACCTCCATTCGGTTTGGGTCCAGAAGGTACACTAGCCTGATTTGGATGCCCTGGTGGTTTACCCATATGTTGCTGTTTGTGGCCCTCTTTTGGATTGTAAGGATTAGAATTCTCCTTGTTATCTTCCTTTGGCTGCTTTCCCTCATCTTTCTTCTGAGTTGCCCCAGAATCTTTGTGAGTAGCCCTGTTGGCAACCCACAAGTCAGCAGCCTTAGCTAACTTCTTGGAATCTATCTCCTTAGAATCAGCCAAGTGCTGTCTGAGCTCAGGAGAGCAGGCATCATAAATTGACTCCAACATAACAAGATTTCTCATACCTTCATATGTGTTTACTCTGTAACCCTTAACCCAACCATATAGGTTGTTCAAACATTCACATACCCAGGTAGCCCAAGGGGTACCATCATGCTTTTTGGGGGTCCTAAACCTCTTAAGGTACTTGGAAGGGATCTTCCCAAATTGTGCAATTAAAGCTAGCTTCACACACTCATAATCCATCCTATCCACCTCCCCCAACTCCATCACAATATCAGATGCAACAGTGGGTAGCCTAGAAAAGAGCCAGGGAAGCAGCTGATTCCCTTTAAGACCTTGAATCCCATAGTTATATTCAAACATTGCCAACCAATCCAGAATATCAAGCTTAACCTCATACATACCCACCATTTCTTTAGGCGTACAGGGTCTCTTAGGACTGGAAGACCTAGAAGACCCTGGGAGAGAAGCATTTTGAAGAGTTAACCTTTTCATTTCTAGTTCATGGTTCAACTCCATTTCTCTGAGTTTAACTCAACCATGCTGGCCTCTTAGTGTTTTTGTTCAGTTTGAGCGTTTGAATTGCAATTCATGCCTCATCTTTTCTAGAGCAATATATACAGGACTGAGTGTAGGACCTGATGGGGTCCCAGTGGACACATTTTGAGGTTACTGAGCAGAAAAGGTAGCAGTGAGGCCTACATTAGGAGACACATTTACTTACTCTAACACATCAATAATAGACAAATTATCATCCTCATTATATTGCAAATTTGCTGCAGAGTCAGGCATTTCAGACACACTCCCCAGACTTTGGTTCTTCAACAATCAATTTACACTATTTGCCTTTGACAGAGAGGTTCCTTTCTCTACACATATGTTTTAAATAATCCACAGTGTAACTAAGGAGGGTCTCCTGACTGTAGCTTTGCATATCAGACATGATTAATATTGCTTTTTAGTGATGCTTGCCTTCTGGTTAGTTGATCCAAGGTAATATCAGCACTCTAAGTGTAATTATTATACTTGATCCTCACCCCTGTACACCAGTGTTAGGCAGAATTATATGCAGTACCATTTGGGAATGCCACACATAATTAAGACTTCAAGTGACAGTACAACATCACCTTTGGTACAAGCCTGTACTACACAGTAAAAGTGGTAGCAATGGCTGAGCAGCCAGACAAATCTCAAGAGCAAGTGAGCAGTATCAATAGTTACACAAAAGAGAGCAGACATTACTATGATTCAAACAAACACTGGCTCAAGGTTTCTGAGTAAAAGAGTATACATTTATTTACACATCAGGTGTATAACATTTCACTAAAGTAAAGCAGTTTAAATCAGACTCTTAATACACCACACCACTCCCAATAGGTTCCAGAAGTTAAGCTCACAAATGAAGTGGGAGCAAAATGGCACTCCAGAAATTAAAAAGGGAGGGAAAGACAAAGTTAGTCATAAATTGAACAGCACCAACAGGTAAGTACGCAGGGCAATCTAGAAAGAGGAACTACAGTGATGGAATACAATCAAAAATGCTTAGAGCTAAAGTCAATAGGACAAAAGTCTTTTGCTCAAGATTACACAGCTCAGGGTAGTTCGCGGTTAAGTATTTGCCAAGAGTTCCGGATGAAGTTGGTCCGCAGAAAAGTTAGTTCAAAGAATGGGGAAGGACAAGCCCTCTGATTGGAGAAAGATTTCAGACACGTTCACTGCGGCTGAACCAAACAAACAACCACATTTGCACTGTACCTTTAAATGGAGAAGAAGCTGTAGCTGAGGTGGACGTTCCTGGCAGTTCCTGCAGGCTCAAAGTTCCTGAAGCTACTGTCGGACTGACAGGAAGTAGGAAGACTGGAGGGTCTGGCACTGCCCAGGGAAGAATCCAGCAACAGAGCAAAGCAACAAATAAAAGGTGCGCTCCTTAAAACGCAAGCAGGGTCTGACCTTCCTGGCTATCCGGTCCACTGTAGCTCTGTACAGTGAATTCAACCAGAGGAGGGAGTCCTGGCTTGCAGTTTGGGCAAACTGGTTGGTCCCACCAGCTTAGGGGAAGAAGATTCCTGGAGGATCATCTCTGTCGTTGGAGTTTGAGGATTCTGACCTGCAGCAGGGCTTCACCGGGCGGTTCAGTCGTGGTAGGGGTCCTCTTCCGTCAACTCCTCATCAGTTCTTTCGTTCCAGTGGCAACTCTGCCTTTCCAGCCCCAGAGACCTGCTTTGTATTCGGTTTTCTCCCATTCTCACAGCCTTTCAATTGGCTATCAATTACACAGCAGGGTGGCTGTCCCGCCGGGACAGTCACCACAGCCAATCAGTTCAGAATGTGACATGGGTCTCCAAGGAGACCCTGTGCAGGGAGTCCTAAACCCCTCCCTCGCATCCTGTCCCCCCCAGACATACAGGCGCCTAAGTAGGGCTTCTGCGTAGAAGCCCGCGAAAAGACGGTGAACAAAGGAACCAAACACGAGAAAGACATTTTCAAAAAGAAATGGCGACTAAACCCAGCCGGAACTTAAAACATACATGGTCTAGCGGGTTTTAGTTTGAGGCTACCAAGATAGCCTAAAACAATACCAAGGTTATTTAAGATAATAGCGGTAGGGAAAATAGGGTAGTTACCACTGCCACCAGCCAAGTCTTGATGAAAAGGGAGTGAAACAATGCTCCAAGAGAAACAGACAAAAATGGATAAGTAATAACCCTTTCCAATAATCCATGTAAGGTGGTTTGTACTGGGTCTGTGGATTTAAAAAGACTAATAAAAATCAACGGCAACTTTACATGTTCTGGGAGACAGTAGTCAGTCCCAGAAAATGGAGTCTGAGTTGGGAAGTCTAAAAGACAACCCTGTGTCACTGCACTGAAGGTGCTGTGTAACACACAGTAAAAAGATGATGCCTGTGGAGTAGGTGAGGCTCCACAGTCTATGAACACAAAAATGTTGAACACACACAGCAAAATACATGTAAGAGTGGGTAAAAAGGTTCATACTCGTACCAGGTGAAAATAATACATCCTAGAAATCCAGCAAAGATGCTGCTGTGGGACTCAGTAGGTAAGGGAAATTAGCCATTCTGGAGAATTCTCCCTAACATGAGGAGGATAATGGTTCAGAGTCCAAATCAAATGTTATTGATGAGTTAGAAGAGGCAGAGGATTCTCAAGATGTAGGCCTTACTGCACCTCTACCTGCTCTTAGGCCTCAAACTTTAGCCACAGGGACCCCACCAAGTCCAGTACTGATTCCAGGGTTTGTCTCTCTTGAGAAGATGAGACTTGAGTTAGAGTTCAAAAGGCTAAGAGCACAAACTGAAAGTAAACATTGAGAACTTAAACTAAGGGAAATGGAATTGCAACATGCTCTTGAAATGAAGAAATTGTCTCTTGAGAATGGTTCTCTCCCAAAATCTTCTAGGTTGTCCAGTCCTAAGAGGCCTCGCATGCCCAAAGATGTAGTAAGTATGTTTGAGGATAAGCTTGATATTTTTGATTATTTTGCTGCTTTTGAATATGAATATAGGATTCTGGAGATTACAGGGAATCGGCTGATTCATTGGCTTTTGTCTAGGCTCCCCCAGGTTGCAATTGATGCTGTAATGGAGGTGGGGGAAATAGACTGGATGGAGAATGAAAATATGTAACTGGCTTTGATAGCGAGGTTTGGTAAAACTCCTTCCGAGTATCTTAAGAGGTTTCGAACCCTCAAAAAGCATGAAGGTACCCCTTGGGCTACCTAGGTCTGTGAATGTTTGAAAAACTTAGATGGTTGGGTTAAGGGTTACAGAGTTAACACTTATGAAGGTATGAGAAATCTGTTCATGTTAAAATCTATCTATGTTGCCGTCTTTCCTGAGCTCAGACAGCACTTGGCTGATTCCAAGGAAATTGATACAAAGAAGTTAGCAGAGGGTACTCACTCGTGGGTTGCCAACAGGGCTACTCACAAGGATTCTGGGGCTACTCAGAAGAAGGATGAGGGACAACATGCTTGTGAAAGGTCAGCAGCTATTCTGCCCTGATTGACAGGAATTGTCTGAAAAGAAACAACTATTCTTCTTTGAAAGCTTCTAAAATGCCAGCTGTATCATAAAATACAAGGAGACCATTTGTGTGTTACCTGGATAAAACAAAAAGATGTTAAATACAACTGCTACACGTTAACGTCTGTCTTAACGCCTATTTTCTGATATGGGATATTTTTTGTTGGATGGAGCTGGGGCATGGAGGGTAACTTGCATGTCTGCCTAAGAAAAAGGTCTGGGTGTCCCTCTACTGAGAACAAGCATGGCCGAATAACCTGTTCTCTGGGAATGTCCCATCTCAGGAGGGTCTACAACCATGTGTTAGCTCACTGGACCCTTCACAGAGGAGAAATAATAATTTGCATATCAGTCTTTGTCACACCCAAAAGGGCAGTCCAGCACTGACATGCTAGGCAATTCTCCTCTGATCAAGAGAACTAACAGCAACCCCAGACACATGTTTTTTGGGCTAATCAGGACTCATCAGTGAGGGAAAGCTGCGTTTCTCTAAGCACAGTGAGCAAAGGGTTCACATCTTCATTACCTTGTGTCATTTGGGAGGAAACTGGATCCCCCCTGGGTAACTATCTAAATTAGACTATTGCAATGCCCTGTGTTTAGGAACCAATCAGCGCAACCTAAAAAGTTGCAAATACTCCAAAACAACGCGCTTAGATCTGCGATGAATATCCCCAGGTCTCACCTTATATCAGAGTTGAGACGCAATGCACACTGGATCTTGAACATTCAGAGAATTGCATTCAAAACCTTATTGCTCACTCACAAATGTCTCTCTAATCTAACAGCCAAATACTTGAGTGACAAATTCTCACATAATATCTCAGACCGACCAATGAGATCTTCACAACTACATTGGGCCTCATTACGACCCTGGAGGTAACCATGGCGCTATTAGCGCCATGGTTGCCTCCAAAACCTTACCGATTCTACCATGGTGAATGGAGCAATTACCGCCCCATTCCAATGGCCATTTCCCATTCCCATTTTAGCCCCCATAGGGCTCAATGGGAATGGGGAAGGCGGTAATAACGGTACCACAAATTGCAGTACCGTTATAACCTCTAAAGTCTCTTTGCGGGTCCCGTCCTTAACGGCTGGTTTTACCAGCCGTTAAGGGAGGACCTGCAAAGGGAACTCGTAATAGGGCGGTAAGGGATTACCGGTACCGGTGCCCTTACTGGTACCGGTAATCCCTTACTGCCCGGGTCGTAATGAGGCCAAATCCCTAGGTTCAAGCATCAGAAGGCAGGCGGCAATTGTTTCCCAGTTTTAGCAGAAAAACTGTGGAACACTTTGCCATTAGCCTTAAGAACAGAACCATCTTACCTCAACTTCAGGAAAAATGTAAATATCTGGCTCCTCATGCAGGAGACACAATACTGTTGTATTTCCTATTCCTTCGCTCATTTCTGTACCTACCTGTGATGGACTTTAATGGATGCCTGTGTTGTCTCAACTGTGTGTAAATATGAAACTTCTGTAACTGTAAGAAATGCACCCACATACCGAAGAGGTTTGATTGTTATATAAATAATAAAATAAATAACTTAGGGTGAAACCTCAAGTTCCTAAAAAATCAAAAAATGTTCTGGGAGCCCCACTACCATGAATGCATGTGGCCGTATAACCTGTTGTCTGGGAAGGTCCCCACTCAGGTGGCTTTACAACCACATTTTAGCTCACTGTACCTTTCACAGAGAAGAAATAGCAATTTGCATATCACTCTGGTCCCAACCACTTGGGCAATCCAGCACTGACATGCTAGGCAATTCTCCTCTGAACAAGAGTACCAACAGCAACCCCAGACATGTGTTTTGACCTAGTCAGGCCACATTAGTGACGTGAAGCTGTGCCTCTCTAAGCCGAGTGAGCAAGGGGTCCATGTCTGAATTACCCTGGGTAATTTAGGGTGAATCTCCAAATTCCTAAAACAATTTTAAAAAGGGTCTGGGAACCCCTCTACCGAGGACAGACACAGCCAATTAGCCTGTTCTCTGGAAAGGTGCCCACTCACAACGGTCTACAACCATGTTTTATCTCGCAGTCTGGCCCCACCAACCTGGGCAGTCCAGCACCAAAACGCGTGACAATTCTCCCCTGAACAAGAGTACCAAGAGCAACCCCAGACACGTGTTTTGGCCTAGTCAGGCCGCATACGTGAGGTGAAGCTGTGCTTTTCGTAACTCAGTGAGCAAGGGGTC
This sequence comes from Ambystoma mexicanum, assembly GCA_002915635.3. NCBI lineage: Eukaryota > Metazoa > Chordata > Amphibia > Caudata > Ambystomatidae > Ambystoma > Ambystoma mexicanum. Next base: position 836,665,988 of record CM030321.1, on the reverse strand, counting down.
TATGTCTGGATTATCCTGGGTAACTTAGGGTGAAACAGCAAGTTCCTAATAAAAATAAAAAAATGATCTGCAAGCCTCTCTACCGAGGACAAACACCGCCAAGTAACCTTTTCTATTGGAAGGTTCCCACTTGCAAGGGTCTAAATCCATGTTTTAGCTCACAGTATGATTCCCAGTGGAGAACGAGCCATTTTCATATCGGCCTGGTCCCAGACAATTGGTCAGTCCAGTGCCAACATGCTAGGCAATTCTCCTCTGAAGGAGAGAACAAACAGTACCCCAGACACGTGTTTCGGCCTAGTCAGGCGACAGTATTAATGTAAAGATGTGCCTCTAAAAGCCCAGGGAGCAAGGGGTCCATTTCTAGATTACCGTGGGTAACTTAGGGTGAAACCACAAGTTCCTAACAAATCAGAAAAAAGGTTTCTAGGAGCCCCTCTATCAGGAACGCATTCAACCATATAACCTGTTGTCTGGGAAGGTCCCCACTCAGGAGGCTCTACAACCACATTTTAGCTTGCTGTATCTTTCACAGAAGAGTAATAGGCATTTGCATAGCGGTCTGACCCCACCAACCTGGGCATTCCAGCACCAAAATGCTAGACAATTCTCCTCTGAACAAGAGTACCAACAGCAACCCCAGACACAGGATTCTCCCTAGTCAGGCCTCATCAGTGAGGTGAAGCTCTGCCTTTCTAAGAGAAGTGAGCAAGGGGTCCACATCTGGATTACCCTGGGTAATTTAGAGTAAAACCCCAAGTCCCCAAAAAACTCAAATAAAAGTGTCTGCAAGTAAAACACCTGTTCTCTGGGAAGGCACCCACTCTAGATGGTCTACAACCACGTTTTAGCTTACCATGTTTTAGTTTCTTCCTACGTAACTCAGGGTAATCCAGACCTGGACTCTTTGCTCACTCTGCTCAGGGAGGCTCAGCTTCACCTCACTGAGGAGGCCCATCTTGGATGAAACAGGTTGCTGATGGTAGAGGAGCGTTGCCTAGCATTGCGATGACAGACTGATATGCAAAGGAATATGTCTTTGCTGCAATGGTGCATTGAGTTAAAATGTGGTCGTAGGCTACTGATTGGAAGAAATACCATAGAACAGAGTATTTGACCCATGTTCATTCCCAGTAGAGGGGCTCCCACATTCCTGTTTAATTTACATTTCTGCCTGCCCCATCTACTGGCAAAAAATTGCATTAACAGCAACTTGACAAATGTCTAAAACTGCACAGAGTGGACTAGTTTGCACTTTAAGTGCAAACATTTGCCATTCCTTTAACTCTTAAATTTGAAATAGACCCCACCTGAAATTACACAAATGTTTTAACATGCGAAAGTCCCGTTGAAAGCATTTTTGCCAATCAGGCCCTAAAGTTTGACATACTGCCCCTCGCCTTCACATCCTCATGGCTGACATTGTACCCTGTTCAAATGAGTTCTAATTTGTAGTAAAGCTGAGTAATGTTGTACTAAGTGAATATTATCTGCAAATATATCCATATTTTATATCGCAAGATCGAGGAGCAGTTTTTATCACCGCTAGATATTTGATCTTTAGGAAACATAAACTGAACTAATCCTGAAACCGATGTGTTGTATTCTTAAAATGTGTCCACAAACAATGGCAAACTTAAGCAACACATGGAGAGGGAGGATTATTTCAAATGTGTTAAACTATGATCTATCACTCTAATATAATTCCGTAGAATGTGTTGAAATGATCAACTATTAATCGACATTAACCTTGTTTTAATCATTGTGATGTGATATGCCCAAGACATATGTAACTTTCATTTTGGTGCAACAGCCAGCAGCAGTGTTAAGCAAACCACGAAAACCTTGCATACTCCGTGCATTTCAGAGAATGCAGCAACCAACGATCAGATGGTTTTCAGATTTGACAGGTCCTTTTCATAATAACTGGACCCGACAGCTTCGACCTGAAACTCCCTCCATTCGCATGTAATGATAGTCTGTCGTTTTAGCAGAGACCATGAGGCAGAGTAAGTAGTCTCAAAGGGCCGCCCTGCAGCGGCTGTGCCAGTCATGTGTCCAAATGTGTTATATCTCATCTCTTGGTAGGAAGCTGCTGTCAGCATGATGACATACAGTGCTGATGCTTACAACTTGAACAATCTATTTACCCCGGAGTGTCACGAGTGTGCACCCTTTACCATTCATTACTGTCAGGCGGAGATGCTAGAGTCAACTACATTGGTTTTGATCCCCCTAGATGTCCAGGTATTCTGCAATGCAACACCAACAGCCACATTATTTAAACATGTTTGTGCACAGTGGGTGAGTCATTGGCATAGCTCCCAATATGTTGTGTCACCAAGGCAGGTGAAAACACTAGATTGTATTATTGGTGGGTGACAGCCCATAGACGTGAATGGGCATATGAGCGACTTGGTGGGTGATTCAGCTGCTTGCAAGGCGGGTGACACCCACCAAAAGCGGGTGAGTTAAGAACTATGCATTGGTGCACACATTTTTTGGGATTAGGAACCATTTTCAAGCCAGCATAGCTCATTCGCAAAACAGCCACATGATTCTACTGATGCTATGCAAAATTTAAGCACAGAAGCGTTCATCAAATGTGGGAGCGATATCCTTGCAGGAGGACGCAGGGACGTCATTTCACCAAAATGCCAGGGGTAGCGGAAGTGACATCACACGACCCTTGACCACCCTGATGACATACCGGAAGTGATATCACGGGAAGCGATGGAACACGAGCCTTCACCCGTTGACAAAACAGGAAGTGGCATCACATAGCGTGCGTTGTACACTACGAAAAATATGGTTATGATATCACTGTGATGTACATTTCATACAAGAATAGATCGCCATATGTATCGTTAAGATCAGTGTGTATAGGCCCATATTACCAAATTACTGTGAATGCAATCAGACGTCCATGACCAAATGATAATGATGTGTTATTATATAGCACTTACGCTTAAGCGCTTTACATAGAAGAAATATACACACAATATCACCCAACCTGTGTTGGTACCCATTTATCAACCTCAGAAGGATGAAAGGTTGAGTTGAGGCGTTTAAGAACAGACTAAATCAGTGACTCACCCCCTGAAGTGTGCCTGAAATAACCCTTAAATGAATCTAGCAATTATTGTATAGAATTCCCGAAAGACACATTTTTTGGCATTCCTATTCTTTCTTATTTAGGGTCAGTTTTGAAAGTGTTAGACTTGTGGCTCTCCTGTTCTTATTTTTCTTCTTTTTTTAAGGGGCCTGAACAACAAAGCTAGTCACTCGAGAATTAAAGATCCACATGGTGCTGGCCACAGCCCAGGAGCTTGCAATGCATTGCAAAAAAAAAAAAAAGGTTTTTTTTATAGAGGTCGCAAGGGAGACCACAGAGGTCACAAGGGAGAACTCAGAGGTCGCACTTGTTACCTCTGGCGACCCCTAAATGACGTCCCTGGGAGGACGCTTTTTAGGACAGAGCAATTCGAACGGATTTTGAGGCCCAGGGCAAGACCAAATTGAGCCTCCCCAAAACCAAATAATTTAAGCGATCCTCGAATCTCTGTTGAAGGTCTCACCCACCCGCCACACTTCACCCTCCATTGAAATCACAACCCATATCTTTGTATTCTGCCCTGGCAGTGTTTAAAATAAACAAAGGAACCCTCATGAAGGCCCCTTACAGCCTTCAGCTGTGCTGGCGTCAGCATAATAAAAAAGGGGCCTTTGACGGGGAACTCTTGAAGTCGATGAAGTCTATGATAAGGATACTTCTCTTCTAGCATAGTTTTAGCGCACATTTTAATAATGGCAGCCACCATGTTTATCTGTCGTCATAGTGAAAACCACGAATACATTGGCAGCACAATAAGAGAACTGAGAGCGAGGATCAGAGAGCATGTAGGCATCCTCAATTCCCAAGATGCAAGATAACCACCGGCCTTACATTGGCAAGAAAACCATCAGCTCGATAAAACAGATGACATCAAATTCATGGGACTCAAATCCATCCAGTTTGATCCAAGAGCATGAGACAGAGAACTGAAACTAAGACAACAAGAAGCTACACTTATCTGCATATACAGATGTGTCAGCCTTGGTTTAAACTCTGATCACGCATTGAATGTGTTTCTTTAAAATGACCACACAAACAATCGACCAGGACCCCTCTCAAATCCATATCCCTACGCATATTCTACACACGGCCGACATAATTGCCAGAACTGTGTGTCAGCCATGCTCCCTGACTCACTAATGTGCTCTGTGGTGATAACCTTTTACCTTGACAACATATCTGTTGCTATCTCAGCTATATACCTTACCAACATCTGTAATTTCGCGGCCTCATCCACTCACTGTCCTTCAGTTCTCAATCCAGCATTTACCGTAGGTACCCCTTAGAAAGCATAAAACAAAAAGTGTCTAAACTTAAAGACACTCCCGTCCCCTGCACACCTTACAAGCTGAAATAAATCAGTCAAATTTCATAACATTTGCACTTTTATATATAGAAAGAATTGTCAATTTAGAACATAGGTAACAAAATATCTTCATAAAAGTACAGAAAAAAGCTATCAACTGTCTTCCAATATGGCCAGCATGAAAAACAAATCAAACCAGACAAAGAAATAAGCTCCCAATTTTGAACTGCAGCTTCAAGCTCTACGCGTTTCGGGGACTATCCCCTTCTTCAGGAGCAAAAATATCTGCAAGTATAGATATATATACAATTAGAGACATCTCACATATCATTAAAAGTTTGGACAAACTAAACACATTAAATAAAGAGAATACATTAAATAATTATGTACACATAAATCGAACCACAATTCTACATAACATACACAAGTGGTTGTATATTCACAGTGGTACAACTGGTATGGCTCCAAATGTAAATCTCAAAATGCATTAAAACCTAAAACCTTATTCGTATGTACCTCACAGTGGGAATGTTGTCAAAGAAAATAGAGTCTCTGTCTGTGCATCTGTCTGTGCACGACGTACACATAACCAGGATCCCTGCGAATACTCCTGCCATCCTCAACAAGTGAAATGTGATTGCCGAACTCTGGAATACCAAAGTATATCTATCAGCTCCAATTACACGTAATTAAATCACCAAACCTTAATGACTAAACAACTAGTTCAAAAAACACCTATTACTCATTGGCAACTAATCTGTGCAGCTCAACGATCACCAAAATCCACAACCTTGTGCCACCACCTCATCTTTGTGCCAACACATCAACTTAACACAGAAAGTTAAAAAGCCCAATCCTCAAAGAAAACCCAAAATTTAAAATGTGCAACTCTTCCAACATATATTATTTACCTAAGGCAAATCAATAGCCAATCCAATCCAAATTCAGGACTTCCAGTACTCCGCATCCAATGTAAAGCATCCTGCTGATTATAGATATGTATAATGCAACTAAAAAACAAACACAAAATATACCATTTACAAACTAACACCACCTTTCCAATACAAACATAAATAAATATAAACACATCCACACAGCTTAAACTTACTTCCAGAAGCGCACTCTTCACCTCAGATTCAACGGCTCCTCTCCAATTTACACGTAACAGATCCCAACCCACAACACACTTCCTGGCTCATTTTATACTGTTTCCTGGTAGTCACATGATAAAGTCACGTGACCCGCCGGCACTGAATACTAAAAGAATGCCACAAAACTCCCTGCAACCTGCCAAATACACAGCTAATGCTAACTAAGCACACAGGTACTGAGTGAGTAAATCAAACAAAATAAAAAAGACACAAAAGATAAATGTGTGTGTAGTTAAAAAGGAGATAGACATAGAAGAAAGACTGCATTTTGAAAAAATAAAAAAATAATAAATAAGTGCCTTAAAACTATTGCTGTCCATCAACCATACTTAACTACGCGGTAAATTCAGAAATAACCAAGTAAACTAGTTATGTACTAAAGATAAATGTGTATGTATTTAAAAAGAAGATAGACATAGAAGAAAGACTACATTTTTGAAAAATTAAAAAATAATGAATAAGTGCCTTAAAATAATTGCTGTCCATCAACCATACCTAACTACGCAGCAAGTTCAGAAATAACCAAGTAAACTAGTTATGTACTAATTACCAAACCCAATAACTACTATTCCATACACCTCTAATGGAACAACCAGTATGTAACACCCGGAAAACACAAATCCCTCCATGTGACCTCAAACTCATATCAATTTATGCATTATGAACTACGCGGCAAATTCAGAGATAACCAAGTAACCTAGTTATGTACTCATTACACAAATCCAATAACTACTCTTCCATACACCTCTAATGGAACAACCAGTATGTAACACCCGGAAGACACAAATCACTCCATGTGACCTCAAACACATATGAATTTATGCATTATGAACGACTTAAACCATTCACCAACCATACCTCGACACCTACACAAAACAATTCAAAGAGAACTCTTCATTGAGCCCTCTTGGAGATAAAGTCCCAAGAGGTCAATCCAAAACATCTCTCTCTGAGCTAATATTCTCAAAAAGTCACCTCCTCTGGGTGGTTTCTTCACCACTTCCAAAACATTAAACCTCAATTGTGCAATAGTATGTCTAGACATATTAAAATGCCTAGCAACTGAAGATTTCTCATTTTTACACCGTATTTGAGATTTATGTTCAGTCCATCTTTCACGTGCGGATCTGGCTGTCTGTCCAATATACATTAATCCACACGGGCACTTAATGCTGTAAATCACCCCTGTGGATCTACATGTGGCAAAATCTCTAAGAGTGATTTTTTTGCCCGTCTGCGGGTGAAGAATGTATTCTCCTTTAGCCACATTGTTACAATGACTACACGACAAACAAGGAAATGTTCCCTTTTTTTTTAGTCACCAATGTCATCTGAATTTCCTTCGGGCCTCTTTCGGCTCTCACAACCCTATCTCTCAGGTTCCTACCTCTTCTATACACCATCATTGGTGGAGATGGAAACAATCCCAGAAGTATAGGATCATGATGGAGAATCGACCAGTGTTTATGTATGATTCTTGTAACATGGCAACTTTGTCGAGAGAATTTGGAAATATGCAAAATTGAATCAGACTCCTTCTTCATCTTAGGTGTAAGCAATTGCTCCCTTGTAATCGGGAGCGCTCTGTTCTGGGCCTCATTCAAAAGTTGTACTGGATACCTCTTTCAGAGAATTTTTTAGAGAGCGACTCACATTCAACTTTAAATTCATCAGTATCCATAACAATTCTCTTAATTCGCAATATCTGACTATATGGCAGACTAGCAATCATTGGCTTTGGATGAAAACTCGCAAAAATGCAATAAATTATTAACATCAGTTGGTTTATGAAAGAGTGATGTTTTGACCTGATTATTAACAATTTCTAACTGAACGTCCAAAAGTGTAACTTGGGGTCACAATTTCCAAAGTAAATTTTATCCGTGAATGAACAGTATTTAAATACTCAAGAAACACTTTGAGTTCACCTTTGGAGCCACACCACACACCAAAAATGTCATCGATGTACCTTTTCCAAATAATTATCTTACTGGACCATTCAACATTGTCTAGTACAAATTGTTTTTCAAACCAGTACATGTAGATATTAGCATATGCAGGGCCATCGCTGACCCCATTGATGTTCCAGAAATTTGTGCAAAATATGAGTCTTGGTACCTAAAGTAACTGTTGTGTAAAATAATCGTAATCAACTCAATCACCAACTGTGGATCACATTCTACATTCACAGACTGTAATAGTAACCACTCTACTGCCTCAATTCCCTCCTGGTGGGGAATCGAGGTGTACAGGCTACATACATCCATAGAAAACAAAATACATTCTGAGGATAGACAAACAATTTCATTTATGTTCAATAAAAAATCAGTTGTATCCCTTAAGTAGGTAGGTATCAACTTCACCAAGGGTTGTAAGATCTTATCACATATTTAGACAGTGGATCTAAAATACTGTCTGTTCCTGCTACTATGGGTCTCAAGGGAGGATGCGTTGTGCTTTTGTGTATCTTTGGAAGACCATATAGTACTGGTATGATTGGATGTTTATTGAGGAGAAAAGACCTTGTTTTAATCGAGATCCACTCATTATCCAAAGCTCTGTTCACACAGGCTTCAATCACTGATTTAATCTGTATAGTAGGATCACGATCCAATCGCAGATACGTGGAATTGTCATTAAGCATCATTTGACATTGGGTATGATAGAAAGCAGAGTCCATGACTACTACTGCCCCACCCTTATCTGCTGGTTTTATCGTTAGATCTAAATCTTTAGCCAAGGCCTCAATATCTTTAAGTTGAGACTCTTTAAGATTAACTGGAGTTTTTGAATTGAATTTAATTTTCTTCAAATCATTTTCCACCTTGAATTTAAACATATTGATCACTGGATTTTCTTTACATCTGTTGTTGCGGAAAATCAAACTGAAATTGTTTTTCTCTATGCAAACTTTTGACAGAACAGTTGATGAAATGGAGGATGTTTTGGAAATCAAACCTAAGAGTACGTTTGACCCTCCTATAGAAAATCCAGTGATCAATATGTTTAAATTCAAGGTGGAAAATGATTTGAAGAAAATTAAATTCAATTCAAAAACTCCAGTTAATCTTAAAGAGTCTCAACTTAAAGATATTGAGGCCTTGGCTAAAGATTTAGATCTAACGATAAAACCAGCAGATAAGGGTGGGGCAGTAGTAGTCATGGACTCTGCTTTCTATCATACCCAATGTCAAATGATGCTTAATGACAATTCCACGTATCTGCGATTGGATCGTGATCCAACTATACAGATTAAATCCGTGATTGAAGCCTGTGTGAACAGAGCTTTGGATAATGAGTGGATCTCGATTAAAACAAGGTCTTTCCTCCTCAATAAACATCCAATCATACCAGTACTATATGGTCTTCCAAAGATACACAAAAGCACAACGCATCCTCCCTTGAGACCCATAGTAGCAGGAACAGACAGTATTTTAGATCCACTGTCTAATAATGTTGATAAGATCTTACAACCCTTGGTGAAGTTGATACCTACCTACTTAAGGGATACAACTGATTTTTTATTGAACATAAATGAAATTGTTTGTCTATCCTCAGAATGTATTTTGTTTTCTATGGATGTATGTAGCCTGTACACCTCGATTCCCCACCAGGAGGGAATTGAGGCAGTAGAGTGGTTACTATTACAGTCTGTGAATGTAGAATGTGATCCACAGTTGGTGATTGAGTTGATTACGATTATTTTACACAACAGTTACTTTAGGTACCAAGACTCATATTTTGCACAAATTTCTGGAACATCAATGGGGTCAGCGATGGCCCCTGCATATGCTAATATCTACATGTACTGGTTTGAAAAACAATTTGTACTAGACAATGTTGAATGGTCCAGTAAGATAATTATTTGGAAAAGGTACATCGATGACATTTTTGGTGTGTGGTGTGGCTCCAAAGGTGAACTCAAAGTGTTTCTTGAGTATTTAAATACTGTTCATTCACGGATAAAATTTACTTTGGAAATTGGTGACCCCAAGTTACACTTTTTGGACGTTCAGTTAGAAATTGTTAATAATCAGGTCAAAACATCACTCTTTCATAAACCAACTGATGTTAATAATTTATTGCATTTTGCGAGTTTTCATCCAAAGCCAATGATTGCTAGTCTGCCATATAGTCAGATATTGCGAATTAAGAGAATTGTTATGGATACTGATGAATTTAAAGTTGAATGTGAGTCGCTCTCTAAAAAATTCTCTGAAAGAGGGTATCCAGTACAACTTTTGAATGAGGCCCAGAACAGAGCGCTCCCGATTACAAGGGAGCAATTGCTTACACCTAAGGTGAAGAAGGAGTCTGATTCAATTTTGCATATTTCCAAATTCTCTCGACAAAGTTGGCATGTTAAAAGAATCATACATAAACACTGGTCGATTCTCCATCATGATCCTATACTTCTGGGATTGTTTCCATCTCCACCAATGATGGTGTATAGAAGAGGTAGGAACCTGAGAGATAGGGTTGTGAGAGCCGAAAGAGGCCCGAAGGAAATTCAGATGACATTGGTGACTAAAAAAAAGGGAACATTTCCTTGTTTGTCGTGTAGTCATTGTAACAATGTGGCTAAAGGAGAATACATTCTTCACCCGCAGACGGGCAAAAAAATCACTCTTAGAGATTTTGCCACATGTAGATCCACAGGGGTGATTTACAGCATTAAGTGCCCGTGTGGATTAATGTATATTGGACAGACAGCCAGATCCGCACGTGAAGATGGACTGAACATAAATCTCAAATACGGTGTAAAAATGAGAAATCTTCAGTTGCTAGGCATTTTAATATGTCTAGACATACTATTGCACAATTGAGGTTTAATGTTTTGGAAGTGGTGAAGAAACCACCCAGAGGAGGTGACTTTTTGAGAATATTAGCTCAGAGAGAGATGTTTTGGATTGACCTCTTGGGGACTTTATCTCCAAGAGGGCTCAATGAAGAGTTCTCTTTGAATTGTTTTGTGTAGGTGTCGAGGTATGGTTGGTGAATGGTTTAAGTCGTTCATAATGCATAAATTCATATGTGTTTGAGGTCACATGGAGTGATTTGTGTCTTCCGGGTGTTACATACTGGTTGTTCCATTAGAGGTGTATGGAAGAGTAGTTATTGGATTTGTGTAATGAGTACATAACTAGGTTACTTGGTTATCTCTGAATTTGCCGCGTAGTTCATAATGCATAAATTGATATGAGTTTGAGGTCACATGGAGGGATTTGTGTTTTCCGGGTGTTACATACTGGTTGTTCCATTAGAGGTGTATGGAATAGTAGTTATTGGGTTTGGGTAATTAGTACATAACTAGTTTACTTGGTTATTTCTGAACTTGCTGCGTAGTTAGGTATGGTTGATGGACAGCAATTGTTTTAAGGCACTTATTCATTATTTTTTTAATTTTTTCAAAAATGTAGTCTTTCTTCTAGGTCTATCTTCTTTTTAAATACATACACATTTATCTTTAGTACATAACTAGTTTACTTGGTTATTTCTGAATTTACCGCGTAGTTAAGTATGGTTGATGGACAGCAATAGTTTTAAGGCACTTATTTATTATTTTTTTATTTTTTCAAAATGCAGTCTTTCTTCTATGTCTATCTCCTTTTTAACTACACACACATTTATCTTTGGTGTCTTTTTTATTTTGTTTGATTTACTCACTCAGTACCTGTGTGCTTAGTTAGCATTAGCTGTGTATTTGGCAGGTTGCAGGGAGTTTTTGCATTCTTTTAGTATTCAGTGCCGGCGGGTCACGTGACTTTATCATGTGACTACCAGGAAACAGTATAAAATGAGCCAGGAAGTGTGTTGTGGGTTGGGATCTGTTACGTGTAAATTGGAGAGGAGCCGTTGAATCTGAGGTGAAGAGGTGCGCTTCTGGAAGTAAGTTTAAGCTGTGTGGATGTGTTTATATTTATTTATGTTTGTATTGGAAAGGTGGTGTTAGTTTGTAAATGGTATATTTTGTGTTTGTTTTTAGTTGCATTATACATATCTATAATCAGCAGGATGCTTTACATTGGATGCGGAGTACTGGAAGTCCTGAATTTGGATTGGATTGGCTATTGATTTGCCTTAGGTAAATAATATATGTTGGAAAGAGTTGCACATTTTAAATTTTGGGTTTTCTTTGAGGATTTGGGCTTTTAACTTTCTGTGTTAAGTTGATGTGTTGGCACAAAGATGAGGTGGTGGCACAAGGTTGTGGATTTTGGTGATCGTTGAGCTGCACAGATTAGTTGCCAATGAGTAATAGGTGTTTTTTGAACTAGTTGTTTAGTCATTAAGGTTTGGTGATTTAATTACGTGTAATTGGAGCTGATAGATATACTTTGGTATTCCAGAGTTCGGCAATCACATTTCACTTGTTGAGGACGGCAGGAGTATTCGCAGGGATCCTGGTTATGTGTACGTCGTGCACAGACAGATGCACAGACAGAGACTCTATTTTCTTTGACAACATTCCCACTGTGAGGTACATACGAATAAGTGTTTTAGGTTTTAATGCATTTTGAGATTTACATTTGGAGCCATACCAGTTGTACCACTGTGAATATACAACCACTTGTGTATGTTATGTAGAATTGTGGTTCGATTTATGTGTACATAATTATTTAATGTATTCTCTTTATTTAATGTGTTTAGTTTGTCCAAACTTTTAATGATATGTGAGATGTCCTCTAATTGTATATATATCTATACTTGCAGATATTTTTGCTCCTGAAGAAGGGGATAGTCCCCGAAACGCGTAGAGCTTGAAGCTGCAGTTCAAAATTGGGAGCTTATTTCTTTGTCTGGTTTGATTTGTTTTTCATGCTGGCCATATTGGAAGTCAGTTGATAGCTTTTTTCTGTACTTTTATGAAGATATTTTGTTACCTATGTTCTAAATTGACAATTCTTTCTATATATAAAAGTGCAAATGTTATGAAATTTGACTGATTTATTTCAGCTTGTAAGGTGTGCAGGGAACGGGAGTGTCTTTAAGTTTAGACACTTTTTGTTTTATGTTTAACACATGCTCCAGTGTCAGGGCGTGTATTCCTCCCCAGCACCCAGAATTGTAATAAAATCTCTCTAAATAGTTATTTAGTTTTTGAGTAATTAGGTGTGCTCTGATAGATACTTCTTTTTGTAACCCCTTAGAAAGCAGCAGCATGCCTTCCAATATGTTGTGTCACCAAGGCCATCTGTCCCATCCTTGAGTCTCCACCCATCTCCTCACCCGGATTGCCGCACTTATCTAATTGACACCACATATGAATGGTCATGGTGGGACTAATCATACCACCACCTTCTGAGAGTTTAATCTTGCCACCCAGCCCCTCTGGGCCTCACACTGCTACAACGTCACACTAATCATACTAATATCCAATTTGTACACCATTGTAATGTTGCTCCAACCCTTCCGGACTAATCTAACCTGGCTACTCCTCCTTGAAGAGGGACAATGCGTCCCCATGACAATGGCCAATCCGCTCTCCTGCACAAAATACATATCTGCCAATGAACGGCGTTCTCAGTTCAGCCAACCACAGACCTGGTTCATTTAAACATGCAGACAATGGCGGCTATGATCGAAAGATCCCTAGCACCACATATCCTGCTGAAATGAGCCCTGGCTCCCTAGGTAAGTTTCTCGTTCCCCCTCAATCGCAGTACAGGGCCACGCTCACCACACCCTGATCTCCCACAGCCTGACAGGCCCCTGTTCTGACTCTATGACACCCAACTGTGCCTTGCCTGTGCTGCGGCTCTTACAGCTTGGGCTCAGGCCTCTGAACGGATGTGTTCCCGAGTGGCTCACTTTATCACTGGACACCATCCGTGCCTCCCTCCTTGAGTCCGTGATCCCAGCGCAGTGCATGCAGCATGTATGCAATACCTACAGGTATTGCTGCATCATGCCCCCCTGTATCTCGGACTACCAGTGAGGTATCTAACCTCAGTCACTAATCACAGTCCAGTCCAAACCCCCGTAACAACACTGCTAATTCAATATCAGACCTTGCCTATGTAATTACACTATGATACATCCAAAGCCTCACCTGCCACCTCACCTGCCTGCCGGAGTACACTGGCACATCACTGTAACACAGATCATTCTGCATTACTGCTTCATGGCATGGCCATCCTTTCAAGTCTTTCTGACATCAGAACCCTTCTCCGAGGCCAAGTCCCTTCTGACTTTGGGACCCACCTTCCAGGTTGCAGCCCGCAGCCTACCCGCCTCTACATTAGCACATTAGGCTAATCTCTAAGTCATTGCAAAACGCACTAGGTATGTACTCTGGTCCACGTACCACATCGAGTGGGTGTCTTATCTTCCATATCCTCAAGTGGATACTCAACTTCCATACTGAAGGACCAGCTTCTCTCGCCACTCTGTGGCCTTCCGTCTTCTTTAACTTTAACTTCTTTAACTTCTTTAACCTTCTTTAAAGGTAAGGATCAATTGCATCTAGCAAGTGCAAACACTAAGGATAGTTCATCTAAGGTAAATCGCTCTTTCATCTCTTTTCTTTTTTCTTTCTCTTCCTCCGTGGTTCATAGCATTGATGTCTGCATGATATGAACCAATGTGGTTTCATATTTGAAATAATCATCCTCTGTTAATGAACATGTATTATTATTATTGTCGTGCCACCACCCACCTCACTAATCACAAAGCATATATGAATCATGTTTGCTTAACTCATCAATGTGTTATAACCTGTTGCGTAGAACGAATTCACCATGTCACCATACACTTGCACATCACCACACATGTACAGCCTTGATAAAGACTTTGGTTGAAACACGTTTTGGCTTTTCTCACATGTGACTAGCACTGTACGTGCAAAATTAACCACTAGCGCTGACATGCTCAATAAAACAAGATTTGTCAATGAAGCCAAGGTGTGATGACCTTCTTCAAACCAATCCATACTAACAGGATGTGAATAAAATCCAGCACCAATACAGAGTTTGTCAACCAACTATGGAGAAAAGGTGCACATACGCCAACATAGACAGAGAATCATCTTCAGGTCTTGCTGCATCATCTATAAGGCAGTCGGCCTCAAGTCACCCAGCTACCTCGCAGAGAGACTCGCCATCCCCGCCGGACAGTGCACCACCAGAAGCCAGAAGCCAGGACACGTGCAGACTTGAATTCCGTTGCTGCTAAAAAGAAAGGACCAGAAAACAAACCTTCTCTGCCTGCATCCTAAGACTTTCGAGCCTCCCCACTGTAAGCTTCAGACTCGCACCCACACTCCTACAATTCCGATAAGAACTCAAGGCACACCTCTTCAAAGAATGTATCCTCCTCTACACATAATAATAATAATAATAATAATAATAATAATAATAATAAATATTAATAATAAATGACTACTAATCTGCATAGTACATTGATCTTGCAGACCAAATAATCCTGGTGGATCGTGGTGGTTCGCATTATCAAAATGTGTCCTGCATATATGAAACAAAGGGCCCCAAGCTAATTTGTCCTCAACTCTCACAACCACTTTACTTACCAGTACGCCCTAACTTTATGTATGCATGTTTGCATGGGTATTAATAAAACACACAGTGAGTATAATGTCATTGATGTGGTGTGGAAGGCTGTCACTAATAGGCTGTAACTTACATGTGGTTACTGTGCCATGCATCTAAGGTATCAACTTTAATTGGACTGCAATTCTGGGCCATGTCAGGCCCCATTTGGCATCACTGCAGCATCTGCACATGCAAAGCTACACTTTAGATATGAAAACTATACCAGGGGCTTGCTACATTAGCTGGATTTAGATGCCATTTTTGGCTAATTGCAGGGTTCGATTGGCATTTGATAGCAGCACTTTGATATGTCAGGTTTTACCATAAAATTGACACTGGACTCGGTATTTGAAGCTATAACAGGCGTTAGATGGGGCTCTATTTGGCATGTGACAAATATATTTAAGATACAATGGGCCTCATTTCAAGAATCGTGGTAAAAAACAGCCATTATCGGCATGCCGGTAACAACATGTCCGTGTAGCCTGATACCACAAACAGCGGCGGATCATGAGTGTGCGAGCACGCTCATACCTGCATGCCGGTAACGGCTGTACCGGCATGCCGGTAACAGCCCTCAAACCCCCAGATAGCAGCATCAACAAAAGCGCACATAACACCTCCGCCATTGGCAACCCCCAAATAGCGGTACCGGTATTAACATAGTGGTATGAACAGGCCCGTTATTACCGGACCCGGAACTAACGTCATCACCATCTTTAAAAACATCTTTAAAAACACAATCCATAGCAATCCTCTACAGACTGGACCTTCACAGGCTAAACTCCAAACACACCCCGGATAAAATGTGAAAGGCTACTCAGAAAGGCACTACCCACCAGAGGAAACCAAGATCTAAGGACGAGGAGCTCAGCATGCTAGCAGATACCCTTGTAGAGAATGTGGACATGGTCTTCTGTGCTGACTTTAGGTGTCCAGCACAGCTCAGAAAGAAGGAGATCTGGGAGGAAGTGGCAAGTAAAGTAGTGCAGTTGACACCACCGCACGCACAGTGCGAGACTGCAAAAAGTGCTGTGATGACCTGAGGCTAAGAGTGAGGAAAATATTGTTGGCCAATCGGAGCCAGGGGCTGGCAACAGGTGGTGGAGCTCACTCACCTATTAAATTGGCAAGATGGGAGTAAACATGCAGAACATTGATAGATGTGGAGTCCATTGAAGGAGTTGGTGGAGCGGAGTTTGGAGTGCCATCATAGGCAGATGCAGGTGAGTGTCCCTACAAACGCATGACAACCAATCGTCACAGTTGACCAACAAATGTGACATGGCCCATCATACACACATACACATATCCTTGTCCAGATGATGGCCACCCCAATGTCACATCCAAATGCATGCTGCATGCCGCTCCCATACACAAATACACACACGACACACAGATGACCTGCATGTGTGGCACAGCACGAAAGACACAACAGCAGCCACCATGGTGAACATGTGAACACCTGAGGGATGGCAATACTACCCCCCCAACCTTGCACGTACCCAGCCCACCACAAAAACAGGCATGCAGCTGATCACATGGCACCAACTGCACAACGACCAATGCATGTATGATGCAAGTACCACCATCACTGATGCCCTGCCTCTCTCTGTCCCCCACAGGTACGAATGCAGACATCAAAGAATGTGATGGAAGTGCACAAGCCACGACACCAGCCAAAAGGCCCAGGGGCCAAGATGATGGCACCAGGTCATCTACGTCAAGAGGATAAAGGATGGTCCAAGTGCCACGTAAATCAGCAACCAGTGCCCAACCAGCCATGCAGCCACCTATACATGACCAGCAGACACCTGCCCCTGCACCACTGGAGACACCACCCACACAGGGCGAGGCCATATATGCGGAAAATGACCATGAGGTCTCACAGTCCACTGCCACAAGCTCCATAGGGGAGACATCTGCACGGCACAGATGTCACGATCCATGCCCCTGACCCCCACAGGTATAACAGCCCCCTGGCAGCAGTGGGGCTAAAGCCCTTCACACTGGCCCCAAGGACCTTAAAACTCCATCAGAAACATACTTGGAGTCAGTCCTGGTGCCTTTGGTGCCAGGCTCATTATCAGGAATAAAGCAATACCAGTTTTGGACTTTAATCCAACATGGAGGCCTATTACACAGCTCAGTTGTTTAGAACCAAGCCATGTGGTCTAGTGTTTTGGGTGTGGCTGGGCCTGGAACTACTGGCCTGGAATTACTTTACCTGGGCTAGATAAACCACGCCCAAACAGCAGAACACGCTTTGCGTTATTCTTCACTCCCGCAGCGTATCGCTCACCGTGTCCAGCTCCTGCTCATCTGCTTATCCGGCAGCCCTATCCCGAAGCCCTAAATCCGTATTCCATCAATAACCTGGAAGAACAAGAACAGCATTAGCAAGCAAGAACACTTACCTGTGAAGTAACCGGTCTTGAATCCATCCTGTGCATCGCTTACCTTGCCCATCTCCGGAGTTCGCATGCAGCGAGTCCTGGCAGCACCCTGCGCTTCTCTTTCCTCGCCCATCTCCGGGATACACCGCAACCTGCAGGGAGGAGGAACAAGGTCAGCATTAACAAAGCACTTACCTGGGCAAGCAGCGCTTTGATCGCTCATCACTCCGGAACATCACTTCAACCTGTGCAAAGAGAAGAGAACACAGGTTAGCAATTAACACCAATAAACAGTGCAGCGCTCCAGGCATCAATAACTCACTGTGGTCTTTGCCATCGGCACAGCAACTCTGAGATCGCAACCATCCCTGTGAAAACAAAAAGAGACATTGTTAGTGAACAACGTAGTGAAGGAAGACACAGAGAAGACAGAGAAAACAGAGAGAAAGAAAGAGACAGAATAAAGATGAAAAATACATTATAACTCACCTGGAAGACAGCAAGCAGAGTCAGAGTCACTGCCAGTCTGTACCTGACATAAGGGCACACGGACCAGTGAAGCAACTAGGTCCACAGAACACCTGCACCAACCACGTGCCCCTGCACAGAGACGCAGGACAAAGAGTTCAACACACTCAAATCTAAGGTGAGCAACAACCCCAAGGGAGTGGATTTGGACTAGAGAGAGGTGGGAGTCCACCCATCACAGAACCAGTATATTAACCCTCTATTCTCCTGTTATAGGTGCGACCCAACATCTGGCAAATAACCACACAGAGAGGGGTCCGGGATAGCGCTTAGACCTCCATCCAGTATCATGTGGCGCCCGTGGATACCAGGTGAGCGTAACAACAGCATAGTGGCGTCGAGGAAGGGGTCCATGATGGGGTGTTGGGGGTGTTTGGGGGAAGTGGGAGGTGGAGAGTTCATTCATATTGTACAAAGCATCACTTGAATATACCTGTTGTGTAAATAAACCTCACATGACTGGACATTGCTTCTTTGGTGTGTGTCAATGTTTTGCTTTACAGTGCACTGTGCCCATATACCCCCACACCCAGTGCTCAGAGTCCCACATATATGGCACCCTCTTCATCCCAGTACATCAGAATGATTGGTCTATGACCGATTGGTACACAGCACGTCCCTCAAGTGCATTGCCTCCCGACCGATGCCCAACTTCACCTGGTGGTCACTGGTCCATGACAGGTGGCGTGGTGCATTCCGCCGGATGCAATTTTGCGGAGCATGGCTCATATCATGATGATCTTGCCCACCTTCTCAGCCCCGTAAATGAGGGCGCCACCAGACCTGCTGAGGCAGCAATATCATGCCTTCAACAGGCCAAAGGTCTGCTCAATGACCACATGCATGCGTGGGCATGATTGAAGTCCTCTTCATGCCTGTTCTGGGGATTCGTGACAGGGGTGAGGAGCCATGCCTGCAGGGGATAGCCAGCATCCGCTGCATGGGAGCAGAAGAAGGTATGTTTAAGGATACTGCACAGTTTCCATATGTTCTCGGCCTGTACAACATTAATGTTCACATGCAGTATTCCGTTGATGGCATCTATTGACTTCACATCTGCACAACTATCTGCCCCGTACAGTACTTGCCAATCCATTGTGCTGTCCTTGGGAGATGTACATGACTCCGGGGCCCTGACATTGGAACCACCAGCCACCCAGATGGGCTGACAAGGTCCATTATGTACACGCATGTGAGGGCTGCGTGGAAGGGGATAACTCCAGATGTATGTTGGTCAATGTTTGATACATTGAGCTGCTGTACTACATGATACTGTTTGTTCAGACTATGATACATACGGGTCATTGTAGACACCATGCACGTGACCCTCGACGTCTACACACTAATCAGATTAAATGGCACAATGTGAATGTTGGTAGTGTACCCCAATGTGTTGGGTACAGTACCTTAGGTGACACATGGTGTTGACTTGCATGCTAGTGCTCATGCGCTGTGGGAAATGCCCATGCCTATCGCACCGATGGTGGTGTTGCTTGCTACTTGATGTGTAAAATTTGATTCATCCTTGTTGCATGTGTACTGCCATTTATTTACATCTGCACATATTTCCATGGTGTTATGCTGTCGGGGAGGGGCAGTGGCAGCAGAAATACCTGAGGTGGAATTGATACAGCGCATTCATGGATGCTTGTACTGTGAGGTGATTCTATGCGGTCATGTGTGTTCAGCTTTGTGCACATGTGACGGTGTGTTGTGTTGCTGAGGGCATGGTCGGGTGATGTCCAGTGGACATGTTCAAGGGTGTGTGCTGATTGTGTGTGTGACATTTACATATTGGTGTGCAGCCAAAGTGCATCAGACTCAATTGTCGGTGTCATGCATCATATTTGGTTGATTATGGGAATGGTCTTTGGCATCATGGACAGTGTCCAGGTGTGATGCTGGAAATGCATCGGAGGGACAGGACCTCTGTATCCTTGTCCTTTACTGCTTTTTATCGTGTGTTCTGTCGTGTTTTCCGCACAGGAGTTCATGTGGGACTCCTGGTGGTGCAGCACTCTTTCTTTTGGTTTGGTGAACGGACCCGTGGGATACCCCTATGGCACCCATGGGTGGGGGTACAACCCTGTGCCTCTAGTGTATGTTTTTGGGCACCTGTGGGTGGCCCACAGAGCAGGGTATGGGCTGGTGGCAGCTCCATGCTGAAGTTGACACGTGTGCAGAGTATCCTCCATTTTGGGATACCCCAGCCCTGCCATTGGGATCAATTGATTCCTGATGGAAAACAAGATGCCCCGGTGGCCTCTTGCTTTCTATTACCCATTACCTTGTTTTCCCAAAGTCCTGGAGAGCCCTGACTCTGTCCCTTCCCCCTGACTGACTGTTGGGTGGAAATGCCATATATGGTGTTGTGAAGGCCCGGCCAGACTAGCTGGAGCCTTCCCGGTGATGTATGTTGTGGGTACCTCCTGTGGGTGGGCCCTGGGTGAATAGAGTGTGTGACAAATATGCATTCTGTGTTGTGGGTGTCTAGTATCTGGTGGTTGACACAATGACTGAGACAGCCCTGCCCGAAACCGGTATGAATGCAGCTTGGAGTGTTGAATGGCTCGGTACTTGTCCCAATATACATAACATGTTGTGAGTGTCTGGAGAGAAGTGAATGGCCTGAATGCCTTGTGTGCCTGATTGGCTGCCTGCCTGCATGAATGCCCGTAGTCGTGATTGGATGCTTGAGTGTGACCCAGCAGAATGAATGGGAGATCAACAGTATATCTGGGGACCTCTCACTGCTAGGAATCGTGTTCAGAAGCTGAAGTCCACTACGACGAGTAACTGGAGTAACTGACGCTTGACCTTGAAATCCCCGCTGGACGAGAAGGAGTGCTGTGGCTCTCCCTCGCAATCTGAAGGCTGCTGTGTTTCCAAGGACTGACCCAGAGAGCACCTGGTAAGGCGCCCTCTTCCCAAGCTACGAGGGACCATCGTGCACAGCTGATCTTTGCCAACGCTCCCTGGTAGACAGACCTTCGACAGGCTGCCGACCCGATACGGGGATTGCTACGGAACTCCAAGGAGAAGCACTCGGACTGTTGTCCACCACTGTCGACGACTGCCATCGCCGACCGGAGCCGCCGTGCTCCCGGTTGCCTAAGAACTTCAATTGATCATCGGACGCTCTCGACTGCATCGTCACACGCTTGTCTCCCGCTGGAGAAAGCCTGACCTTCGACGCGCCGAGGAGCATCCACCGGTAGGTTTCTCACCACCTAAAGACCACAGAGACGCCGATGACTCGATGGCCTTGGTTGGCCACAGTTCTTCATCATCTCTTTGCGGTCCAGAACTATCGTCACCGAGGTGCCCCGCACACCTCTTCCTTGCAGGACGCCAACGCTCTGTCGTCGACGAGCACTGCTAGGAACGAAGTTGTCACTTCCCTGCCGTAGTTCGACCTTTTCACCGTCGGACGTTCGACGACCCGTGACTCCCGCCTTAAAGGGAGGGCAATCAAGAAGGGCCGTCGATTCCCCGACACCGAACGCCAAGTTCCCCGACACCTCTCGACGATCCATGGCTCCCGCCTGAAAGGGAGGCACTCAAGAAGGATCGGTCGACGCGTCATCGGAGGACTCTACTCCACCAGGTACAATGGGGGGGGGGTAAAGCCTTAATAGGAAGAAGTGAGACTATTGAACATATGAACTGGGCTTGTGTGATATATCTTATTTACAGGTTGCCCAGGTCGGTGGATCTCTAATCAGAACTGTGCCTCGTGGTATGGTTCAGTATTCTGCCTACTGTTTCAACCATCTTGCGTTCCTTCCTATCCCTATTGCTGGTTTCCTCGTTATTGGTCTGTGTGACATTTTAAACGTACAGTTGATGCACTTTAATGAGATTGATAACATTAGTGGTACCACTTTAGAATTGTATATATTTATTATTCTTGACTTCCGAGTACAAAGTGCGTTGTTGTGATCGTGTACATACCTTTGAATATTAATTATATAACGACTGTGTTTTCAGTAATACAGTGTGTGGACATTCCTTTGTGGGGGTTCGGGGACTACACTGTACTTATGAACCAGCCTGCATCACCTCCTGAGAAGCTAGGCCTTGATTGCTCGCCCATTGCTACCTTATGGAGAATCTTGGCTGGGGTCTTCTGTGCCTCTCCTCTACCATATAGAGAGCGGAAGTACTGACACCCCCTACCAGTCTTTACATAGGCACCCCATTGTGGCGACTGCCATGGCACAGAGTGCAGTCTCCTTGCGTATGCATGTCCCATGGCCCAGAGGGCAGTCTCCTTGCATATGCATGTACACCCCCTAACACTCAGACTCACCCAACAGCCAGCCACGTCGTGCAACATCTCCTTTCATGTATCAGGGTAGTGAGGAGTTCTGCAGCACCATGGCATCATGCGTGGATCCTGGGTATCTGGCACAGCAATGTGTTATCTTCTTGCTGGCATTACACATCATCTGCACATTGATGGAGTAGTATAGCTTCTGATTGCGGTACACCACCTCCACGGCATGGGGACTACCAACTCCACATGGGTGCAGTCGAGGGCACCAATTACATTGGGCATGCCTGCCAGTGCATGAAATGCTATTTTGGCGTCATTCACCTCCAGTGGTGTCCGTGGTAGGGATATGTAGGCCCTTGCATGCTTTAGGAATGCATCCAGCACTTGGTTTAGCACACCAGAGAAGCATGGTTGCGAGATGCCATGCAGTTGGCCCACTGTATGCTGATCGGTGCCTGTGGCCACGAAGTGGAGCACAGATGTCACATTCAGCAGAGGGGGGATGGAAGTGCAGATGTTGATCAGGCTGACCAAGTCTTCATGTATTAATTCCACTATGGTGGTGATGGTGTCCCTGTCCAGGCGTCTTAATCTGTGCTGCGGTTAATTTGAATGGATTGGCAACTATATGTGGAATTGGTGGCTGCCTGCGGGGAACAACTGCCTGCACTGTTGGGATTTGCTGGCCCAGTCTCACCCACCTTCTCCTCCTGTGTCTCCTCTGTGTTGCCTTTTGTACTGCCTGCTCAGGGAGTAGCAGTGCAGGCATGTCCTCCAGCTCCAGTATGGCTAGTGCAAGTGATATCATTTTGGTCTTGGAAGGGGTGTGGTGTGAGGGTGTGCTCCTTTTGTGCAGGGCCTGGCTCCATTGCCTCAATCTGTGCTGATTGTGAGCACCTGTGGAAGTTAGGTGCACAGCAGTTTCCTATTAACGAATGATTTGCGATGCCGGTAGTGACGGCATCATGGTGGCCCTTCTTACCGGCATCTGGTTGCTGGTATGTGCATGTCCATGTGACTCGTGATGTCCTCTTCCTTGCGGCATGCCGGTATTACGGTCACTGCGCCCGCGCGCATGCACGGATGCTGGTATGTGGTGCATGGCCACAGCGGGTCTTTGTTGATGCCGGTAGGACCGGCGTCTAGGGTCGTAATACTACTGCCCGGTAATGGATGCTGGTATTGCCTTACCGGCTCCGTTATTACCAGACCGCTAACCTGGTAATAAGGCCCAATGACTTTACTTGGCAAATGAAACTGCCACACAATAGCAACACATGCCATGTGTGACTGCGCCATCACCTGCATCCAGTGCCCCTGGCCTATGTTGGTTCTATGCGCCACCCTATCATATGATGAACTTGCATATCAAAGCAGCATCTATGTCTGATTATTAGTTTAGTGTTATTTGACTAATCTTAAGCATATTTGCAATATAACTTCTTATGAGGTCATCAGGGCAAATGTTATGTGATGTAATTAGTCACTGTTCACATGACACCACCTTTTGTGAAGCCACTAATGCTACCCCTGGAATTTTGGTGAATTGATGTACCTGCCTTAAGGGAGGGTGCATGCTTGTTTAAATCAATGCCAGGGCAGCAGAATAAGCTATGAGATGTGATTAAGCCAA
Organism: Ambystoma mexicanum; assembly: GCA_002915635.3. NCBI lineage: Eukaryota > Metazoa > Chordata > Amphibia > Caudata > Ambystomatidae > Ambystoma > Ambystoma mexicanum. The sequence goes on along the minus strand of CM030321.1, from coordinate 836,642,032 downwards.
AATGGGGTGCCTAACCAGAGAACCTAGGATCCCAAAATGATTTGGTTTTTGGGTGTAGTTCAAACCTATATGTGGCCAAGGCCCCAAAATCCATTAAACATATTTCTGATGATGTGTCCTTATCTTATGATATATGAAAGCATTTTGGCCTAATTTGCAAAGCCTTTTTCTATGGGGTTTGTAGTATAATTTATAGTGCTTTGAAGTATAGTGCTTTGAAGTATAGCGCTTCACTAAATGTGATAGCATTCTATTGCCAGCAATAATAGTCATTTTATGTTGCCAACAGAACAGATGAATATATGACTGGAGGCATGCAAGGTATGTAATTCATATTGTAGTCAAAAAGCTCATTATAGAGCGTAAATGTGCATCACATTTTTATTTTTATTTTCTCTTACTTTAAATGCCTCATTCACAGGAGACTACATTAGCTATCCTATTGACTGACTTAATTAACAAATGCTAATCACTAGTTCTAACTCATTAACATTATAATGTAATCTGTATGTGGAAATGAGGTGGAAATACATGTTTTGAAATTTGCTTTTAAACGTGCATATTTATCTGATTTTCTCTGGCTGTGCTGAATGTGAAGGACAGGAAGGCAACAGGATATCAAACAGAGACAGTTATTATAGTATGAAGCTCCCATTGTTTGTGACACAGGGGTCTCAACCTAATACACTTTCTGCTAATATGATTGGAGGGAAGTATATCTTCAGATAGGCTTTGTAAGCAGCAGCGTTCTGCTGGGCAAAGTCTGACAGAAAAAAGTTCAGATCGCTTTTGCTGAGCTGGCGAGATGGAGGATCTGAGACTGGGCTGTGAGGCAGGTGTGCCCAGTCTCAATTAGCACCGGCTTGTGAATTCCATGTTCTCCACTTCAAGTTTTCAAGATAGATTACAAAGACAACCCAGGGCCCATTCTTCTGAGCCGAGCAAAGGGAGGTCGCGTGTGGGACAGATAATTGGTAAATATCCAAAGTGAATTGAGGTTACTGTTTGCTTCTGTACGAATGACCTTCTAAAAATATCATGCAGGCAGATTAGAAAAAGGGAATCCCCTGTGTTTAATTGCCACGCTGTAATGTTGCAAAGTGAATGTTGTTCTGTCGCTGTATTTTATTTCTTCTTTTTGTTACAGACAATGCAGGAATACCAATGTACAAAAGGGTAAGAGGTTTACTTTGAAATGCAACTGTTATAATACAAATGATATATGCAGATCGTGTACAGTATTTTTATTTTTGTCTCTTGGTGCATTTAGAATAATATCTCGGGAAAGGGGGAAGATTTTTAGGTAATACATGTGTCATGTTTCCCATGCATATGGAATAGATAGAACTAGCAGTGATAAATAGTTGTGTACTTGTGTTCACCCAGTGCATGGTGTCTGGGTGGAATCTAATACAAAATATAGATTACTGGGGGTCCAGGAACCAGTAATACATCTGTAATGAGGCATATGGAAGCATAGTTCACTGGTGTATATAAATCAGTGATAATACCACAGGTTATTGAGAATGCTATATGTGAAATTGTGGTGTTTCTGAATGTAGGTCCAAGGCCCTCTATAGATCACAAGAACATTATAAGAGGAAGGTTGTGTGTATGCTGGGGCTATATATAAAACAGAAAAATCATGCTCAACACTAAAATACCAACAATAGTGTATACTGCTAAATTATCCCATATAATGTAATAAGGAATGGTCACTGAAAGGAAATAAGGCAAACCCAATCTAACTGCAAGGAGTAGTCATCACCAAATTACCATTATTTTTGGCGGTAATAATATACCGCCAGACCCCAAATCAACATAAAATATCCAACATATTTATGGTACGTTACAGGCCGGGAAAGTGATCATAGAGCACGTACTGGGCATGGCAAGTGTGTCTCACACTACCATCTGTATATTAGAGGGAACCCATTTCATAATAGCAGCGTGTCACTAAAAAACAAATTTCAGAATGTCTCAAATTTAAGTCACATTCTCAGAACTAGTTCAATTCTGGAGGCAAAGTTATATGCACATGGGACATGGTCATCAAACAATGCCACAGAATGGAATGTCCGCATTTATGGTGAAGTGCAGAAAGAACCACTAGACAGCATTTTTGCAGAAGGCAGCATAATTCAGGTCTGCCTTCTGAGATTATTAAATGCAGCTGATAAACATGCAGAGAAAGATTGTATGATACGGCTATGTGCCAAGACATGGTTTATTTTGAATAGGTCCCTGCAAATGCAAGAAAATTATACTAAGCTGATTAACAGGTTAAAAGCCGACCTAGATGGGGCAAGTACAAAGGAGGAAACGTTAAGAGCAGAATTAGAAGGATATCAAAAAGACATGCATTTAAAATGTAGAGATCTTGATATTCAATTGTCCAAAAGCAAGAAACAGTTTGAGCACAGTGAACAAGAATTGGTACATTTAAAAGCGTTGGCAGACCACATTAGACAAGACAAAAATGAGATTGTTTCGGAAATGCAGATTTTACAAAAAGAACATTATGAAAAAGAAAGTGATCTCCAAAATGCAGAACAGGAAATGGTTAAAATGTTTCAAGAAAGAGACAAGAGAAACAAAGAATTCAGTGAATGCCAAATGCAAATGTGCGATATGCAGGAAGTATTTAATAAAATGAGTGATGAAAACAACTGTTTGCAAAATGAGGCAGACAGGCTCCTTCAGAAGTGTAAGGATTTGGAACAGCAAATGTGCATTTCCAGGTCCCAGGATAGACGGCAGGACACCACATTCAATGGAGTTGAGGTGAATCCTATTTCTACCCAAAGAGCTAGTACCCCAGTGATTGGGCCGGTGACTGAACTTAGTTGCATCGCCCTTAGAATATTTGATACACCCATTGAGGGCCGCCACCAATCCCATACACCTGGAACCAGGGTTAAATCACCAAGTAGTGCAATTCCATGCATAGCAACAAGTAGCCCCATAAAGATAATGAAATCCATCAAAGCCCTGATCAAACCATTTTAAAAGGGAGGGGAATGCTGCATACAGGATCACTTAGAAGCGGTCCATGACATATTTAAATCCCCCCAGATACCTAAGGAACAATACAGACAATATTTTCATTTAACTCTAGATGCTCCCACAGACAGTATCATAAGGGGATTAAATGAACAGCAGAATATGACATGGGCAGAGTTTGAAAAAAAGATTAGGCATCATTTTTCTCCTTTCCAGTCATTGCAGGAGGCAAAGAAAGTTGCTTACACAATCACTGCTGGGCCTAATACATCCCCTTGCCAGTTTTTGCAAGACTTAAAAAGAGTGTTCTCTAGCATTGATGTATCTTTTGACCCCAATTCTAATGAGTTTAAAACTGCCTACTTCTATGGGCTACAGAAAGACATCATATCACAGTTGGTCCGTGAATTTGATCGTGACAAGTCCCTTGAATGGATTGTACACCAAAGCACAAAAATATATGAAGTACTCTATTGTCAGGGTAGAGAGGGTGATAAAATGAAAGACACTAGACCAAAATCTAAAGAACCCTCAGCAACAGTGACGGAAATCAGGTCAGTCAAAATGTCCCTTGAGTCTGCTCAAAGTTCAGGTAAAAATAATTTGACACCTGAACAAAGGGGTAATCAACAAAGGTCGTCACTTCCTGCACCAATGTTTCAATCACATGATCCTAGGAGATAGGCCCCGGGCAGGCTATCGGCCTGATATGTCAGGTATGAACAATAAACAGAGACAAAATCAGGATGAAAGAAATAATGCTCCCTACCAGACATTGGGGACACAGAGCAGATTTGATCCCAACACCATGGTATATGGTAATCAGGATAGACCCCAATATGTAGATAGATTTACTGATAATGGGAATCAACATGGGGGTCAGTACCCACAACATGAGAGACAGGACATGAGGCAGAATATGAATTATATTCACGTCAGTACAATGATTCCCCACCAGGGGACTACAACCAAAGGATGGGTGCAGCCCGCTCCCCTCCACAAATGAATCAAGAGTTCAGGAACAATCCCAATATAATTCCCCTGAGAGGTATCAGAATAGATCCATTCAGGGGGAAACAACCAATATCGATCTAAGCCACAAGAGAGAGGGTTCTAGAGAGATGGAAAGATTCCAGTGTCTGGAGGCCCAAGTGAAAATGGTAGCTGAGCAAATAGGAAAGCTAAGTACAGCACAAAAACAGTCATCAAAGGAGGGGGCAGAAGGACATAGCAATGACCGGGTGGTTTATGATAAGTGACTTAGAGGCCGATTCATGGAACAAATGTGCACCGAAAAAAGTGGTGCAAGCTGGCGCAAGCAGGCTCAAGCGTGAAAAAGGAAGCGATTCATAGAAGTCCCTGTGCGTGTTTTTCTTGGGATGTGCGCCAAACTCTTGCGTGGCGCACACGGGCGCACATGTCATTGCAACATCCCAAACGTTGTGCGAGACGCACACAGGGAAAGCGCACAACATCTGTGCACACACCAAAAAGGGGGCGGGACACGGGGCGTAACACGCGGAATGGGGAAAAACGCATGAAAAAGCAGGTGTAACTGGGGAAGTACTGCAGGGAAATGCATGGAACGCCCACACGCACGCGAACAACCCGTATTCATGGATTCGAATAAGGGAAACCCGCGCATGGCAAAATACACACATAGGCGTCAACGCGTCTGCCACGCGAAGGCAGGCAGAAGCATCCCCGCGCACAGTATAAAAATACGCGCAAACAACAAACACGTATATACAGCTACGATGAATGCCCCATTTGTCGCAGCACTGATTGTGGGACACCGAAGGAGGAGGAGAATAGCCAGGGCCGCATTTTTTTACCACGGACCAGCCTTTTTGGGATGCCTGATGAGCGCGTCTATGGCAGGTATAGGTTTCCATCTCAAATCATCCTAGACCTCGTCAGGGAGTGGGAAGATGACCTTACTTCCCCCACCCTGTGCTCCCAAGCATTGAGCCCCTTGGAGATGTTGCTCAATGTCCTGCATTTTTTGGCCACTGGGTCATTTTAGCGGACCACTGCCATAGTGGGAGGGGTCTCACAGTCCACGCAGTCACGCTGCCTACACCAGGTGTTGGCAATCGTCACTGCACGCCCCTCAGTCCGCAGGCACACATACATGCCCAGAACACCTGCAGAAAGGCAGGCCGTCGTCCAAGACTTTTACAGGGTGGCACACTTCCCCAAAGTGCTCGGTTCCATAGATTGCACTCATGTGGCCCTACGTCCACCTAGGGCCACTGAGCACATCTATCGAAACCGCAAGCACTGGCATTCCATCAAAGTGCAGGTTGTATGTGATGCTAAAGGAATCATCACCTCTGTCTATGCAAACTACCCTGGCTCCACCCATGACAGTTTCATATACAGAATGTCCGCCCTGAGCCGGGCCCTGGAAGCTGGGCAGCATGGCAACACATGGCTCCTAGGTGAGTACAAATGCCTGTGCACATGCATGCATGTCACACACAGACAAATACCCAAACCCTAATAATCTCAACTATTATCAACTCCCCAGGGAACAGCGCCTACCCTCTGAGCAACCACATGATGACGCCAATCCGGAACCCCACCACACCACCCCAGGTAAGATACAACGATGCCCATATTGCAGCCAGGAGCATAGTGGGGCGCACATTCGGAGTGCTCAAGTCACGTTCCGCTCCCTTGACCGCTCTGGTGGGCAGCTACTATATGCACCCCCAGCAGTGTGCAGGATCATTGTGGCAGCATGTGTCATGCACAATCTTGCAACACGTGGGAGGTACCGGTGCCCCCACATCCCCAACCACAGGCACAGGCGCTGCCCATGGGAGGGGACAGGGCACGTGGCGAGGCAGCCCGGACCCAGCTTATGGCCACATTTTTCACCTAAACTCCCACCCCTGCGGAGTGCACACAGTCCTGGAACATACCAGGTGACAATCGATGATGACAAAGAGACAGTCAACTGTCACAACCTTACCACCCTGAGAATGTTGCCACGGAAGTGCCACATTGTGTGCATCCCTAGCTACTTAAACATAACCAATCCTGTGTGACCAAAGAGAACACATGCAAGGTTGGTGTATCACACACCCCTGCAAAACAGTCCATCAACAATCACTGGTATGTCACCCACACCCTCCCAAACCACATCATTCTTGTCTGCTACACCATGACATGGCATGCAATAGCAAAAGACAACCACATGACCAATGATATACAAAGAGACATGTCATAAATGAAAACTGGCATGAGACAATGATGCCTTTCATGGAACCAGATGAAATGACTGACCAACAACCTCCCACACATACAAAGTCAGATACAGATGCTTTCCAAACAGTCATAGCATGAACACAACACTGAATGCCCCGTTCACATGCACATTGGGCATGGCAAAAATCCAAACTCCCGAACCTGTGTGCTGTGTTGTGTTCCTGCAACACACTGCACAGCACACAGCAACTTTGAGCAGCCATTGTATTGTAGATACACCTTGAGCATCACATGAAAAAACTTAATGAAATCTACAACCAAATGACGCATGTACAGGGTACCCAAATGGCAATAGATCATGTGCTGCATGGACACCGCGGGCCTGAAAATGTAATCTGTGTGCACCTGTGGCCATGGAAGGGTGGATGTACGTGTGGTGGATCATTGTGCAACTGTGTGTGTCATTAAGGACATACACTCAATATATGCATGTGAAATCAAGTGACCCTCAGTGTCCTGTACACACCACATGTGAACATTGGCCATGTGAACACCCCAGCATGTCAAACCACACCAATTCCCTGACACCTGAAAAGTAAAGACAACACAGGAACAGGCATTGAGCAGCGCAACACATCATGTACATAGTACCCCACAATTAAAATTTCAGAGTGCCCAAAACACTGTAGCCCAAGCCAACTGTCCAACAACAAAAGGCCCTAATTTACACATCACTGTGACCTTCTGAACAACTGTCTCTGGGGTATGTAGCCTTCTTCCTTCAAGTCTACCTGGCTACAGGATCACCCTACCCCTTGGGATCCATGTTCCAGCTTGCGTTTAAATAGGGTCCAGCCCCCTCAGAGGCCACCTTGACTGGTAAAAATGCCAAATTGCAGAGAACTCCAAGTAGGCAAACCTACGAACCAGTGAAAAAGGCTGTAGGCACCAAAAAACCCTGGAAGAGTCTCCAGCGATGACATTTCCTGAGGTAGCAGGAAATGTCAAAGCACATGTACAAGCACAATGATAGAACAACCAAGGTAGCACAGTTGAACAATGGTCCAACAGGATGGGTACTATTCACGGTACATAACATACAATGATAATGCAACAACTGATGGGTACTGTCACAGCTCTGGTGTCCAGGCGCAGGAGTGGCACAAACCAACCTCCCCCTCCGTGGTCTGGGTGCCTGCAAGGTCAAACTAACACAGGGCTCTGAGACCCCAGCGGGGAAGGAGGGTCTGGGATATGTTGCATGGACAGGCATTGGTATTCAGGATAACCGGAAAGAGGGGCAGGGGAGTGGATGTGGATTTGCAAGGTAAAGTAGACAAAATACAACTAATCACAAAAACACATACGCAATCAGAGAAAACATATTCATCATGCACATTGTACTGAATCAGTCAAATGAAAGCCAAAGAGACACTTATCTCTGGGGTGAGTGCTGGCCTCCTGCCTGCACACTCTCAGGTCTGGTTACAGGAGCACTTCAATGCTGTAAAGATAGCGTGAGTTACTAATCTGAATGTGTGTTTACAACACACACACACAACCCCATCCATGCCCCAAAGTAAGTGACATCTCCATAAACAAACTCCCCTGTCTGCTGCTATGTACCCATACGTTAGCTTGGCCCACGATGGTACATACACTGTCAATGCAGTATTGCGGCGCATGTGGCCACGCGGGAAATGGAAGACCAATGGGTCAAGAATCAGACATGATACAATGGTCCCTGGGTGAGCTGCTAGACGTGTATAGCAAGGTGCAACTTCAGTACAAGTTGCGTTCTGGCCGCTGCAGATTTAAGTAGGTAGTGCATGTGGCAATTTGCACATGCAAATGACATGCACTCACCACAAGTCTGAGCCTCGCTGGTTGTCTCTGTGCGCTGTATCAGTTTCTGGCCAGGACCACTACTACCCTAATTGCTCTGCTTCAATGGAGCGGGGGTACTCGAGGATATGTTTGATAGCCCCTGCATGTGCCCATGAAAACTAGTAAAGGCACTTGACATTTGGCCCTCAACGCATATCAGCTGTACTGTGTGCTTCTCCAACAATGCCTGGCAAAGCTCCACAGCACTGGTGCCACTTAGCATCCATGTGCAAGTGGCCTGGTGCAAGGTAGGCTGCGGTGTGGGCCCTTGTGTTGCTCACCATGCCAGGAGATCCTGGAAACACATCTGCTTCTGTCGGACGTCTGAGCACAAGCCCTGTGCTTCTGCTTGGGCACACATGCGCACGTCTGCACCACCGAACGTGGCCAGGTTTTCTGTAGTACTTGGCCCTGTGTCTGCTGGCAAAGGTAGTCTGGAGGCTCATTTTCCTGCAGAAAGGGCATAAAAATATTAATAAGCTGGAAAGTTCCCTGTGTGTGTGTCTTCATGCTGGTTGTCACTGGGCCATGTTAGAGACCTACATCAAACTCCTCCCACCATCAGTGTGACTTTGACAGGCAAAGGGTGCAGGCTACTGTCTAAGCATGAAGTGGCATCAAGCACATATACAGGCAAGAAAATAACATACATCACAATCCACATCAATTAATGGAGAATCAATCACATACTCACCCAAATTGATTACAGACATGGGGTGGATGAAACGCAACAATCCCCACTAGGGGTGTTAACACAAGTAGAACAGCAGCAGACAGACCACAGTAATTAAGGAAGTCCAAAGCCCTTGTGAAATATTTTGTAACACCGAACCATCCTAGCGAGCCATGGATAAGGGAAGCAGGAGTGGCCTATGTGAGTCAGGACCCCAAGCTGCAAACACATACACAAGACAAGCTTGAAGGGCCAGCTGGAACAGACAGTGGATGCTTTCAAAAGCCACAAAGCACCACACCGTCACATGAATGCACAATAGACAAGCAATTTAAACTATATTAACTAATTAAAACTAACAATGAAAACCTACATAACCTAATTAAATAACTATCAAATAGTAATATTAACTAACTAAACTAAAAGAAAAATCAAAAATGGCCACATACGACCCGGGGGGAGGGGAGGCACCCAGGAGGGGGAGGTACAGGGTGCTGCTCAACATCCACATGCGATGATGTTGAGCACAAAAAAAAAACTCCATGGGCTCAACGCCTGCACACCACGACCTGTGTGGAAGATAATTCGTCGTCCGAGTCTGCCTCATCCTGTAAAGGATGACTGTGGCACAGGAGCCTGACCACTGCCTAGGCGCAGCTTGCCCCTCAACGGCAGCAAGTCTGCCGGACGGGTGAGCTTGGTTCTGTGCGGCAATGACACAAGGTCTGCATGCAGAACCTCCCGTGATACACGTGCTTCCTCTTGCAAGGTAGCACGTGTAACACAGAGTTCTTCCTGCATGGCCTGGCTGGACAACTGATGCACCTCCCGCGAAAGCATGTAGCTCAGCCGAGATGGTACGCTCAAGCTGCTCAAACCTCTCCTCTGACCGCACCCTCTGGGATGTCAAGAGGCACTCAGAGTGGATCTGAGGGAATCATACTCATCCCTCAGGGCATCCATGTGTGCCTCTGCGTGAGCAGCAATTGCTTGACGCAGAGACAACATTTCAGCCTGGCGTGCCCTGTCTGAGGCCGCCATGCCCAGCCTGAGCGAGCGGGCCGTGGACTGTGCCGCCTGCTGCTGGAGAAGCACCTGCCTAGCAGGGGGAGCACGGATTGGGCCACACGTTCCATGCTCTGCAGCGATGTTATCAATTGCTGCCCCCTGATGTTCTGAATTGGCAGTCATGTCTTGCTCCCACTCAGTATACCCGGTGGCGCACGGCCACCGCGTTGCTGGGCTTGACACCTGCGGGACCCAAGGACCGGGCGTCCTCGTGGGTTGGCACCGCCCGCGGCTGCACGACTACATGCCCCCTGTCGACGTGATGCCCCAGGCACATCAGCAACTGGTGTGGAGGGTGACCCTGCGTCCCGATCCACCACAGCAGGAGGGTCCCACCACTGTCTGGCCCTCAGTGCAGGTGTCGCGGACAGAGGAGCGTCCACATCAGAATCACTCACCCCTGACATATGGACCTGATGCACATCCAACTCGACATGGCGTCAGAGTGGTCATCTGGGCTGGACTCATTGCCAGCCAAAGACAAGATGGTCTGTAGCACAGTGGGTTCTCGTGGTCTACCACCCACAACC
>CM030321.1:836501944-836631635 GCA_002915635.3 Ambystoma mexicanum | reverse complement strand
ATGTGTATGTTACTCACTATCTACATGAACAAGTACTTCATGATGTGTATCAAAAAACGTGAAGCAGTGGAAGGGCTAGTTCAGGCATCACGTGCAATGTGCATGCAATGGGTTGCATGGCTACAAGCAAACCCCCCCCCACCTAGTGAAAATGCAGGGATGCCTTGCATGGTAGCAAAAGCTGAACAGAGACCTGTGTATTGGCAGACAGTGTTGACTAGCATCAATGGCATCATCTGAGTCAACTGCAGATGATGATGGGACAGTAAGCAGGACACATGACAAACCCTCAGTAGTACACCCAAGTGTGCAAAAGCCACTACACCAGTTGGACAGAGTCAGTGGGCCTGAAACTGGGGGAGGACTGTGCCCCACAGACTGTGACACCCTAACATGTGTGTGATGCAGGACTGAGCCAGAGTGGGCATGGAATGGCTGATCAAATGCAATGAAATGTAGGTCATCCTGGACACGTACTACAATGATCATCCAGCAAGGACACATAGGGGCATGCATGGAATGCACATGGAGCATGAATGGGCACTCATGTCCCTGCGGAGCATCTGCCATCTGCACAGTCCAAGGACACCCTGCATGAAGGGCAGAGGATGTACCCACTGCATGTGTCTGGCAGGTTGGCTGGTGGAAGTTAGCATGTACACAGGAGGCTTGAATAGGCCATTGCAGTACGCCAAAATGATGCACAACAGTGCAATGGTGTAATTGGGATGCAGGGGGGTGTAGGGGCAAGGGGGCATGCCTACGTGGAGTACCCGCATGCAGGCAGAGGACACATGCACATCAGTCATGCAATGACATAGTCCCAGTGCTGAGAGGAAAACCACCCCTGGCTACATGCAGAAGGGCCAGAGAGCAGGAACATGGACCGGAGGGGCATCTGGGTGACTAACATGTGAGTAGGGTGCAAGTTTGGTGATGAGGACAGTCCCCGTTTACTCTACATGTCCACCATCCTGCACAGCAAGCATGCATCAGTGAAGCATTGCATGATTAGCACATGAAAACCATGTACACATAGCATGTAGTGGCAGTCAAGCACAACACATCACACAGGCAAAACACACATGGGCTGGACATATACGCAACAGCACTCACTGGACTGGGCATAACAGTCCTGCATCTCTTGACCAATTCTTGTGGTATGAACTCCGCAATGAGTGCCTCGTGCGGAGTGAGGTGATCCTCCTCAGGTGGTGGCCCACCGCCAGTCACCAGAGTCATGCTGTAATTAGAGGCACGCTGCGTTTGAGGTCATTCCAACGCTTCTTACACTCGGCAGCTGTGCACAACTCATGGCCGAATGCACTCACATTATCTGCGACATGCTTCCAGTGGGTATTCCGATGGGCAGACGTAGTTTGACAATTCGGCCCCACTAGCATGTCACGTCTGTGGGCATGCACGTAGTCCACAAGGGAGTCCAGTTCCTGGTTGCAGAAAGGCTTCTTCCTTGACATGCAGGAGGCCGTGGCTGTGTCACACACGCGATAGGCCTTGGTCGCTCACCTTTAATCCATGCTGAGGGAAACGCCCGCGCATGTCACTTCACTTATGCGCGTAGGCCCTTTCCTCGGATTACACATATTAACACACGGACGTGCAGTTTTTGCACGTGCTGAATTACTATGCACATGTCACAAGGGAAACGCCTGTGCGCGTAACGTCACAGACGCACTTGCGCGCGAAGGGCCTTTCCTCTGATTTCACGCTGACATACAATTTTTTCACGTGCCAAATCACCCCGTATCAAGCTGGCCACGCAACAACACACGGAAGACCACACTCCTGCCCAGATGACCATTTTCCTGCCCCCTAGAGCCCCGAGCACGCTCCCACCTGCCATCTGCTGCTGCCTGCCTGCCTGCTGCCCACGTGCCCTGCTATTTGCTGCCTGCACGTCAGCCATCTGCAGGGGTGCAGTTGCTGTGACCACCCCTGCTGGAACTAAAGAATCCCGACTGGGATACCATCACTCCACAGTCCAGCACCAGGACCCAGTTGCCCACCCACACCTGCCTCTGGGGTTGCCATGTCAGACACAACACCATCTGGCACCGCTGGAAACCCCCAGCCAGAGAGGCAGAGGGCCACCAGCTTCAGTGCCAGTGAAGTTGGTGTCCTGGTGGAGCAAGTCCTGGGGCAGTATGATGCCCTCTTTGGAAGTTCACGCGACGACAATGAAGGACGGAAGAGGATCTGGATGGACATCGTGACTGCCAGCAATGAGGAGGGGGTGGCAATCCGCGAGATCAAACATGTCCGGAAGCGCTGGGAGGGCTATAGCTCCAGGACCCTCAGCAAGGCCCGGCACCTCTTGAAGGCAGCGGATGCCAAGGGGTGCCGGGTCCACGTGACCGACAACCAAATGAGGGCCCTGGAACGCATCCGCCCAGTGCTCCACGTCCAGGTCCTTGAGAGGCAGACCCGTCTGGAGTCGAGCGGTAAGGATACATGCATACTGATTGGACGCTGTGCGTATTGTGGTGTGGCAGGAGTGTGCAGGTTTCACATATGTCTTTGTAGGGACATGTATGGATGCGTATGTTAAGGGACGTGAACCTGCCACATGTGATTCCTCTCAAGTGTGAGACACATCGATGGTGTATGTGTTGGGAAGCATGCTGTGCAAATGTATGTGTGGGTGCACACATGTAATAAATTATGTGTATGTACTGTGGCATGGTTGTGGTGTCACACATGGATGATGGTTCATGCTGCATGTATCTGCACTATGCACATGTGCATGTGGGTGTATTTGACAAGTGTGCAACTGTGATGCAACATGGATGCATATGACACTGAAATGTAGAAGGCTGAATCCGAGATGTGACATGGATGGCGATCTCATCACTGCGACAGTTGGTGGAGATGTACACATGCATGTAAGTCTGGTGGCGTGTGTGCATGTGTTGTGCACGCCCATGTTTCATGTGACGTCAGGCTCACCTTTGGCTGCTCGTGCTGTTGTTTGTGTATGGATGGTGCTGCCTGGTGCAATATTCCTGTTCATTTGCTCATGTGTGTGAGTTGAAATGACGTGTGTTGGGGAGTGTGATGCCATTTCTGTAGTTTTACATTGCCACTTATGTACAACTGTCATGTGTGTATCAGTCCATTGTACAGTGCCCTGATGCCTGTGTTCTAATTCTCTATGTCTGCAGCATCAACTGATGAAGAGGGCGTATAGGGTGCTGTGGAGCAAAGTGGCAGGGATCGCACCACCAGCCGGAGACGCAAGGCCCGGTTCCCCTCCCACGTTGTCATCTCATCGGGGAGTGAAGGGTCTGGTGCTGCGTCCCAGGCCGCAGCTGCCGGGGGTAGGTCCAAGAGGCGGAGGTCAGAGGTGGACTCCTCAGCAGCAGAAGGGCCAGCTGAGATCCACATGGTCCGACGGAGGAAGATGGCACAGAGTCATCCAGGTTGGTGGAGGGTTTGGTGGAGGAGGAGTCTTTGGAAGGGACACACACAGGGTCTGGAGGTGGGGATTCCACTGGTGCTAGTGGTGCAGTGCAGGGGCAGGGACAGGAGGCAGCACAGGCTGCCACAGAGGTGCCTGTGTGTAATCCTGTCCCTGATCCTGTGACTGCATCATCCTGCACCAGCAGGGATGTCTATGTCCAGACCCGTTTTCAGGGAGGGGATGGGCGCACAACAACTGGCCTTCCTCTCCCTGCGGACGTGGCAATCCGGGACCGGGTTGAGCCTGTCTTGGCTGGGATGGCGTTGTGTCAACGGGGCATGCGAGGTGACCTGCAGTGTTTTCGTGAAGACACTGCACGTCATCTCGCATGCCTCGTTGACCTACTGGGACGAGTCACCAGGGCTGGATTCCTCTGTATGCTGGACCTTCTTCCGACCCCCTCCTCACCTGAACCCCCTATGTGCCAGTCGTCGTCAATGCCATCTTCCCACCCATGTATCACCTGGGCACCCTATGGAGCTGCCTCTGACCCAGCGGCCAGGCTGGGGGAGGACACATCCCTGCCACAGTCGGGAGTCGGACGTCCAGCAGGGGTGGCCACCACACCAACTGCACCCCAGCCGGAGGAGGACATGCAGGCAGCAAGAGCCAGGGCACAGGCACAGCAGCAGCAGCAACAAAGTGGGAGCGATGATGGCTCAGGGCCATCAACATCCGATGGGCAGCCATCGGCCAAAGGGCAGGAGGACCCAGGATTGTGAGTGTCTTTCGTGTGGCAGTGGTTGGGCCAGGCCATAGATGCGTAGCAGCGGTGGGCAGAAGAGGCATGGCTCACAAGAGTCAGGGCGGAGAACTCCATGCGGAGGGCGCTGAGGCTGGCCGAGTGCCTCGAGGCAATTCGCAGGGAGTTAGAGTTGAACATGGCATCGTCCCTGCGAACCTTCAGGGCCATGGAAGAGGACCGCCTCCAGGACATAGAGCAGGAGTTTGATGATCCCCTGGGCTGGGAAATTAGAAAGTGAGCCGTCAGACTAGCCCGCATTGTATATAGTTTTTAGTGTTAGGTTTCATTTTCGTTTTGCTTTATTTTGGGGTGATTGGACTATGCCCCACACTTTTGTATATAGTTATTTCTTAGGTAGTTTGTTTGATGGGTTTCATTTCTTTTGTTGGGCTCATGGATCCTTTGAGCATTCATTGCACATAGTTGAACATTGGATTTGTGAGAACTTATTTTTTTTTTATTCACCATGGATCAATGGATTTTACATTTTACGTTTCCTTTGGATTTGCTTTGGTGGATGGAGAGTTTGGATGAATATTCTTTTGGATTTCTTTGGATTGGTTCTACATTTCATTTTTGTATGTTTTGGACATGCATTTCATTTCATGTTTGACATTTTTTTATGCTTTCTTTTTATTACATTCTTTTTGTTCATAATACATTTTCATATTTTACTTCCATGTGTGGTATTTGCTCATTGTGTTCATGCATGTCAAAATTCTGGTTTACACAAACAATGGCACCCAGTGTGTGTGTGTGATGGACATGTGTTGATGTACATAGTTGACTTTTGGTTTGTGTCATGAGATAGGCATGTCAGTGTGGGGTGGATTGGGAAACTCATTGCATCTCAAGACTGGGGTGGCGTGCTGTGGGATTTTGGTGGACATGATGGCCATGATTGTGCATCTTTATGACGTGTTGGGGGGACATGAGTCGGGGCCTGCTGGTAGGTGCCTGTCACTGCTGGGTGGGGGTGCAGAGGGACATGAGTTGGGGCCTGCTGGCAGGTGCCCGTCACTGCTGGGTGGGAGGGGTGCAGGGGACATGAGTCGGGGCCTGCTGGCAGGTGCCTGTCACTGCTGGGTGGGGGGTTCAGGGGGACATGAGTCAGGGCCTGCTGACAGGTGCCCATCACTGCTGGGTGGGGGGGTGCAGGGGACATGAGTTGGGGCCTGCTGGCAGGTGCCTGTCACTGCTGGTGTGGGGTGCAGGGCGGCATGAGTCGGGGCCTGCTTGCAGGTATACGTCACTGCTGGGTGGGGGGCTTCAGGGGGACATGAGTTGGGGCCTGCTGGCAGGTGCCCGCCACTGCTGGGTGGGGAGGTGCAGGGGACATGAGTCGGGCCTGCTGGCAGGTGCCTGTCACTGCTCGGTGGGGGGTGCAGGGGGACATTATTTGGGGCCTGCTGGCAGGTGCCCGTCACTGCTGGGTGGGGGAGCACAGGGGGCATGAGTTGGTGCTCACTTGTGCATGGTGACATGTGGGCTGGCTGGGGGCATGGCCAGGCTGGATAGGCTGCCTGCGGGGCATAGCCAGGGGTGCAGGGTATTCCCCTATGGTGTGGGCTACCTGCAGGCACTGGGGAGGGTGGCGAGGGCTCACCTGGGAGGACACACACTGCCAATTCCCGTTGGAGCACCCCATTAATAAACATACCCCGCTCGCCCAAGGCCTATCGCGTGTGTGACTCCCCGCGAACCCCAGTCATACATGTACCCCGCTGGCACAGGGCCTATCATGTGTGAAACTCCCCACAAACCCCAGTAATACATGTACCACGCTCGCACAGGGCCTATCGCGTATGTGACTCCCCGCAAACCCCAGTCATACATGTACCCCGCTGGCCCAAGGCCTATCGAATGTGTAACCAAGGCCTATCGAATGTGTAACTCCCCACGAACCCCAGTAATACACGTACACTGCTTGCACAGGGTCTATTGCGTGTGTGACTCCCCGCGAACCCCAGGCATACACGTACCCCGCTCGCACAGGGCCTATCGTGTGTGAAACTCCCTGCGAACACCAGTAATACATGTACCCCGCTCGCACAGGGCCTATCGCGTGTGATACTCCCCGCGAACCCCAGTCATTCAGGTACCCCGCTCGCCCAAGGCCTATCGCGTGTGTGACTCCCCGAGAACCCCAGTCATACACGTACCCCGCTTGCATAGGGCCAATCGCGTGTGAAACTCCCCGCGAACCCCAGTAATACACGTACCCTGCTCGCATAGGGCCTATCGCATGTGATACACCACGTGAACCCCATTAATATAGGTACCCAGCTCGTTCAGGACCTATCGCGTGTGTGACTCCCCGCAAATCCCAGTCATACACGTACACCGCTCGCACAGGGCCTATCACGTGTGAAACTCCCCGCGAACCCCAGTAATACATGTACCCTGCTCGCATAGGGCCTATTGCGTGTGAAACTCCCCACAAACCCCAGTAATACACGTACCCTGCTCGCACAGGGCCTATCATGTGTGATACTCCCCGAGAACCTCAGTAATACACATACCCTGCTCGCACAGGGCCTATCGCGTGTGAAACTCCCCGCGAACCCCAGTAATACACGTACCCTGCTCGCGCAGGGCCTATCACGTGTGTGACTCCCATCAAACCCCAGTCATACACGCACCCCGCTCGCCCAAGGCCTATTGCGTGTGTAACTACCCACGAACCCCAGTAATACACGTACCCTGCTCGCACAGGGCCTATCGCGTGTGTGACCCCCCGCGAATCCCAGTCAGTCACGTACCCGGCTCGCCAAGGCCTTTCACGTGTGTAACTCCCCACGAACCCCAGTCATACACGTACCCTGCTTGCACAGGGTCTATCGCGTGTGATTCTCCCCGCTCAGCGGTGTACGTGTATTCGGAGGGGTGCGCAGGGAGTTTTACAGACTTTTTCATGGTTGGGGGGCAGTATGCTGGTCCACTGGCCTGTGCGCCATGTTCATGGCACACAGGGAGACGTTGGGGGCGTAACTGGCGCTGCTGCAGGGTTGCTGCTACACTCTGCACCACTGCTGGTTATGTTTGTTGAAATCCATGAATACGGTGTGCGCGGAAATGGATTTTGGCGCACGCGGCTTTCGCAGACTGTATGCTGGTCCACTGGCCTGTGCGCCATGTTCATGGAATCTAGTTTACAGGAATTTGGGCATGACTGGGGTTCGCAATCACCACACAAAGCTTTTGATGAAAAGACATGCACGGATTAGCCGACTGTATATGTTGATGGTTGTGCTTTTCACATTGAAAATGACAGTAATAAACAATAAAAAAGCATTATACTTCAAAGCACTATAAATTATACTACAGGTTTTCCTATTGAAAAACACCTTTGTTAGTCAGGCCCATTGTGTGGAATTGTAGACATGTGCCAAGCCACTATATTTTTCATATGTCTCTGTTTTGCTTGCAACAGTAGTATTATGCAATGTTTGCGGCCGGCACAAGGCATTTGACTAGCTGTAAAGTTGCTGTACCTGCCTATGCAAGCACATATTCAGCTTGACAGGTTGCAAATAAACTTTTACTTATGTGTTTTATTTATGTTTTGAATTTTGTGTAGCATTGGCTTTGCATATGCATGGCACCATGTTTATGCACTCACTGTTTGGATGATATCAGGGTGAATACTGACTTGTGCACCCGCGAGCGCTAGTGACAGGTTTGCATCTGTGGCTTCTAGTTCTTCATGAAAGTTCCCACATCTACTCCATCTAAAGAAGTATCTGTGAGTATGAGGGGCTCAGAAGCAGGTGGCAGTAGATGATGCATTCCAATGCATATGTGTGTTAATGTGATATTTTGTGGCAGACCCTACTTATTAGGCCCTTTATATCTTATGTGAATGTCCACGTATAATGATAATGATAGATTTAATGTGCACAGGTGAGATACTGAAGATAAGGAAACATGTACTATCATTTAATAAATACATGCATTTCTTGTTAAAAATTAGTATCTCTTCTGGCATGAGCTTCAGACACTGGCTCCATTGGCAGAGGTGCTTTGTTGTTCTATGATATAGCCCAGCTTGCACTTTTACTGACCTATATGGTCGGCCTTTAAGGGAATTATAGCTAAAATCCTTTGGATCACGCCTAGAGGGTCATTGGGCATCATGTTTAGAGAGAGTGAGAGAGCAAGAAAGACAAAGAGGTTGATGGATTTTTTCTCGTTATGTTTGTTTTTCTTGGATAATTGTAGTTTTGGTTACATTTTTACATTTTAACATGTATAAAAGAAAAAATAACTATTACATTTTCTCGAGGGGGAGGCCAAAACAAAAAAAGTGGACAAGTTATTTCAACCAATCAAGGAGGTAAATGTTCTGATAATGGAAATTAAGTACTTGTTGTCTGATATTTATTAGGGGGCAGGGAGGGAAAAGATGTCAGACAGGGCCCCAGTTAACAGCAGGGTCAAACCAAACTGTGTTGTAGCTGCCGGGGTCTTATACTAAGATTCAATAGATAACCTGGTGCAGGGGGGCATGGTCTAGGCAAAGAGATAATTAGTAACCCCTCAACCTCCACATTGAAAATACTGGGGCTACACAAAGATCCATTGGATGACTTTGAAGTTGAGAAAATTAGTGGTCAGGTTAGGGGAGAGATTTTAGGGAATCAACCTCATCTTGGTGCTTTATTGGACAGTTGGCCATTCAGCTCCTTTCAAATGTAACATCATTGAAGTTTATGAACAGGATGGTTATAACAAGGTTATTACAACTCCCCTGCCTGATCAACCGGGATGCAACCTAAAGAAAGGTGTGATAGAGTTGGTAACCCCTACTTTGTTTGATACAATTCCTAGTATTGTAACTGAAAATGAATTAGTGATTATAGCACATGAAGTTACCCTGTCAAATAGGTTTGCTGTCTTGGAGGAGAACTGCTCTAATTTGCCTGTTTAAAGGGGACCACTGCATAGTTTAGCTGGAGGTCAAGATCACCAACCAATTCAAATAATATGTCCTGAAGGAAGTGTAACTATCGATCAACAACCTAGCCCCCAAGATTCGAAAGAGGAAGTAGAATTAACTTCAGACAAATGTTTCTGCATGGGTGGCAATGGGCACCTGGAGATATTGTCTGTGCTGAAGAAAATACAAGAAACAATAGCTATACTAGCCCAAAGCATAGTTCTTCTGGAGGATAGTTCAGTGCATAGTAAAAATGAATTAAACAACACCCTCATTGTCCCTGCGTTGGTTCCTCCACTTACATTGTCACATGGTATACACCTTCCTATATCTATACACAAACCATTCACCCACAGCGTGTCAAGGAGAAGCACTGTGGGTCTCATCAACCGACCCAGTCCATCATCTCATGCTGCAGGTGCAGCAAGGGCAGCACAGCCAACACAGGTAAGCCTTGATGGGCTTTATCGATGGGTTTGCAGCAGCATTGGATTAACGAGTGGCAAGTTCTCCACACCCCCTTTAATACCCTGGTGTTCCCCTGGAAGGCTGCCTATTGGTTCTTCAGGTGCTTACTTTATACCATTAAGGCTTTTTACTTGCTGGTGGCCCAGTTGGGCTGTTTATTCTGTGTGAATTTTGTCTGTTCCATCATGGCCGCTGCATCCTCATGGTGAGGATCTTTTTCCACGGCCATTACTGCTGTTCACTAGTTGGCCAACCCTCATTCAAAGAACCGATCAGTGGCATCGGCAGGCGAAAGCTGGCCCACAATCAAGGCCCCACTCCTAAGGCTCCTGCCTGCGCCTGTCCAAGCCGAGGAAGGTTGGGAGTGACCCAACATTTCACCACCACCACAAACTATGCTGAAGCCTGCTGTATTCATCCTGCTCTCCAATGAACTTGGGCCTCAACAGCCCTACAAACTTTTGAACCTCCAGTGAATGCTGGATGAACTTTTAATTTGCCTCCTCCACTAACACCCTGATCTATATATGTGCCTATCTTACTTTGATTATTGTCATCACTCTTCTCTACTCTCTCTCAGCTTTCACTGCATTGCACAAACTGCACCCTGAGTTCGCTGTGTGCCTTTTCCTTGAAAACTGAATTTAGCTGTGTGTATTTTACATCATGCACCCTAATTTCACTGCATTTCTACCATTTTCCTTGAAAACTGAATTTATCTGTGTGCATTTTACATCTTGCACCCTTATTTCACTGCATTTGTGCCTTTTCCTTGAAAACCAAATTTTACTGTGTCTATCGTGCATCCTGCACCCTACTTTCACTGCATTTGTGCCTCTTGAAAACCAAATATAGCTGTGTGGATCTTACATCTTGCACCGTAATTTCACTGCATTTGTGCTTTTTACATTCTGCGCTCAAATTTGCATTGCCTTTTGATCCCCCTTTTTTACTTCTAGGCCACCTGTGAGATTAGGCCAGAACTATGCAGTGCAGTCACCCTGCTCCTTTCAACTTCCCTCTGCCACCCTAATGGCACTCAACATCTCTCCTATCTTCTCTAATTGCTACTCTATCTCCTACCACCCCTCTCTCACTAAGTCTGGAATAAGAAATCACACAAAAGACATCCTGCGTTCAAACCCTGGCCTTCTTCCAGTCGCAGACACCTTTGTCAACTTAATCTCCATAGAGGTCTTCAAGGATATCCTTTTATCTGTCCCCCCTCCAGATCTATGGACTCCTCATTTCATCTCTACTCCCTCCCCTTTCACTTCCTTTCCCATTAACAGTGGCACCAAGCGGGAAGTCCTGCTGGCTTGCTTCTCATCCTCACTTTGCATCGTTAATGTCTACCACACTGGCACTGTCCTGGTTCAGGTTCCTCAAAACAACCTCCTCCTCTTTGACTGGATCCTGCTTCCCTCATTAACTTCCTTCCTTCTGCTGCTTCTCCACCACCACACTCACTGTCCTTCCCCCTCTGACCTCTTTACCATGCCCTTGTACTCCTCCTTAGAAATCCTTCAAAGGCAGAGACCTCCTACACCTGGCGATTCTTAACACCTGCTCAGCCAAAAAACACTCGGCTGACATCTGCCTGCTTCTTGTAGACGCTGACCTTGACATTTACGCTCACACTGACGCTTGGTTCAATGCCATCTCAGTCAATGATTTGACTCCCTCCTCCCTGATGGCTTCAAGATAATTTCCAAGCCTCGACCTGAGCGTGCTGACAGTGTGGTTGCATTAATCTATTCTGAGTGGGTCCCCTCTTCCATCATACCCACCAAAATCTATTCTTCCTTTGAGGGCCTGGTTTGCAAGTTGGTCATCTCTCCCTCCTCCTCTCTAACCATTGCACCATTTTCTGGTCTCAAGGTGCTACCACACTGTTCCTCTATGAATGGGATGATTTCTGCTCCTCCTTACATTCTTCCACCTCCAACCCCCTCCCTGATTGGGTGACATCTACATACAATTACACTCCCATGCCACAACGTCCACTGTTTTCATTGGCCTCTGCATCTCTCTTTCCCTCTCCATTCTCCCCTCCGGTCCAACCCACTCGGCTGGACAAAGCCTGGATGCCATCATTCACTTGGACCTCTCTCTCGCTCCCCATCTGATGATCCCTCTCTCTTGGTCGACATTTCTCTCCTCCCACCAAAGTCCCTTTGGCCCTCCTACAACACCCTCAAAAGCCCTGTCAATCTCATTCTACAACATATGCCTGATAAAACGAGTGTCAGCTGCTGCCCTTGCTTCTACCTTTTTCTACCTTCCCCCCTCTAGCTGAGACTCTACCATGACTCTGTTCTCAAAAACCTTCACTCAGCCATCACCAATAATCTTGCCATCCTTGCCTCACTCATGAACATCCGCCTCAAACCCGACTCTAAGCGTAACACCTGGTATGACTCTGAACTTGCAGCACTGAAATGAAATGGTAGAGCAGCAAAACGGAAGTGGCAATCTCCAGGTTCCCCCTCTGACAAACTGGCCTGCTGCCTGTTCCAAAGGAATACAGACTTTCCATCCATTCCAAGAGAAGTGACACAATTCGGTATCTGGTGCATCTAATAACACTGCTGAACTTTTCAAAATCTGCAGGGAGCTAGCCAACCCTTGCACAGTCTCCTCCTGTGCTCTTCTTTCCCAGGCCCTCTGCAACACACTGGCCACACACTTTGCCACCAAAACTCTGTACATTCTGAACACTGTTGTTACTCAGCCACCAAACCCATCCAACAACCCTTGCCTCCCTTGGCCACTCACCCACCTCATTCTGCCTTCTCCTTCACCCCTGTCACACCTGAAGAAGTTACCAGAGTTGTCTGCTCCATTAATGCTTCTTCCAAACAGGTCCCCCCATGCTCGTCCAGAACCATCAAGGACAACATTGGCTCTCTTGCCCAAGCACTCACTGATTTCTGCAACCACTCTTTCACCACTGGTTCTTTCTCCTCCTCCCTCAAGCACTTGCTTGTGCACCTGTTCCTGAAAACACATTCAGCAGACCCTACCGGTCCATACAACTACCACCCTATTTCAATCACCCTCTTCCTGGGGAAACTGATGGAGAAGCTGGTATTGCTAAACCTTAATTAGGTATTCTCCCTATGTTTTGATTACTTGGGACCAATTCTCAAACAGGAGATACCAGTAGCGAACATACAAAACACAAAGAATGTATTACCCCTCTCTATGCTGACAACATTTTAGATTGGTGAAGTTTTTTACACAATGTTTATATTTGCGTAAAGACAATTAACAAAGCAAACAAAACCTTGGGCATTTTATCATATAACCACATCGTTTTCACAAATTTTTTTATTCATTTATCAAAAGTGTGTAATGCAATTTTAGGCCGAAAAATGCTGACAATCTGAATGAGACCATAAATACGAACAGTATTTTTCCTTTCTTTTTTTGCTTTAACATTTGACTGTGTATATATGGACACATGTACAGTATCCTTTACCCCGGCACATTCTGTGCCATTTGTAGGAATTGGAATTGTTTTTTTTAGGAATTGTAGTTAAGTAAACATGACAATATGTAGTTTTTAAATTGTGTAACATTTTGATAAATGAATTAAAAAAATGTGTATGAAAACAATGTGGTTATATTATAAGATGTCCAAGGTTTTGTTTGATTTGTTAAATGTCTTTACGCAAATATAAACATTGTGTAAAAAACTTCACCAATCTAAAATTCTGTCACCAACAAGAGTGGTAATCAATTCTCTGTGTTTTGTATGTTCACTACTGGTATCTCCTGTTGGCCCCAACTCAACTCGCACACTGAACATGTTGGTGGTCTCCACGATCATCAATCTGTATTCATTGCATCCAGAGGACCTGGACTCCAAATCCCCATCTGTCCTCATCCTACTTGATCTCTCCTCTGCCTTTGACACTGTCAACCGTTCCATCCTCATACAAAGGGACCACAATGCCCTTGATATCTCAGAATGGGCACTGGAATGGCTGACCTCATTACTAACTGACCATTCTTGATGACTTGCTTTGGCACCTTCTCCGCTCCAACTTCCTTGTCCACCTGTGGTGTCCCACAGTGATCTTTTCTATCCCCCTGGTTATACACCATATAAGCCAATCACCAATGAATATGTGGTAATATTACCTTGATAGGAATTAGACCTTAAACTTATGCTGAGAGGGCAAACCCCAAAGGTACTCTGCAGGAGAAAGAAACAATCAACATATAGGAAATTGCCCGAAATGTTTCCAAATAGAGCAATGAAGTTGTGAAAGGACAAGGTGAGTAAATTGCGTACCTGAAGGCTTCGCAATTGTGGTTAAAGCTGCAAAATAAGCAAAAGGAACTCAGTTAATAAAATAATTGAAAAGTGCCATGTAGTAACCATGAACTACTGAACGAGCAGAAGGGCGCACGCAATCAACATAGATACCAAACTGATTGCACTAAGCTGAACGGGATTGGAGAGGTTAAACCTCAGGCTCGAATGAGCAATAACACTTAATTAAGATGTCAAAGAGTGCAGGGGGCCGCATTAAACCGTCTTACCTGGTCGGCTGTTTAGAAGTAATGAAAAAAGTGGACGCGCTGACCGCGGAGTAGAAAAGGGACTATATATATGCACAAAGCCAGGAATACATGGCAGAAGAAAGGAACAAATAAAAGTGCCATGTTTGAAGTGCCAAAGGTTAAAAGCCAAATCAATGAATGAATGCGAAATAAAGAGCAAAACTAACTAGAAAATGCTGATGCACCAACTGGAGGAAAAAATAGTCAATGAGGATTGAAAAGATGTAATGTAGGAGAAAAAGAAAAGAAAAAGAAAAATAAGGGGAAGCGAAAAGAAAGGGGGGTAAGGAATTGCTACATGCATTGCGTGCGCCTGAAAAACTTATGCATTGCTAGCCTGAAAAAATTATTTTATTTTGTAATAAAAAATTGTTGAATATTACATTTATATTATTATAAAAATTACATTAGGCGACGTGGATGGACAAGAATAAATAACCAGAAGAACATCATAAATTGGAAAGGGCAGAATACTGTCTGTGAATGCGCTGCTACAAAGTCATGTACAGAGTGCTTATGGAGGCCAATTCACAATGATACATAGATGCGCAACACGATAATGGCCAAATGGCTAAAGGAGCAAATTAACCATGTGCCCCAGAGAACAACAGATGAGGCGCATTGGAAGCCAAAAAATCCACAATACAGTGAGGGCAGTGGCATCAAATAACATAAATAGAAATTGGAACAGCCTGTTGTTACAGGAAAGTAGCAAATTCATGGTCAGAATTTAATCCATTAAATACAGTATGTTATTTACAAATAAGTCTTGCTTCTAATTGATGTAATTTCAAAGTTAAGTTGCACCCTCTCGGAGGCAAGGACACTTTACATAGGCCAACAAAATGGATGTCATCTTTGCAGACTAGTTGATGTGATTTTTGCCAGTGGTTGGCAAAGGGATATTTGGACTCTTGACTACCAATTGTCGCCAAGTGTTCACAAATACGAATCTTCAAGGAGCGAATAGTGCTCCCAATATATTTGAGGCCACAAGTACAAATTATACAATACACAACACATTTAGAATTACAGTTGATGAATGCATCAATTGTATGATCTCCTCTGGCTCCAAAGGAGACCTGTGATGTTTCCAAAGTGAATTTGCACATGTTGCAGGAGCCACATTTATGAAACTCAAGTGGCCTGGGCAGAATGTAGCCAAGTCCATTTAGGAGAGGGCATACTCATAAATGATGGACAACGTTTATTTTTAAGCGATTTGCCTTTGCTAAATGTTATGCTTGTGATAGGATCAAGCCAGTTGACAATATCAAAATCAAGGTGTAACAGATGCCAGTGTTTCCTCAGCACATTATGGATTTTGTGACTGTCTGAAGTAAACCTTGTGATTAATCAAATGTTCTGAGTGACGGAAGGCTTGTCATGAGTTTTAGAAACTAGCAGGTCCGCTCTCTTTAGCTGGCGTACTGAAGCTAATGCTTTATCGAGACAGCTATGATGATAGCCTCTCTGAAGAAAGTGTGATTTAATAGTGATGCTTTCATTGTCAAAATCCTTGGAATTGGAACAATTCCTTTTAGCACGGATGAACTCACCTTTCTGAATGTTAACCTTCACATGATGTTTGTGACAATGTTCTACATGCAACGTGAATTAACAGAAGTGGATTTACGATATGTTTTTGTGACTAAACCATTAGGTGTTAGATCAATTGATAAATCCAGAAAGTCAATGTGCGTTTGACTCGCAGTGGAAGTGAATTGTAAACCCCAATTGTTGTCATTCAAGAAGGCAACAAACTCGAGGAGTAGGTCTTGTGTACCAGTCCAAATTAAAATAACGTCAGCAATGTAACGTTTCCACAGATGAATGAATGGAAGAAAAACGGGGCAGGCAAATACAATTGTTTGTTCAAAAAAATGCATGAAAGCATTACCAAGTGTGGTACAAAGCTTGCACCCATGACCACCCCAATAAGTTGCACAAAGTACTCATTGTTAAATACGAAAACATTATTCTTCAAAGTAAATGTTAGGGGCTCTTTCACCTTTTCAATGTGATCAAAAAAGGAAGCAGAGAATTCACAAAATAAGAAATCAACACTTTGTAATGCTTTAGTATGGTCTATGGGAGTATATAGTGTGTTCACGTCTAACGTGACTAGCCAGCTATTGGGTCGAAGATTCAAATTGTCCAATATTAGTAATGTGTGCATTGTATCTCTGATATACGTAGGAGTCTTAAGTACGGCTGGTAACAAGAATTCATTAATGTAGATAGAAATAGGTTCTAGCACACCACCACCCCCACTGACTATTGGCCTCCCTTCCACCGGGCCTGGTGCTCTTCCAACGATCTCTGCCTCGATGCCAGCAAAACTGAGATCCTTCTGATTGGAACCCCTGCTCCCTCTCTCTGGCCTCCCACCTTGGGCTCTCCCCCTGCTCCTTCTTCTGAAGCCTGAAACCTTTGGAGTCATCTTTGTCTCCTTTCTCGTCTTCCTCCCTCACACTCAGGACATTGCTAAGAATTCTCATTTTCTACTCATCCTTCTAAAAGGAATTCTCCCTTTTCTCACTTTCCCCCAGAAACTCAATGTTTCCCGAGCCCTGGTTCTTTCTAGGCTTGACTATTCCAACAGCCTCCTCCTCAATCTACCTTCTTCCACTCTGCGATCCCTTCAGCTGATCCAGAACAGAGCACCAAGGCTTATACTTTGCCTTAAGCCCATGGACTGCATCTCTCCTGTCCTAAACAGTCTCCACTGGCCCCTGGTTGCTGAATGGATCAAATTCAAATCCCTCTGCATCATCCACAAGGCTGTCTGGTTCCGGGGACCACACTATCTGCAACTCTCCCTTACAAATTATTCTCCTTCTTGACCTCCACTTTCCTCTGGCACCAACTCCTTCTGTGTAAAGCATTTTTATAAACAGAGAGCAGGAGATTGTTCACTTTCCTCAGCTGGATATCTCCTATAGAACAGCCTCCCCCTCCCTCTACGTCTTGAGCAGGACCTTCTTAAATCAAGGAAAGCACTGAAGACGTTCCTCTTTTCCTCCTCCTTTCCTCCCTCCCTCCTCTGCTAATCTCACTGTCACTGTTATTGGTTTCTTGGACCTTTATGCATTCACTGGTTCCCTAACAACTCTCACCCAATCTCCCCAGCTTAAATTTACCTTCAGCACTTGCCTCGGCATACACTCTGCAATGAGACGTGCACTTTTCTACCCAACGCGACTCCTGGCCACATAGCATCTACCATACTTTGCACTTCATCCGTGGCTCACCCCTGAGCACCTACCCCACTGCCCTCTTCCTTGATGCACATTCTGAATACTCACAAGGCATAGTAGGTTTAGCTGTGCCTTCCTCCACTGTATTTTCTGTATTTAATTGTACTGCAATCCCATGTTCCCTTCCTTATGCCCTGTGGGTGCTCTGAAACAGAATGTATTTGCTGTATAAGCAACTAGCAAGCAAAAAATAAACCTAAACCTAAACATGATACATTACCTCAAAGGAAGTGACAAGTGATTAGTTCAAATGTGAGTTTGTCTATATTTATTGATCAGGTGGCTTCAGGAGGCAGAAAGTTAGGAAGCTGGTGGTATCCTCTCATTGTAGGAGAATCTTTTGCCACCACTTGGCTAGAGCAACTAAAGCTTCAGTGCACATGAACATGGAGGACCAAATATTCTGCCCCATGGGGGATAGCCAGTGTGTTTATATGTATAATGTTTCAAAGCTAGATCCTGCCTCTTATGAAAACCCTGAGGCCAGGATTAACAAATGCATACACTGGATATGACATGTTATGGGATGTCGCTCTGTGATAAGGGAGGACATTACTCTTTGTGAGAGCGGGAGAGTGCATGAAGCCAGTGACAACTTCATAATGATACAATTGAAAAATAGATTTCTTGTGGATGGGCTTCTTGCCATTGAATCACAAACACAATCACCCCTTTGGAACCAGAATCTCATTGCGCCCGAACCATCTTCTGTTATGCAATACACCATACAAATTAGCTCAAGGGATGCGTGGGTCTAGGGAGTTGTATGACTCCAATATTGGTGGATTGGAAGGGGTGGATTGACTGGCTCAAGATCCTATTCTGGTCGAGCCTACAACCCAAAGACCTAGGATGGCTCTATCATGGAACATAGTAGGGGCTGAAAAGCCTATGGCAGACCCTGATTGGTGCCAGTTTATAAGAGGGTATTCAGTAATATGCTTTCAAGAAACTTGGATGCTGAGATCATTGGAATTTCAAGCGTATAAGGGCTGTAACTTAACTGACAAGAAAGGACCCAGGGGTAGACCGAGTAGTGGCTTGCTGTCCTGGATTGAGGCCAGTGTGACACAGAATGATGCAGGCTCCCCTGATCTTCAGCATTTAATAGTCCAGTTGACCAATGGGCAAACTATGCCCTTACTTAATTTATATAATTGCACATTTGGCACTTCCCTGTTGCGTGCAATGTTACTTCTACAGGATCTGATTACAAGGTTGGATAATCTGGATACAAAAGCTGTGCACATCCTGATCTTGGGCAATCTCAATCTCCAATTTGATACCCTTCAAGATCTGGAGGGTCGGTGGGATGATGAAGACCAGGCCTGGCACATCCCAGTACTAGTGGCAGAGAATCATACCAAAACTCATAAACAGGCCCTAGATACAGCTCACATCCTCTATAGTTCACACTTGAGGGCATGTAATGGACATTATACATGCAATCAGCTTGCTAAGCATACTTATAGGGGTCATAGCAGTCTCACTTAGATATGTTTTTGTTTTGGCTAGCGATTGGGGAACAGTAACTAAATTTGGGGTTATAGATCACAACAATAGCAATCACAAACCGCTGGCTATTACTCTCAAATTTATGGAGCAACTAAATCCTACTCCAGATATCTTACTTTAGACCTTGCATGTCAAAGTCACAGGGCACACCTGGCTGATAGTACAGCACTGAGCCCCATTGAAAATATTTGAACATTGTGGCACCTGTCTCGGGAGGGTAGCTCAGGGGAAACGCACTCGTCTTGGAAGCAAGACAGCGCGGAGCAACACATGTTTGATCCCTGGGTCCACGCTTCGAAACCTCTGGGTATTAAGTCCGTTATAAATAACCAATTACAAATTACAATTACCTACTGGAAAAGTAGTGAATGTGTATGATGAATTAGTTAAAAAGCACTGTCCCCCTTTTTTCACAACCAAGTGAAACTAGCAATTGGTTTGATCAGCATTGCAGAGAAACTAAAAGAGAACTAATGCATTGTCTAACAGTAAACGAGCGGGTAGATAAGAACCACATACGTGCACTTAGAGCTAGCTATAAGTCAATAGTCAAATCAAAGAGGAAAGCTTTTCATAGGGCAGAGTGGACTGAACTATCAGAGGCAGTGGTGAGGGGTGATTTAGACACTTTATGGAAAATTGTATCAGGTAAAAAGGATGGTAGTGATACCCATTTACATTGTAGTATTGGCCCCACCGAGTGGAGGGCTCACTTTGCAGAGTTGTGTGACCATTGCCAGAACTCAGAAATATGGAAAGTTGAGGATGAAGACATTTATGAGGAAAATCAAAGTTTGGGTACTGGAAGAGTTTCCCTCTCATTAGATGAGGTGAAAAAAGCCATATGTAGAGTAAAGGCGGAGCAAAGCCCCCGGGCCTGACATGAAACTGACCAACTTGTTCAAGGATGAACCCTCTGTGTGGAAACCTCTTCTATGCAGTGATAGTTACCAACTGTGTTCCTGATTCATAGAAAGAAGTCGAGTTGGCCCAAATATACAAAAAGGGTGGTAGATATATCCCTGGTAACTACCGACCACTCTTGTTATTTTGAAGGTGCTTATATATCAAGTAAATTGTGTTATGAAGCACCGGGTAAGGGGCATATCTTTGCCATCGTGATCTTGGAACATCTCCAAGAATGGGCCACAGAAAGTGATCTTATAAACCACCTTCATGTGGGCTTTAGGCCACGGATGAATACCCTAGTCCAATGTTTTCGTTTATTCCTTGTTTTACAGAAATACACAGTAATTGTAAAAGTTAAAGTCTCTGTGGTCTTTGTTCATTTAAAGACCGCATTTGATGCATTCCCAAGGTACCAACTTTGGCAGATATTGGATAAGAGGGGTATCACAATTCATCTAATCACTGTCATTTGTTTAGTTTAGTTTAGTTTACAACATTCATATAGCGCAGCTGTGAACCCATGGGCATAAGGGTACGGAACAAACATAAACTCATAAGAGAAAAAAAGCAGTGAAGAAGCGCGGGGGGCTAGGCAACCAATAAGAGAAACAACAAGGTTTTCAATTTTTTCTTGAAAGATTCCAGGTCTGGTTGGTCTCTGTGATCAAGAGGGAGGTTGTTCCAGTCCTTGGGGGCTGATAAATAGAAAACTCCTTTTTCTGCTTTTTGGTTTGACTTCTAGGAATGCTCATAATTTTTTGATTATTTGATCTGAGAGAACGGCTCTGCGTTCTTTCCAAAATGAATTGCCTCACATAGTCAGGCATAGTGCCATTGACGCACTTACAAGTACTCACCATCAGTCAGTATTGTATTCAAGCTTCAACTGGTAGCCAATGCAGGCCCCTTCTTGAAGCCGAGACGTTATTGTGATGCTGGAGCCCTGAAACAACCCAAACAGCCCCATTCTGAATGAATTGACATCTATTCATGTCTGATTTAGCCAATAAGCTGCAACAATAATCAATTTTTGCTCCTACAATCGCACCGGCAATTGTTTCAACATTGGCTTGACTGATGAAGAGCCTGAGATGGGCAAGGAGTTTTATATAAAAAGCTGCACTGGAAACCAGGCTGCTCACATGAGCCTTCATGGATAATTGTTGATCCAGTACTAGCCCCAAGGTTTTTTCTTTTTTAAGGGGGATGAGGGAAGTCTCACCATGAAGAAAGCTAGTATAGGCCATGCCCAGTTTATATGCTCATTTGACAACTGTACTCAGCCAACAGGGCCATAATTTGTTGGGGATAGAGGGGAGAATTAACAAGGTCCCTCAGGGTGGAAAGAGGAGTAAGGCAGAGACGTACCGAACTGGCCGATAATTGTATTATGAATGTATTTGATCCACCTAGGATGGGACAAGATGTTTTTCCAGTGTTATTCTTTGCGGGTGATGCTGCATTAATGGCCACATCCCCAATGGGTTTTAGACGCTCCTTAAATTATTTTGTTACCAAATGTCAACAGTTGGCATTAGAGTTTAACAAAAGCAAGACTAAGGTGATGGTTGTTGTGCCAAATGTGTCCAAATGCCAGAAACTACGGGTCAAGATTGGGGACACAGATTTGAACAGGTCCCATATTATGATTATCTGTTAGGTTCTCGGGAAAGGGTTCCTGGTCTGCGCAGATGGCCAAATCATTGACCACCTTGCAGAAAAATAGCAGAGGTGCTGTTAAAATTCATACATGTCAGTTACGGAAGGGGAGAGGTGACGCTAGCTATAGAAATTTTTAAGTTGCAAGCCCTATCGTTGGCCCTGCACGGTGCCGGAATTCAGGGGTATGCCAATTGTGGATCACTGTTCATAGTTGAGAACACATTTCTAAAATGTCTGTTAAGCTTGCCGGTGAGTACCCCTATTGCCTCCTTGCTTATGGAATGTGGTATTGTATCAATTTAAGAACAAGTAGTGAATAAACCAGTTCATTATTGGTTAAATGATGGACAAAACCAGAATTGGCAAAATACAGGGAAGCCCTTGAACATGTTATGAAAATTGCAGGTGGTTGTGGGTCACACACGTAACAAATAATCTGGTTGCATTACATCTGACTTCAGCATACAATGACCCAATGGCATTGTCAAGAGAACATAAATGCATGTCTAAATGGGTAATTAAGTCACTTTCCTGAGATAGATTGAAGGATGAGTGCTCTATGTTGATGACTGGTTTAGTGTTTCTAACATTTGAACAAGATCCAGGCTTCGAAGAGTATATCAACCTATATTCAGCCCAGTCATGTAGGGGCACTATACATTGCATTTCAGCTCAATACCTTGAAAGTGGCCAGTTTTATGAGAAATTGCACAGGCACATTTCAGTTATATGCCCAGCATGTGGCTATGAAGGCGAGACACTAACACACTTTTTGTAATTCTGCGAATGTTCTAGGGAACTGATAGTTTTGTATTTGCTTCAACTATTTAAAACTGCACGTATTCGAAGCATAGCTGAAACTATGTCCCTTTTTTAAAAGCCCAAATAGTTGTAATATTATTTATTGTGTAGCTAAATATGTTCGTCGAACTTGGATTAAAATAACCCAAAGACCACAATGGCTGTCTATTAACAACAATAACATTGTGACGTCATAATAATACGTTGTTTGGGATGGGCCAGAAGTCATAAACATTGTTCACCAATCAAGAAAATTGACTATGCACATGGCACTTTTTTTTTCAAAATGTGTTACCGCTTGGATGGATAGATACTTTATGGCAAGGAATCTTCCACTTCCTTTCATTTTTGTTTATTGTTGTGTTTTTATATTTCTTAATTGGGTTTCTATATTTGATAAGTGTTCACCCGTATCTGTTTTAAGCATATGCTGTGTTTGATGCTGAAGACACATTGTCGAGTAAAGCTTATGAAACGAAATGCAAATTAGGCCAATGTTCCCACCAAAAGGAAGTTGCAGCTATTATGTTCTTTAAAGTGGCAGCCATGGCAGAGCAGTCAGGCATTACTCAAGGGAGGGAGACTTCATATAGTCCACAATGTTAACCAGTGACAGACGTGTGTGAAAAAAGAACTATAACTCCCATAGGGAATGAGAAAGGTGGGAAGGAGCAAGGGGCAATAGATATGTCAAGAGGTTGTGGATGGGCCAAGTTGACATCCAAGTAGGTGAACAGGCAACATGCTGTCTGCTGTGTTGTTGTTTATTTATTTCTACAAGCTGTGTAGTCAGTTGGAACATTTATATATGGCATGTGAAATCAATCGCCTCAGTTGGTTGATCTTAACTCTGCTAAAACCCATACTTGCCACATACCTGAACTGCAGCTGCACCAAAAAGGCCTGCCACCAGAAAAGATATGTCCTGTCATTAAAATAATGTGATCATTTCTTACAAAGCTTGTATCTCAAGCCTGAAGATCTTTTGTCTCCTGTGGTCTGACGGCGTTCTTGCGATGAATAGTATGTGGTTCTGAAGTATCCAACAAAAGTGTATTACAAAAGAAAAGTGATTAGTCACTAAGACTCCTAGTATAAACCCGCACTTGTTCATTGGCATTAATGGAAAGTCCCACATAGCTAACTCATGTTAAAATGAAATCCTGCAGAAATGGCCTGGAGCTTTATCAACTGTAACATCTAAACATTTATTTGATACGTTTTCCAAAAATCAGGGGGGATAGTGTATTGCGCGAGATAATTTCATACTGTTAGAAGAACCTCCTCCAACTTCTGATAGTTAAGAAGAAGCCAGAAAGAGATCATCCAGGCTGTGATGTCATTCATTCTTCGTGAATACATGGACAAACACGTTTCAGCTTAGTTGTAACGGTTGTAGGGTGATACATTCAATAGGTATGTTTTAAATTCGGAAAGAATGTTGAAAATGGTTGTGAAAAATAATGGAAGTGTTAACGGTAAAACATAAAAGTAGTCTTGCTCTTCTCTTGTTATCTCTTGCTCACTTCCACTGTTGTTAACCAAATTAAGCACACAACTCTGGAAAAGTAAACTTGATAAATCACTCATATGTCTACAATCTCAAATAAGTACTTAGGTTAAACATTACACATAGTATAGCACAGTGTACTTAGACAGTAATGATCAAACAATACCCAAACCACTCCTAAACTACAATTCTTTCCCACTACCTAGTAATAGGCAAAACACAGAGCTGAGTGATACTAAGAAAAGAGGAACCCTAGACCACACAAACATACATTAATGTAGTCATGATCAGACCCCCGCAATTAAAACAGGCCACAGTCATAGCAATATATATCCCTCTAAGACATAGTAACATCAATATTAGTAAAGCTTGCTGAACTTTTTGTACTATCACTCTTGGACCCCTGCGACTTGATGCAACATAACAGTTTCATAGTGTCGCAATGGTGCGTGCAGGAAACGAAGACACAGAGTTCCCCCACTCCGTTTGTCAGAAGTGAAGTAAGAAAAGTTCTGCACCCATCAATTACTGCGCCACAGTGTATTCAAGTACCAAACTGAACCAATTTCTCTTAGTCCATTATATGTTTATTGGTGGCCCATAAAGATGACACGTGTTTCGGCACCCTACGTGTGCCTTTTCCAAATCTGGACAATATAAATTATTAGATATACTATATACAAAAGAGTAAGCAATCAAAATCAATAAGATATAGGATAGAGCAGATTCCCAGGAATTCCCAAAAACAAATGTGCATATCAGACATAACCACATTTCGTGAACCTAGACATCTTCCCATGAACTAAGCGGCTAAACCGATACTGCTATTACTGTTCTTTTTTTGTTTACAGCTTTACCTCATATTGAATTTTAGATCAAAACTCGATGAAAAGGTATGTGAGGCTGATTAGCGCAATGTTTTAGTCCGCTCCAGCCTGCTTATTCTTTCAATTGACTGCACCGATTGTATTGACTCCATAGTGATTTGTGTACTCACTTTGAAGTCTTTGGGGGTACTTTATCTAGCCTCACCTTCTATACAGTGGATCTGTATTTGATTCTCAGTGACTGCAGGGTTTTTTAACCCTATGAGCTGAGGGAGTGGCTAATAGTTGTTCTCTTGGACAATGAATGCATTTTTTAGCTCTCAGTGACTGTGGGGTCTTTAAACCCTTTGAACTGAAGAAGTAGTTAATAGTTGTTTTCTTGGAAATTGAAGATATTTCTTAGCTCTCAGAGACTGCGGTTTATTGAAACCCATTGAGCTGAGTGAATGCTCTTCACGTTTTTTCTCTATATCTGGTTCTCAGTGTCATCAATTATTTTTTGTTGTTTTCTGAATAGACCACCAGAGCTTCTTCTTAACACAATAATGACAATGTGCACAGGGTTGAGAATCCAGACTGGGGCATCAGTATTTGGTTCCTCCTCAGCCATTTGGAATAATGGCTCTATTTAAGACAACCTGTGTGATATTATTAATGTCAATTTGAACTCTGTGGGCCCCATCCAAAGTGGCCTCCTCGATAAAGAAGCTGAAATCGTTGCTGCTTTAATACACAACCTAGACGACATCTGGCCCTGTACTCAAGGATCTTCAAACGAATTTGAAATACAGGCTCTGCAGGATTTGCATATAGTGCTCGCGCTGAACGGGGAAAAAAACCTTTAATGAACACTAATTCACTATTGGAGAACGGTTTGTTGCAATATTGAGGATTAAATGGTGCACAGAGGAATGGCCAGACATGTGGCATGCCCTTGAATGGACCAGGAACATCTCGCTACTGAAGCTTTTCCCAATATGGGTGGAGATATGCGCATGGTCTGACAAAATGGCAGTGCTGCAGGTGTTGAACAAAGGAAGCGCTTCCTGGCCGCTGGTGCTGGAGCTGTTGAGGACTATTACATTGAAAGCATTGACAAGTAATATATGTTTGAGAGCCAGGTACATCGCCGGCGAGGTAAATAATGTCGCTGATGCCCTGTCTCGTTCACAGTGGTGGGATTTCCGGAAACTGAGGCCAGACGCAGAGGAACAAAATACGCCTACGCCAAGGGAGGCATGGGCACCGCTACTGTTGCTACAGGAAAAGGAGAACGTAACCGAGGGATGGACAGGGCAGAGGAAAAAAGACCAAAGAAAGGCCAAGAAAGACTGGAGAAGGAGCCCAGGAGGATCATAAGAGACTGCGCAAAAAAGAGATTTTGGCCCACAAAACGGGTAAGCAAGATGAGAAACAATTGATGGATGTAATTAACAAAGCACGGCAGGGGATTACAGATTTCCTTTAAAGTAACAGGTATCAACAATTCAACTAAGCACATTGTAACTATTAGAGGGATTTAAACCCTTGATTGTTCACATATGAATTACTTAAATGATTTAAATTTGAGTGTGCATGCTTTTGAAGATGCCAGACGCAATTGCAAAAGTGTGGTCCAACACACGTGTGATTCATATTTTTTGGGTTCCCCAACAGACCTCACAAATCTTATTGAATATGTTACTGATGCTAACTCGTTGTCTAAGTCGTTGAGGGTGTAAGACTCTCATGCAGCAGACTCTATTCACCACACATTAAGGAAAGTGGATGATCGTATCTGTCTGACCTCACCTACTGTATCTGCTCTTAATATGGTGTTAAGTTCTTTTGTAAATCTGCACGACAACATCTGGGAAGAGGTAAAGGCTCACACAAAAATGCTTTGTAATATCAATGTTAAATTTGAAGAGCTATCCATTCCTGAACGTCTTTTTACCTCAATGTGCTATCCTTGTATACCTGGTACAGCTTATATGCCAGGGCCCATCATTCTAAATACTACATGGCACCTGGAAACACCTTTTGCTGTATAGTGTGCCTTATAAATAAATAGCGCTATTGTTTTTGCAATGGACTCTGATGATGAGGTTGTGATGCTCAAATCTAATAATGAAATTAATATTGAAATTGGAGTAATTGGGACAAATGCAGGAGTCTGTAATACTGACCCAGCATTTATGCCTGATTGTACCGAAAGGCTTCTAATTCACCCTAAGAAGTTTAAGAGACCTGCGTTAAAAGAATCAAATGGCCGGGTCAGACTCTGCACCTCATCCTGTCTTCCCAAATACAACCCAGGTTTTTTATTTTTGAAGAGAATTGCAAATGGGATCTCAGAAAACAAGGTGACGATACCTGCTTATTCTTTTGCAACTGATGTATGGATCCAAACATTGCTACCTCTGTATTGTTGGCATTTAACAGGAGCTGATTAGCACTCATCCAAATGTGTACTTCCTGGAGGCAGTGTTCAACTAGATCGAACGTCTCCTCTGATCTCTCCACTCTCACGTATATCTGAGTGTGATCCTCATATGAATGACATTTTACTCAATGTTTCCTCAGAATATCCATGAGTGGGTTTATATATAAGTTGAAGATAAGAGGAGAAAGTGAAGAGCCCTGCGGAACACCACAGGATTGCCCATGATAATGTTAGAATACTGTTTGTGTCACATTTCTTCTGTAATATGCTGATGTTTTATTTGTGGTAACAACATGATCTGCCCGCAGTGGGCATGGTGACGTTGGCTATGTTCACCTTCATCCTCCCAGCCATGATGTATGATTACATTTTATGTTTTTTCTTGCAAGTGGTGCACTCCTTTTGGAATTTTGTGTATTTCTATTTTTCTGCTTTTGGACCTGTGTTGAGAGCACCCCAGGCACACCATTTGGAGGTCTCAGCGAGATTCCAGGATTTGAGAGGCTGGGTGTGTGAAAACAAAGAGGAATAGCAGGCACCGAGTTCCCAAAAGGTCTGCCTGATTCCGTGGGTATGGTTGCCGTACTGAGTGGTGCAGGCATTTGAAAGAGGTCTGGCATGGATGGAGTTGGAGGATCGACAAACACAGGAGTGCCCCCTTGCATGAAAGCACAAGGTGCAGTCTGGTACTTTGTCTTGTTGATTTTTTGCTTCTACTTTTGGTATTGAGTAGTGCAATTGGTGCACGAAACTCCCTGTATTAGGGGAAAGGCTGCATCATGTAGTAGTGCAGTCAGACTGGAAAAGCAATCTCTCCAAAAGGTGGAGAAAGACAGTGCAGCATAGTGTTGTATGAGTAATTGTGTAATTGTGATATTTAAAAATGTACACTTTGGGGATACCTTGTTGTGGATAGGGGTGTGTTTTAAATGTGCAAGGTTAGAGGAGAGGCATTGTGGTTGTGTTGAAGGTAGTATCGGGTAAGGAATTTGGCTTTAGTTGGATAGGTCGTATTTTTTGTGTATTTTATGTTGATGGAGTATGTTTGATTGGAGTTTGATGGGATGTGTGTGTATGAGGAGTATGTAAAAGTATGTGTTGTGTGTATTTGAAGAAGTGAGGGGTGATGGGTGTGGTGTGTGTTAAAGATGTCTAGAAAACAACTGGTTGACAGTTTGCATTGTGAAAGTGGGATTTTAAATTGGCTTTTGGGGTTGTAAATGTATATTTGAGTTGTATTGCATTTAATTTTGACAAGGGGGTAACATGCAGAGGGGAGAGGTACTGGGCACTGCTAGCACAGCGTTTAAAGAGGGTCAGGGGTAGACACACGTCAGCACTGTGGTGACTTCATTAGAGCACATGTGTGAGACACTTTCACAGCACTGGGACAAGCTATTGAAATGTTATTTTTAATGGGTATGAGACACAGCAGACAACTTTTCACATGATAGCCTGGGGAGAGTAAACATGCGGGGTACATCCTAGAGCACATGTATGCCTACCTCACATCAAAACATAAGGGGCAAAAGGTGAAAAACAGATATAGCATGTTGGATTTGTGGAAATTAAATGAGGAGGAGGAGGAAAGGTGAAGGAGAGCAAAGAAGAATGTAAGTACCCCTGCCCAAGCTGACAACATCGCCACAGCATGCACAGTACCTGCCACAGTATCATCAGCCCTGCCCCAGGCTAGGCCCTTTCCTCTAAAGCCCACCGCGGGTTACACCAATCCTTGATATGCCCTAGACAGGCAAAGAGATGAAGTCAAAAGAACTACAACACATGGCAGGAGCATGTCAAAAGTCACAGCTAGTACTACATTGGTTAAAGAGATATGGGAGAGTGCGGAGACAGATCAATGAGCTGTTGAACGAGGTGGAGGAGGGGCAGCGATATATGGCAGGGACCCTGATCAGTGGAGTTCAGGACAGATAGTGTTCAAACTAGACAGTGAACCTGGTGTTGTTAAAATGTTCTCATCATATGGGCAGTCCGACACCGATTCAGTTTGTGGGGGCAGGGAAGAGGAGGAATTATTGGAAAATGAAGAGAGGGAAGAGAGGAAAGACAGACCATGGGCCAAAAGGCTTAGGAGAAGAGAGACACACAAATCTGTAGTGATGGCTAAAGGCTGAAGAGAGATGGGAGATAATAAGCTGCCAGGGATGCAGCTCCCCTTACTACAGAAAGGTTGAGTGGGTACTCAGTATATATTCTGGCTGAATATGGACAAATAGAATTTGATGAATAGTTTGCCATCTGTCGTGGCAATTGTGGAGAAATGGATTTATGCTCTAGGAAAAGAGACACCAAGGATAACTTTCATAAGTAGTTTTCACACCACCCTATGGGGGTAACAAGCAAATGACTTATGGTGTAATGCATGGTATGAGCGGATGACAATAAACAGTGATGCTCACGAAGGTGTGCCATTCAATAACTGCAGGGAAAATGTATGGAAGGCACAGAGGGATTTTTAGCCAGACTCAATAGGCATGCAGTCCATTTTAGATCACATGATGGGTCCAGATGAGGACCCCACACACTACATTCAAGAGATTATGGAAAGGTGGCGTTTGGAGACATGTCAATTGTCGGATGTAAACATACCAATTTTCTTACATATTCTACTGAGCGGCCTCCAAGCGAAGTGCAGGCAGAATTAGGAAAGGTCTTGGGGATAGAGAATAAAGAATTGGTCAGAGATACAGGCAAACATAGTACACACTGCAGGGCTAAACAGGATAAGGAGAACAGGAAGGTGGAGGACCTAACTGCCCTTCTGCAAGGGGGTCTCCTGCCACAGAGGGAATTAATACCACAAGTTTCTGTGCATCAAGGGCAGATCCTCTGACAGGGAGGGAGGATACCACAAGGGGGAGTAATTCAACAGTGAAGTTTCACACCAGATTGAGGTTTCAAACCACAGGGAGCTTTTACAACACCAGGAGGGTTTGAATCAACTGGAGGATTTTCTCTACAAAGGGGATATTTTCAGAGACGTTAAGGGCAATTCCAGAGAGCGAGGGGGTTTGGGTACGGGGGAAAGCTGCAATTTGAATGACAATTTCAGGCTTGTGAACGAATAGGCCACTTTGCAAGGGGATGTAGGATTAGAAACCAAACACAGTATGGCCCTGATGGCACCCCGTTCTACCACAACATGCTGTAGTATCAACAGACACAGCAGCATGCAATACTAATGCAATTTAGAGTTCCCCAGAACATTCAGTTTGCCCCAACAGCAAGCACTGCCTATGCAATACACCTTTTGCCAGACCATTCAGAGTATGCCACAGCAGCAACCAGTTTGTCCCGAATGCCCAGAATGCACCAATGATCCCCCAGCAGCAGCCCACACGTGTTCCAACCGCACAAGTGGCTCCACAGTTGCAGTCACCATTCGCCAAACCCAGTGGCGGCACACCACAACAACATTCCCCACCAAATCCTTTCCAGGCACTGGCACAGATGCAGGTACAGACACAAGTGCAGATGGACATTCAGCATTGAGGCACCAACTTGTAACCTTTGTGCATGGTACCACTCTAGACGGCAGTAGTGGGGGACAATCCTTTCCTACAACTAAGCACAGACATAAACACCCACTATGACAGCCCACAGATGACTCTGGTGTGGCCAATCCTATCAGTAACTGCAGACCCGGAAGAGGAATCACAGGTGGCAGTGAGTATACGTGATAAGACATTCTCATTTTTGGCTGACACAGGGGCAACCAAATCTTGCATTAGAGAAGCATGATTCCATTTTACGGACAGGATATTGGACACACAGGGATTCTCTGGGGATGTTGTAATGGTTGCTTTCCCCAAAGACTTCCACCTTACCATTGGCAATCAGGAAATAGTTGCACCCCTATTGTAATACCAGGGATACACTTATCAACATATTAGGCAGAGACATCATGAACAAATTAATCATGACCATCTCATTCACCAACAAAGGCATAGTTTCTTTCACTCCTGCGGTGCACTACAAAAGAGCATGTGCAGTGCATTAGACACTCTGCCCACAGAACACT
The DNA here is from genome assembly GCA_002915635.3 of Ambystoma mexicanum. NCBI lineage: Eukaryota > Metazoa > Chordata > Amphibia > Caudata > Ambystomatidae > Ambystoma > Ambystoma mexicanum. The sequence continues at coordinate 836,600,473 of CM030321.1, read as the reverse complement.
GCAAGGGGTCCAAATATATCCAAGCAATTACTCTATGGCGTACAGGTGCTCTGAGGATGGGAACCTAGAATAAGAAACCACACATTCTGATTATCCACAGAATTTATGTTCAGACCAGCAGCACACATGCAAGTAGCACCAGGAACTGTCATAATCAGACAGCTAGATGTGGTAATAATGCAAAAAAGAGAAGAAGATTTTACAGGGAAAAGATGAGTATGGTATTGAATGGTGCACTCTCCTGTGTATTGACCCCACCCAGTGCTTGACTGCATTGACTGATGAACAGCATTTTGACAATGGCAAGGACATAGGAGAGATGGTGTTTGCAATTAGCATACTGTTTCAATTGTGTGTACATCATAGGGATGTTCCAAAACTGGCACTGCTTACAAGGACAATACCAGCACACCTGCAGGAAGACTTGCAGACGGTACCTGCAAAGATTTGGTCCAGTGTGCCCCATGAGAAAGGACTTTTGAAGGTCGTAGGGGAAGTGAGCATCAAATCGAAGGAAGGGGCCAGGCTACCGCGGTTCAAACTGTACCCCCTGCCCAGGGAGATGGATGACAATATTTCAGCATAATACAGCACTCAAACTGGCTGTGTAAAATTCTGTGGCTGTGAAAAAGGCAAAGGGGTGGTCTTGGAGGATGGTGCAGGATCTTTGCCCAGTGAATTATATTGTCAATTAGAATAAGGACAACTTTATAAATAAAGAAGATCCAATGTTGTCTTCATACCATGCATCTATTGCAACTGCTTGAAGATGTTGAATGGTCAGAGGATGTATGCTTTGTTACTTTGGATGTGAAAACCTTGTATACGTCTATTGAACATTAAATGGCGCTTCAGGCTTTATATTACAATTATGCCAAGCAATCAGCCTCATATTTTCTACATATAGTTATGTTGAAGGAAATGTTGGCTTTCACACTACGTAATAACATCTTCTTATTTAATAATACTTTTTACAAGCAAACAAGAGTCGTGGCCATGGGAGCCATTATGCTCCATCACAAATGTGTTTGTGGGTTATTTTGACAATGTTTATGTCCATGTAGAAACAGAGTACACCTCGAGAATTACATTGTGGTTGAGATTTATAGATGATGTGTGCATGATTCAGCAAGGAAATGTAAAGGTACTTGAGGAGTTTGTAAACCATTTGAATGATAACAGATTTGGTATTCAGTACACCATCAATATACATTGCACAGAGATTGATTTTCTAGATGAGCATTTATAACTGAAGGATAACAAAATAATGTCAAAAACGTATAGGAAACCTATATCAGTCAATTCAGTGTTACTAGTATCAAGCTGTCATAAATCCAGTGTCAGTAGAAATATCCCAGTGGGAGAATATATAAGGGCACAGAGAACTAGCAAGGAAAAGAAGAGTGTATGAATGAGTATCAGATTTTGAATTTTAGATGTATAGAGAGCAGGGGTTACACTACAGAGACCTTGTTAAAAGCCAAGTAAAAATGTTTGGTCATGAAAAGGAGTGATGTGTTGCAGCCCAGATTATTGAAGCCTAATGATTTGAAAACAGTGAGAATGATAACAAGGTATTCCAAGAATAATCCTCAACTTTTCAAGTTGCTATGCAAACATTGGGGAATTGTTACTGGATAAGGATCTACAAACATGTATTAACAACAAAACAGATTTCGTTTTTACAAATCTCCTACATTGAAGAGTGAGTTAAGCCCCTCCTTTCTCAAAACCATGGATGAACTAGCAACATGGTTAAGGAACAATATTGTTTTTTTAAATATGTTTTTATGTGGGACATACAAGATTTGCAAACATACACAATAATGCAAAATGATTAAGATCAATATTAAGGATGAATTGAAAATCACAGACTGTATAAATTGTAGAACCGAATATGTGTTATATACAAAAGCTTGCATCTGTGGCCTACATTGTATAGGCAGCACAATTAGTGAATTTAGCATTTGGATCAGTGAACACATTTCAGCACTCAATAAAGAAGACTCCAGATTACCTTTATCTTTGCAATGGCTTAAACACCATCAAATGGATAATAAGGCAGATTTTAAATTCATATGTTTTTTAACTATAAGGAAACATCCCAAAGGGGGTGACAGGGAAAAGAAGCTAAGAAGAGCAGAATCCAAATTAATTTGTAAATATAGAACAGTGTCATGAGGGTCGAACATCGAGCATGAAATGAACTCCTTTCTCTGTTTTGTTCAACTAAATTGTTCAACAAGTATCATCAAATTGTGAGAGGTGTTATGATTCTATAATACATGTCTCAAATATTACTTTAGATAGAATGAATTGTTAACTTAGTCCATATATTTGTTCAAAGTTGGAGGTAAACTAATTATGGCATCTTAAAGTCCTCTAGAGGGACATCAACAGGAGAGACACATTCTGAGGCCTGGAAGAAGGCACACTCATCCATAGCCGAAACATCAATGGACACAGCGCTTATGTTGCTGAACAGTCCACAGTACATCTAGAGCTAAACACTGTGACGTAGAGCCATGGATTGGTCACTTGTTTGCCTGGTATTTGACGTATGTTAGGTCAAAAAAGAGGACATATATTTAGTACATTTAATTTAACGCAGTTGTGAGCACTGTCAAGAATATGTTCACAAATATGTCAAGAAACAATGACAATTTGTTGGCTACCGTCTTTGCATTTAATTGACATTGCACCTTGTCTTGTTTGTCTTAAACTGATCTGTATATATATGACTGCCTATGTGTATTACTCTGTAGATGTGCACTTGCCAATGAAAAAGCAATGTAGATTACTTGTATTTTTTTTGCACCTCTATGTGTATATATATTAAAATCAAGTAAAAAAGAATGAAGAATAACATATCAGCTAATAAAAAATGCTGTTCGAATTCACACAAATTGTAGGTGTTCCTGTATGTTTATTGGATCAGTGAACATAATGATACCTCTGCTGAGAGTGTAAATGGGCAGATTGTTTCAGGCCAAAAGTTCTCTAACTAAGAAAAACATACACAAATCAGAGTAAGTTACAAACTATAAGTGGCAGGACACTCTGAGTGTGGGTTGGGAGCATGTATGCAAGGGTAGAGGCTAGGTAGGTTCAATAGGTAATAGATACATTATTTTCATTATCCACAGGTCATGTCAGGAGATTTAGAAAACAGTATTCATTCTTATATTGGCATATAGGTAAGACCATAGAATGAGGTTTGGTCCGTTATTTACCGTACCATGGGCAATACAACTGTTTATTGGGTGTAATATTTGGGCTATTCCTAATGTGGAGTTGTGACATAGCCACATAGCTTTGTGATTTATTTCAGGTTGTACTTTGAGCTATTTACAAAAGGAAGCACAGTGAATTCAAGCGTTTGTGTATTAAGAAGAAAGACAAGGTGAGTATTACTATTTAGGGGTAAACAGCATGGTTTTATAACAGATGGTAATAATTATAAAGGAGACTTGCCCATTGCCAGAGTTTATTTGAGAAAGGGTATGAATCATACTTCTACATAGTGTAATGTTTTAACAAACCTGTTTTTTGTTAAAATATTTTGGGATATATTAAGAGCACAGCTTAAGGTTTTTGCGGGTGCAGGTTCCGCATGTGACTGCTGCTGGGTACCATGTTGGCATATACCAGGAATAATAATTTATTGTAAACATTGTTTTTGTGTCTCCCCCCCCGCCTTTTTTTTGTTTGTTTCACTTTACTGCAAATCTTGCTGGGACCTAATAATATGTTTGTGCAAAATGATTTCTGATGGATATGATTTTCTGATTAGATTATATATTCCATCGGGTAATGTATGCCTTCTTGTTATATTTGATATTCTGTTGTATGATTTATTTAATTCATTTTTTTTGTTTCTCATACAAAAAATATACTTCTGATGTATGTCTAAAAATTGTGTCCACTAAAATGAAAGGTATAGCAATGCCCTGAAGACAACCAGTATGGAAGGGTCGAAACACGTGTTAGCAGCATACCAGAACAATATATTCAATAAGATATCTATGTTTGTAAAAACAATTCAGTAGTTGTGTCAAATTCTTTGTACTAAGATATTTTAGACAGGGCAAATGTTTGAGGGGATTTTGCGCACTTGGTTGATGGATATTTTCTTTATGTTTTTTAACTTTTATAGAGCAGAAACCACACCCCCTATTTATTTATTTAATTATTTATTTATTTATATTGTGTGCCTAACCCTGGGGTATCTGAGCACATCATCAGCCTTCAAGGCTTGCATCATTTCTGTAATCTAATTGGTCAATGTATTTGATTGGAAAGTGTTCCTTGTTTGACATCACTTTAAACCAACCCATCAGGGGTCATATTAATGAGGAGGGCAGTCTGATGGGTGTCATTTCTAAACACACTGTCACTCCCATTTTAGGTCGTATTAGAATTATCTGTATTAAACATCTGTAACTTTTTAAAATAGCATTTTGCATGCATGTGATCATGTTACTAATTGGATCATCAGATTGCTCTCACTTACGCAATTTGAATGTGTGTGTTTTTATTGACATCAGTCCCACTTCATTAAGTGATTCAAGCCACTTTCCCTCATTTAAGACAGACTTTCAGTTATGATATGTGTCAATAATTTCCTTTAGGACAGGCCTGGCTGCTTGAAATTTCAGATTAGTTGAGAGGGGACTGAAGCGGAGATTCTATTTCTTTGTATATTTAGGGTATTTTGTGAAGGCCCTTTGGCAGATGCAAGTTACAAATGGGTATCATGTGTTTGTGTTGCAGGGCCAGGATTCCTGAGAACCAGTTCCAGGCACGGTCATAATGTTTTATGGTCGGCTTCAAAAGCAAGTCTTGCTTTTAATTTCTTTCATGGGAAAGCAAGCCACATGTTGTGTGACTTATTGGATGAAAGTCAGAAAAATGTCAGTCTACTTCCTATTCCAAAAGCTGGTATTCTCCCAATGCAGCATTGACAAAGTTCTTGTATTCTCTATGTTGAAATTGTCCTGTCAACAGAACAACATTATAACATTATATTTGCTTATCAAAGTCCTTTATGAAACTTTATATTTTGAAGTACATGTCAGATTTGCAATGCTGATTCTTACACTCATAAAGGAAATATACACAATACAAGGCTCACATTTGGTGTTTGCCTTTCCAGTGACAAGCAATGCTTTTCATCTCAGATTGGACAGTTTCATAATGCTTGGAATCTTATTTTCCTATTTTGATTAGTTGCTTTGTACATACATTATGATTTTAGATGGGCTGATAATGTTATTTTTACTCTGGCACTTTTCTCTGCAACTTTTTCTATGGGAAATATTTACCTTCCATTCCATGATGCTTTTCTGGTTATGACAAACCACATCCTTAGGATTCAGTTTCCAGGGGACATAGTTGCCTCACTGTTATAACTGATGAAGATTTCCAAAGAAAACCTTGCATTTAGCTTTGCAACAATGTATCAGCATTTTTCAATGAAAATAAGGCATATGTTCCCTGATTCATTTGGTGGAATCAGTGGTGGGCTACATTGTATTTACAGTTCTGCCTCTGAGTGCAATTTCACCACTGAGGCTAATTGATTTGCAGATAAACATCTGTGTAATAGATTTTAGATATGTGGAATGTCTTTCAGCTTTGTCATTTGAAACATAATCTCTTTAAATTACAGGAAGAAGCTGCAAAGCAATTAGCCTCAGTGGTGTGTGGAAATAATCATTCAGCTTTATACTGTACTTTTTGAAATTGGGACGTTTACAGAAAGCTTCATTAAGAACTGTAAAATCATAACAAAATGTGATTATGCAAATTGAATAATGCACAATAATGTCTAATACCATTAAATAATACTTGTATTTTTTTACCTAAAACAAGACTGTATAGATAACTTGATGGTTGCAAAATGTTTCGCTCATGATCAGCCTTATAACAAATGGTATGTTACCGGCAACATTTTAAATTATCCTCTATTCATGATAAGAAAGGAGCACTGGGAAATGAAAGTGACGCAGACATAGATGAAGTAAAAGTAGGTATGTTGTATCTGGAAAAACGGTGCATAAGCAATTAGCGAAAATGCCATATTTATAGAGCAGTTACTGGAAAAAGATGCAGACTGAAATAGAATGTCATATACATTTAATTCGAAGGATACTGTGAGATTCTGAAAATGATATTTGCAGATATGGGGGCCTTTGCAAAGTGGGAATGTTTCAGTAACACCAGCAGAGTCCTTAAATAGCGCTGCGTTTACCACCTTCACAAATCCAAGGTACAAATATCTCCAGCTGAAAATACTGCATTGTGTAGTGATGTATTTTCAAAATGAAAATCTGTCAATTTTTTACATTTACAGCAGAAATGGGGAAACACATTGTAGCAGTCCCTTATATTTGTTTTAGAATATGAGTATACTTGTTTTAAGTATTTGTACTATAGATAAGGAAAAGATAAGTCAGTTCCACAAACCACGCCTCTGACAAAAGCAATAGTAAACAGACTAAGAGTCTGCAATCACTGTAGAATCACTGTGGATCACCTTTCGTCCACTTTCTGCTCATAAGTGCTAACATACAATACAGGGAAAAATACTTTGTTTAATAGTGTCATTTTGGAGGGGACTTATTGTGGGCACCTCTAAGTGCCCCCTCCCTTACTGCCTTACTCTTGTAATTCATAAATTGGTCAGCATTGACTCTTTTATCAATTAAAACATGTACTACCAGTGTTGCACATTATTCATTTCCACTGTCAAAATGAGCCAGTGGTATGTTGGAATGCCATTGGCGGCATTCCAGTGATACCACTGCCGTAACCTCTGTGGCCGTGATAATCTCTGTATTGTGTGGATTTTCAGGCATACCATTGAATAAGTGTTTAACTCTGAATTGTATAGATTTTCCGAAATACCACAGTGGCAGTGGTAAACTCTGAATTGTGTGAATTTCTCGGAAAGTATTGATAATTACCACACAATTGGGCCCATATTCTCTATTTTATCCAAAGAACATGAATGATATCATTCACAAAGTGTGAATTCATCTGTTTGATAGGGTGCCTGTAGCACATGGGCCACCAATACATTCCACATAGAATTCACAAATATAAATGACCTGAATAAATACTGTACATTCCTTCAATATTATGGATGGACAGTGTAATAGAGGGTGATTGGGGACAACTCAAGAGAAGACAACAATATAAAAAGGTCACAAATGGGACAGGAGGTTAGATCTGTGGCAACCCGTGGGTCTTGGAAGCAGGATTATGCTGAGCAAACACAGGTTCGAATCCCGCACTGCCCTTGATGAAACCAAAAAGAAACAAGTGCATTATAAAATGGAACTTGTCTAGATACCTAGAGGTTATGCTGTAAATAAGTGCAACAGAAAAATGGGTTCATAAAATGGGATATATGAAATTGTGTATTAGAAGTGAATACATTCCTGAGATACAACGTGGAAGGATAGATCACCCAACAAAGTACAAATGCAACATACCCAGCCTTTTTTTTAAACATATATTATATATATATATATATATATATATATATATATATATATATATATATATATATATATATATATATATATATATCTCAAGGAAAGAGGTGAGCTAGTGCATCGATGAATCAAACGCATATATCAAATGTAGTCCTAATGTTCATGCAAAATTAAATAAACAAAGAGAATATGATTGTTACTTCAGGACCTTATTTGGTGAGGTTTGCCTCAGCACACCTCAGACTTAGTCCTGAATACTTAGCTTTTGTTGTGTGATGTGTACAGGTGAAGCGTTGCTATTATCAGAGCATCGTTATGGGAGGGAGATGTGATGCTTTAAAACGAGCTCATGCTAGGGTCACACTGGTCGTCCGTAAATGCCTTTCTGTAAGTCGAATTTTGTGGCATGGACACATTACATTAAATAGGCAGGTTCTCAAAAAGGGGTGCACCTCAATGATATGTGCAACCTCACAACGATATGCCCGCCCTATCCAGCATTCCATTGCACTGCACACATCCCACTAGCGAAACAAAAACAGTGCTTCGTGCTGCAAACCACAAAACCTTGTGCAAATAATGTGCTAATAATTGAGCAAAAAGGCTGCATCTGAAAGGATGCACATGACCGTGAGCATCAATCAAATGCACTAGGAAATAATGCAAAGGAAGCAACAGCAACCCAAACACATAATGTGAAACGCGCATAACATCTCATCACTGAAAGGGCACAACTAGAAGAGGGCCCTGAACACCTAGCAGCCACAGGAGGATGTCAATTCCACCTGGAAACACCACCCAACCCCACGCAGCACCGACACCCCTGACATGACATTCACCAACAGATGATGAGAGAGGACTCCATTCTTTCAACTGCACCGAGGAGGACCTGTGCATCATCCTATCCTGCATGGCTGGCCATCCGGAAACCCTGTATGCTATACATTGGACAAGAGAAGCATTGCCACCAACTGTGCCCTCTAGGCTGACCTCACCAACAATGTCAATGCCCTCTAAGTGGTCAACAGGACCAGCACAGACAGCAGAAAAAGAAGGGGAGTGCTCACACGGTGAGCAAAGGACAAGCTGGCAGATGAACATGACCATTCCAGCAGCACAGATTGTGGCCCCCAAGGGGGCGATTTCATCTCCCCAGCTGAGGATGCAGTAGCAGTCATGTTTAATACAGAGGTTGTAGGTGGCATTGGATGACCAAGTACAGCCACATAAGAGCATGGTGAGTACATCAATGGCATAGCAGTTTCAACGTAATGTACAGTCACACAAGAGAAAATGCCCAGAAAACCCCGATGGCCCTGTGATTGCCACCCAGCGGCACGCCCTGCAGTTTTACTTCACATGATAAACCCACTCCAAGCCATACCCTCACATGTCATGCCATTATGCCAAGCGTACATACTACTAAAATCAGGACCATTGTAGCATCAGTGCCCCTAGGTCTGCCAATAGATCGGCACACTCTGAACCCACCAGACGCAAGTCAGCGGCTGAAAAGGAATTACGTGAGGGGAAGGAAAGGGGGCAGGAAAGCAGAATAAAAAACATGGTAACAGATTAAAAAAAAACATGGGGATTGATGGATACAGCAATCACGGGCAAGGCACCCAGGACCACATGCTCACAGGTTATGTTATGCCATCTTGCATTTGTATATCTCATCCTGACATAAATTATGGCATTGAAGTACTGTATCAGTCAGGGAGGCAAAGGAGACAATGATATGACATCCAGTAGTGGTAGGGCGGAGAAATGTTGGGGAGTTTGTTGGGACAAGAGCAGAGGAGAGATAAGATCCTCAGGAATCTATGTGAATCATATGGTTTCATTACATTCCCATAATGTATGGCTGCCTTCAACCAGGTTCACAGCCATTAAGTAATATGAACATGGATGTGCACAGCATGCACCTACGGCTGACAATATGTGGGGGCAAAGTACATTCCAGATCCCTGAGGGCTGGTGCTGGGGACAACCTGCACAGAAGCCATTCTGCATGCATTCATTTGATCCTATGTCCCTTTTCATACCACATGGTACACACTCAATTTCTCCACAACCATTTTTGCTTCTGATCCCAAAGAACCAGATGGGGTATGGGTAAAGTGGACTCTGATATGACACCCTTTTTTGGGGGGAAGGGAAGAGAAGCCCGGCAATCAGAGGGGAAGGAGGCCAAATCCAAGGTGAGCCAAACACAGTGCCAACCATCGCCTGGAAGACGGCGGAAAGTAATTACCCAGGCCCAAGACCTGCACCCGCCAAAGAACCAATGGCACTCTGGCAACCAACAAGCAGCAATTAATATGCTCCACAATACCCAATACACCACGTGGGAAGAAGAGATCCATCAGTATCAGTACACACTGTGTATGTGACTTAGCTCCACGTAGAGCATGCTGGGATAAAGCCTTGTGATGGTCGTGTTATATTGTCACACGAGGTGGCAGAATGCTGCAATGCATGTGTACACGAAGCATGAACCGCCGGAGTAGAGTTGAGGGAAAACGGAGTGTTGGTAGGATTATGAAGTGTGCCGCAGTACACCACACATACAGAGACATGAGACTGCATATGGGGCAGCATGCAGATACCAGATGGTTGATGCTACCCTCCAGAACGGCATAGCCACAATGGCCATGGGCTTTGATTCCAGAAGCCTTTACAGCCTTTTTGCAACAGACGAAATCCAAACCCTCCCTGCCCCGCATCCCTTGACACCAGCAGGACAGTCAGGGAGTGGGCACATGTGACAATGTAATGAAGCCAGCACCATGAGAAACAACAATAACACTCAATTGTTCGAGTTACATTTCACCTCTTGGGACCTTCTTAGGTGATAGTGTTGAGATTTCTATTGTTCCTTGTTCCATGTTTGCGAGTTCAGATGTCTGTTCTCAATCAAAATAGTGTATTTAATTTGCTGAGACAGTTGTCTCATCATTGCACCATTAAATGTGTGTCCATTTCTTATGCTAAGGAGACACTAGTTGGGGTAGGCACAGGAGGTTGACTGGCTGAAGGCTGATGGACTGTGGTATTGACAGGGGATATCTCTGCATAGGTTTGGGGCTTCATCTGCATGTTCTTAATGTGCTCCTACTTTGTATCCATTATTACCAACATACATGCAAAATGCAGTGTATGTGCAAAGTGCAATCCAAAATGGATTCCACCATTGTTGATTGCTGTGATGTCACTTGGTCTGCGGCAAAATCGGATACATGGTGATCTGCATTGGATTCCGATATGGTTGTCAGTTCTCTGTGGTGAAGTGCACACCACATTTGACCCAGTCCTAAATCCTGTGCTTCTGTTTATCATACATGCACTTGGTGCACATGCAGGGCGTCAGATCAGCACTTATGGCACCTCAACAGAATAATTGACAACCGCATCATAGCAACATGTTTACCCCACATCCGTTGTCCATCAGCAGCATCACAGGGGATGGGCGGCCGCGGATACAAATCTGAACGAATTGCAATGTGCAGCCCGTGTCTGAAGGCACTTTGATGTAGGGCTGACCAGGCAGCAATTATGTTGCATATGTTCAGGGGTTTATACAGCAGTACTCAACCAGAGAACAATCAGGCACCTGAAGTATGACTTAAGTATGCCAAATGTGCATTCACCAGAACGCTGGTGTGTATATGGGCTGCCCTGTAATAGTACTGCCCTCTGGATACAGGGTTTCTAAAAGTAGCGAGGAGGTGCCTTTTCAAGTGGTACCCACTGTTACCTTTAGGGAAAATAGGGTTCAGAGCAATATTGTGTATTTTTGTGTATTTTTGTACGTATGCCATTGCGTACAGCCCATGCCATTCACAACCAAGACTCACAATATTTGCGTTTTCCATTTGTTGTGCTATGGCTGAGTGGTGGTCAATGAACCTCTCATGAGTGGCTCCTGGATAATTGTCACTGAAATTCAGGATGACGCTGCCAGCACATCAAATTATTTTTACATTGACTGGATGTCAGTGTCTCTGATTGCTGTAGATGTGTTCTGCAGTAGGTGCGTGTGTGAGGGCCATGCGGGTACAATCAATGGGTCCACACACACAACTCCGAGAACCTTGCAATGTCATAGAATAGCCTCACAGTGGCAGCTCTTTTGTGTGTCATGTGGCATTGGAATGTGTTGATGACAGATGAGAGTATAATGTTGAGAACCTTCTGCAAAGCCGTTGACTAGTACAAAGACTAGGAGTTGCCTGAGTTTATGGTAGTTTAGTTTAGTTTAGTTTCGTTATTTGTACCGCGCACCAAACCCTCGTGTAACTGGGCGCTTGAAGCTTATACAGTGGTTACAAAGTTATGAACGCAGAAATTACAGTTAGTACAGATGATCGTACAGGAAATACAGATAATACAGGACATTTACAGGAGACACAGGTGTAACTGATATGACCAAGGGCACACCCTCCTACGCTCCTTTGCACACCTTTGTGAATCAGCCCTTATAGTGTCCTCTGTCCGACCTAACTATTAATGGAATACTGGTACTATGGCTTTATGCAGAAATGCAACAGCATGAACATGAATCTATGCGAAGGATTTGACTTGAGATGTGTTGCAAGGATGGCAGCAAAGCTTTTTTAAACATCTTATCAGAAGTTTAAATTTGCTGTACTAAACACAGGTTCACGTGTATACTTTCTTAAAGCATTGCCAATTTTCGTGTACCCTTTTAGTTTGGAGATGGCACTCATTGTGACATGTCATTTAACTTTTACTGCCACTTTTAATTGAGAACTGAACTTCATCAGTAAAGTGGGCCAGGCATATTGACAGCTCTCCATGATTGCTGTAATTATGTTTGCGAATTGGAACAGCCATTCACAACTGCTCATGTCTTTGAGAACACCTTGCCAAGGAACATTAAAAGGCGTTATGCCATCACTGGGCCATGCACCCAAGAGCACTATTTCTCTGGAATTGAAACTGTAATTGCAAAATAACAGAATGGAAAATGCATGCCTGCGGTAGGGAGCACTCGAGGACACAATGATCTCAGTTAATGGCAACCCTTTTTTTTGCTAACTAAACTTCCACACTAGTTTAAAAATATCAGATATCCTGACAATATTTCTTTGCTAACATTTACTGTTCATCCGTAATATGCGTTTAATGTGTCCTGACGCCGCAAAAACCTCATGTATACTACTAGCCGCTGGTATTGGTAGGAGCTTCAGCATCATCACACTTTATGGGGGTAATGAGCACCAAACAAAGCAGGACACAAAAGGGTAACTTGTATTACAATTTCCCTCATGTATCTTGCTTCTTGCTCTTTGTAGAACATGTTTTGTTGTTCAACTGTTCTCCTTCTCTCTTTTTTTCCCAAGTATGTCTACACACTTGCCTTGACTAAGTGCCATAGGCACGTAACACGTGCAGAATGTGATCGCATTCCTCAATCTTTCCAAAGGTTTCAAGTTTCATTATGCTTCATTCATTAATATTATTCAGTCTTTGAATGTATTGACTTGCAAACATAGACATAAATGAATGACTATTGATTTGGGATTCAGTGCACACCACTGGTATACATCATGTTATTGATCATGTCGGATTGTGTTTAGCATATACCACTACTTAAAAAGAGGCAATAAATATTGATAAGCCAAGACGAAATGGAAAGACAAGGATTTTCATAAAAGGTTGAAGATTCTGTAGAGCAAATCGCTTTCTTAACAAAATCAGCATTCCTCATTGATTATGTTTGCTATTATCCAGGGTCAATATAAGATGCTGGCAATGTTCATGAACCGCCCATCTTTTCTTTAGGGGGGAAATCTCCCAAACAGGGTTAAGCACTGATTCACAAAGAAATGCAGTATAATTTAGCATTGAAATCTACAAACACAGAGTGTTCCTGCAATTGGCCGCTGCGTGCGCACAAATAAATAATTCAAAATCGTTATAATCAGAGCAATTTGTACACATCACATAATAAGTATAGAATGTCCGTGCTGGAGGTGGCTTCAGAAAAGCTGTTGTGTGCAGTGGTCGAAGTGAGCGGGAGCGGTCAGGAGCGGTGCTCCTCTAATTTTTTTTAATTCACTTTTACAGCTCCTATACTTTTATTTTAAAAAGAAACCAGAATGGTTTCGTTTTAAAATAAATGTGTAGGAAGAAGTTGAAACTTGCACTTTCAGTGCACTGCACTGAACGTTCCCTTAAACAGCAAGTGCAAGTGTTTGGGGTGTGTATTGTGTATGGGTGATGGGGTTTGTGGGGAGTGGGTGCCCGGCCAGCAGGGAACATACTTCCACTACTTCTTTTCGTACACTTTGATCACTGGTTGTGTGGCGTTACACGCACGGCGCAACATTGCTAGGTTCTTTCCTCTACCCTCTTCCCTCTTGCCAGCTCTTTCAGGTCAGGCACCTGGACCAACTTTTCGGAGAGCAACCAACGGCTCAGTAGAGAGGTGCCCAGAAGTAAGGCAGAGACAGAACGAGGTACGAGTAACGAGTAACGAGAGTGGAGATTATACAACCTCGACCACAATTAAGGCTATGGGCTCAGACGTTTCAGGTAACAGAGTTGCCCCCTCACCTAGATCCAGACCATAGCCCCAGCACCAAATTCAAGGCCCAGGGCAATAACAACTAAGTGATTGGCCTGACTCAGGCCCAACTAGGCCCAATGTGGCGCTTCCCGATGACTGGGCGCGCACGCGGCGGCATGACGTTGCACGCCACCGCGTGCAACATAAATAAACGGGGCATTCCCGGCCGCGACGGAGTGACCGGGAAGCCCGAACCGAGAGGACGTCTCTGGCTTCGGGGTTGGGGGCTTACGGAAGGCGCTGGGGGTTCCCGACCAACCCCCAACAGTGGCAACGAGGATGGGATAACAATGCCTGGGCCTAGCGGTGACTTGACCGGCAATTTTTGTATATTTGCAGCAAAGTCGCCTTGAGACTTCGCTCCGGCCCGCAGGCCGTGCTTACCCACGCGGCTGGTGGCCATTTTGTGAATCAGGCCGTGAAACTACTCCGAGCTCCGGTTTGAGCTGAGAAGTGCATCCAGGCCTAATTTTTGGAAATCCTGCTAGCAGGCAGTGATACCTGCATGTGACTTTGCCCAGTTGGTTTTTTTGCATTTTCCTGGGTCTCCTACGTCGAGTGCAAGCAAGAAGGCTGGGCCTGCATAGCCCATATTTCTTTCTTGTCCTAATTTTTAGAACAGCTGGAAGCTGAGGCTTCTCTTCATCTTCTTCATCATCAGACTGGTGGCCCCACTGATCTTCTTCCTCTTCATCATCACAGAGGTGTGGTGCAGCAGCTGTTTTTCTTCAATGGTGCTGGCTGGAGGCATTTGGACTTGGTGTTGGAGTTGCGGCCCCTGTCCCTCACGCTGGGGGTGCCTGTGCGCTCGAACGAATGAGTAATACTGAGGACAAGGACAGAGTGGCAGTGCAGCGGCCGCCACGTGCGCCACCAGCACCTCAAGGTTTGCTACCTCCAGTACAGCGGGCACAGCAGCTTCCAGGTGGTCAGGCAGACCCTCAAGGTCCTCTACTTCCTGCGCAGCCTGCGGCAGCACCCGTTGTTCAACAGATCCTTCCCGTTATGGCTCAGGTACGTGCACAGGCGGCTCTGCACCCCATCCCGGAGTTTGATGTATCGGGCCCACCTTCCAGCCTGGGGCCCAGATGGAGGAGGTGGGTGGACCACCTGGACATGTACTTTCGGGCTGCCCAGGTGGTAGATGATGTTACCCGGCTGGCAACCATGCTGTACTCGGCAGGTCCATCTGTCCAAGAGACATTTGAATCGCTCCCGCCAGGGGATGGATCCGATGATCAGGCGAAGGCCGCTCTGCAGGCCTACTTCCTGCATCTCGCCAATGCGGATTATGAACGTTTTGTCATGCTCTCTGCCAAAAAGAAAGACGATGAGACTCTGGACACTTTCTATGGGCGCCTAAGGCGTCTCTCGCTGGCCTGCGCTTGGGGTGATGCGGAGGACATGATCAGGACGATGCTGATCCAGGCTTGCAAATTAAGGCGCCAGGTGCTTAGGGAGCCTGGAATTACACTTCAGCGCATCCTTGAACTGGGGAGGTGCCATGAGGTTTCGAAGGCGAGGGCTGCGAGAATGGAGGCAGGGTCGCGCCCCGTCAAGACCGAAGAGGTATGTGCGTTGTGGAGAGTTGGCAGGGGCACCCGAAGACCTGGCGGCAGTCCCCGGGATCGAGCGGTAGGGCAGGAGAAATCTGCCAAATATGTGGGTATGATCTGCCCCACCCTGCTGAGTGCCATGCGGCTGGAAAGACCCGTGGACGGTGTGGGATGCGGGATCATTCCCGAGGGTATGCAAAGCCGCAATGCCAGTATTGGTACCGAGGGGCCCGGGACGGTCCAGTCTCAATCGCCAGGGTCGACCATCCAACGTCGCTCAGGTGGACCAGACTGAGGAGGATGCCCAGGTGGAGGAGGCTGAAGAAGAGGAGGAAGAGAATATCTTTTTTGTCTCAAGTGTGGGGATCCTGAGAAGTAAGAACAGGAGACAGCCTTGGTGCGTGGTTGAGGTGAACCGATCTCCAATCCCCGTCCTTGTGGACGCTGGGGCGTCGGTGAATGTAATGGCTCGTGGACACTATGATGTAATGGCTTGTATACACTATGATGCCATGAACCAGCCCCCCAAACTGGCTTCTCCCAAGGCCCGCATTTTTGCCTTCAGTGGTGTTGACCCCATCCCTCTATCACACTGCTCAGTTGTGCTGCTGCAGAGGCCCTTGGCATCGTCAGCTTCGCATACTCTGTCTATTTGGAGGACATTAATGACTTGCTCGAAAAGTATGCTGCGCTGTTCAAGGGGATCGGGCAGATGGCCGGTGGCCCAGTGAGGTTACACATTGATGAGTCGGTGCAGCCCATTGCCCTGAAACATCGAAGGGTGCAGTTCTACCTCTGAACTTGTCAGCAAGGAACTGGACAATTTGGTCAATCTTGACATTATAGAAAAGGTGGAAGGCCCGACACCCTGGGTGTCCCCGATAGTGGTGGCACGGAAGCCTAAACAACCCGATGCTGTGAGAATCTGCGTCGACATGAGGCTCCCGAACAAGGCCATTAAGAGTGAGAGAGGTACCTCGCCCCGACGATTGACGACATCATTGCAGAGGTACAGGGCGCTCGTTTCTTTTCGAAACTGGACCTTCGGGCGGGCTATCACCAGGTTGTCCTCCACCCCGAGTCGAGGTACATTACCACCTTCACGACACACCAAGGGCTATACCACTACAAGAGACTAAGCTTTGGTGTGTCCTCGGCAGTGGAGGTGTTCCAGAACATTATTCGGGGCGACCTGGCTGATCTACAGGTTTGAACATAAGCAACGACATCCTGGTGTTTGCCAGAACGGAGGTAGACCATCTGAGGCGATTGGCGAAGACGTTCGGAAGACTGCAGTCCTTGGGACTCACTCTCCACAAAGAGAAGTGTGAATTTCTCTGACCATCGATAGAATTCTTTGGTTTTATATTCAAAGAAGGGGCAGTGTCTCCTGACCCCCGGAAGGTGCAGGACATAAAGAAGGCGCAGCCTTCGGAGTTTGTATCCGAGGTGCGAAGCTTCCTAGGCATGGTCACATACTGTGGACGATTCATTAAAAATCTGGCCTCCAGATCGGAACCGCTCAGGGCACTGACCAGGAAGGATGTCATCTGGAACTGGGGCCATCTAGAACAGGCGGCTTTTGATGACATAAAGGGTTCCCTAGCGGCTGAAGACACCATGTCCTTCTTCAATCCCGCGCTGCCTTCGGAGATCATCGTCGACGCCAGCCCATTCGGCCTGTGCGCGGTGCTAACAACAAATTGACAATGGTGGGGGCGTCCGCCCTGTGGCATATGCCAGCAAGGCCCTGTCCGATGCGGAGAGTGATACTCACAGATCGAGCGTGAGGCGCTGGCAGTACTGTGGGGATGCCGGCACTTCAGCCTCACCATCCTTGGACGCCCGGTGATGATGGTGACAGACCACAAGCCGCTGCTTCCCATCCTAGCAGGGTCGTCATCCAAGCCACTGGCACGCATTGAGCGGTGGATGCTCGCCCTTTTGGAGTATGGCCAGGGGCGAACAACACTGCAGACTATCTCTCCAGACACCCTAGGGAGTACGCAGGCGAAGTCCAGGATGCCTGCGCAGAAGAAGCAGAAGAGCACTTCCGGGTGGTGGTGGAGGCTGCCACGCCAAACACTATGCCTCTCCAGGAGTTGGAGGCAGCTGCAGCGCATGATGAGTGCTTCCAGATCCTAAGACACTCGATGCAACAGGGCTCCTGGAAGTCGGTGCTGGAGGCTCTGGCGGGGCGCACCCAGGATGCCAGGACCGAACTTGAGCAACTATGGAAAGTCTGGGAGGAGTTATCGTTCTCGACATCTGGCCTTCTGCTCCGCAGAGATCGGATTGTGGTCCCCCAGTCGAAGGTGGGCGAGGTGATCGCTTTGGCTCACCGGGGTCATTAGGGTGCTGCCAAGACCAAGGCACGCCTACGGCTGAAGGTGTGGTTCCCCAAGCTAGAACGCAAGGTGGATGACTTTGTGGCGGCCTGTGTTTGGTGCCAGGCAGCATCTCCCCTGCAGCGGGAACCTGCACTAGAGACAATGCCGAGGGGGACGCGTCCTTGGGAAATCGTTCATGCGGACTTTGGATCCACCACTATGGGCACCCATTTCCTAGTTCTGGTTGACGAGTACTCTAGATACCCCGAGGTGGAGTTTGTGGACTCTGTGGCATTTGAGCACGTCATGGTGGCCGTGGAAAAGGTGTTTGCGGCCCATGGCTTCCCATGCACGCTGTACTCGGACAACGGGGCGCCATTCCAGACCGAACGCTTCTCTGAGCTGATGGAGAGCTATGGGGTGGTGCACAGGAAAATCATGCCCCTCGGCCCCGGGCCAATGGCGAAGCGGAACGGCTCATGAGGACTCTAAATAAGACCTTTAGAATTGATCAGGGGCAGTCACTCCAGAGAGCCCTGTGCCAGTTTCTGAGGGTGTACCGCACCACGCCACATGCATCCACTGGAGTGGCCCGGCTGAGGCATTTTTCAAGCGGTGTCCTCGGGGTTTGCTACCGGAGGTATTAGAGAAAGAACCTGGGGTGATCAATGACCAACAGGTCGAGATGGACCGGCGGCTGAAGATCGAGCAAGAGAATGCTCAGAGAGGGCTTCGCCCGCAGAGGCTGGAGCCTGGCGATGAGGTCCTCATTCGGAATAGCCATCCCCATGGGAAGCTCTCCCTACCCTATAAACCGGAACCGCTGGATGTCGTCGCGGTCCAGGGATCCATGGGGACTGCATCGGACGGATGGTCGGCGGTAACTCGAAATGTGAGTTTCTTCAAGAAACTGCGGGATCCAAGAACTGATCCACCTCCTGATCCAGACCCAGGAGAGATCTCTGAAGACGAAAGGGAAACACCCTGCCTGCCTGAGTCCCCGGCCCGGGCCATGCTCCTGAACAGATCACCTGTGCCGGAGGTGAGCAGGAGGTACCCCCAGAGGGCTGGGCGAGGGAAACCTGCTCACCTCAGCGATTACGTGCTGTGTCACCTGGCTGTTTGTCCGGAGGATGAGGACTGTTAAGTAAGGGGACCCGGGTAGATGTCAATAAAGGGGTGTTTTGAACATGGGGTTTTCGTAAAGTGTTAAGGACTCATTTTGGTTTGCAGTGTCTAGTGTTAGTATTGTTATTGTTCTCCTGGAAAAAGGAGGAGTGTGGCGCTGCCCGATGACTGGGCGCGCACGCGGCGGCGTGATGTTGCACACCGCCGCGTGCAACATAAATAAACGGGGCGTTCCTGGCCGCGACGGAGCGACCGTGAAGCCCGAACCGAGAGGACGTCTCTGGCTGAGTCCTTCGGGGTTGGGGGCTTACGGAAGGCGCTGGGGGGTCCCGACGAACCCCCAACACCCACTGTGCCCTACTGCAGCCTGAATCAAGCTGCGAGTGCTTCCCGCTCCCTGCAGGATCTGAACAGCTGTGGGGTGATGGGGCGAGTGTGGGGGTCATCATCTGAGCCGAGTCTGTACTCAAGTGTGCTGCACCTGTTTGCTGTGTGCTGCACTGCATCTCACAAGCATTTTTTTGCAGTTTTTTTCTTTGGAAAAACCCAGTGTCAGCATGACATTGGTACGCTTGACCCATATTACCTCATATTCACATACATAAATAAACTACCTCCCACTAAGTGTCTCAAATTGCCACTCATGGCTAGCAAACCCTAAAAGCCTGTACTGGGCATTTTACAGTGCATTTTACAACTGCTAACTCTTTTTGCTTTTGCCTTGCTTTGCTCTTTTCTGGGAGAAGGGCTGAAGAGAGGGTGAGAAAGTAAGCAGCCTGCTGGTAGCCCCACACAAAAGGCAGTTATCGTGTGAGGTGGGGTGCAAGTAGAACAGGTGTACATTGAGACTTCCTGTAGCTTTCACTCCCCTTACTGCCTAATTTCCCACAAGGTGTTGCCCAAGGGATTGGTATAGCTCTTAAAGTCTCTTTACTTTTGGCTGGGATTCAGGGCAGAGCATCCTGATCTAATTACTGGCATTTATTTGGACCTGGCAGCAGGACGTATTTGGACCTGGCAGCAGGACCACTCCTTTGTTTAAACCAGGGCCCTTGCTATGGATCGGTTGTTTGATGATGGCTGCAGCCTGAGAAGCAATAGAAAAAAAAGGACGAAACAACGAAAACTTGCCAATGACCAACATTCACATGAGCTACACAGACACATGAACCGGAATGTAGCAGCGAGCCCTCCAAAAAAGAACTGTGTCGTGAACTTAAATGCAGAGGAGAGCTCAAATGAGCAGGGCCCACCCGTGATAGAAGATACGAATGACCCAAACATGGGAAAAATAGCTTCCAACACTAACAAACGACATCAACAATCAACAGTTACAACAATCACAGCTATCACAGCCCAGGTCCATGCCCGAGCCCACAGCACCCATAGTGTGCCACTGGAAACCATTGATAACGAATGGTTGGAATTAAGGGACACAATGGGCCCATGTCCCGACTTTGGTCTTGGCTGACAGCATTTGGATCGGAATCAATCGCACGATGAGCAGGTTGGTGGCGTAGTGTCTTCCCTAATAGAGCAACCTTCAACTGCCACAATACCAAGCTCTGCCAATACCCAAAACAATACCTACCAAGGTGAGGTAGGGGAGGCGTGGGAGGTCGGGCACTTAAGGGATATGGCCGTCCTTCCACCTATAACATTCTCACCACTGGCTAAACAGTGCAAGATAAACACATTAGAAATGACGGACAGAACTCAGAATAAACTAACCACATACTTTGATATAGTCTCTGTAAAAACTAAAAGAAGCTGCATCCATAGTAAAGAAGAGTTCTCAGATGCGGAACTACTAGTGTGCCCGATGGAGGAAATGGAGATGGGGGGGGTTGCTCCAAAGTGATTACACCTCCTACAATAGCATTAAGCAAGTCCCAAGTCCAGCCAGGAGCACCTGCTCCAACTGATAGAGTGCAAGCCACCCTGCACCCCCCAACTAGTACCCCAGAACAAATGGCAAAAAAGGGGTGCTGCACTTACAAACAAGCCTGCTTGAAAACAGACTAACCACAGACATCCAGCACACTGAGAGAATGCTCCAGGAAGTTGTCTCAGGGGGGGTGCACCCACATCTCTGACGAGCTGCTGGCATGGACAATGGATGTTGGTCATAAAAAAACAACTGACTCTTTCGGTGACCTGGAAAAAAAAAAACACTATTGGAGGCAGGCTCACCAGATAAAAACAGAGACAAGGAGGCAAAAACAAAATAACATTAACTCTCATTAACTACTAACTCCTCTGTGTCAGAAGAACACTCTCTGAGACCTAGAAGAAGGCAGATGGAGGCTCTTAAATATGCAACAATTTCAGAGAATTTTAACATCATGCCCCCGCTCACAAGATCCCTGCCCCCTAATTTACAGCTGTATGAAGCCATAAATAATACCATGAAGGACTAGGCTACCCTGATTGCCATGTTGCACACAACAATGATTTATGTAGAAGGATTTCACACAGCTACACAAGCAAGAAATGAACTTGTAACTGTAATGATAGCTCCAGACAATCTTATAAAGGAAACAGCAGGTATCCAGGTACATTCGACAATGGCAACAAACAGTGATGGCCCAGAGGAGGTAAGGCTCGAAAAAGCCGGCACCTACAGACAATTTGGTCTGAGGATGCATAGACCAAATATTAACCCAAATCCAGAGGAACCCACTGCCAACTTGAAGTCCAAGATATCATCCAACCGGGCAGAGCCCCACTGATGTCTTGGATCCAAAATGAGAACGCCAGACAGGAAGAAGAACTGGTGGTTACACACCTGGATCCAGATGCGGAGACCAGCAATAGACATTCAGGGGGGTGTGATGTGGTGCACGTGTCACAAGCTGAGATTGATCAAAGAGCCCCAGAAACGTTTCAAAGCTATCATTCTTGCAAAAGAAAAAGGCAAGGGCTGAAACAAAGGACAAGGAAACTAACAAATCAAAAGCTACTGATGAAGATGAAATCAAATGTCTCAAGAAAATTCTTGAGAAATGTAACTGTTCCACTTTCACGGACACCCTCGTCCATCCAGTGAAGACGCCAAAGAACGCCCAAGTCGTGGCCGAGGAAATCACTGAAATATACCCCAATTTGAGCACAGGGAAAGGTGTCCGGGGGCACGTAACTATGGACGATCTGCTGAATCTATCCATCTATACGGTGGACCCAGAAGAAGACCTCCAAGAAAGCTTTGCTAATACACCACTTAGATCACTTAAGAGAATAGATGAACAATGAAAATCAGTCAGTAAAACATTACAAAACCTAGATAGCAAAAATGATATTTGCAAATAGAAAAACCAGCACATTACTCTTGGGGAAAATGGGGATTAGGGTGTTAGCCAATTATTCTGCAAAGCTAGCCTCTTTGTCCCCCTAAAAAATACCCAAAGTGTATTACTCTGGCTCAGAAACGTCTGAGAGCAGACGAAAAATGGAACACAAATATTAGATTATCTGAAATCACAGACAAGGAAAAAAACCCAAGCAGAAGTGAAAGTTAATTAACCTACATCAGTAAACCTCTATAAACACATTCGGAGTAGTCAAACAGAAAACTAGAGACCACAACCTCTTAAGCATAAACTGATTACAGGACAACGAACAACGCTCTCTAAATACAAATGATAACACAGCCCCAAACAACAATGTCACGTTCAAGCATAGTACACATTGCTCAGCAAAGGGGAAGCTGATGCTATCACACACAAAAGCCTCTATGAATGCCACATGGATGGCGGAAGCACTGACAATAAACACAAACCGTTAGCTCATGTACCAATCATTGCCACAATACATAGCATTTTCATCCTGGAGCACAAGGGGCCATAATCACATATTCAACAAAAGTGATTTCAAATTCGAAGACTTGCTATGGTTCCAGGAAACCTCGCTATGTTCTACTCCTTTTCTATATGGATTTGCAACAGTTTTGAATCCAGCTATAAAGGGTCTGAGAGGGAGAACCTCCTCAGGGATATTGGTTGCCTTAAAAATAGACATTGTGTTATTTGTGGCAAAGTGGGAACACAGAAACCCCTTTTTACAAACCCTGGAACTTAAATGGGACCTTAAACTCTTTCTGAGACTGAGGTCAAGACTAATAATTAATCTCTACTGGAATCCATAGGCAATTAATGAGGATGCCTTCACCAATGGAGTGCGGGAACTTATAGACTCAGCCTGTTCATGGCTAGACACCTGTTCCATTATCTTGTGTCGAGACCCAAAGTTATCATGCAACCTACCAAGGCCCGACCCAAAGACTGGAACTTGGTATCCACATTCCCCAGTGGAAGAGAGAGGGTAGAGGTGGTTGCAACTGATGGAGGAACGGGACCTTCACATATTGAACGGATATTCGCGGGTGACATGCCCAGCAAACCAACTTGGCAAAGAGGCTCCCAATCACCAACTTTGAACTATGTCTTCCTGTCAGGCAGTATACTTCAATCTATAAACACATTCGGAGTAGTCAAAGAGAAAACTAGAGACCACAACCTCTTAAGCTTAAACTGATTACAGGAAAAGAGACCAAAAAGCAAGTTTACATAACCAAGGTTGACATAAACAAGGGGGAAAACCGGCTACGAGGGAATAAATAATTGAAGAGCTGATCTCCGAAATGAGCTCCAGTCAGTTGCATGAGCAGATCATACATACATAGAGACTGTAAATTATGTATTGATCTTACAAAATGAGCAGGGGGAAATAGACAGCTCGAATACTGCTACTGATACGATGCAACAATTGTCTTAGACCGGAAACTACTAAGAAGGGAGCTGAGACACAAGACAAAAAATCTCCCTTCGAGTGAACTTCTGAGTTAAGTCAAATTAAGGAAACACTATAAAGAAAACTGGTTACTCAAATATGAAGCTATCATGCTGCACAGAGAAGCTGAATCCATGCTTAATTTCATATGCAATTATAATACAAAACAGATTTGAGTTCTGATTAACAGCATGGAGGCACACAAGCATTATAAGTCATCGAGGATGAAAAATGTATTAAATACTTTCATACCCTCTTCTTGGCAAAACAAGATTGTCTGGAAGCAGCCCCAGGGTGTTCGACCCACAGACCCTCGAACATACTGGAAAGAGAGGACACTATGATGTGGATTAGAAGGGCAAGTTCTTCAAGAGCCCCTGGGCCTCATGGGCTCACAAACGCAACACTGAAGGAACACCTGCAGAAGTGGGCTGGCTTTAAGTTTCTACTTTTCATGCAGATCTTAAAGCAAAGGACGGTACAACCATCTTGAAAGTTGTCAATAATAATCCCAACATTCAAGAAGGGTAATAGGGCCGACCCAAAAAACTACCAGACTATTGCCCTCCTGGAAGTTATTGGAAAGATCTTTGCATCAATGGTGCTACAGATCCTGATGGAATGGTCAAAAAATCTGGCATATCTGGCATGTTCCAGACTGGATTTTACAAAGGGGCCAGGAACAAATTATACCATCTTCATCCTTAACCTTTTAAATGGCAGGGATTTGATGAAAAGATAAAAATCTACCTATGCTTTATAGAACTTGCACAGTCATTTGAGACCATCAACTGGAACCTTTATTTCATTAAATCTGGAGAGAACGCGCTGCCCTGGTGACATCTTAGAGTCCATAACATATGTTATATACCAAAACCTCAATAAGAGTCTGACTAAATGGGGCAGGTATTCTGTCAGGGGAGATATCAACAGTCAAGGGCCTGAAACAGTGGTGTTGTTTTGGTGCCTGCTCTATTCAATCTTTTTTTTTTATCTGACTTGGTGGCCACATTAGAAAAAAGCTAGGTGCTTCCCCATAGGTATAGGAGGAAAGCCGATAAATAGGCTGTTATACGCAGATGACTTGGTCCTCTTGCACCAAACAGCCATCAGACTTGAACGACAAATTACCTAACTGTTGGCTTACGTTACAGAGAATGGCCTGGTGATCAACCTCCTCAAAATCAAAGTACTGATCCTGGAACCGGCCCAGGGAAGGAAGGGCAAACCCTACCCATGGTTCTTGGATGGCGAGTTTTTGGAACATGTGAAAGTCTTCTGTTATCTGGGCTTACAGATCAACAGCAGCAGGGTTGATATGCCGACGTAAAACGCTCTGAAACAGAAGATAAAGAACGTATCATCACAAGGTAGAAAGCTATGTTTCCAGCTACCAATGATACAATTTTACAAACTGAAGGTGGTGGCAGCAGTGACATATGGGGCAGAAACTGCTGTATTCCTCCCTGGAACAATCCGGTCGACTTTAGAAGGATTATTTTGGAAAACGGAACTGGGCATGCTGAAATGTACTCCAATCCAAGTAATATGACTGGAACTAGGCTTGGTGTCTCTGTATCGAATGATGTGATGGAAAAGCCTGTACATTTATCCAAAGTGCATTGAAGACAGTCAAAGTCCGCTGTACCATCTGTTAAAAATGGCTTTGAACACAAACAAGGATGTGATTCTCGTAGAATGGAACAAGGCTTGTAAGCACTTACTATCGGAGCTAGATACCACGAAAAAAGATCGACAATGCTTTCCTGACAAGGTAAAAATTAAAGTTTGGAGAACGGATAGGATTGTAAAAACAAAGAAATATCGAGGCTGAGTACCAAAAAAGGAAATACACCAAACACGAGCTCTAAAGATTCACAGATGTTTTATTCTGCACAGTTTACAAAGAAACATAGATACAGATAGCTATCTGACTCTCAATACCCCGCAAAGAGTTCCAGCCCGTCAAAGAGAGGAGAGATAGTGCTGGACATCAAAACATTGGTCTTTTTACACAATTTGTGCAATATTGTCCAGCTCCTCTACATGTTAATAATCTGCAGTCTAGAGTTTGTGCCTAGTTCACATACATCTTATACAATAATATGCAGAGGGATTACATGAGTTTGCATTTCCTTCAAGTTACAATGGTGATGTATATTCTTGGATCCCGCGGTAAGCCTTAGTCTATATCCCTTCACAATGTAGTTCAGCCTGTGTCCATGCTTAGCGTTTGCACTTCATTGTCGCCGATGTGTATTCGTGGATGAGGCTTGTTAGCGCAGACAATGTTAGGACAACAGTTCATACATAGTACAAGGTCTCATTACCTAGACTAAACAGTCAGCTCTTGGACAGTCTAACCATTAACAGAACTCAAAGGTTGGGAGGCTTGGTTGCAAGTTAGAAACACAGTCCACCATTTTAGAACAGAGAATGTACAAACAGAAATCAAAATGGCAGATGATTCTAAAATGGCGATAAAGTCGATCCAATGGATGCAAACGGAACTTTGCAACGCGGTTTTCTTTGCAGAGCGACTAGGCTTAGGCCAATATAAATCAAAAGGAGGCACTAATATGATTCCCGTTTAACAAACCCTCCTTTTGCCTAAGCCAAGTGATAAACTAAAAACTAGTCTCCTTTACGGGTGACTCAACGTTTTAATGTCCATACAACCTGAATCACATTCGTCAGATATATCAATCGCCATAAGATCTGCAGTGGAAATTTCCTTCATCACAAATCCATTATTCATTCTTTCCGGTGCGTGTACCTTTGGCCCTAACTTTCCCATAGTCTGTGCACAACATCCCCCTAACATTGAACATATGGCAGGAAGACATTGTATACAACAACAACAGGACAACAGAATACCCAGAATTATCAATAAGCCCGAGAGAAGGTTCCATCCCCATGAGCGTAAGAAGTCCCAGAACCAAGTACTAAGATCCCAATTTCCCTCGGGAACATGCACTTCTGAACTTAGAACATGCAGATTTTGTATTGCCTTACAGATAGTCAGGGAGGAATCTGGTGCAAAAACTCAGCAAGCGGACCCCACTAATTTGCATACTCCACCACGCTCAGCCAAGATGACGTCTAATACCATCCGGTTTTGTAGCGCCACTAATCTGATTGATTTCTGCTCTAGAGTCATGTTATAGAGTACGTCAGTGGTCCAGTTGATGGTTTTCTCCAGTACTCTCGCTAGTCTCCTAATATCCTCAGAATTCATAATTGCCCCCCAAAAAGGTACAAAGGATTGTGCTACATCGCCCAGAACTTGTGACGAAGTATCGCCATTCTCATCCCGCCTCGGACGAGCCCTAGAGATTTCAATGGTACTAGCTACAAATACCCCTGGAAGCAGAATTCCCAAATAACAAGTTCCCTGCCAATCCCTAGGTAGCCATGGATAAGCTTCATTACCGCAAACAAAGTAGACAGGTTTGCCTGCATACAAAGTTCTGTCCTCACTGGTCAAGTTTGCAACATTGGTGCAACCCTCGAAATCGCCCATTGAGTGAGTACTATTCCTTTGCATGCAGAAAGAAACTACGTTGGGGTTATGGTTAACAGTATAAGAAGGTGGTTTGGCATCCAAATTGCCTATAGGAGCCATCTTAAAGGAGATCAAAGATTGAAAAGGTTGGGACAGTCTATCAGAATGCCTAATAGAAGCAACATTAAGCTTGCTCCTATTTGCGAAGAGTGAGCATCCCAGAGGTGTTAGGACTCGCCTTTCGAACTCGTTCAAATTTGTCCCATCAAAGTTCCCCGAGATGCTATCATTCCATTGGCCAAAGAATAGTGCATGCAGAGAAGCGTAACATGCAGTAGTTAAAGGCAAAGGA
Source organism: Ambystoma mexicanum (assembly GCA_002915635.3). Classification (NCBI taxonomy): domain Eukaryota; kingdom Metazoa; phylum Chordata; class Amphibia; order Caudata; family Ambystomatidae; genus Ambystoma; species Ambystoma mexicanum. The sequence continues at coordinate 836,572,714 of CM030321.1, read as the reverse complement.
TGAATATACAATCCCAACCCTTTTTCCCCATATTGCGGTAAATGAGAGCAAATCCAGCAGTTAGTTCTGTTCAAAATGGTATGAGTTGCGTTCATTATTAACAGTAAAGTATTATTATGATAGCTCTGTCTATGTTGAGAGTCTCTAGGAGATATAGTGTGCAGGTGCACAAAAGGTATAGATACGGTAGGAACATTCTCAGTAGGCAGGAATGTGTCTAGTGGGCATACTTCTCCCATATACCAAAATCCTAAGGCAGCTAATACTATGAAACTGGTTAACACAATTGCAAGAAAACAATACGTCTTGAAAGACCATGTATTTGATCGTCCATTGTCTTTGTTGGCCACACACGCCATTGTCTGTACCGCACGAGTAGGGTCGATAACAGGCATTGTTCCAAGCTCTACACCGATAAGTTCCTGTGAAAATCTCTGTAGTCCATTTGCTGGTGATCTCCTGATCACACCTTTTCTTAGTCTTTCCCAATCCCCAGCTACCTACTTTCCTTCAGATGCAAAAGATGTGGCAAAGGACAAGCTCTGTGATTATTTTCATGTGGGCACAGCTGAACTGTGCAGTAAGTCTTGCTCCGTGGACGCAGATTGTACCTTATGACTCCTGGTACAGTGTGATCTGCGAACAGTGCGTTATTGCTTCCTGATGGATGTGATGCATTTGCAGCAGAACCAAACACAGGTGCAAAAGGATCTGCAGGAGAGTGTGGAGAGGAACAGCAGTTTCCCCAGGTCCCCGCGGGCTCAGGGAGCATATCTGAAGCACTCTCAGTACTGCTCAATGCTGGGAGATCGCTGGGAACAAAGCAAGTAAATTTCTCCTTATCTTCTTCGTTGTGTGGCAAAGGGAAAGGTATCCTCTTGACATGCGAAGCGTGGATCCAGTGTTCTTTTTCCAGCTACTCATACGGCAGTCTTTGTGGACAGGAGGACCTGGTAGTGCCCTCTGCACCTCGATGTGAGACAGGATGCTCTCTCGAATGCTTTGGTCAACACCCAGTCACCAGGTCGGATGCTGTGACCCGGCCCCTCGTATTTGGCTGGGAGGGCTTCTCACACCTGTTGATTAATCAAATACAAATTTTGAGTTAACCGGTCACAGTATTCTGAAAGAAGTATGTGCTCTATATCCCTCAAAGCCCTAGGTTCAGGAAGATTCCAAATGTTAGCTGGCCTGCCCATTACCAATTCCTACGGGAAGAGCCCAATCCTAGTCTGTGGGGTCGTTCGCATTGAGAGTAACACTATCGGTAAGGTGTCCGGCCATTTCAAATTGGTGCCGGTACACGTCTTTGCAAGCTTGTTCTTTAAAATTGTATTGTGTCGCTCTACCAATCCAGCACTCTGATAAAGAAGCGATAAAATGTGGACCATTGTCCGACCAGATGACCCTCGGCAAACCAAACCTAGGAAAATATGCCTTAAGCATGGTTTTCGCCGTTGTCATTGCTGTGGCATCTTTTACAGGGAAGGCATCCACCCATTTACTGAAAGCACAAATAACTACCAAGACATATTTGAGGTTATTGCAACGCTCCATTTCAATAAAGTCAAAGTGAATCACCTCGAAAGGGACGGAAAGTGGACCAAAACTACCCCTTGGTGTGTATGTACCCTTCCCCATATTGAGCTGTAGACAGACCATGCAACTCTGGACAAAACGCTCAGCAGTTTTCAGGATGTTAACATTTACCCAGACAGTTTCTAACATTTTGCAAATTTTCCTAGCGCATATGTAAGTGCGACCAAAAGCCATTGAAACCATCATAGTGATGTACACGTCTGGCAGCACCCATTTTCCCTCTAGGTTAACCACCCAACACCCATCATAATCAAACCACGCCAAGCCCTCAGCCCATTGCTTAGTTTCCTCTAGAGTGGCATCGGCTTGGCTATTCTTTATGGAATCAATTCCTTCGTCTATAGTACAGATGTTTGTGGCTTCCCTTGTAGTATACATAGCTGAATAGAGATCAGTCTGTTTGGCTATCTGGTCAGCAAAAGCGTTCCCTTTTCCTACATCATCTATCATTTTCTGATGTGCCGCGCATTTCATAATTGCTAGCTAAGTGGGAAGTGCAAGCGCTGAGAGTAGCTGAACTATCAAGGTGCCATATTGAATCTTCGTTTCATGTGAGGTCAAGAAACCTTGTTCTGCCCAAAGTCTACCGAAGTTGTGAACTACCCCAAAAGCATACTGACTATCATTATATATGTTTACTCTAAGCCCTTCGGAAATTTCACAAGCTCGAGTCAATGTAATAATCTCTGCGGCCTGTGCAGAGTTATGCAAAATTCTTTTGGTTTCCACAATCGTGCTTAGTGTAGTGATGGCATAAGCAGAAGTGCATGTACCATCCAGACGTTTGAAATAGGAGCCATCACAAAACAGCTCCCCTTGTGGATCGTTCAAAGGTGTATCTTTTACATCAATCCTGCCTTTAGTTTCTTGTGCTGTGGTATAAAGGCAGTCATGTGACATTTTGTCACTGCAAGCAGTGTCTTTTGTCACTGCAAGCAGTGTCTTGCGGAAGAGGTAATAATTCAGCGGATTCAGTACACAACACATCTTAATTTTAATATGCGGTGCAAACAAGATTAATTTGTTTCTCGTTAATTGTACGGAAGCGAGATGTTGTGTTTGTGTTCTATTTAATAGAACATCTACAGAGTGAAGTACCAACAAGGTTAAAGCATGGTCTAGAACCATACCCTCGCTCTGTTTTACAGACACAGAAGCAGCAACAGCTCTCAGACATCTCAGCAAAGTGCAAGGGTGGAGGAAAAGTAACTGCACAGCCTATTCTTCCCCCCATGTTCCTGCGTTAACACAGCCAAAGCACATCTATCACGTTCATGCACATACAACTCGAAGGCCTTTTCATAATTTGGTGTGCCCAAAACTGGTGCTGAACGCAATGCAGTCTTGAGCAGATCAAAAGCTTTCTGGTGTTCCAAGTTCCATGGCAATGGCAAAGAAACACCCTTCTTTGTCAGAGCCAACATTGGTTTGATCACTAGTGAGAAGTTCGGGATCCACTGCCTACAGTAAGAAGCCATTCCTATCAAGGCTCTGACTTCCATCTGTGTATTTGGGACAGACATGCTAGAAATTATTTTAATCCGTTCAGGCACCAATCTTCTTCCCTCCTTTGACAGGGGATAGCCTAAATGGGCGACCTCCTGTCGACAATATTGACATTTTTTCAGTGAAGCTTTATGTCCATGCTTTGCTAGGTGAATAAGCAACAACACGGTTCCCTCCTTACAGGCACTTTCTGAATATGCAGCTAAAAGAAGGTCGTCAACATACTGAAGCAATGTACAAGTAGTAGGCAACTCAAGTGTATCAAGCTGCTCTTTCAAAGCCCTACTGTAAATGCTCGGACATTCCGTGTACCCTTGTGGCGCCCGGGTGAATGTAAACGAGCGTCCCCCTAGGGTCAACCCGAACAGGTATCTGCTATCCTTGTGTATAGGAATGCTAAAGAAGGCATTCTTAAGATCTACGACACTAAAATGAGTAGCAGCAGCTGGGATTATCGTTAATATCATTGTCACATCAGGCACAATAGGAAATTGTGGAGCAAAAATCTTGTTGATAGCACGTAAATCAATGATAAAACAGTAAAGGAATTGCATTATCTACTTTCTTATACACCAGTAAAATCGGACTATTGCACAAACTACCTGCAATTTCTTCAATTACCCCACGATGTACAAAATCGGAAACTATACACTTCAAAGCTTGCTCACAATCAAATGAAATCTTATACTGAGGAATACATGGCAACTTTTCTCCTGGTTTCAAAATGATTTTAACAGGCTCAATCTGTAAAATACCAACATCGTTATCGTCAATTGCCCATAAACTCTCCGGAACATCACTAAATTCCAGCAGCAAAGGTCTAGTCAGAAACTGTGAGGCAGAAAATTGCTGTGGTGAAATCGTCAAATGCACTCCATCCGAAGAACAATGAATTACTGCATTTAATTCCTTCAACAGATTCAACCCCAAAAAATTCTCACCACAGTTTGACGTCCAAAGAAACGGACAGTGATCCGTGAATGGACCCAGCAAAAGACAAATCTACCGGACCCACTACAACAGGCAAAGGTGGAGGTACAAGTGGAGCAGCTGGTGGCAGAGGAGTAATAAGAGGTGCAGGAATTACTACGGGAGGAGGAACAACATCAGGAAGAAGTAAAATAAAAGGAATAGGTACATATGGAGGTGGCACAGTGGCACCAGGCCTTTGTTCATTTAAAGGCTTTTCAATCTATTCATCTGACGCATGAAAATCTTTAGATAGGTATATTTTCTGAATGCCAAGTTGAAAAGCCCTGTCCATATTTCTAACTGACTCTGACTGTTTTTGTTGATCATACAATAATGCTTTCTCAGCATTCGACATATGTCGACATGCATGTTTCTCTCTAATTTAAGCTGCTGCATGGCTTCTTTTTTCCATTTTTTGTAATACATCAAATGCTGCAGGTCTAGCTTTTTTTCTTTATCAATTTAGATTCTAAATATTCTATGCGAGAAATCTCAAAGCTACGATTGATTGGCCACTGAAGTTCAGAAGCATGTCTAGTTTGCCTGTTCCAAATATCATTAAATACTTTACTACCAATGCCGTACTTACAGTACATAGTACATGCTAGTGACCCCTCCTGTGGTGCCGCATGGCCAAATTCCAAAGATTGTCTGTCTGAAACAGGCAGATAATTTCACAGGTATATCAGATTTCTGGTGTTACCTGGTCAATAATTGTTGCGCCAAATCAAATATCAGGATACTTAGGAATCGGGGCACGACTCACCTGATCAAAGAACTAAGTGAGGTCTGATCGGATTACTAAGGACAACAAAGGACCCTCGTGTTTGGTGATTTCAGCAAAACTGCTGCCTTGATATATGGACCCTCTTCAAGATGCCGTCTCGGACCGCGTGCTCACCGTCCAGGGATCGGGTCATGCAGTACTGTTGAGATCTCACGTCTCATCCAAGAAGGGGCCACCTTTCTCAGCGTCCGATTCCGTTCTGACAGCCGCGTCAACACTTCAACGAGATGGCACCAATCTTGAGGGTCCCTATTCAGGCGCCATCTGTAAAAACAAGGAAATATCGAGGCTGAGTACCAGAAAAGGAAATACACCAAACACGGGCTATAAAGATTCACAGATATTTTATTCTGCGCAGTTTACAAAGAAACATAGATACAGATAGCTATCTTGCTCTCAACACCCCGCAGTGAGGACCAGCCCGTGAAAGAGAGGAGAGAGAGCGCTGGACATCAAAACATTTGTGTTTTTATACAATTTCTGCAATATTGTCCAGCCCCTCTACATGTTAATAATCTGCAGTCTAGAGTTCGTGCCTAGTTCACATACTACTTATATAATAATATGCAGAAGGAAACATGAGTTTGCATTTCCATCAAGTTAGAATGGTGATGTATATTCTTGGATCCCGCGGTAAGCCTTAGTCTATATTCCTTCACAATGTGTCCTGTGTCCACGCTTGGCGTTTGCACTTCATTGTCACCAATATGTATTCGTGGATGAGGCTTGTTAGCGTAGACAATGCTAGGACAACAATTCATACACAGTACAATGTCTCATTACCTAGTCTAAACAGTCGGCTCTTGGACAGTCTAACCATTAACAGAACTCAAAGGTCGGGAGGCTTGGTTGCAAGTTAGAAACACAGTCCACCATTTTAGAACAGAGAAAGTACGAACAGAAATCAAATTGCCGGATGATTCTAAAATGGCGGCAAAGTCAATCCAAAATCAGAACTTTGAACGCGGTTTTCTTCACAGAGCGACTAGGCTTAGGCAAATATAAATCAAAAGGAGGCACTAATATGATTCCGGTTAAACAGGATACGTACGCATATGGACGGGAACAACTACAAACTATTCTACCACTGCAAACTTGAGATAAGGGCCTATGGATCGGTACAAATATAACTTTCGATATTCCCCAATGGCTATTACAGTGACCAAGGTTTTAGGGTGAGATGTACCTTCTGCCGACAAGGCAGCTACTTGCATCATGATCAAGATCGGGCAGACAGCCTATTGACTACCGACAATGCACAGAAATAAAGGAAAAGGAAACACTAAAAGATTTCCTATTATCCTGCAAGGTATTTCTCTGACTTGAGAACTATGCACATTTGAAGAATGCTTGGCAGTTTTAATAGGCGTTGATAATGTTAATTTGGTATTAGCCACTATAAAGTTTCTGAAAAAGATATTTTAGCTCAATGAATTTAAAAAAATGTTGTATTACCGAATCATGGATTTGATGTGATGCATTTGTGTAACATAGCTAAAAGGTTTGTGATAAATTAAATCCCAAATAACAATAATAATAATAATTTAAAAATGTGAATAGCACCACAGAAAAACGCATCTGGCTATGTGCCAAAATTTAGCATAACATATGTTGTGCAACCACAACTGCTGAGAGCAAAACTTTAAACTTTGTACATTAAAAGAAGAACAAAATGTTCACAAATCTAGATGGGCCTCCAAAGTGAAGGCCAGACAAAGAAAAGGGGACATTCTGTTTGGACCTGTTCAGACCAGGAGGGCCCAGGATCAGAACCCCTACTCCTCAAACATCAGGTAAACTCCCTCTATTATGTTGTTCAACGCTCTCTCCCAACAGCTGTGAGAAACCTGACGGTATTCTCTCACCTATTCCCTCGGGATCTTCGCGAACACCTGAGTGGAGGGTCATGAGGACTTGGGAGAAGGACACTTAAAGGCAAGACATGGTTTTCCCCCATTCCCAATATTACCCCAAACCACAATGCCTCAGCCTGTATGGGGTATTTTCAATCTCACCCCATCTCCCCTGCCCCATTTCCAACACATACTGAGTCGAGGAGGAGGCAACTAAGAGCAGTAAAGATTACCCATAGAAACAACATGGAGAAAGTAAGATACACCTACTATAGAAAGAACTTATGTTGTCCCACTAATAGAGTCAGGCAGGGTCAAGCCTTCAAAAATGACCATTGACACCTGACTCCACTTGACTGTTTTTTCAACTATAAAAGCTGTGGTTTTTCACAAAGAGAGTGAGGTGGGAATGCTGTCCAGAGCCGAGAATCCAAGGAGCAGAGAGCAGCAGGAGTGGAGGCCAGGAGGAGAACAGTGTGGCGAGATGCTGGGCCGGTGTTTGGAATGGGCTGCAGTGTGGCTGGGGAGCCATGCCTCCAAGCAACCGGAGTAATGCAGCCTGTGTTCTGCTGGATGCGTTTGGCAGAATGCTTGTTTTCCTGGGACTTATGCTGATCTCAAGTGTTTGTAAGGAGTAGCTGGTGAGACCCTGACCTCAACCCTGTGCATCCGGAGGGAGCTCTTGCCAATGCGACGCTGCCCGGATAGTGAGAGAGAGAAACTTTGGAGCATGCGTTTGACTGAAGCAGAGTGGGAGAAAGACAGACAGGGTAATTCATAGAATTTCGCAGAAAAGTGTCGCAAGCGGCTGGCGCAGAGTGTCCGCGTGCGATTGACTGTGCCAGGCACGTGCGCTAAAACCGATTTCCGCGCACAGCGTATTCATGGATTTTAGGCTCCCAAACCAGCCGTGGCGCAGAGAATCGCAGCGACCCTGCAGCAGCGCCAGTAACGCCCCCAAGAACGCCCTCGTGCAAGGAAAAGCCATCAAAATCGCTAAATCATCGCAAAGGGCTGCGCTAACCCTGGACCAGTTCACCGGGCTGGCAAACAGCAAACGCCAAGCGGTGAACATGTATTTCAGGGGTGCGCGGGAAGTTCCACACGCGATTGGCCCCGTGCAAGCAGGGTACGTGTATTTCAGGGGTGCGCGGGAAGTTCCACACGCGATTTCAGCAGGGTACGTGTATTTCAGGGGTGCGCGGGAAGTTACACACGCGAATGGGCCAGTGCAAGCAGGGTACGTGTATTCCATGGGTGCGCGGGAAGTTCCACACGCGATTTCATCAGGGTACGTGTATTTCAGGGGTGCGCGGGAAGTTCCACACGCGATTGTCCCAGTGCGAGCAGGGTACGTGTATTTCAGGGGTGCGCGGGAAGTTCCACACGCGATTGGCCCCGTGCAAGCAGGGTACGTGTATTTCAGGGGTGCGCAGGAAGTTCCACACGTGATTTCAGCAGGGTACGTGTATTGCAGGGGTGCGCGGGAAGTTCCACATGCAATTTCAGCAGGGTACGTGTATTCCAGGGGTGCGCGGGAAATTCCACACGCGAATTCAGCAGGGTACGTGTATTTCAGGGGTGCGCGGGAAGTTCCACACGCGAATGGGCCAGTGCGAGCAGGGTACGTGTATTCCATGGGTGCGCGGGAAGTTCCACACGAGATTTCATCAGGGTACGTGTATTTCAGGGGTGCGCGGGAAGTACCACACGCGATTGTCCCAGTGCGAGCAGGGTACGTGTATTTCAGGGGTGCGCGGGAAGTTCCACACGCGATTGGCCCCGTGCAAGCAGGGTACGTGTATTTCTGGGGTGCGCGGGAAGTTCCACACGCGATTGGCCCCGTGCAAGCAGGGTACGTGTATTTCAGGGGTGCGCGGGAAGTTCCACACACGATTTCAGCCTTGTACGTGTATTGCAGGGGTGCGCGGGAAGTTCCACACGCGATTTCAGCAGGGTACGTGTATTCCAGGGGTGCGCGGGAAGTTCCACACGTGAATTCAGCAGGGTACGTGTATTTCAGGGGTGCGCGGGAAGTTCCACACGCGATTTCAGCAGGGTATGTGTATTTCAGGGGTTCTGGGGAGTACTACACGTGAATTGGCCGTGTGGGTCCTCCCAGGTGTACGCTCCACAACCTCCACAGCCCCTGCAGGCAGCCCACACCACGGGGGACTACCCTGCACCCCTGCTCATGTTCCGCAGGCAGCCCATCCACCATGGGCATGCCCACCAGCCAACGCACATGTCACCTTGCACTACTGATCAACTATGCATGTCGCCCACCACCCCACCCCCCAGCACCATGGCACCTCAGCAGGCCCCCACCCATGTCCAACTCATGCTCCCACCACCCCCACCCCCCAGCACAGGGGGCACCTGCCACCAGGCCCACTCATGTCCCCACCACCCCCACCCCCCAGCAACCATGGGCAGCCCCCACCAGGCCCCCACCCATGTCTCCCACCACCCCCACCCCCAGCAGTGCAGGGCACCTCCACCAGGCCCCCACTCATGTCTCCCACCACCCCCACCCCCCAGCAGTGCAGGGGCAGCCTCCACCAGGCCCCCACCCATGTCCCCTATCACCCCCAGCAGTGCAGGGGCACCCTCCACCAGGCCCCCACTCATGTCTCCCACCAACCCCACCCCCAGCCACCAGGGGCAGCCTCCACCAGGCCCCACTCATGTCTCCCACCCCAACCCCCCAGCATCCAGTCTTTTCATGGAGAGACTGCATGTCATCTCGAATGGCTCGTTGACCACGTCAGCCTGCTGGGACAGGTCACCCAGGCCGGATTCCTCTGTCTGATGGGGCTTGCTCCGACCCCCCTCCTCAACTGGACCCCCTACGCGCCAGTCGTCCTCTGTGCCATCTTCCCACCCATCAGTCACCTGGGTGCCCTGTGGATCTGCCTCTGACGGTGGGGCCAGGCTGGTGGAGGAGGCATCCCTGCCACAGTCGGGAGTCGGAGGTCCAGCAGGGGTGGCCACATCAACAACTGCACCCCAGCCGGCGGAGGATGTGCAGGCAGCAGGAGGCAGTGCACGGGCAGAGGCAGAGCAGCAGCAGCAACATGGTGGGGGGGCATGAAGGCTCAGGGCCTTCGACATCGGAGGGGCAGGCAAGGGCCGGAGGGCAGGAGGACCCAGGACAGAGAGTGTCTTCCGTGTGGCAGCGGTTGGGCCACGCCATAGGTGCGGAGCAGCGGCGGACGGAAGAGGTGCGGCTCACAATGGTCAGGGCGGAGAACTCCATGCGGAGGGCCCTGAGGCGGGCCGAGTGCCTCGAGGCAATCCGCAGGGGGTTGGAGGAGGACACGGCGTCGTCCCTGCGGACCCTCGGGGCCATGGAACTGGACCGCCTCCGGGACATCGAACAGGAGTTCGATGATGCCCTGGCCCGGAACACCACGGAGTGAGCCGCTGGACTTGCCCGCCGCCTTTGTATATAGTTCTTTAGTTTTAGGTTTCCTTTGTTTTTTCTTATGATTTGGAGTCGACGGACACTGCTCCACTTTTTGTATATAGTTGCATTTTAGTTAGGGTTTTTTGTAGGTTTCCTTTGTTCAGTTGGGCTCATGGACCCTTGGATGTTTTGTACATAGTTCTTCATTGGATTGATTTTATTTTTCATGTGACTTTGGACTACATTTTTTTGGATTGGGATTTGGTGTTTTTATTTTTTTAACAGACATGCAGCTTATCATTTTTTCATTCCCATTGTAGTTTGTTTCATTTCATTTGCATTCTTATTTTTTTAATACAATTTTGTTTTCATACTTCACTGTGTGGTATCATCTCATTGGTTTCATGCATGTCATGTTGGGTGTTTTCTCATTCAATTGCAACCATTGTGTGTGACGGATATGGGTTCATTAGCTTTATGAACATTGGGGGTGTAACATGTAATTTCCTTTCCATGTGGGTGAATAGTTACTTGGTTGGGCTTTTTGGCTGTGGAGGCTGACCATGACGCACATGATTGGGGATTGTGAGGACCTGGTGGAGGCTGCCCCTGGATGCTGGGGGGGGGGGTGGGAGACATGAGTGGGGGCCTGGTGGAGGGTGCCCCTGCTGGCTGGGGGGTGGGGTGGTGGGAGACATGAGAGGGGGCCTGGTGGAGGGTGCCCCTGCTGGCTGGGGTTGGGGGAGTTTTTGACATGAGTGGGGGCCTGGTGGGGGCTGCCCTGGATGCTGGGGGGTGGGGTGCAGGGGGACATGAGTGGGGGCCTGGTGGTGCTGCCCCTGCACTGCTGGAGGGTGGGGGGTGGGAGACATGAGTGGGGGCCTGGTGGAGGGTGCCCCTGCACTGCTGGGGGGTGGGGGTGGTGGGAGACATGGGTGGGAGCCTGGTGGGGGCTGCCCATGGTTGCTGGGGGTGGGGGTGGTGGGAGACATGGGTGGGAGCCTGGTGGGGGCTGCCCATGGTTGCTGGGGGGTGGGGGTGGTGGGAGACATGAGTGGGGGCCTGGTGGAGGCTGCCCCTGCACTGCTGGGGGTGGGGGTGGTGAGACATGAGTGGGGCCTGGTGGAGGCTGCCCCGGATGCTGGGGTGGGGGTGGTGGGAGACATGGGTGGAGCCGGTGGGGGCTGCCCATGGTTGCTGGGGGTGGGGGTGGTGGGAGACATGAGTGGGGGCCTGGTGGAGGGTGCCCCTGCACTGCTGGGGGGTGGGGTGGTGGGAGACATGCGTGGGGGCCTGGTGGAGGCTGCCCCTGCACTGCTGGGGGGGTGGGGTGGTGGGAGACATGAGTGGGGGCCTGGTGGATGCTGCCCTGCACTGCTGGGGGGTGGGGGTGGTGGCCGACATGAGTGGGGACCTGCTGGGGGCTGCCCATGGTGGCTGGGGGTGGGGTGGTGGGAGACATGAGTGGGGCCTGGTGGGGGCTGCCCATGGTTGCTGGGGGTGGGGGTGGTGGGAGACATGGGTGGGAGCCTGGTGGAGGCTGCCCCTGGTTGCTGGGGGGTGGGGGGGTGGGAGACATGAGTGGGGGCCTGGTGGAGGGTGCCCCTGCTGGCTGGGGGGTGGGGGTGGTGGGAGACATGAGTGGGGACCCTGGTGGAGGCTGCCCCTGCACTGCTGGGGGGTGGGGTGGTGGAAGACATGAGTGGGGCCTGGTGGAGGCTGCCCTGCACTGCCGGGGTGGGGTGGTGGGAGACATGAGTGGGGGCCTGGTGTGGGCTGCCCATGGTGGCTGGGGGGTTGGGGTGGTGGGAGACATGAGTGGGGCCTGGTGGAGGCTGCCCCTGCACTGCTGGGGGTGGGGGTGGTGGGAGACATGAGTGGGGGCCTGGTGGGGCTGCCCATGGTGCTGGGGGGTGGGGGTGGTGGAGACATGAGTGGGGACCTGGTGGAGGCTGCCCTGCACTGCTGGGGTTGGGGGTGGTGGGAGACATGAGTGGGGGCCTGGTGGAGGGTGCCCCTGCTGGCCTGGGGGTGGGGATGGTGGAGACATGAGTGGGGCCTGGTGGAGGCTGCCCCTGCACTGCTGGGGGTGGGGTGGTGGGAGACATGAGTGGGGGCCTGGTGGAGGGTGCCCCTGCTGCCTGGGGGGTGGGGTGGTGGGAGACATGAGTGGGGGCCTGGTGGAGGTGCCCCTGCACTGCCGGGGGTGGGGTGTGGGAGACATGAGTGGGGGCCTGGTGGGGGGCTGCCCATGGTGGCTGGGGGTGGGGAGGGTGGAAGACATGAGTGGGGGCCTGGTGGGGGCTGCCCCTGGATGCTGGGGGGTGGGGGGTGGGAGACATGAGTGGGGGCCTGGTGGAGGGTGCCCCTGCTGGCTGGGGGTGGGGTGGTGGGAGACATGAGTGGGGGCCTGGTGGAGAATGCCCCTGCACTGCTGGGGGTGGGGTGGTGGGAGACATGAGTGGGGGCCTGGTGGAGGCTGCCCCCTGCACTCCTGGGGGGTGGGGTGGTGGGAGACATGAGTGGGGCCTGGTGGGGGCTGCCCATGGTGGCTGGGGGGTGGGGGTGGTGGGAGACATGAGTGGGGGCCTGGTGGGGCTGCCCATGGTGCGCAGGGGGGGGGTGGTGGGAGACATGGTGGGAGCCTGGTGGGCGCTGCCCTGCACTGCTGGGGGTGGGGGTGGTGGGAGACATGAGTGGGGGCTGGTGGGGGCTGCCCATGGTGGCTGGGGGGTGTGGGTGGTGGGAGACATGAGTGGGGGCCTGGTGGAGGCTGCCCCTGGTGGCTGGGGGGTGTGGGTGGTGGGAGACATGAGTGGGGGCCTGGTGGAGGCTGCCCCTGCACTGCTGGGGGTGGGGGTGGTGGGACATCAGTGGGGGCCTGGTCGGGGCTGCCCTGCAGCTGCTGGGGGTGGGGGTGGTGGGAGACATGAGTGGGGCCTGGTGGGGCTGCCCATGGTGGCTGGGGGTGGGGTTGGTGGGAGACATGAGTGGGGGCCTGGTGGAAGGCTGCCCCTGGATGGTGGGGGTGGGGGTGCAGAGGACATGAGTGGGGGCCTGGTGGTGCTGCCCTGCACTGCTGGGGGGTGGGGGTGGGAGACATGAGAGGGGGCCTGGTGGAGGTGCCCCTGCACTGCTGGGGGGTGGGGGTGGTGGGAGACATGAGTGGGGCTGGTGGAGGTGCCCCTGGTGGCTGGGGGGTGGGGGTGGTGGGAGACATGAGTGGGGGCCTGGTGGAGAATGCCCCTGCACTGCTGGGGGTGGGGGTGGTGGGAGACATGAGTGGGGGCCTGGTGGAGGCTGCCCCTGCACTCCTGGGGGGTGGGGTGGTGGGAGACATGAGTGGGGGCCTGGTGGGGGCTGCCCATGGTGGCTGGGGGGTGGGGTGGTGGGAGACATGAGGGGGGCCTGGTGGGGCTGCCCCTGCACTGCTGGGGGGTGGGGGTGTGGAGACATGAGTGGGGGCCTGGTGGGAGGCTGCCCCTGCATGCTGGGGGTGGGGGTGGTGGGAGACATGAGTGGGGGCTGGTGGGGGCTGCCCATGGTGGCTGGGAGGTGTGGGTGGTGGGAGACATGAGTGGGGGCCTGGTGGAGGCTGCCCCTGGTGGCTGGGGGTGTGGGTGGTGGGAGACATGAGTGGGGGCCTGGTCGGGCTGCCCCTGCACTGCTTGGGGGTGGGGGTGGTGGGACATGAGTGGGGGCCTGGTGGGGGCTGCCCATGGTGGCTGGGGGTGGGGTTGGTGGGAGACATGAGTGGGGGCCTGGTGGAGGCTGCCCCTGGTGGTGGGGGGTGGGGTGCAGGGGGACATGAGTGGGGGCCTGGTGGTGCTGCCCCTGCACTGCTGGGTGGTGGGGGTGGGAGACATGAGTGGGGCCTGGTGGAGGGTGCCCCTGCACTGCTGGGGGGTGGGGGTGGTGGGAGACATGAGTGGGGGCCTGGTGGAGGCTGCCCCTGGTGCTGGGGGGTGGGGGTGGTGGGAGACATGAGTGTGGGCCTAGTGGAGGCTGCCACTGCACTGCTGGGGGGTGGGGGTGGTGGGAGACATGAGTGGGGGCCTGGTGGGGCTGCCATGGTGGCTGGGGTGGGGGTGGTGGGGACATGAGTGGGGGCCTGGTGGGGGCTGCCCCTGCATGCTGGGGGTGGGGTGGTGGGAGACATGAGTGGGGGCCTGGTGGAGGGTGCCCCTGCTGGCTGGGGGGTGGGGGTGGTGGGAGACATGAGTGGGGCCTGGTGGAGGCTGCCCCTGCACTGCTGGGGGTGGGGGTGGTGGGAGACATGAGTGGGGGCCTGGTGGAGGCTGCCCCTGCACTGCTGGGGTGTGGGGTGGTGGATACATGAGTGGGGCTGGTGGGGCTGCCCCTGGATGCTGGGGGGGGGGTGGGTGGGAGACATGAGTGGGGGCCTGGTGGAGGGTGCCCCTGCTGGCTGGGGGTGGGGTGGTGGGAGACATGAGTGGGGGCCTGGTGGAGAATGCCCCTGCACTGCTGGGGGGTGGGGTGGTGGGAGACATGAGTGGGGCCTGGTGGAGGTGCCCCTGCACTGCTGGGGGGTGGGGGTGGGAGACATGAGTGGGGGCTTGGTGGGGCTGTGCCCATGGTGGCTGGGGGTGGGGGTGGTGGGAGACATGAGTGGGAGCCTGGTGGGGCTGCCATGGTGCTGGGGGTAGGGGTGTGGGAGACATGGGTGGGAGCCTGGTGGGGGCTGCCCCTGCACTGCTGGGGGGTGGGGGTGTGGGAGACATGAGTGGGGGCCTGGTGGGGCTGCCCATGGTGGCTGGGGGTGGGGGTGGTGGGAGACATGAGTGGGGGCCTGGTGGAGGCTGCCCCTGGTGGCTGGGGGGGGGGTGTTGGAGACATGAGTGGGGGCCTGGTGGAGGCTGCCCCTGCACTGCTGGGGGGTGGGGGTGGTGGGAGAGATGAGTGGGGGCCTGGTGGAGGCTGCCCCTGCACTGCTGGGGGGTGGGGGTGGTGGGAGACATGAGTGGGGGCCTGGTGGGGCTGCCCATGGTGTGCTGGGGTGGGGGGGTGGGAGACATGAGTGGGGGCCTGGTGGAGGCTGCCCCTGGTGCTGGGGGGTGGGGTGGTGGAAGACATGAGTGGGGGCCTAGTGGAGGCTGCCCCTGCACTGCTGGGGGGTGGGGTGGTGGGAGACATGAGTGGGGCCTGGTGGGGCTGCCCATGGTGCCTGGGGGTGGGGTGGTGGTGACATGAGTGGGGGCCTGGTGGAGGCTGCCCCTGGATGCTGGGGGGTGGGGGTGGTGGGAGACATGAGTGGGGGCCTGGTGGGGGCTGCCCCTGGATGCTGGGGGGTGGGGGGGTGGGAGACATGAGTGGGGCCTGGTGGAGGTGCCCCTGCTGGCTGGGGGGTGGGGTGGTGGGAGACATGAGTGGGGGCCTGGTGGAGGCTGCCCCTGCACTGCTGGGGGGTGGGGTGGTGGGAGACATGAGTGGGGGCCTGGTGGAGGCTGCCCCTGCACTGCTGGGGGGTGGGGGTGGTGGGAGACATGAGTGGGGCCTGGTGGGGGCTGCCCATGGTGGCTGGGGGATGGGGGTGGTGGAGACATGAGTGGGGCCTGGTGGGGGCTGCCCATGGTTGCTGGGGGTGGGGTGGTGGGAGCCTGGTGGGGGTGCCCCTGGATGCTGGGGGTGGGGGTGGTGGGAGACATGAGTGGGGGCCTGGTGGAGGCTGCCCCTGGATGCTGGGGGGTGGGGGCGCAGGGGACATGAGTGGGGCCTGGTGGTGCTGCCCCTGCACTGCTGGGGGTGGGGTGGTGGGAGACATGAGTGGGGGCCTGGTGGAGGTGCCCCTGCACTGCTGGGGGTGGGGGTGGTGGGAGACATGAGTGGGGCCTGGTGGAGGGTGCCCCTGCTGGCTGGGGGTGGGGGGTGGGAGACATGAGTGGGGGCTGGTGGAGGGTGCCCCTGGTGTGGGGGGTGGGGGTGGTGGGAGACATGAGTGGGGGCCTGGTGGAGGTGCCCCTGGTGGTGGGGGTGGGGTGGGGGACATGAGTGGGGGCCTGGTGGAGGGTGCCCCTGGTGGCTGGGGGTGGGGGTGGTGGGAGACATGAGTGGGGGCCTGGTGGAGGGTGCCCTGGTGGCTGGGGGGTGGGGGTGGTGGAGACATGAGTGGGGCCTGGTGGAGGCTGCCCTGCATGCTGGGGGTGGGGGTGGTGGGAGACATGAGTGGGGGCCTGGTGGAGGCTGCCCTGCACTGCTGGGGGGTGGGGGTGGTGGGAGACATGAGTGGGGGCTGGTGGAGGCTGCCCCTGCACTGCTGGGGGTGGGGTGGTGGGAGACATGAGTGGGGGCCTGGTGGAGGCTGCCCTGGTGGCTGGGGGTGGGGGTGGTGGGAGACATGAGTGGGGGCCTGGTGGAGGCTGCCCCTGCACTGCTGGGGGTGGGGGTGGGGAGACATGGGTGGGGGCCTGGTGGAGGCTGCCCCTGCCTGGGGGTGGGGTGGTGGGAGACATGAGTGGGGGCCTGGTGGAGGGTGCCCTGGTGGCTGGGGGTGGTGGGAGACATGAGTGGGGGCCTGGTGGAGGGCTGCCCTGGTGGCTGGGGGGTGGGGTGGTGGGAGACATGAGTGGGGCCTGGTGGAGGCTGCCCTGGCGGTGGGGGTGGGGTGGATGGAGACATGAGTGGGGCCTGGTGGAGGGTGCCCTGGTGGCTGGGGGTGGGGGTGTGGAGACATGAGTGGGGGCCTGGTGGAGGCTGCCCCTGCACTGCTGGGGGGTGGGGTGGTGGGAGACATGGGTGGGGGCCTGGTGGAGGGTGCCCCTGGACTGCTGGGGGTGGGGGTGGTGGGAGACATGGGTGGGGGCCTGGTGGAGGCTGCCCCTGCACTGCTGGGGGGTGGGTGTGTGGGAGACATGAGTGGGGGCCTGGTGGAGGCTGCCCTGCACTGCTGGGGGTGGGGGTGGTGGAGACATGAGTGGGGGCCTGGTGGAGGCTGCCCTGGTGGCTGGGGGGTGGGGGTGGTGGGAGACATGAGTGGGGGCTGGTGGAGGGCTGCCCTGCGCTGCTGGGGGTGGGGTGGTGGGAGACATGAGTGGGGGCCTGGTGGAGGGTGCCCCTGGTGCTGGGGGGTGGGGTGGTGGGAGACATGAGTGGGGGCCTGGTGGAGGGTGCCCTGCACTGCTGGGGGGTGGGTGGTGGAGACATGAGTGGGGCCTGGTGGAGGCTGCCCCTGCACTGCTGGGGGGTGGGGTGGTGGGAGACATGAGTGGGGCCTGGTGGAGGCTGCCCCTGCACTGCTGGGGGGTGGGGGTGGTGGGAGACATGAGTGGGGGCCTGGTGGAGGCTGCCCCTGCACTGCTGGGGGGTGGGGGTGGTGGGAGACATGAGTGGGGGCCTGGTGGAGGGCTGCCCTGGTGGCTGGGGGGTGGGGTGGTGGGAGACATGAGTGGGGGCCTGGTGGAGGGTGCCCCTGGTGGCTGGGGGTGGGGGTGGTGGGAGACATGAGTGGGGCCTGGTGGAGGCTGCCCCTGGTGGCTGGGGTGGGGGTGGTGGGAGACATGAGTGGGGCCTGGTGGAGGCTGCCTGGTGGCTGGGGGGGGTGGGACATGAGTGGGGCGCTGGTGGAGGCTGCCCCTGGTGCTGGGGGTGGGGGTGGTGGGAGACATAGTGGGGGCCTGGTGGAGGGCCCTGGTGCTGGGGGTGGGGTGTGGTGACATGAGCAGGTGTGCAGGGTAGTCCCCTGTGGTGTCGCTGCCTGCAGGGGCGTGGAGGTGTACAGGGAATACCTGGAGCACACAGCCAAATCGCGTGTAGAATTTCCCGCGTACCCCTGACATACACGTACCCAGCCAAATCGCGTGTGGAACTTCCCGCGCACCCCTGAAATCACGTACCCGGCCAAATCGCGTGTGGATTCGCGGACCCCTGAAATCCACGTACCAGCCAAATCGCGTGTGAACTTCCGCGCACCTGTATCCGGTACCCGAAATCGCGTGTGGAACTTCCCGCACACCTGAATCCACGTACCCTGCCAAATCGCGTGTGGAACTTCCCGCGCACCCCTGAGATCCACGTACCCAGCCAAATCGCGTGTGGAACTTCCGCGCACCCTGAAATCACGTACCGGCCAAATCGCGTGTGGAATTCCCGCGCACCCCTGAATCCACGTACCCGGCCAAATCGCGTGTGGAACTTCCCGCGCACCCCTGAAATCCACGTACCCGGCCAAATCGCGTGTGAGACTTCCCGCGCACCCCGGTATACACGCACACGTATTTTTTGTCAGCGGGTGTCCGTGTTTGTGGGTACCCTTTGCACGTCATTTGTCCTGGAGGGCCACAGTATGGACATTCATCATGGCTGTATATAGGTGCTATTTGTTGGCGCACCTTTTGGCGCACATTTCTTACAGGCGCAGAGACGCTACCGCCTGCTTTCTTGTGGCGGTCGTGTTTGTGCCTGTGCGCTGGTTTGAGCGTGCGCTTTTTTGCCCTATTCTATTCCATGAATACGTGTTGTAGGCGAGCGTGTGGGCGTTCCGCGCACTTGTGCCCTGTACTTCCACCTGTGACGCCCACATTTGGCAAGTTGTTCCCATTCCGAGTGTTACGCCCGTGTTCCGCCTACTTTTGTTGCGTGCGCCGCGCTATGTGCGATTTTCGCTGTGGCCTGTGCGATTTTCGCTGTGACCTGGCGCACGCAGTTAGATGGCTGTGCGCCAACGTGCGCCGCGCACTTTTTTATCGCACATCCAATGGTTTTCTCGCGCACGGCCTTCCATGAATCGATGTGCGCTGCTTTTCGTGCGATTTTCGCACTTGCACTGCGATTTTCGCAATTCCACTGCGATTCGCACGTTTTTGGCCACTTGCGCTGCGCTAATTATTCCATGAATCGGCTTCAGAGTGGTAAAGTGGCAAAAACCGGAAACTGAGATAAAGTGTACAAAGGACAGAAAAGTGTGAGAGATAAACAGAATAAGAGAACTAGGAAGAAGGAAGTTGCACTAGTGGCACAGAAGTAACGTAAAGTGAATGTGAAGCATTTTGAACGGTGCAAAGAAAGAAAGTGGAATAAAGTCTTTTTAAGAGTGCAGTGAAGAGAGAGCAGTTAAGGGAACCCTCCCTTTAGAATTGGGGCCAGTTAGGCATTACACCAACCTTAGTAAATAAAGGTTTTAAAACGAACATCTTTGAGTCTGTGTCTCTCTTGATACCATGACTTTCTCACACAGCCCATACCCACCATCACCACTCATCTCCAACCACACCGCTCACCAGTATCATCATATAAACCGCATTGCTGTAACCTCACATGAGTCATCATAGATGCAAATAGCACTCAATCATTCACCACTCGTTGAAATGGTGTTTGCAAAAGTCTGCTCAGAAATAAACCATGCAGCAGACATCGCTGACTTCATCACCACACAAAACTTGGATGCCATCTTCATTACCGAGACCTGGAAGACATTCACCCCACAAACATCTGAGATGTCCTCATCCCCAATGGCTACAGCATTCTAGAAATAGAACATTGGAAGAAGATGGATGGAGGCCTCACCATAATTCACAAGGCATCATGGCCATGTACCCAACTGGATGTCTCTGCCATCAGCTCTTTCCAAAACCTCTCTTGACTCTTTGCACTCTCCACAAAAGAGACAGTCATTGTCCATCTGACCTACCGACCACCTATCCCGAGCACCTCCTTTATCAGAGTTTTCAAAGATGTGGTCAACACCATGGTTCTCACGCATGCCAACAACATCTTCCTCAACATATTCAGCATTGCTGGCAACCCAGCCATCAAGTCCACGAGAGAAGATATCCAATGCCTTCTTGGCACTCTAAACCTCACACAGTCCATGAAAGACCCACCTCATAGGAAAGATAATATCCTCAATCTCATCTTTATCTATCACTGCTCTCCAATCCCACTCAACTGGTCGTATCAGGATCTCCCTTTTGACATTAGTCACACAACGCCAGTCATGACTACTCATTGGAAACCCAGCAAACAAACTGTCATATCATTCAAGAAATTTCCAGTGAAAGCTCTCATAGAAGACTTTGCCAACCTCCATCTCATATGGGCCTTTCTACCTCAGTTGAATCAGGAATGCAACTCACTTTTCCAAGAACTCAATTCCATCCTCACAGCCAACATAACCCACTATTCTACAGTGAAACAACGCATCCTCAAAAGCATAACCTTTCCGCACACTGGTACATAAAATAGCTCACTCTCCTCAAAAGACTCACCAGAAAACAAGAAAAGACTTGGTAACAATCCTGTGGAGCCTCAAACTTCACCCTGCTTAAAGGGGACGTTCACTCAGAAATTCTATGGTGTACAGCAATTGCCCATATTAAAAAAATATATTTAAAGATTATTTTTACAAAAAAAATCCTATGAATTTTATTTGGCAAATGAGCTTCAAAGTCCTGATTTTCAATGACTAGGCAGCATCCATTTCCTAAACTGAAGCAGTTTTATGTGTTACAGTTAAACTCTGCTCTCCCAGCAACAATCAAGCAAAAGATTGCTGCCAGAGAGCAGAACATTTCTCAGCAGCATGTCTGGACACATGATAAGGGGAAACTGGCACCCCGCTGATGGAGAGTCCGGCTGCGACAATGCAGTTTTGGCTTGCAGCGTGTTACTGGTGTGGCGGCTACACAGGGACCCTCTGTAATATCCATCAATATGGAGATCTCTATCTGAAACTGCCCTAAAATGATATAAGATGTGTAAGTGGTGTAGTTTTAAAGCTAGTGAGCATGTGGGCAGGGTAATAAAGGATCACTTATGAAGGGTTGGGGCTTAAGGATACTGCATTTTTGTTTTTTTTCTCAAGTATTTTTTTGAGATCCAGATTCCAATGTCAAGTGGCAAAACAAAAAGTAAATACTTCAAAACTAGATTGCTAGTTAGGAGAAGGCAAACATTTTAAGTTATTTTAAATAGCAATCCTGGTTTTTAATATATATTTTTAAAAAATCAGGGATTGCTTCCAGAATTGATTTAAAATGTCATGGAGGGGGGTGTTAAGGGCTTATTTGTGGTTGGGGGTGGTACATTTACATACAAAGCTTTTATTGATTAACCATAATGAAAGAAAAGTGATCAACATAAGTTTGAGACAAGCCAAAGGTTGTTCACCCGATCCTTTTCATGTGTCTTAACAGTTAAGATCTCGATTCACTCCTCTCAGCAGGGAAGGTATCTACATTATCGCAGCTCCCTCTTCTTCATCATACCTAATTAGTAATCCTACCTAAAATCTTATATCCGTCTTCCTCCTCCCAGTACTGAATAGTAATCTCACCCATGTACCCCCAGATCCTTCTTCCTTATCCCAGCAGACAATGGTAATCTTACCTTTACCTTCAAATACCACTACCACTACTACCACAACACTTTTCCTCATCACCGTACCCCACTACCACCAACTCACACTTCCTCATCACTGGCCTACACTACCAGTTCTTCACTCTTTCTCATAACAGGCCCACACTACCACCTTGCTACTGTCCTTGTCACAGTACCTCACTACCACCAACTCATGCTTCCTCGACACAGTAGCTCACTATCACCAACTCAGTCTTCATCTTTACAGCACCCCACTACCATCACCTCACTCTTCTTCATCACAGTACAGCACAACCATCAATTCACCCTTCCTTGTGTTAGTCCCCCCAACACCAACCTCAATCTTCCTCATCACAACCCCCTCACTAACTCCATGTCACTCTTCCTCTTTACAGTACCCCACTACCACCCAGTGACTCTTCCTCATTATAATCATGCACTACCACAGCACCACTCTTCCTCATTACAGTACCACGCTACCACCAACTCACTTTTCCTCAGCACACTCCCCCAATACCACCATGTCAATCTATCTCATCACAGTACTACATTACTACCAGCTCACTTTTCCTCATCACAGTCACCGACTACCACTATGTCACTCTTCCGTGTCATAATCCCCCACAACACAACCACACTCTTCCCCATCACAACCATGCACTACCACATTGTCACTCTTCCTCATCACAGTCCTCCACTATGAACATGTCACTCTTCCTCATCACAGTCCTCTAATACCACAAATACACTCTCCCTCCTCACAGACCTGCACTACCGCGTTGTTGCTCTTCTACTTCACAGTACCCACTCTCACCAACTCATTCTTCCTCATCACAGTACTCCACGCTCACAATCACCCTCTTCCTTGTCACAATCAAACACAACCACAATCTCACTCTTCCTCATCAGAGTGCTCATCACCACAATGTCATTCTTTCTCATCGCATTATCCAACTACCACCAACTCAATCTTTATTGTTAAAGTACCCCACTACCACCAACACAAATGTCCTCCTCACAGCCCTGTCTACAACCATGTTACTCTTCTTCATCATAGTAACCTACCATCTCATATCTCACGCTTCCTTGTCAAAGTACTGCACTAACATGACTCAATCTTCCTTCTCACAGTCCCACTTTACGACCATCTCATTATTGCTCATCACAGTCCCAAACTTGCACCACGCCACTCTTCATTGTCCAAGTGCCCCACTGCCATCATATCACACTGTTTCTTGTCACTTTACCCCACTACCATGAACTCACATTTCCTCGTCACACTCCGCTACTACCATCATGTCACTCTTCCTCATCACAGTCCCTCACTACCACCATGTTACTCTTCCTTGTAACAGACCCCCACTACCAAAACAACTCTTCCTCCATACAGCACCACACTACCACCTTGTGATTCTTCCCTGTCACAGCCCCCAACTACAATCATGTCACTACCTTAAATACCTGGACATAAAGCAAGGTGGAAACCGCTTATCATGGAACAGGCACACCATTAAGGTGACCAATAGAATTATATCAGCTACTTATACAGTAGAGGAGTTTTTATGAGTTGTTGAAGGCATCATCAGAGAGGTATATGAATGAATGCAGGAGCCAAATAAACACCATTTTGTCCACAAGCATGACTATGATCCTGAGGTGCAGAGCCGCAAAAGAGAACTGTGCAGGTACTTGAGAAGATTAGATCCAGCAGACACAGTTCAGCGTAGACATGTAAGGAACGTGTATAATAATTGGAGGCACCAATACAAATATAAACAATTGTCAAAGGACGTACAGCAAATGCTTCATGTGATAGCTAGCGAAGATACATGAGATATTTGGTGCTTAATGAATTTATGTTTAACATTTCAAACTAATGCCCAAGTGAACCCCATTTCAGAGGATACATGGGTAGGGTGCTTTCAGGACGTTTATGCCAATATGAGTAATGATTCGATTTTGTGTGGTATAAAGAAGCCCTACCAATTGGAGATGGAATTTGATGGCCTATGTAGTTTAATCTCTTGTAGTAGTAATTCTAGAGCCCCAGGGCCTGATGGTTTAACTACCATCATCTTGGGAATTGTTGAATTCTGGGCCAATGTGCTGCTAGTTATTTTTGATATAGTAATAGCATGTAAAAAGATTCCTTTTTTCGGGGCTATGCTCGATAATAGTACCTATTTATAAAAAGGGTCCTCAAGCTGATCCAGCAAATTACGGGCCTATAGCCTTGCTTGAAATCCCATACAAAATGTATGCATATTTACTATTATGGGACTTGTTAGAATAGACTGAGAAGACTAAGTGTCTCATTATATGTGTGGCAGTGTAGGAAAAGTACTGGTAAAAGTGGCAGTAATTCCATAACTGCCACTTTTTATTACATGTTTGCCAGTTTTGGTCTCCTGATCTAACTACAGCTAAGAGCTGAAGGTAAATCAGGCCTCCACCGACAAAATGCTGCTGGTATTTCTGGCACTGGTATTACCGGTGATGGAAATACCAACTATCCCCTCCATTAGGTGCGATGGGACTACATGGAATGGGGATTCACAGCAGATGATAGCACCTGGAATATCCCGGAAATACCGGAATATCAGGCACTGGTAAAGGTAGGTCAGTTTCTCTGCATCCCACTGGAATTTCTGGCAGGATACTGGGAAACTTATATTGAGGGCCAAGAGATTAGATATGTTTCAGACCAACTTCCTAAAAGGGACCACAAACAAAAAGGGATGTTTGCTTAACGTACTCAAAAAGAAATCCGTGGAGAAGTCTAAACCAATATATGTTGCTTTTATTGATTTCTCCATGGCTTTTACTAGTATTGCTAGAAACAAGCTATTGCACAAATTATGGACATGGGTTTGTCCTACGCCTTTGGAATCTATGATTGTTGTCCTGCATACAAACACCTCTATCCGGGTATGATTAAATAGACAAGGGCCCTCACTATAACTCTGGTGGTAGCCGTGCCCTTAATAAGGGCACGGCTGCCGCCAGAGTTGTTTTTTTTACGGCACCCGAGAATGGGCAGTAACCGGGTCATGCCGAGTTTGGCGGACCCGGTAATTGCCCATTTGCGGGTGCCGTTATGGCTGGCCTCCCGATACCCATTGTGCCCCATGGCGCAGAAACCGGCACCGTTTATATTGGTGCCGGTGCAATCATGAGTTCTGCTCGCGGGTGCCGGTTTGCACGCCTGGTCAGACCAGCCGTGCAGTCTGGCACTGGCGATCAGAACTCGTAGTGTGGTGGAGAGGCAACAACGGCACTGGTAGCACTACCGGTGCCATTGTTGCCTTTCCGCCACACCCATAGTGAGGCCACTGTCTGCTTTCCAGTCCTATTCAAAGTAAGCACTGACTTAAACAAGACTGTGTTTTAGTGCCCCTTCTCTTTAGTCTGTTTATCTCGGATATTGCCTCTGCGTTTAACCATAGTCACAGCTTTCCACCTTCTCTAGCGGATAAACCAATGACTTACCTATTGTATGCTGACGTCATGGTATTGATGGATTATACACTGATTGGCTTACAGATCAACTAGCAGGCCTTGTAGCATACACCGAAAATAATAGTCTGACAGTAAGTGATATTAAAACAAAAGATACATTCTGGTCATTTTAAATGGTTTTTGGGAAACACAGAATAGGAACACGTGACTCATTTTATTTACCTGAGTTTTTATTTATTTGAAGGTAACGAGATCTTTATTCACAAGCAATTTAAAAAGAACTCGTTGGCCGTCCAGACTATACATATAAATGACAAATGTGGTCATTTTTTATTTGTCCCTGTGATAGAGAACTATAATAAGTAAGTAATTCCGGTAGCTACTTTAGTTGTGAAACTGAATTGTTTGCTTTACATGTAACTGGACAAAGCTACAAGGTATACTTTGGTGGAAAGTCCTAAAACTCACTATGTTAGTTCCCGCAGCTGTACTCAGGTATGAGCTGGGGCAGCTCTCAATTCATGTACATGTTACACGGAAAAGAGGTATTCTTCTTGGCCAAGATTGCCTCCGTCGATGACAGTGGCAATTTAAACAAATTATGGACAAAACACTTAGTACACCTTTTAATAACTGGCTGCTTAAGTGCAATGAGTATATTGCACAGTATGACTGGAACTAGTGAGGGACCCCCCATTAAAAGCCAAAAATAATCCTTTGAGAATTAGACTAGATATTCTCTATACAAGCGGTGTGTAAATACCAGTTTTACTTTGGTATTCTGTTAGATGTAAGGCCTGTTGGTATATTACCTTCTTACTTACACAGAAGTTCTTTTAGTCACTCTTAATTATTACGCCTACGGCATAACCTTTTTTTTTCCTACCAAAGCAATCTTAAGGCCAAAAGACAAAATTAAAATAGTATTGAGAATGTGTAGGTCTTTTCAAGAAAAGGGAAGCATTGAAACAATGTATAATGCATTGTTAGCATGCTGTGCTTTAACTGCTTGTCATCTATTCCATTTCGGACATCTCTTTTATTGAAAAAAAATGTATTATGTGATGAAGAAGTGTTGTTTTTTGGTTGTACTTGCTTTTGGTGAAAATGTTTACTTATTAAAATATTGTTTTTTTAAAGAATATAAGAATATGTGGTTGGCTTGTGGCGTTTTAGGCAAGGGTATGATAAACAGAATTGTTACAAAAAAGATAACATGCTGTACCTTAGTCAGGTGAAATAAGTCAATTAGTTGCACGCGTTCATAGTCTTAAAGTTCCTTCATCAGGCACATACTATAAACAGAAGAGCTTAAGCATTTCCCTCTGTGTCAGTATTTCTGATGTGTAGTTCCTTCAAAGAGAGCCGTGCACTTCATACGTTATTCTAATGCATTGCAGTCTAAATATTTGAATTAAACACTGCAAACTCTATGCAGGCAGTACTAGAAAGAAAGTCTTTTCTGTTAGTCTGCCCGCATAAAGGAATGCAGGAATGGAACAGTGTGAGTCATTAAATATTCAAACTTATGGAAGGCCAGTAGATTTTAGGCACAGCCTATAGTGTGTCCATTTTGGCCACCAAGTCCATCTATGCTTGAAAATGGTATAGGAAACACAGTCAGTCGCATGTTGGAAAAAAATCTTTGTAAAAGAAATTAGGCTGTTTCTGACATCTGCATATTGCCTCTAAATGTCTGGTCTGACTGAAATGGAACAGTCCATTTGGCAGGCTATACTTCAGCTATAATGCGATGGCACAAGTCATGTACAAACATATCGCTGAATTCAGGGCACCGATATGCACTGCCTCCTCCCACTCCCAAACACTTTGTGACTCCCTCTCAGTCCACTTGCACAACATAGCCCTTGAAAGAAACCTCATCATTGTCACCAAAACAGCATCACTCTCACCCATCTACCCATCTCTGCAGCAAATTTGCCAATCCCTGTTTGTTCTTCTCTTTCTTCTCTCCTATCACACCTGGAATTTCAAAAGCTACTATCTAACAGCCTGTTAGGTAAGAATTGGTGCAGCCACACTGTGTGAGACTACACAAGACGTATCTGCTTGGTATTAGGTAACCCACCTTTTGGTATAGGTCTTTACTACACAAGTTGGTAGTGTGACTGAGCAGCCAGGTCTATCCCAAGAGGGTTAAAGAGGGTTAAGAGAGGTAAATGTGAGCTGTAGAGCTCTACAATTGAAATCTGTACATACAAGTAGCCAAGTAACACACTCAAGGTTTCAGTTATAACTAGAATGTCTTTTTTTAATGTCAGTTTAAATCAGCATTCTTTAAAAATGCAAAAGATTGTAACACTATTAATAAACTTTGAAATTACTTTTCAGAATCAAATAAGTCAGTGAATAATCTTTGGAAATGCTTCATACACGTTTCCTACACCCAGAGGTGACTTCAATCACAAGGATAGTTTTGCATGTATATATTATACTGGCACACTTTGCAGATTCAGAGTTGTAGAAAGGGAAGGTTAATGCTAAGCAAAAAGGTTGGAAAAGTTCCTCATCAAATGTGAGTACAACTAAATCCTCCAATGAAATCTAGGTAAGCCTTTCCATGCAGTAATAGTGTTTAACAAGCCACAACCAAGGGGGGAGAAGCAATACCAAAGTGAATGGATTAAAACAAGTGCCTTTAGGGAGCCAGGACAGCCAAAGTAATTTGGATACCGTCTATGGATCTGATGCACATCTTGGATAAAAGTCTTACACAAAGTTAGAGAGTTCAGAACAATCACTTGTAGGGCCACAAGCTGCTAAGCCTGTGAAAAGGGATTCACAATGAACTCAGAAAGTAAGTAGGTGCAAGTCTCAAGGGAGACAGCATGGCTTAAGGCAAGAAGGTAAGTACCCCCAAGCGCAAACAGTACCTTTGGTTAGAAGAAAACGTGGTCCAGCTGGATTCTGTCTTGCTACAGCCTAGCAGTCCCTTGTTCCTGAGCCTCAGTCGTGGGGACATGAGGGAGGACGTCTGGAGGGCTCCTGCTGCATTACTCAGGAAGGTCGTCGGCAGCTACTGGCTCTTTTAATTTCAGCACCACTTTGCGGTTCACTGGACACAGGTTGGATACAGGTTGGACTTTCTGTGTTCCCTCGGTCCTGCACTCTGGTGAGGGGTCTCTGGTGAGGGATTTCCTGCTTCTGGAGGGTCCTTAGGAGGCTCCTGGAGCTTTTAGCCGGATTTGTTCTGCAGCAGATTGTGCAATCAATTCTGGCCACTTAATCCCTGGCATTGGGCTTCTGAAGCAATGGAGTGCACAGAAAGTGGGGGATGATGCCAAGTCAAGTGGAGTTTGTCTCGAGTTAGTTGGTCCCACTAACCCAAGGGGAGAAGTCATTCCTGAGGAGCTTCTCTGTCATCAGCACAGCATGGCTTCATCAGGCAGTTCAGGGGTCCAGGAGGATGCAGCGAGTTTGTTCATGGTTTCATCTTCGGAGGTTCTTCCAATGGTCGACTCTGCCTGTAGTCCCAAAACCCTCACCTTTTAAGCAAGTTTCTCCCATTCATCCACAGCCTAGGCTGTCAATCAAATAGAAGGGTGGCTGTCCTTTTATGACAGCCAGTTAGGACTAGTTTCATCCAGCCACTCCTACAGACAAAGCACAAGGGAGTTGTGGTACCCTCCCTCACATCCTGTCCTTCCAGACACACTGGAGCCAGGGGAGGGCTTCAGGCCTGAAGCCCACCAAAGGAAAGACAAATAAAGGGCTCAAATCCATCTCAACGCACAGAGTAAAAGCCAAGAATGACCTCTCAAATATGAAAGGGAAAAAAAAGAAGACAGGGGCCATTTTGACAAAATGGTCATCCATGGGTGCTGTACTGCAGCTGAGGGTTCACCCTGCGGTAGAAAGCATTATGGTAGGAAAAATTAAACCACTGCCACCAGCCATTTGAAGTAGTGAGGGTAACAGAAAAATGTTACATGAGAATGTAGGAAAAGGGGCTGCTAAGTAACCCCGCAGCACTCCATAATGATGGTGTGCTGGACTGATAAAGAGAAAATTAAATTTCACTTCATTATTCTTAGGAACTGTAGTTCACACAAGAAAAGGCATTTAAACCTTAAGAGAAATCCAAAGGTTTTCTCAGTGACACTGCACTGAAGGTGCTATGTGTCAGCATACAAAAAGCAGATGGCTATGGAGTTTGTCAGACTCCAAAAACAGTGAAAACACAAAATCCAAATCAGGGAACATCACATGAGAGAGTGAGAAACAGGTCCCACTCACTCAGGGGTTGAACTTAAAAAGTCCTAAGTCCAGGAAAAGAGCTGGGGGTCTCTAAGGTTGAAGTGAATTAGAACAGAAATGAACATTGTCCCTAACACAGCCGCCCCTCTGGATCCCCTGGAGTCCTCTGCCCTGCTACTCTTCTTAAAGAATTCCTTTTGTCTATCTGTACAGACAACATCACAAGATTGATTATTAACTCCTCTCTCACATCAGGGACCTTCCAAGCAGTATTAAAGAACTTGTACATCCTACCCCTGCTCAATTTCCCCTCCCTCGACCGCCTTCTATCGACCAACTACAGACTTATCTCAAACAAACAATTTATAGCCAAACAGATTGACTAAATAGCTTTCGCTCAGCTATGCATTTTTACTGAAACCAACCTCCTCCTCAACACAAATCCAATCAGGCTTCAGACCCCTACGAGGAACTGAATCATGTCTAGTCTCCATCTGGGATGATCTCAAAATAACCACAGACTCAGAAGGTTGTGCTGCACTAATTCCCCTAGACTTCTCAGTGGCCTTCAACACCATTGACCTTTGACCATACTCACAGACTGACTCTCTCAGCATCATGGACGAGACTCTGAAGTGGATGTCTTCCTTCCGCTCTAACATATCTCGAATAATATTTACATGCATCCCTTTTCCTCTACTCCACGATATGTTACACACAGAATGACACGGTGCACCTTTCACTACCCACTGTTCTTCAACCTCATCCTGAGCCCCCCTCAGCCATCAAACACTCTCACAGCCTGTCTTGGTACAACTATGCTGATGACACCCAAATCATCTTCATGATCCCAAAGTTTTCATCCTCCACGTCTTTGGATCTAACACCATGCCTCAAAGAAATTGAACATTGGATGACTGCTAACCACCCCCTTCTCAACCCCGGAAAAACCGGGATCATGATAAACACAAAGAGTTTGAGGTGTATCATAGATCTATAAATGCAAATATGGGGAACAATTTCTTCTACAAAGGAGAAGTATGAACATTAATTGTATATTAATGCCATTGCATTTTATGGAGGTTAATTTTTGAATAGTGTGTTATTATGAAATCATATGTTAGTTTGTATATGTAATGTTTTTAATAAACAAGCGCATTAAATAAATTAAAAAAATAAAGAAAGAAGTATATTTTCACGTGGAGGTGAGTGGATTTGTTTGTTAACACTTGTAATAAAACAGAATAAAAAAAACAGAATAGAATATCAATTAAGCACATGCATGCTAACACAGAGTTTACATGTTTTAATTAATTCTTTTTTTGTTAATTTAGTTTGAAATCGTGCTTGGAAATGCACTTCCAGGTCACGTTTCAACTGAATTGTTTGATGCACAGTAAAGGCTCAGATTTCCAAATCTTTTCAACTAAAACACGCCGCATGTGGCATGATACCAGCTCAGCACAAGTCTGAACGAGCAGCAAATGGCAGCAGGTTGCACGGCGGGGTTCCTAGCTCATATGTCAACCATGCTTCTTGATCTAAGTGGCCTGGAGATCTGCAATATGAAAGGGACTTTAATCCCAGTGACTAATAAGGGGTCTCCAGCTGACACTGAACTGTCCACCCTGGGCAGAAAATATGAAAATCAGGGCTGGTAAGTGTGTCGCCATCAAATTGTGCAGAACATGCATTTTAGATTAATTTTAGACAAAACACGAGGTGAAGGTGATGTTTTAGAAAATATAGTCATTCAGCAAATCGAGAATATCCCACTGGATGGATACCTGGAATGGTTATTGATTATGCATCTTCCTAGACTAGGCTGCTGCTTAGAGAGATTTTATTTTACACTTCAGCTCTCTTAATAACATCAGAAGATGGATATTGCGTTTCGTAAGGACTGCAACCTTTCAAAGCATCACGCACATTGATTTGTATTCCTCTGCACTGTAATCATGCATCCCCAAATAAAGTGTAAAACAGCACACTCACCATGTGACTTATTTAACTCTGTACAACAAATATCCTCCTGGAAATGTGTTTTAATTCCACTTGTTAAATCCTTTTTTTTTCTTCTATTGCCAGTTTTGAAGCTATGTAGATTATCGTTGGGAAGGAAGCTCAAGTAGCTTGACCACCATTATCAATCATTCAAGATATGAGAAAGACCATGTGGAATCCTTGGTCGTGGTAGCCGTTTCTTGCAGGATGCAAAAAGTGGTGTCATGCTGTCACTTACTGGGTGGTGTGGAGACTGCAGGGGTGTGTCTGTGGTACTTCCCACTGTATGGTTGGGGTAGAGGCACAGAGGCACCGCAGCCAAGGCTCCCGAAGGGTAGCAATGGATGAGCAACCAAGGCTGAGATTCAAGGGAGGTGATGCAGGCTGGATCTTACGTACAGTGAATCCCCAAGCCCCTCACAATTTAATGTCCACACGCTATGTTCTTTAATAACACTGTTATTTTATTAGATACAATTACTGCTGCCTGATCTTGTACCTTCATCTGCCCCAAGCTCTGCGTTGCGGCGAGGTACAGCAGTGCTTGAAACGCGTTGGGGCCCAGACCAGAGGTTTATATTGTGGTGTGCCGCGGCACCGGCCTCCAGTTTCCAGACCTCCCTTAGCTTCAACGGGAGAGCACTGCGCACTGATGCAAACACCACTCCACACCTCTTTAAGAGCTGCCATCAATCATCTTGGCCCCAGGACACCCCCTTTTCTAGTGTTGGCCCTGGAGAAGACTAAGTGACTCTTACCAGTTGTTCTACAACTATGTTGTCCCCCAGACCCCAGTGGTCGCATTATACAGGCAGGTCTCCCGTAGGTGTGCATCACAATGGGCTGGATCATGCTCAAAATACTGCCAGTCTCCTACTCCTCACATTGATAACTGCCTGCTTGTGTCACTTCTACAGTGCTCTATTGGCTCGCCATTGCTGTGAGGCTCACTCCCCGACGTGTTCATATCGCTCTTGCCACCATGAAACTGCGTTAGCTGGAGACCCCTAGATGACGCATGCAGTCTGAGCCCACCACACTTGGTGCTTACCATGCTACCTGCCCGAAAGTTGATCACCACCTCAGGTTGACCCTCTGGGCTTGTCCCGCAGGTACTCCAAGACACAGCGCACACTACTCACAGCACTTGGGGTCTACCTGCCTGACAGAACATACCAGTAGCTGCTGAATTGGACATTGTTCTATCACATGCTCAGAGATCACAGGGGCAGGTAACGAGCCCCAGGAATTCTCGACTCCAACAGTGTGGAAGATAGTAACAAACCCACCTAGACACCGCTTCACAGGTCCTCCAGACGCCCCCCCCCCAAAGATAAGGTGCCCGGGGTATAACAGCATGGGGGCTGCTGCGTATATTTTGATGCACTAGTAGGTGAAAAGAACTGCTGTGCAATGACCTGCTGCCCGGGGCATGCTCAAAGTACACCGATAGGTCGGCGAGTAGTAGAAGGTGAAGGTGATACATGGTGCCCTGTAGCAGACTTCTCGGGAGGTGCCCAAACAGCAGTGCAGCCAATGGGTGAGGTGAAGGAGGGAACTTTGCAAACTGCTTTAAGACCTCACCAATCTTTCTGAACTTTTTACTGTGCACACCCTCTCTGCCTTGCGCACCTTACTATTATATGTCTCTTCTCACTGCATCGTGCCTCAATTCGCATCTAGCCTGGGTGTACTTCTACATCAATGCACACCCAGCACTGCATTGTGCCTCGTTAAAAAAAAATAATAATAATAATAATAATACTAATAATAATAATAATAATAATAATAATAATAATAATAATAATAATAATAATAATAATAATAATGTGCCTGTGTGTACCTCTGCATCTGTGCACACCTATCATTTGCACTGTGCCTTTTTTTTTTTAAATGTGCATTTGACCTATGTATATTTCTACATTTTTGCACCCCTAGCATTAAATTGTACCTATTTTACAAAAATGCATTCAGCCTGTGTGAACTGCCACATCTGTTCACCCCTAGCAGTGCCTATTTGACTACCCCTACTAGGCCACCTGGTGAGTTTAGCTAGAACTATGCCTGTGCTGCCACTAATCTTCACTCCTCGACTATCTTGTGATCGAAACTATTGTGCATGAGCGCAATATAAATAAAATATCATTTCATATATCATATCCTCTGCCACCCCTATGGCTCTCGATCCCCCCATCTTCTCTAACTGCTACATTGTCACCTATGCCCCCTCTCTCACAAAGTCCAGGGGGAAAACGCACAAAAAATAACATCTTGAGTACTAACACTGGTCTTCCCATCGCTGACACCTATGTCAGCGCTACCTCAAAGGAGGTTTTCACTCATATCCTTTTCTCTGTCCCCTCTCCAGATCTATGAACACCCATCTCTCCTCTCCACTCTCCCTCCTTCCACATCCTTTACCATTACCATTAATGAATGGTGGCACGAAGTGGGAAGTCCTCTTGGCTGGCTTCTTATCTTCACATTGCTTCGTTAATGTCTGCCACAAAAGCACTATCCTAGTTCAGGGTCTGCAAACTAACCTCCTTCTCTTTGACCCAATCCTGCAATCTCTCATTAACTTCCTTTCTTCTCCTGTATCTCCAACTCCTACTCCCTCTCCATCTCCACTGACTGGTTTAGCACATCCCTGTACCCCACCTCAGAAAACCTTCAAATGCAGTGACCTCCTCAACCTGGCGACTCTTAACGCCCACTCAGCCAACAAACACTCGACTGACATCGGCCTCCTTTATGAAGACATTGACCTTGACATTCTCGCTCTTACCAAGACATGGTTCAATGCCAGCTCAGTCACTGCTTTTGACTCCCTCCTCCCTGATGGCTTCAAAATCATCTCCAAGCCTCAACCTCACAGCACTGGAGGGGGGATGCCTTAATCTTCCTTGCGCAGGTTTCTGCT
The DNA here is from genome assembly GCA_002915635.3 of Ambystoma mexicanum. Lineage (NCBI taxonomy): Eukaryota > Metazoa > Chordata > Amphibia > Caudata > Ambystomatidae > Ambystoma > Ambystoma mexicanum. The sequence continues at coordinate 836,538,653 of CM030321.1, read as the reverse complement.
TCCATCTTACCCACCCAGTTCTACTGTTGCTGTCAAAGTCAGGTCGGAAAATTGGTCATCTCTTCCATCTCCACCATGACCATTGCTACCATTTACCGGCCTCCTGATGCCACCACCCTGTTCTTCTCTGAATGGGCTGATTTCTGCTCTTCCTTACTTTCATCCACCTCCAACCTCCTCCTGGGTGATTTGAACATCCAACTGGACTCCCCTGGCTCTGCCTCCACTCTCTTCACTGACCTCTGCACCTCTCTTTCCCTCTCCATTCTGGGCCAACCCACTCAGCTGGACACACTCTTGATGCCCTCATACACTCTGAGCTCCCCCCCCCACTGGTCAATCCTCTCTTGTGTCAGACCACTCTCTCCTCTCCTCCAACGTGGGTCCATTTGGCCCTCTGACCAGCACCAAAAAAGCCCTGCCAACCTCGTTCACTAACATCTGTACAATGAAACTAGTGTGAGCTGCTGCCTTTACTTCCACCTTCATCCCCCCTCATCCACCTACCTCCGACACTACCTCTGACTCTGCTCTCAGCAACTTCCACCCTTCCATCATCAACCCTCTTGACATTTTTGCCCCAGTCATGAGGATCCACCTGAAACCTGCCTCTAAAAGTACCAACTGGTACGACTCTGACCTTGCAGCCTTGAACAGAATTGCAGGGCGCCTGAACGGAAGTTACAAACCTCAGGCTCATGCCCTGATAACTGACCTGCTGCATGGTTCAAAGGTAAGGCATACTCTCCATCCATGTCAAGAAAACAGGCACAGGTTTCAGTTACATCCAACAAACAGCTGAACACTTCAAGATCTGTAGGGAATTAGCCGACCCTTCCGCAATCTCCTCCTCCCCTTCTCCTTCCCAGGCCCTCTGCAACGCACTTTCCACACACCTCACCACCAAAACTCAAGACATCCTGAACACACTGGCTAACCACCCTCCCAACCCATCCCACTCCCCATTGCCTCCCTTAGCCCCTCACACTCCTCCCTCCTCATTCTCCTCCTTCTGCCCTGTCACACCTGAAGAAGTTACCAGAGTTGTCCGCTCCATGAAGATCTCTTCCAAACAGGCTTCCCCTTGCTCATCCAGGGCTATCAAGGATGACATTGGCTCTCTTGTCTCTGCACTCACTGATTTATGTGATCACTCTTTTGACTATGGATCTTTCCCCTCCCCCCTTAAGCACTCCCTTGTACACCCACTCCTCAAAAAGCCTTCAACAGACCCTACCTGCCCTGCCAACTACTGCCATAATTCCATCACCCCCTTCCAGGGGAAGCTGCTGAATAAGTTGGCTTTGCCCCAACTGAACTCACACACTGAACTTGTTGATAGTCTCCACGACCATCAATCTGGATTCCGAGCATACAGAGGCACGGAAACTGCTCTTTTGAACACTCTTGAAGAACTGTTCACATCTATGGACTCCAATTCCCCTGCTGTCCTCATCCTTCTCGATCTATCCTCTGCGTTTGACAGAGTCCACCATTTAATCCTCATGAAAAGGGTCCATGATACCCTTGGTATCTCGGAAAAGGTACTGGACTGGCTGAAAACCTTTCTTACTGACCGCCCTTCAAAAAGTCATCCTGGGCACCTTCTCCTCTTCTACTTCCTTCTCCTTCCTTCTCCACCTGTTGTGTACCTCAGGGTTCTATCCTTTCACCTTGGCTCTTTAACATCGACATTGCTCTGTTTGCACGCCTCATCTCCTTCTTCTCCTCGAACTTGCCACTTTACAGATCCTTTTCAAACTACTGGCTGACTCTTTTTCACCCTCCATCATCCCTGACTGCCTATCTGCCATCCAGCCCAGGTGCACCTCCAACGATCTTAGCCCCAATGCCTGTAAATAGGATCCTGCCCATTAGGACCCCTGCCCCCTCCTTCTTCACTTCACTCTGGCCTTCCTCCTTGGGCTCTTGCCTTGCTCCTTCTTCTGAAGCCAGAAACCTTGGTGTCATCTTCGACTCTTCACTCTCCTTCCACCCTCACACTTAGGACATTGGCACAAAGTCCCACTTTCAGCTCTTCCTTCTCAAAGGAATTCTCCCTTTTCTCACTTTCCCCAATCTGCTCAATGTTAACTGAGCCCTGGTTTTCTCTAGGCTTTATTATTGCAATAACCTCCTCCCGAATCTACCTTCTTCCACTCTGCGACCCCTCCAGCTATTTCAGAATAGAGCAGCAAGATTTATCCTTGGCCTTAAGCCCGGGGACCACAGCTCTCCTGCCGTAAAAACATCTTCATTGGCTCCCAGTTGCTGCACAGATTAAATCCAAATCCCTCTGCATCATCCACAAAGCTGCCTGGGCTCAAGGATCACACTATCTTCAACTTTATCTTACCAAATACTCTCCGTCTAGATCACTACATTCCTCTGGGACCAACTATTTGTGTGTAATGTGTTTTACTAAACAGATAGTAGGTGGTTGATTGATTTCCTCAGCTGGCTCCCTCCTATAGAACTGCCTCCCCCTGTCTCTGCACCTTGAGCAGAACTTTCTTACATTTCAGAAACTCTCCATGACTTTCCTATTTACCTTCTCCTTCCCTTCTTCTCTTCTCTGCTAATCCCACAGTTGCTGTGATTGGTGTCCGGGTTCCTTATGCATCCTCGGGCCCCTGATCTCCCACACCCAATTGGCCCAGCTTCTGTCTACCCTCAGCACTTGCCTTGGCTGTACCTCCAACCTGAATGTTTGCGCTTACTCCTGTCGTGGCCTCTGTCCGTGTAGAATTCAACAACCCAAGCACTTCATCTGTGGCTCATTCCTTAGTACGGACCAGCCAGCACATACCCCCTTATGCCCTCTTCCTTGCTACACATTCTGAATACTCACAAGGTAGAGTAGGCTTGTCCTTCCATCCTTTCCCCTCCACTGCTCTTATTAAATATAGTGTTTTGTAATGTATTTCACTCCCTTGTTCCCTTCCGTCGCCCTGTGGGTGCTTTGAAAGTATTTTACTTGCTTTATAAGCACCTAACAAGTAAACAATAAATACATTAGGTTAAATTGAATATATACAAATAAATAAAACTCACTTTGTACTCAGAAAACTCTACTCCAGTAAGTATCACACTATTATACAGTACTATGTGGTATCACAGTTATTCTTAGCTTCAGCAATAATGCACCAACTGGTAAATGTCAGAAAATGCACATAAATTACTAAGCCCTGTTGATCTTCAAAACCACAAACCTAGCAATGTAGGCAATTATATCTGAACACTTGCAGAATAATTTCATAGTCAAAATGCAATTCCGTGTCGAGATCCCCCACCTGGGCAACCTGCAATAAAAGGTTGAGTTATACTTTGATTTTGCATTAATGACCAGGTCTTAATAGTTCATTAATTGTCTGTTTTTTTTCATTACACATCCCACCACCCCAAAGTACCTTGGAAGCAACAGGAGAGTCAGGCCCAAGATGAATCTGAGACCCATGTATGGATCTTGAGGGAGTGTTGGGAAATGTAATAGGTTAATACTTTTCCCTATTCTGAATTTCAATAAGGGTAGCTCCAAATTTCATCATCTACATTTTAGCAAATGTCTGAAAGACCAAGAGTGTGTGACTCAATGGTGTGAGGCTCAGGATGAATCTAAATAGATGCCAATGGTGGGAATGCACAGAACACATGCTAGAAAAATAAGCACTTTGTTCCACGATACCACGGTTGTGAGGCTGAGTTGCACTGAATATAAAATAAACATGAAACTAACATACTAATTTACCTTATCCATTTAACATATACCAGATTCCATACTAACATTTAGTGTAAACCAGTACATGCAGGTTATATAAACTTGGTGCAGATTGATGGAAATGCATTGTAGCTTGGAACTGAAATAAACTAAATATGCAGGTTTAAGCCTCTGCTTTGCTTGAATGGGGACACACAAATGTGGAATGTGAGATCATTCTACTAAAGACATTGCATTGTTTAAAAAAAAATCAGAGCAGGAAGATAGGAATGAGATGTAGCTATTATTTCTGCTTTTACGCAGTGGGGATGGACATGGTCAGCACATTATTGGATTGGCTGACTGACAAAAAGGGAGGTGGTTTTGAATGACACATGAGGTCTTAGAAAAAGGGCTAGGTCACTGACTCACTGGCTCGGGAGCTGGCAGCTATCTAAAGCGAGTTTGTTCAAGGTGATCTTTTCCTCTGGTTGACTTCAGGAGCAGAAAGGCTGGTAGACGGTTCGTTCCAGGTGAAAAAGGAGTGAACCAGATAAGAGTTCTTCTATCCGACAACTAGCTTGGGGTCATGAGCAGTTCAAGACACACATACAATTAAAGATTTCTTTGGTAAGTTCAGTCAATTTGAGGAGCGTGTTGATGAGAGAATGTTTGATGTTAGATACTGAAGAGTGTGTAAATCATTTCATTTTTAGGTGCTGCCTAATGACATTTTAAACGTATATGTAAAACTGTGTTCATGTTTCTCCAAGTTTTGTTGTGATAAAACTCAGATGTGACAGAAGCCTGTGCTCTGCCAATTTTGTTGTAAAGTTCAAGGCCAATATTGGCAGAACTCTGGCCATTTTCGCAAAAGAATGTTTTGAAACCCATTGCAGGAACAGCTTTGCTTATGGTTGAATTACACAGTGGATGCACATGACACTTGCATATTACTGGTAAAGAATAACAATTTTAAAACAAGGTGAATTAGCCTAAGTGTACTTATTCTGTGCTCAGCTTTATTGTGTTGGCATAAAGAGAGATGCAGAATGTGTAGTAAAATACAAAAGCAAAGTTACTAATTGAAAATTGTGTTACTCTGAATGGATGTTTCATTTACATGGTAAATGTATTCTGAGATGCAAGCCAAAAGGGCATAATATGGTATTGTAAATAAGGTATCACATAAGGGGATGAGTTCATTGTTTGGAGTGTACTAAGGCCAGTATTTCATTACCATTAGTGATCCGGTAAAAGAACAATTATCTGAAGTTAGGCTCTCCACTATAACACAAAGTACCAAAAATATCAGTATGCCAAAAATACCACTATACCTCAAAAATACTACAAAATATCAATAATATAGCCAAAATAATCTCTAACAGAAGGAAGCCCCTCTGCCACCTCACAGTACCTTGAGTGCCTTGGAAGTCTAACTGGTGGAATCTCTAAGCTTTACGGGATGGTACCCCTTGAGGATGTACCCCCTTTGGAAGAAGAAGTCACTGGGTCATTGCTGTCAAGTAGGAGAATGGACCCAAGCAGTGTCGGAAAGGCAGCAGTTAAGGTCTGCCACACTTGTCTCTTGGTTGGGTTGCTACACTGGCTGTAGATTTCCCACGAACATGAAACTCGCTGTGGACCTCAACAATGCTTTGGAGGTGAAGATGAGTTCTTTGGTTTCTGTTGATGACCTTCTGTGGTGGCAGCTGCAGTGACAGCATTAGGTTCACTTCATCAATCTTGTTGGTAATTATGTGGAAGACTTCCATTGAACCTTCCTGAGGGACAAGGGCCTCAATGAATGCCTGAATGGTTGTTTTGACCTACAAGGATGTTTACTTGCAAAAGGTATGGCTATATGTGAAATATCAGCTGCCTGTTATAGCTGCAGACATATTTGCCATACAACTACCAAAGCTGGATGCCCAGTTATGCTTTCACAATTCAGCATTAGGGTAGGCGTTCAGCTCCAAATACATGGGGGATGTTCATGTGCGAGCCTGCAAAAATGTCTGCTGAACAAAGAGTCAGTGCCCCTGGTGAACATTCTTTTCATGCACAGAAGCAAGGGAGTGATACTCAACCAGGTAATATGAGAAAGGGTTAGGAACACAAAGATTAGCTGTTCTGCTACATTAAAGAAAGGGAACAAATATTGGATTGTGAAAGATCCACCAACAGGCTGAAAGATTGTGGTAGACCTTGTTGTTAGTGTCGTTAAGCAATGGCAGATGAAAGAGAGGGTCGAGTGGACATTTATCAATGTAGCAAATGTGTGAAGAGGAAATGTTTCTTCAGTGTCTGCAAATCATTGGCAAATCATTGGCAAACAACTCGGTTGGAAGTCACAAAACTAGAGACATGTCCATAGCATGATAGTAAAGTGGGATATTTCACCAATGGCAGGATTGGAGAGAGCCTCTGCAGAATATATCTTTTTGATGTTAGCACAAGAAGATGACATTGACCTCTTTACGGGAGGATATTTAGCCAAAATCATGATTGATATTGGTGTATTGCTAAAAAACCTGTGTGTCATAAAATACAACAAACTATGGATGACATTTTCAGAAGTGCAGGTGCTTATTTGGGCTGCAAGATAACCTGTTATGAATGTACAAGTTTCGGGGGACCACAAGGCACAAAGGCAAAGCAGCGACAGCTGGAATGCACACACTAGAAGAAGATGTGATGAAAGGCAACCTCCTATTATGATGCTGTGACAAATGGGATTCTGCTTTACAGGAGTGCAAGGAGGAGTATGGGTAAATTGGCCCATTCTTAACTTCCATGTCTACAAAACAAAACACAATGCAAACATAAAGGTAAAACAGTCCAAATCAAGAGATTTACCTCCTTTGCCTTATGTGGTAACATGAGTTGAGGGAGGGCTATACTTATACTTAAGAGAGGTGTGAAGGTGAAGCAGTAGTGGCTCACCCAAAGAACAAAGTATCATTTTCGAAAATAAAGGGAATGTCCAATCAAGATTCTGTGATGAATCCAAGGGCATCATCACCCCTTCCTAGAGAAAACCTCTTCCCATGCGCCCAGGGTATGGCCACAGCTACCAGATCCTGCCCTTGGGGATGGATTCTAGGTGATAACCTCATGGGGAGAGGTAATCTGAGAGGGGGTTATGTGGTATTCCTCAGAGAGACATGGTATTGACACCCTCTGACACCCTCCTAACCTTATTGTCATGAGCACTGGCCCAAAAACATAGACCCATACCATCAAGTGATGGGGGAATGGGACATGGGACAGATATACACAGGGGGCCTGGCTGGACTCAGCCCTGGCGCCTTTGGCACCAGGCTCATGTAAAGAGATAGCAGGAACACTTTATTTTGGTGCAAGAGTGCTGAATTCACAAGAACTTGTCCACGTCTTTTTATTCAAGAACACTTTCCATGAGCATTCCATTGGGTGTGGTTTCCCATGCCCAGGCTGCACGTGCAGATTCCAGGAGGGGCAGGGTGTGGCAAGTACAGCAGAACTTGTGGGCGTGCCCTCAGGAGCACAGCTGTATAAGCTTTTCCATCCCCAACACCAGAGCTTTGCGTTACTTTGAATCCTCATGCAACGTAACGCTCACCGCCGTTTGGACCTGCATACTCACGTTCTGGAAGCCAGCGTTCACCATCCCATCGCATCTGCATACTCACCATCTGGAAGCCAGCGTTCATCATCTCATCGCATCTGCATACTCACCTTCTGGAAGCCAGCGTTCACCATCACATCGCATCAGCATACTCGCCTACAGGAACCCAGCGACCTTTATTCCGGCACCATGCTCATCATCCAACATAGCGCCCATCATCCACAGAATCGGGCCATGTAAAGAAGCAGAAAGCCAAGGTTAGACAGTTAAAACTCAGCAGCCTGGGGTCGCACCAAATTGGAACTACGCGCGCATCGTCAGAGACCACTCACCTGATGCCGAGCCATCATGGGCTTGCTCCCTGTTCGCTCCGGCTACCATCTTCAGCTCTGCAACTGCTGCTGGGCCACGACATCATCTACTCGGGGAGATAGCAAAAGAAAGACATCAAATAAAGAACGGACAACAATACCGGAACAGACAAAACAAACACAGCAATAGCAGGCTGAAAGCAAAACAGACTATACAAACAAAAAACTCACCTGGAGAGAAGTGTATTAGTCGCAGCTGACCTGTACTACCACACGTAGGGGCCAGTGAAGGAACTCAGTCCCAGTCAGACAAGTACCCCTGCCAGAATTAGCAGGACTGAGAGCTCATCAAGATAAGCAGTTGAGCCTTCTAGGGGCAGCGCAACCTACAGGAACCACACCCTCGGTGGAAGGGGTCTGAAAGCAGACTCGGGTCACAGATTGGCATACTTACTCCTCCTTTATATTTACATAGGAGCAGTCTTGAGGAGCATTACCACATTTACAAGTACAAGTGCAGAGGGAGAAGCCAAAAAAGGGCAAACTAATCCCTGTTGGAGCTGCAACCGTGCCCCAATGCCTCCGCAGAGACGAGGTGAGCATAACACTTATGGCATATTGCCAACCCTTCCCTATGACTGTGACTGATGAAATCTCAGGAATATAATATTGCTATGCTCTTTGGAACACTGCTCTGTCATACAGTGAGGTGAGGAAGATACAGAGATTAGAGAGGATTACTCCCCAGATAACGTGATGTCCATCTCCAGAGAGATATCTAAAACCTAACTTGTAATTTAGAACTACTGCAGACCCTTTTGCCAACTCTACATATAGGTTGCCGAACTTACCCTCTAAAACTACTAAAGACATTTCCTCAGACTCTACCTATAAGGTAGTACAAAATGCTGTTCTGCCACGAGGAAGAGGAGCTGAGTAATGAAGATCAAGAAAGGCCGGGAACACATGCTGTGCTCTAGTGGTTGCAAGCACATTCTGGCAGATGGGACATATAAACTGGGTAATCAGCTGATGAGAGAAGCATGTCTGGAGAACTCCTGTCCGCTCAGAGTTGACCAAGGGACTGCAAAGTGTGAGTGAGGTCTCTGGAGCCAAACAACTCTTGAGAGAAACTGGGGGAGTCAGTCTGCAGAATCCAGTAAGCCATGGGAACGCCAGAGCAGGGAGGATGGCTTCCTGGCATGTGGCTATACCAGACAGAAGCCTCTGCGCCACTGGAGTCCAGGGAAATGTGCAGTCGACAAGTGAGAGCTCCGAGAAGGAATGGAACCACAAGGCAGATGCGGCGAGCCCGAAAGGAACAAGCACGTTGCCGACAGACAGCTGAAGGTTCACTGTGGGAGAGCTGATTCACGCTCAAGTAACCCAGTGAGTACTCTCAAGGGAATAAGGGACATTGTAGGATTCAGACACTGGTACCAACAGAAAATAGAGGTAAATGATATGTATGAGTTGGAACAAAGGGTGCCATATGTCTTAAAGGAACAGAATTATATAATAAGACAAGACTTTCAAGTTTGTACTTGTGTTGAACATAAAGGAAACCCTGGCAGGAGAATATGGGCAAACTAATCCCTGGTAGAGCTGCAACTGTGCCCCAATGCCTCCGCAGAGACGAGGTGAGCATAACACTTATGGCATATTGCCAAACCTTCCCTATGAGTTACAATTATATGAAAACAAATATATGGTAACAAGATTTTGCATATAAAGAAAGGATGGAGAGTATACCAGGCATTTAAAGTCATCATTGTATGAGTATAAGTATATCAGAACAAGTGGTGTGCATTCAAATAAAGTCCTGGCTGGAAAGTACTCTATTCATTCGCAAATCATAAGTGTCTACATATAAAGCAAGCATTGTCAGGAAGGTGCATCAGGCAAAACCAAGCTGGACAATATCTGAAATATATTAGATGAAGAAATCCTGACAAAGTATAACAAAAGTTAACCATGTAGGGTGAGTAAAACATATCCAGGAGTGAAAGAAGCCTGGCAGGAGAGTACACCAGGCAATCTACTAAGATTCAGATTTTCAATCAAGTTACTTGGAATACATTCTAATTCTGTTGACTTAAAGAAACTCAAGGAACTGCTATTTAGTAAAGAGAAATCCAGGGGAAGGGAATTACCCCTTTATACTGTGAACTGCATCCCCATGGAACTTTTCTGTTGGAGTTAAACATTTCTACTTTTGAACATGTGTGCACTTTACAACGCCAGAGACATTTTCCTTTCATGTTAGAGTTGATTTTAAAATGTGAGAGTTGGAATAGTACTTTGGACACAGGATGGATTGTTTTGGACACCCTGACAAAGGAACGGGCCATTCATTTTAATTTGTATGGATAATACCTCTTAGAGCTGGGACAGAGCAGTGTAGTCTATGGCCAAAATCATGAACCCACTGTGTCTGAGTTTCATAGAACTTCACAGTTCTATAAAAATATAAACACTTTAACAAAACACACCATCTGCACGTAGAACAAAGAGAAATTACTACCCACCGAAAGGAAAGAAAAGAGAAGATGCTACAGACTGGAGGAAGTAACACTCTGAGTGTAGTTCCAAGGGTGATAGGTAAGGTATTACCATAAAAGGATATTGGTTTGAAAAAAAAGCAATCATGATATAACCAGTCTCTAGGGTCCAACTGTACCGTAGAGGCAGTTCAGTGTGAATGGTACCTGGATTCAATTGTTGGTGGGCTAACGCATCAGATCCAGCATCTAATGATGATGCAAGCTGATCAGGCTCAGTTTGTGCACGTAGAATGATGGAGGCTCTGGCAGCAAGCGGGAGTTGAGAAGCAGTTAAGTTAGGTGCTCTGTGCGGTCAAACAGTGGCAGATCAAGTGATGCAGGTTGTAACAGTCTCAAGAATGCTATGCAGTTGGCAGGGTCGAGTTGGGCTTTAGCCACTGGAAGAGATCAGCGAGTGAATCGAGTCAGCATGTGACGGTCCTCAAAGTGGTGATTGTGGGTGCGTCAATGTGCAGTTAATGAGGCAGAAGATTGCAGACTATCTTGGCCGAGCTGTTGTTGTAACCCCCGGTTAGAGTCAGCGAGTGACCCTCCGCAGATTCGGTTTGGGTCCGGAATTGAGCTGTCACTTTTAGCCTGGCAGTTATGTGATTTTCTAGGAGACAATACAGTGTCTAGCAGGTTTAGTGCAATAGTTTGGCTATTTGGAGGACTGCAGACATTAGAAACATCACCTTCCCTATGGTTTAAGATGTGGAAAACACCGAGTGGCAGGTTCAGTACAATAGAACAGGGAGCGTAGGCTGTTCTGGCCATCTGGTTGCTGTGAGGCTTTCACAAACACCTCAGAGACAGGATTCTCCAGTTCAGGGTCTGCTCTTCTGGTACAGAAGATCTAATGCAGAGTAGTTGGTCCTGGCCCACAGCACTCGTCATTTGATTGTTCCCTGGGAGTGGTTATGGACAGTTCTTCCTTCTGTCTTGGACAGCTCCTATTTCACCTCAGGCTGAAGGCTGGACAGTGCAACTGTCCTAAGGAAGTCCAGGTGAGAATGTTTAGAACGTTTCTTCGGGCTTAAACGATCCTTGAGGAACTTGAAAGAATTCTTCTGAAGGGGTACGAAACTCCTTCTTTTAAATGCACAAGTCCCCAGGTGATTGATTTGAAGCTAGCATGCTTAAGGGGTTCAATCCCTGGCAGGAGTGAACTTTTCCCTGTTAATGACACACCCAAAATGCTTTGTCCCAGAGGAAGTGGAGGAGACAGGAAAGGGAAAAAGTGACAGCTAGAAACAAGATTATGGAAGGCTTTTCATTGTCCTGAGCACTCCTGCCTATCCTATTCCTGCCCATTCCCTCCTACTGACAACAAATATCTTTAGATATGCAGCACCCTGGTCTGAGGCTCCTACTCCTTAATTGGTGTGCTCCTTTGATACTTGGCGTAGGACAGCTGCCTCCTGTGCGGCTGTCTCTGGGGAGGGGGTTACCCGTCTTCACAAAGAGAATCGTAGAGAGACTGGGTCCTATGGGTTCTGTCATGCTGTGTGGCACTTTCAGCCTGTCTGTCATCAATACACTATCCCTTCAACAGGTATACAGTGTTTATAATGAAATTCAAATAGTGACAAACATTTTCAGTGAAACATAAATAACAACAAAAATGGCACATTTTTAATAAAAGTATACGTTGGGGGTGGGGTAAGGGAATAAAAAGGGTGCCAGGGTTGCGGGGTGGTGGGTGGTTAGGAAAGCGGGGACAATGGGGGGTTTGGAGGTGGGGCCCCCAAAATAAAAAGAGAAATAAATAAATATAAATATTTGTTTGTTATTTTCAGGGGTGGACTGGCCTATAAGAAACTCTGGAGATTTCCCAGTAGGCCTCTGCACCCTGGACCTTTTTTGAGTGGTATTTTTACATTTTCTCATAGGAAAAGGGTTCGGCTTGCTGAAAATGTATAAGTTGGGGCCACTTTGAACATTATTTTCAGGGCCTCTTTTGGTTCCCAGTCCACCCCTGGTTATGTTAGAGTCACTGAAAAAGTTTGTCACTATTTTTCGTGTCCTCATGAAGACATGTAACCCCTTCAACAGCAAAACTGACTCACAGGAGCTAACACATGTGCAATATAAATTGGGATGTGGAGGCCGTGGCCATAATTATAAGTAACATCATGCACTATTCCTAAACTCTAGCAAAGCTTTTTTTAGAGTTTACCCTGTCATCAGCATGGGGTACTCATGATCATCGTAGATTGGGTACAGGTGACATATCGTAAACATCTTAAATGTCACATCTGTGCTGCAGTGACTCTGCTGTCTCTGTGGTAGTCAAATGGACATCTTGTAACCTTTGAACCTACTCTGGCCCACAGTCAGAGCAGGTGCTGCAGGTTAGGCTAATGATGCAGCGGGACACAAGTACACTATGCTTTTGGCAAAGAGTTGCAACAAAGGTGGTGTGTTTGGTCAGCGGGTTACCCATTTGGAGATGGAATCACCCGCATCCTTTTTATTTATTAATACAAATCAAAAATGCCAGGGCTTTGCCCCCTTGCCAGGTGGCAATTCTTCACAGATGCATCACACTCCAAAACAATGGGAATAGGCACAACAAACCTCTTCATATACACCTTGCAACCAGCAATATGTTGTCACCCCAAAAATTGTGCGGGCCTCAGTTAACTGAAGGACATTCATGTATTGCTTCATACTGATGAATCTATCATTCTCATAGCGCAGCATTGTCATAGGTGCCAATTCATCTTCAACTCTGTTTCAAGTAGAAATAATCTACTCAGTCAATACATCATTACAACGACAAACACCAGTTTCTCACAAATAGCATCTTTCCCTAAACACAACCCTAGCAGCCAGATAATAATATTCGGACAAGTCCAAGCAGCTGAAACCAACAAGAGAGTGGCCTTCAAGTCAACATATCAATTACATTGTTTGCAGTCTTAATGGACTGCAGAAATATTCTAAACTCGCCATTACTAAACCTTATCACCAGCCAGAGCAATATCAACAGAGTTGTATTAACACATGTCGCATCTCTGTTGCTTGCTGTAATTGTCTCAGCGCATGCATTATGCATTGCCTTAGTGGCTGAAATCATTCAGGACGTATTAGGGAAAGCCATGATACACTCCATTAACTGCTTCAGCAAAGGTGATAACATGTTTGTATTTGCCATCACTCAAGAACAACATGACCACTCACTGGAGAGTTTGTGCATGTCAATACAGCAGGTAGGTTAGAATCTCAACAAAAAGCAAGTTCAAGAAAACGGAATTGAATAACTTCGGCCGTGCATTTTCTTACAAAGGAATGCATCCCGAACGGAAAAGTGGGACCCATCAGCATTGAGCCAAAACCTTCAGAAGTGGCTGACCCCTGTGCAATCCATGGAATGACCTGTTACTACGACAAGTACTGCTTTGAGAGAATTGACGAAGCTGAACAAACCATTCTGGGAAGAGGGATGGAAGGAAAGATTTGATGAAATCAAACACTTGTTTAACATTGCAGGACCTCAGGGAGAGGAAGAGAGGGAGGAGGAAAAAATAAAGAGGTCAGGGAGAGAGAAGATGGATGGGGAGCAGGAGGTAGGGAGACGGTGAGGTAGTGGTATAGAAATTGTCCCTGGACCTAGCATGATAGCAACCTCGTCTTTCTCCTCCGCCCTCCCCTTTACTTTTCTGCCCCCATCCAGCACTATCTGAAATGTCATCAGGCCTAGTATGATAGTCGCTTATTTTTTTCCTCCCCTCGCTTTATGCGAGGGGAGGAACAAAATACCCCCCTTACCTTTTGTTTTTCTCAGGCTCTACCAGAAATGTCATCAAGCCTAGTACTGTAGTCGCCTGTCTGTTACCATTTACTTCCAGCTCTCCCTCTCCATTCCTTATTCATGTCGTAGCTCTTGCACTATTTGAAATGTTGTCAGGCCGAGTATGATAGTTAATTTCACATCCTTACTGTTCATGGCCTGTAAGAATGTCATTCTATTTTCCCTTGTTTCCTCCCTTGTCTTGAAGCGCTTTTAAATACAGGCACTATATAAATAAACTGACATATCAAAGTGGAAAGCAAGTGTTTGAGATAGGGCTAGGAACAAAGAGGGGGAGAGAGGGGAGATATGTAAGTATTTATCATCAGAAATGAAGCCCCTCCTGTCCAACATAGATCTGATTGTTGAACAGGTGTTTTCCTGATGTACACAATGATATGGAACCTTTGTAGTTTCTAGATCACCTGAGTGACCTAAAAACATGTTGATACTGTATTGGCACATGCATGGCAGCAACACACATAAATACAGGTTTGAATGTGGCATCTGACAATAATATGTGTACAGTTGCTATTAACTGTTACTAAACATGTTTGCTTATTACAGTTTATTTTAGTAATGTCTAAAAATGCCCTTCCTGTAACAGCTGTTTATGAACTTATATGGTGCTCCTTGATCTACATAAGCTATTTGAACAAAGGGCCCCAGGACCAAATGGTCTATCATCTATGGTCATAAAGAGTTACCCATTAAAATGGTTGGATATTCTATACATTCTCTGTAAAAAGGTTTGCCAGGAAAGAACTATTCCCTTATCTTGGTTGACGTCAATTTTGATACCAATTTCTAAAGTGGGTTCTCGACTAATTCCTGGTGACAACAGAATTCTCTCCATCCTGGATACTACTAGTAAAGTCTTCACTGCTATTGTACTTGATCACTTGCAGAGCTGGGTGGATACTAACAACTTATTACACCCACTCCATCAGGATTTCGTAAGGGCTGTAGTACCACACACAATATTGGTATCCTTGATGCTATTACAATGCAGGCAAAACAACCATCTAATCCATCTGTCTATGTTACTTTTGTAGATTTCAGTTCTGTGTTTGATCAAGTTAATCGCATGCGACTCTCGAAGATGTTGGCTGACTTGAAATGGCCTAAATGGTTACTCGATATCATCATAAAACTACATACCAACAACATAGCTCATATGATACTAGATAACAAGGGCCGTTTATCTGACCATATAAGGATTAACAAGGTTGTCAAGCAGGGCTGCATGCTTGCAGCACTTTTGTTTAATCTTTATATTGCTCAATTGATTAGACAACTGGAAAATTGTGCCAGATGCCCTGTGAGCTTTAGACAAACTATGATCACTGCTCTTCGTTATGCAAATGACCAGGTCGTTATTGACCATATATTTGTAGGTATGAAGCTTTTGTTAGTGGAATTGGGATGTTTTACTAACGATTTGGGCATGAACATAAATATCAATAAAACCAAAATTATGCTATTTTCTAGCAAAAGAGTAAATCGCCCCAAAATGTCTCTTAGTTGGGGCACAATTGAATATGTTTCTCTCTATAAATATCTGGGCGTAGAAATTGATTGTGGCAGAGGCTATGTCAGTTTAATAACCAAAAGGATTTGCCAGGCAAAACAAATCTCTATGCTGGTTCGCAGTTTTGTCTTTAACTATGCTGGGTATTCGTTGTGAGGGATCTTAATGCTTTATTCGCAATGGTTCATTCCGGTAGTTGCCTATGGTCTTGAAGCACTGACGATCAAAAATCTTGAATGGCTTAACCGAATTGAAGGCTACTTTTGGCGTACTTTGCTACGTCTACCTCGTACATGCCCAATACGTTACATCCGCACAGAAATGGGCCTGACTTCCTTGAAATGCACTATCCAACAACAACGTAGTCTTTTTTCCTGAAAGCTTTACATTATCCTAAGAGCATGATCCAATGCATTATTGCAACTGATATCATGCATATTCAAGACAAGAAAAAGCATAATCTTTATGATTCGGAATGTAGAGATCACTTTAATGACTTAAATTGGCCCATTGGCAAGCCTAGAGGTGGGCGTTTCCAAGCTACTAAATATGCCTTCAAAAAGAAATTACATATGATTGAGTGGAGCAGTAATTTTGAATATATTTATAGCCTACGTAATAGTCAATATCTCGAGAGCATTGTATACTCATACTTAAAACCTCAAATATACTTAATCAGATGTCATAGCACCGAAGCTCGAGAAACTGAAGAGATATCCAGAGAGCAAAACACTATTATTTACAAAAGTATCAAATTATTTTATTTATCATGATACAAAAATTTAAACAAGTCAATTAATGGCATTCTACTTTGTAGAGCATCAATAAATCACGTAACACAACAGCATAGATGAACAAATAACTGTGACTAAAATACATCCATCTCAACAAACATTCATAGTGCAGAATCCAAACCATACATCATACATAGTGACATTCAACCAACCAACAATGGCTAAAAAGATAACTAAATTAATTAACATTATTTGCCAATTGTGAGTGGGACAAACATTCATCACATCCCATTTGAATATTTTAATGTTTACAAATATATTAGACAAACAGCAATATAATTCATTAAAAACAATCTATCACAAGGGCGGATCTGTAAGGAGAAGTGTTGTGTAGATCACATCCCTAAAAGAATAAACTCAACCGGTTTCGACGTAGAGTGTGTAGTAAACAACGTCTTCATCAGGAGATACAAAGCGAGAAGCTGCAGAAAAAGAACATTACTACATAAATATGCGGCAGTGTCCCATCACATGAACTAAACTCAACAATAGATTGTATATAGCCACCATGTGCCATCTGTTACGAACCAATAAAACTAGACATTTGTGCTGGGGAAGTATATCTAAATGAGAACAACCCCAGAAGCAGGGTTTTATTTAGAAAAGCCAGAGGCGAGGCACCAACCCTGAGAGTGTAAAAATTATAATTAAAATTAATAAGGTGCACCATAGGGGCCACAAAGGTCGAAATAACCCAGGCAGGAAAACACTAGACACCCCCACATGCGGCACAAAAATATCATGGCTGAATAGATGCAATATGCTAGACTAAACAAACCTTATATAAGTAGCCATTAATATGCAAAATGCCAAGGATGGATCGTATGCTGGAATCGTATCGCCAATGGAGTTATGACTAGTGGAAAATGAAAAATTGATTGAAGCACACATAAGGTAAAAAAGTGACTACAACAACCAAAGAAATCAAATGCGAGCGGTCAATTGTTACCTGTAGTTAACATGACACTGCTCTCAGTAGCCCCCTTCAAGGATTATGGTACGGTGGCTTTCTGGAGGGTGATGCAACGAAGCAAATCGTGTCAGCAGATGTACGCCTAGTGTACTAACAAACAAAAAATAATATTAGCCTAAACCGCATATGGCAAAAACATACTAAAGATATCCCAATAAAGTCATATACAGTTAAAAAGTGGCTACTAATTAAAAAATTAGCTGGCTGCTGGCAGAAGACTGACAGACGAACTGTATACACAGACTTAAGTACGTAAATGAGAAGTGTCTATGATACTGCAGGCTAAGTAAAGCACGAATCTTCATATACGAATGCAGCCGAATATGTATATTCATACAGACGACAAAACTTCGTCTCAGAACAAGGATAGTACAATACTAAAGCGGCAGTGTAAAGAGCGGCAGATCATATTCGTACTTACTTGAAGTTAACACCCGGATTGGCGTGGGCGGCTGGAGTTACTGAGCACAGCCTAGCCGTAAATCTCAATGGCCATGCTACATCGGCCGTGTGCAAGCAGCCGACTGAAGCCGTCGCTGCTGTGGACGTAAGTCACGTGGAAGATCACGTATCCTCAGTGGGAACGTGTTGCGTGTGCGTAACGAACCCAAAACGCGCCCAATTTAAAAACTCTATACAAGAAGGAGCAGTGTGACTCATAGAGGTGACATGGAACTAGAATAGAAACTATGTACACCATACAATGTCTGTACAAGGAAATTATCTATCTGCTATTGAACTCCCATGTTTCCATGGAGTTCAGGCCTTTGTGGAGGGTGCCTAAATTAAAAATCCACATTTGTTCTTTGTAGGCCAATTTGTTGGCAGTATGCACATGGCCACTTGCTGTGATTTTTTCGGTGCAAAACCATCTTAGTGAATCTGCATCATGCCCCATCTCGAAAAAATGGGAAACCAGGGGGGCAGTAAAACAACGCATCCTGATCTTGGAACGATGTTCATTGATGCGCACATGTACCTCCCTGGAAGTCTTGCCTATATAGAACAGATTACATGGGCACTGAATGGCATATACAACATTCTTGCTTTTACAAGTGGTGAATGTACGCAAGTCCCATCTTCTGCCAGCATTCTCAAAGTGTGTAATTTTTTGGGAAAATCTGCAGGCCATACAAGAGGTACAAGGGTAATGACCTACCACAGGTTGAAGGTTAACATCCCTAACCATGTTACCTTGTAATGGTAACCTGTTGGCTCTTGTGAGTTTCTGCGCCAGGCTCTTGCCCTTTTTAAAGGCAAAAAGAGGTTTATGCAAGTTAATCTCAGCAGAATTCAGAATTCTCCAATTTTTAAGGATGATCCCCTTAATAGACTCACTGAATTTGCAGAATGTAGAAACACAGACAATTTGTTCTCTCTCTTTGTTTTTGGGGCGTACACTAAGTAGGGCATCCCGGTTGGTATACCGCGCTCTTTTTCTGGAATGTTTGATACATTTTTTGGGGTAACCCCGAAGTAACAATCTGGCTTGTAGTACATCTGCATGTTTGTCAAAATTGGAAATATTAGTGCAATTACGTTGTAACCGTAAGAACATACCATACGGTAAATTCCGTAGTAGGCTTTTTGGGTGTTGGCTCTTGAATTGCAAAGTTGTATTGCGTTCTGTAGGTTTTCTATATAATTCTGTTTGTAAGCATCCTTCATCCACAAAAATGGATAAATCAAGGAACGCAATCCTAGAGGTGGAGAATTCAAAAGTGAATTTGAGATTGGGATCTACCTGATTCAGCCAAACCATAAATGTATTCAATGTAGCAGAGTCGCCCTCCCACAGCATTAAGATGTCGTCTATGTAGCGACGATACAACTTAATATGTTTGACAAAGGGGTTGGTGACGCTAAGCACATGATTTTCTTCAAACAAAGACATAAAAATGATGGCCAAGTTAGGAGCAAAAGTGCAGCCCATCGCCGTGCCCTTAGTTTGCAAAAAGTAGGCATCCTTAAACTTAAAAAAACTATTGGACAACACTAGTTCAACACAATTAATAAGGAATTCAGTGGGGACAGCATGAGGTAAAGGCCGTATGTCTTTGTTTGAAGAAAATCATGTGCTTAGCGTCACCAACCCCTTTGTCAAACATATTAAGTTGTATCGTCGCTACATAGACGACATCTTAATGCTGTGGGAGGGCGACTCTGCTACATTGAATACATTTATGGTTTGGCTGAATCAGGTAGATCCCAATCTCAAATTCACTTTTGAATTCTCCACCTCTAGGATTGCGTTCCTTGATTTATCCATTTTTTGGGATGAAGGATGCTTACAAACAGAATTATATAGAAAACCTACAGAACGCAATACAACTTTGCAATTCAAGAGCCAACACCCAAAA
Source organism: Ambystoma mexicanum (assembly GCA_002915635.3). Lineage (NCBI taxonomy): Eukaryota > Metazoa > Chordata > Amphibia > Caudata > Ambystomatidae > Ambystoma > Ambystoma mexicanum. Next base: position 836,519,038 of record CM030321.1, on the reverse strand, counting down.
AGCCTACTACGGAATTTACCGTATGGTATGTTCTTACGGTTACAACGTAATTGCACTAATATTTCCAATTTTGACAAACATGCAGATGTACTACAAGCCAGATTGTTACTTCGGGGTTACCCCAAAAAATGTATCAAACATTCCAGAAAAAGAGCGCGGTATACCAACCGGGATGCCCTACTTAGTGTACACCCCAAAAACAAAGAGAGAGAACAAATTGTCTGTGTTTCTACATTCTGCAAATTCAGTGAGTCTATTAAGGGGGTCATTCTTAAAAATTGGAGAATTCTGAATTCTGCTGAGATTAACTTGCATAAACCTCTTTTTGCCTTTAAAAAGGGCAAGAGCCTGGCGCAGAAACTCACAAGAGCCAACAGGTTACCATTACAAGGTAACATGGTTAGGGATGTTAACCTCCAACCTGTGGTAGGTCATTACCCTTGTACCTCTTGTATGGCCTGCAGATTTTCCCAAAAAATTACACACTTTGAGAATGCTGGCAGAAGATGGGACTTGCGTACATTCACCACTTGTAAAAGCAAGAATGTTGTATATGCCATTCAGTGCCCATGTAATCTGTTCTATATAGGCAAGACTTCCAGGGAGGTACATGTGCGCATCAATGAACATCGTTCCAAGATCAGGATGCGTTGTTTTACTGCCCCCCTGGTTTCCCATTTTTTCGAGATGGGGCATGATGCAGATTCACAAAGATGGTTTTGCACCGAAAAAATCACAGCAAGTGGCCATGTGCATACTGCCAACAAATTGGCCTACAAAGAACAAATGTGGATTTTTAATTTAGGCACCCTCCACAAAGGCCTGAACTCCATGGAAACATGGGAGTTCAATAGCAGATAGATAATTTCCTTGTACAGACATTGTATGGTGTACATAGTTTCTATTCTAGTTCCATGTCACCTCTATGAGTCACACTGCTCCTTCTTGTATAGAGTTTTAAATTGGGCGCGTTTTGGTTCGTTACGCACACGCAACACGTTCCCACTGAGGATACGTGATCTTCCACGTGACTTACGTCCACAGCAGCGACGGCTTCAGTCGGCTGCTTGCACACGGCCGATGTAGCATGGCCATTGAGATTTACGGCTAGGCTGTGCTCAGTACCTCCAGCCGCCCACGCCAATCCGGGTGTTAACTTCAAGTAAGTACGAATGTGATCTGCCGCTCTTTACACTGCCGCTTTAGTATTGTACTATCCTTGTTCTGAGACGAAGTTTTGTCGTCTGTATGAATATACATATTCGGCTGCATTCGTATATGAAGATTCGTGCTTTACTTAGCCTGCAGTATCATAGACACTTCTCATTTACGTACTTAAGTCTGTGTATACAGTTCGTCTGTCAGACTTCTGCCAGCAGCCAGCTAATTTTTTAATTAGTAGCCACTTTTTAACTGTATATGACTTTATTGGGATATCTTTAGTTTGTTTTTGCCATATGCGGTTTAGGCTAATATTGTTTGTTAGTACACTAGGCGTACATCTGCTGACACGATTTGCTTCGTTGCATCACCCTCCAGAAAGCCACCGTACCATAATCCTTGAAGGGGGCTACTGAGAGCAGTGTCATGTTAACTACAGGTAACAATTGACCGCTCACATTTGATTTCTTTGGTTGTTGTAGTCACTTTTTTACCTTATGTGTGCTTCAATCAATTTTTCATTTTCCACTAGTCATAACTCCATTGGCGATACGATTCCAGCATACGATCCATCCTTGGCATTTTGCATATTAATGGCTACTTATATAAGGTTTGTTTAGTCTAGCATATTGCATCTATTCAGCCATGATATTTTTGTGCCGCATGTGGGGGTGTCTAGTGTTTTCCTGCCTGGGTTATTTCGACCTTTGTGGCCCCTATGGTGCACCTTATTAATTTTAATTATAATTTTTACACTCTCCGGGTTGGTGCCTCACCTCTGGCTTTTCTAAATAAAACCCTGCTTCTGGGGTTGTTCTCATTTAGATATACTTCCCCAGCACAAATGTCTAGTTTTATTGGTTCGTAACAGATGGCACATGGTGGCTATATACAATCTATTGTTGAGTTTAGTTCATGTGATGGGACACTGCCGCATATTTATGTAGTAATGTTCTTTTTCTGCAGCTTCTCGCTTTGTATCTCCTGGTGAAGACGTTGTTTACTACACACTCTACGTCGAAACCGGTTGAGTTTATTCTTTTAGGGATGTGATCTACACAACACTTCTCCTTACAGATCCGCCCCTGTGATAGATTATTTTAATGAATTCTATTGCTGTTTGTCTAATATATTTGTAAACATTAAATATTCAAATGGGATGTGATGAATGTTTGTCCCATCCCAATTGGCAAATAATGTTAATTAATTTAGTTATCTTTTTAGCCATTGTTGGTTGGTTGAATGTCACTATGTATGATGTATGGTTTGGATGCTGCACTATGAATGTTTGTTGAGATGGATGTATTTTAGTCACAGTTATTTGTTCATCTATGCTGTTGTGTTTACGTGATTTATTGATGCTCTACAAAGTAGAATGCCATTAATTGACTTGTTTAAATTTTTGTATCATGATAAATAAAATAATTTGATACTTTTGTAAATAATAGTGTTTTGCTCTCTGGATATCTCTTCAGTTTCTCGTTTTACGATAATACTCTGGTCCAGAGGATAGAGTTTTCCTGCATCTTTCCGCTTTTGCATAGCACCGAAGCTCGTCAGTTTAGACTCCTAATGCAAACCAATCAATTATCTGTGAGAGCTACGTTCGGCTGCCAATGGAAACTTGATACTAACCAGAGATTTTGCTGGCTATGTAACAATCTAGAATTTCTTGAAACCATGAGACATATCCTCACAGAATAACCCAAGCTTGAGAACTGGTACCATAATTTGTACAACCAATATGTATATCGGCACTCCACTATAGCCTCTATCCACTTTTGGCAATTTTGTTTAAATTCTTCAATGAACTCTTTGCACATTGCACTTTACAAAATTTGGACTGTAGCTGAATTGAAGTGGAACATCATAAAACAAAATGTGTCTTCTTCTGACTAAACATAAGCTTATGTTAATGATAATTGCTTTCTAAATATCACCTGAGGGTACCATTATTAATAAAAACTATCCATTTTATAGTTATGAACGAAGATTAAGATGTTTCTGTGTTATACTTAACTACATGTATGCCCTATGATATGTGCACATAGGAATTTAACAAAATCTGTTGGATCTATTTTAATGTATCTCTTTTTGCATAGGAATTTCTATGATGAATGTAGGCTCATTATGTATTCTTTGTTGTTGTGAGAATAGGTTATTTGTTGATACAGTTGTTAAAGTTCTACGAACTAAAATACAACTATAGTAATAAATAAATAAATAAATAAATATGAACACATTTAAAAATAATACATGAATACAAATATAAAACATAAATAAAAGACCCCTTGAGATGAATATATATCACAGCTCCCTCCCTATATAGCAGGATAATCCAAAGAGTTTGATCTCGCTTTGTTAGGCCGTATGGCAATTCTGCCTTTATTTCATGTGCAGCATCATTTTAAATTACAGCATTGTCCAGAATTTTGTCTACTCTAAATGGACCATGAAATTTGCTTTCGCCTTTAAGCACCCCAAATATAGAAAAGAAAACAATGGACCTAGCCATGAAGGTGTTCAAAACATCATACATTTCTTCACATCAATCTCTACTCTCACATACTTTCACACATACCACGAATATCTCATCTATTTCAAAAAATGTAAAACATAAATGATCACACAAACATAAACAATCCAATCAGTTTCCAGTATTGTTCTTCTGTATATAAATGTGCATCTAGTGTTCACAGAATAGCGACAATTGCTTTCTATCAGATCTACATATGTTTCGGTCGTGTTAGGGCGCAGCTAGGTCCATTGTTTTTCCGACCTTCTTCAGGATTTGGGAGCCACAACTCAGGGTTCCCACTATAACAGAATGAATGATGTCGTCTGGGATATAGCTATAAAATCAAAGAAACAAAACACATCTATTAATCTCTAACCCCTATAGTCTTACTTGTGTGTATCCACTATTTGATGGTACTCATCCACAGTTACCTCTAACCCAAACCGTGTCAGGGGTAGTGTTGATGCCGGAAAATGTATCCGCCAGTTGATTGCTGTTAATTGCAGGCACCTGAAAATTAATATTCACAAAAGAAAGGATCTTAAAATATCCATAACCATGTCTCTGTATATAATTACTGAGACCTACTTAGTATCATGTGCCCCAGAGTGTCTACATGACTTACGTTAGTCCTTTACTCCCCTTTAGCCAGTGAATCGCATGCCTCTATGGGACTTCACTTTAAAATAGATTCTTTAGGTCCATTCACACGTGATCTCCAGTATCAAATCAACTAGAGAAAAACCAAATACCGCCAAAAAGTATTGTGTGACTCAACATCTGCATCAGAAATTAAATATACATTTGTTAAGTAATTCCCCACAGTTGCTGAACACATCTTACAAACTCCATAATTACTTATCCATTTTCACTCACCCTATGTGTGGCTTGAATCATGTGAGGGTATAAAGTGGTCGTCAGACCTGGTCCTCTCGGAGCTCAATGCACTGCAAGAGAAACAAGGTGGGGTGGTAATTTTAGGGGCTAATTCCTCAAATTACTGCTTCTCCCTCCTGTTATATGCGTAAATACAGAAAATGTATGGATAATTATTAAAGGCACACACACGGGCGTACCGACGCTGCCAACACTTCAACAAGCTGGTCCGGCGTCAATCCTACAGTTACCCGTGTGAACACATGGTAGATGATCACTCACCTCCTCGTTCTCAAACTATTCTCCTCCTGTCAATGTCTCGATACTGCTAAGGCACACACTGCACGTCCATACACACAAGATGAAAGTGGCGTGGCTCTGCCCACATATTTATAATCATGGTCGTAGAAAGAGGACAAACTGCCAGACTGCCAGCACTCCGCAAAATGAATGCTTGTGCTGAATATGCATGATCTGCTGTATCCACTGCATGTATCATTCCATAAATGCAGATGTATCCATGAGAAATCCCTGATCTGCATCCCTATTTGGATCATGATGTTCAAGTGTGTACCAGCTTATACCATTCAATGGAAACATTCAAGCCTTGCTTCACACTGTTCAGAGTTTATATCCATCTCTGTTCAGTCCGGTGGAGTATAGCTGACATATCTCCACCTCTCGTGGGTATCTTAAAGGTTTGTGAAACAAACCACTGGATCTCTCTGTCTGAGTGCCCTTTCAACTGAAAATGTTCCACCAGGGGTTAGGTATCAAGGAACAACCCAGGCGGGGTGTCAATTTCCCCGTCAATATGGTCAGCAATCAAAACAGAAAGTTAAAACAAGATTTATTTGCCTGGTTTGATGCTTGATACCTAACTGTGTAGTGTGAAAGGAAGGGGTAGCCTGGACTTGATTGCTTTGTATCTCTGTATTCCGTCATGAGACAGCCCCCCCAATAACAAAATAGAGGGTTGTACTCCAGATGGTGTTTCTGACGTCTTCAAATTTGACTACAAAAAGCTGCATGCTGCCGCCAAAGAGTTTCTCTTTAATCAAAATAAGTGTTCTCCTGTGATTCAAAGGCAGCTGCATTTGGATAATGTTGGAGGTTCAACTAAGGATACTGGGACCAACACTGATTTGGGAACTTGTCTTCCAATCATTGACTTAGTATTAGGGGCGATGCAGCTTGTGTTCCATCTCTCTCGGGTGTTAATGCTGGGGATGTATGTGTTATATCTGCTGTATCTACCTCTACAGGGGGCTCTATATTGATTGAGGAGGTTGGTGGCACAGTAGTATTAAATAATACCAATAATGGTGATGTGTTGGAAGTAACTGCATTAGCTTTAACATCTAATCTTCCCCAAGTGTTGAATCCTGTAGTTTCATCTTTTAGAATGACACCAATAATAAGTGGGAGACATATTGGGACGCAAGTGAAGAAATCTAAAAATCACACAGCTATTAAGAGGAATAATCAAACTGCCAAAACATTTTGCAGAACTTGTTTACCTAATCTACTGTGAATGCCTTAATTACTAAATCATCCTCTAGTGATGTAAGAACTGATGCCCAGACAAATTAATCTGTTTTGCCTGTTAGGGAGTTGGTTAGTCAATGTACTAATTCTTGTGCTGATTTCATCTAGATTGAGTCCATTGAGGAGGGCAGTCACCCTCAGAGTGTTTCCGTTGGTGCTGAACAGGCAGATCTGTACTGATGTTAATCTACCACATATTATGTATGTTCCATGCAGAAACAGGGTCCCCAAATTGGATTTCCCCATGTCTTGAACCTTGTAAAAGGGGATACCATTTGTATCTTGGATGAACGCCCCAGATTTTTCTGCAGGGGGGGCTTTGAATCCCTCAGGATTACTGGGATTATCTATTACATCAAAGGGACAGGGAGGGTCCACAGCTCATGCACTTCAAAATGGAATTTCTAATAGGAACGAGGGAAGATGGGGAGAATCTGCACCACTTGGTCCTTTAGCACTCCAATCTGATCGTGAGACAAATCTAGCATCTGGCCCCTAACCATAGAGTCAATCCTTTGAGTTGGATGCCAATCATTTTGAACACCCATATGCCATTTTATTTTAGAGTGTACTAATGGATAATAGATCCATGGACCTGAGACGCCTAGTCTTCTTTCAGAGATTCCTGCTCTAAATGCTATTTCTTCAGGTGATCTCCAGAGGGTGGCTTTGCCTGATAGACATAGAACGGATTGCTCTATTGTATATTTTAGTTCTAGTTTGGCGTTTAATGCTATCATGAGTGAGAGAGATAACATTAGGGTTATCGGTTTTGATCTCTCATACTTTAAAGGAATGTCTACAAAGGATAAAGCTGATAGCTCTAACCTTATTGAGGTGCATCAGTTTAAAGAAAAAATAAAGGCCTCTGTGGTGACTTAGGATTGGGCTTGTCTGCTCAAAATGATGCAACCCTAATCTTGGATTCCCAGGGCAGAATACTCCTCCTCGGGAGGTTCAACTTAGCATTGTGTCCTGGAACTCTCGGGAAATGTACAATTGTTTACTAATCTTGCATTTAGGGCCTAATTACAGTCCTTTTTGATAGTTTCCCTACAGGAGACATGGTTGTCTCATCCTCTGGTGTTTGATGGCTTTCTGGTTTCCTTTCAACCGTCTAAGAGAGGTTCTCTGGGTCACCCTTATGGTGACCCTCTAACTTTAGTAAAATTGTGTTATGCCTTGTCCATTGTGAGGAGTGATATTTCTCGCGTTGGTATTTTAGTGAACAATATTAGATCTATGGGTAAACTCTGCTTGGATCTGTGATTACTCAGTGTCTATTGGCATGAATGGGTGGGGGATCTAAATGAGAAATTGCTGACTTACCAATTTTGTGAACAGCTGGTTTGACTGTTATCCTAATTGACATTGTTTGGTTATGGGTAACTTGAATTCATATTGTATCACCCTGGACCACAAGGGTGATGTTCTCATTAATGCCTCAAAATGTCATAAACATAAAAATGGTTGAATTTGGTTGGGCGGTTTGGGTGGACTGTGTTTGAGTCCCCTGCAAAACATTGAATGCAAGACGATTATTAATTTACCGACTTGGATGAATGGAAATAACCAATTTACAATTGATTGTATATTTGTCGATCACTGGTTGCTATGTAAATGTCTTAGCTTTAATATTCGTCCATCAATGTATAGTGACCACTCCATTTATTTATTTTATTTAACATTTATAAAGCGCTCACACAGCCCGCAGGCATCGAGGCGCTGTTACAGGAATTGTTTGTTTTTCTTAGTTGCGTAATTGTGTTTTTTTTTTGTCTTAGTTACATATTTATAACTCGCTTAAAACCCAGAGGTTTCTAGGTGCGGACCCGGGGATCGAACCTGTTGTTGCTTGGTGTCGTCTTGCTTCCAAGACGCGCACGCTGCCGCTGAGCTATCCTCCCGGGACATGTTGGAGGCTTGTTTTGATGTCATTTTGGGGAGCCAAGGGGAAACAGCAGAAATGTTGGGGGTCATTCTGACCCTGGCGGTAGGGGGTTAACAGCACCGGTAAGGACGCTGGTGCCGTTAACCCCCTACTGCCTTATTACGAGGTCCCTTAGCGGGCCCCACCAGGACCGGCTGGTTTTACCAGCCGGCCTTAGCGGGACCCGATAAGGGGACAATGGAGCTAATAACAGGCCTGCAATTTGCGGGCATGGGAATGGGAATGGGGAATGGTTTTCGAAATGGGGACTTACCGGGTCTGCATAGGTCGGAATGTCCTGGTAAATCCCCATTCCGATACCACGGTCCCGGACCCAAGTTTGGAGGCAGCCATGCAGGGTAATTCATAGAATTTCGCAGAAAAGTGTCGCAAGCGGCTGGCGCAGAGTGTCCGCGTGCGATTGTCTGCGCCAGGCACGTGCGCTAAAACCGATTTCCGCGCACAGCGTATTCATGGATTTTAGGCTCCCAAACCAGCCGTGGCGCAGAGTATCGCAGCGACCCTGCAGCAGCGCCAGTAACGCCCCAAGAATGCCCTCGCGCAAGGAAAAGCCATCAAAATCACTAAATCATCGCAAAGGGCTGCGCTAACCCTGGACCAGTTTACAGGGCTGCCAAACAAGGAACGCAAAGCGGGTAACGTGCATATCAGGGGTACGCGTGAAGTTATACACGCGATTAGCCAGGCTGCCAGGGTACGTGTATTTCAGGGGTGCGCGGGAAGTTCAACACGCGATAGTCCAGGGAACGTGTATTACAGGGGTACGCGGGAAGTGCAACACGCGATTGTCCAGGGAACGTGTATTACAGGGGTACGCGGGAAGTCTTACATGCGATTAGCCAGGGCACGTGTAATACAGGGGTACGCGTGAAGTTATACACGCGATTAGCCAGGGTACGTGTATTACAGGGGTACGTGGGAATGATCACACGCGATTTGGCTGGGTACGTGTATTACAGGGGTACACGGGAAGTTCTACACGCGAATCGGCTGGGTACGTGTATTACAGGGTGCGCGGGAATGATCACACGCGATTTGGCTTGGTACGTGTATTACAGGGGTGCGTGGTAATGATCAGACGCGATTTGGCTTGGTACATGTATTACAGGGGTGCGTGGGAAGTTCTACACGAGATTGGCCAGGGTACGTGTATTACAGGGGTACGTGGGAATTATCACACGTGATTTGGCTGGGTACGTGTATTACAGGGGTAACCGGGAAGTTCTACACGCGATTCGGCTGGGTACGTGTATTACAGGGGTGCGCGGGAATTCTCACATGCGATTTGGCCAGGTACGTGTATTACAGGGGTGTGCGGAAATTATCACACGCAATTAGGCTGGGTGGGTCCTCACAGGTGTTCCCTGTACACCCTCCACGGCCCCAGCAGGCAGCCCACAAAACAGGGACTACCCTGCACACCTGCTCATGTCCCCTGCACCCCAGCCCCAGCAGTGCAGGGTCACCTCCACCAGCCCCCACTCATGTCTCCCACCACCCCACCCCCAGCAGTGCAGGGGCACCCTCCACCAGGCCCCCATTCATGTCTCCCACCACCCCCACCCCCCTGCCACCATGGGCAGCCCCACCAGGCCCCCACTCATGTCTCCCACCACCCCCACCCCCTGCCACCATGGGCAGCCCCCACCAGGCCCCACTCATGTCTCCCACCACCCCCACCCCCCAGCAGTGCAGGGTCAACCTCCACCAGGCCCCCACTCATGTCCCCCTGCACCCACACCCCCCAGCAGTGCAGGGTCACCCTCCACCAGGCCCCACTCATGTCTCCCACCACCCCCACCCCCCAGCAGTGCAGGGTCAACCTCCACCAGGCCCCCACTCATGTCCCCCTGCACCCCACCCCCAGCAGTGCAGGGTCACCCTCCACCAGGCCCCCACTCATGTCCCCTGCACCCCCACCCCCCAGCAGTGCAGGGGCACCTCCACCAGGCCCCCACTCATGTCTCCCACCACCCCCACCCCCAGCAGTGCATGGGCAGCCTCCACCAGGCCCCACTCATGTCTCCCACCACCCCCACCCCCAGCAGTGCAGGGTCAACCTCCACCAGGCCCCATTCATGTCACCTGCACCCCACCCCCAGCAGTGCAGGGTCACCCTCCACAGCCCCCACTCATGTCTCCCACCACCCCCACCCCCCTGCCACCATGGGCAGCCCCCACCAGGCCCCCACTCATGTCTCCCACCACCCCACCCCCCAGCAGTGCAGGGTCAACCACCACCAGGCCCCCACTCATGCCCCCTGCACCCCACCCCCAGCAGTGCAGGGTCACCCTCCACCAGGCCCCCACTCATGTCTCCCACCACACCCACCCCCAGCAGTGCAGGGTCAACCTCACCAGGCCCCCACTCATGTCCCCTGCCCCCCACCCCCCCCAGCAGTGCAGGGTGCACCCTCCATCAGGCCCCCACTCATGTCCCCTGCACCCCACCCCCCAGCAGTGCAGGGTCACCCTCCACCAGGCCCCAACTCATGTCTCCCACCACCCCCACCCCCTGCCACCATGGGCAGCCCCCACAGGCCCCCACTCATGCTCCCACCACCCCACCCCCCTGCCACCATGTGCAGCCCCACCAGGTCCTCACAAATCCCCAATCATGTGCGTAATGGTCAGCCTCCACAGCCAAAAAGCCTACAAGTAACCCATTCACCCACATGGAAATGAAAAACATGTTACACCCCCAATGTTCATGAAGCAAATGAACCCATGTCTGTCACACACAGATTTTCAAATTGAATGGAAAACACACAACATGACATGCATTGAAACCATGAGATGAAACCACACAGTGAACAATGGAAAAAAAATGTATTGGGACAAAAATACGAATGGTAAAGAAAGAAAAATAACTACAATGTAAATGTGAAAAATAAGCTGCATGTCCGCATAAAAACACAAAAGTAGAAAATCAAATCCATAAAATTTTGTCCAAAGTGAAATGTAAAACTCTCCATGCACAAAGAACTATGTACAAAAATAACAAGGGTCCATCATCACAACTGAACTAAGAAACCTCCTAAAAAACCTACCTAAATATCAACTATATACAAAAAGTGGAGCAGTGTCCGTCGACTCCAAATCATAAGAAAAAACAAAGGAAACCTAAAACTAAAGAATATATACAAAGCGGCGGGCAAGTCCAGCGGCTCACTCCGTGGTGTTCCGGGCCAGGGCCATCATCGAACTCCTGTTCGAATGTCCGGAGGCGGTCCAGTTCCATGGCCCCGAGGGTCGCAGGGACGACGCCGTGTCCTCCTCCAACCCCCTGCGGATTGCCTCGAGGCACTCGGCCCGCCTCAGGGCCCTCCGCATGGAGTTCTCCGCCTGACCATTGTGAGCCGCGCCTCTTCCGCCCGCCGCCGCTCCGCACCTATGGCGTGGCCCAACCGCTGCCACACGGAAGACACTCTCTGTCCTGGGTCCTCCTGCCCTCCGGCCGATGCCTGCCCTCCGATGTCGAAGGCCCCGAGCCTTCATGGCTCCCACCATGTTGCTGCTGCTGCTCTGCCTCTGCCCGTGCACTGCCTCCTGCTGCCTGCACATCCTCCGCCGGCTGGGTGCAGTTGTTGATGTGGCCACCCCTGCTGGACGTCCGACTCCCGACTGTGGCAGGGATGCCTCCTCCACCAGCCTGGCCGCACTGTCAGAGGCAGCTCCACAGGGCACCCAGGTGACTGATGGGTGGGAAGATGGCACAGAGGACGACTGGCGTAAGGGGGTCTAGTTGAGGAGGGGGTCGGAACAAGCCCCATCAGACGGAGGAATCCGGTCTGGGTGACCTGTCCCAGCAGGCTGACGTGGTCAACGAGCCATTCGAGATGACGTGCAGTCTCTCCATGAAAAGACTGCAGGTCACCTCGCATGGCCGTTGACGCAACGCCACACAGCCAGGACAGGCTCAACCCGGACCTGGATAGCCACGTCCGCAGGCAGAGGAAGGCCAGTTGACGTCAGCTCATCCCCTGCCTGGAAACGGGTCTGGACGTAGGCATCCCTGCTGGTGCAAGATGATGCAGGGACAGGATCGGGGACAGGATTGCACACAGGCACCTCCGCGGCGGCCTGTGCTGCTCCTGTCCCTGGTCCTGGACTGCACCACTAGCACCAGTGGGATCCCCACCTCCAGACCCGTCTCTGGTGCTTGCACGGCCTCCTCCTCCACCAGACCCCCACCAACCTGGATGACTCCGTGCCATCTTCCCCTGTTGGGCCCTGTGGGGTCCCAGCTGCCCCTTCTGCTGCCGAGGAGTCCAACTCCAACCTCCGCCTCTTGGACCTCCCCCCGGCAGCTGCGGCCTGGGACGCGGCACCGGACTCCTCACTCCCCGACGAGATGACAACACGGGAGGGGAGCCGGGCCTTGCGTCTCCGGCTGGCGGTCGGATCCCGCCGCTGTGCTCCACAGCACTTCTCCGCCCTCTTCATCAGTTGACGCTGCAGACAGGGAGAAACAAAACACAGGCATCAGGGCACTGTACAATGGACACATACACACATGACAGTTGCACATGAGTGGCATTGGCAAACCTCAGACATGTCATCACAATCCCAACACACATGTCATTGCAACTCGCACACATGAGCCATACCACAGCCATATCGCAACTGCCACCACCATCCATACACATACAACAGCATGAGCAGCCAAAGGTGACCAGACATCACATGCAACACAGGAAGTGCACCACACATGTACACACACCACCACACTTGCATGCATGTGTACACCTCTGCCAAGTGTCGCACTGTTCAGACGGGCATCCATGTCACATCTGCCAATCAGGCTTACACATACCGCAGTCACATGCATCCATGTTGCATCACTGTTGCACCCTTGTCAAATACACACACATGCACATGTACACAGTGCTCATACATGCAGCCCAATACAACATACATGCGTGACATCACGGACATGTCTACTTACATACACATACATACAAACATGTGTGCACGCACAACTGCATTTGCCATGCAAGCCTACACACACAAGCACCATCCATGTCTCACACATTACAGCCCTCGCATGTGTCAGCCCCACGGCCATGTACACCCCACCCATACTCGACCCCATACAACAGATGTGCAACCTGCACAATACCGAATAATCACCACACGCACTGCTCACAATCAGGATGCATGTACACTCACCGCTCGACTCCAGACGGTCTGCTTCTCCAGGACCTGGACGTGGAGCGCTGGGGATATGCGTTCCAGGACCCCCATCTGTTCTTCCGACAAGTGGCCCGGCGCCCTTGGCATCCGCTGCCTTCAAGAGGCGCGGGCCTTGTCAGGGTCCTGGACCTGAAGTCTCCAGCGCTTCCTGACATGTTGTAAGTCCCGGACTGCCACCCCTCCGCGTTGATGGCAGTCACGATGTCAGTCCAGATCCGAGTCCGTCCTTCCTTGTCGGCGCGGGAACTTCGAAGAGGGCATCATACTGCCCCAGGACTTGCTCCACCAGGACACCAACTTCGGTGGCACTGAAGCTGGTGCCCCTCTGCCTCTCTGGCCGGGGTTGTCAGTGGTCACAGATGGTGTTTGCCCCGACATGACAACCCAGAGGCAGGAGTGGGTGGGCAACTGGGTCCTGGGGCTGGGCTGTGGAGCGATGGAATTCCAGTCGGGAGTCTTCGGTACCAGCAGGGGTGGTCACAGCAACAGCACCCCTGGCTGATGTGCAGGCAGCAAATGGCAGTGCACGTGGGCAGCAGGCAGTCAGGCAGCAGCAGATGGTAGGTGGGAGCGTGCTCGGGGCTCTGGGGGGCAGTAGTTCGGCCTTCTGGGCAGGAGCGTGGTCTTCCGTGTGCTTACGCGTGGCCAGCTTGGTACGGAGTGATTTGGCACGTGAAAATCCTGCACGTCAGCGTGAAAATCGAGGAAAGGCCCTTAGCGCGTAAGCGCGTCAGCACGCATACGCGATTCTATTGGACCAAAGGCCCTCAGCGCGTAAGCGCGTCTGTGACGTGACCCGCACGGGTGTTTCCCACACAGCACGTGATGACAGAGCACACGTGGAAAGACTGCACGTCAGAGTCTCATCGCGTGTGATTGGTGGAAATGGCCCTACACGCAGAAGTGACAAAGCGTGTAATTGGTGGAAATGGCCTACACGCAGAAGTGACAAAGCGTGTAATTGGAGGAAATGTCCCTACACGCAGAAGTGACAAAGCGTGTAATTGGTGGAAATGGCCCTAGCGCGTACACGCCGCGTAAGTGACGCTGGACGTGTGGGCCTGTATAAAGGTACGCGTAGAACACCACTTCCTTGTACGTGCTTTTCGTGGAGAGCGAGTGGGTGAATTCTGTACTTCTTGTCGTTTCACACGCGATTTACTTCACGGCGTTTCAAGTTCGTATTCCCTGTTACCTCTGACAGCTTTTTCTCTTTTTTCTCTTTTACTGGTTTACCTGGGCCTGTTCCCTCAAACAGTGTTCCCTTCTACTGTTGTCCTGTCTCCTCAGACAGCGTACAAATCTTCTTTTGGCGGGGTGTTGCCAACCAAACGTGCTCCTTTTACACGCTCGTTTACCAGGCAGACGGTGAGTCACGCACGTATCTAACATCTGTGCTTGCCCGTGTGTAGCCTACCCCTTCAGAGGTCATTCTAGGCTGCGTGTGACACGCATACGTTCATTCTTGTGTTTCTGGTGCCACAGCGTAGTGCAGGTTTTTCTTTCTGCACACGTGGTCTAGGAGGGGTTGCGTGCACGTCATCTCCTTTTTGGGCCTCCTGTGCGTTGCGTGACCCGTCATCTTTCCCAGGGGTTACATTCAGCCTTGCTAGAGCACTAGGGTACAATTACCATCTGGTACCCAACCCTTTGACCCCAATTGCCCAGGACAATAGTCTACATCCACTCCCATACGCACATTAACATCAGTGCCATGGCTGGGAGGCGAGGATTCCGTAAGGGTGGCAAAGGTGGAAGAGCCACAAGTGGTGGCCGTGGTGGATCCGGTAGGGGACGTGGTCGTAACTTGCAGGTGAGCCTGTCCCCCATGTGTGGAGGACCAGTCACGGGCACCATCCCCCCCCTCCCATTGAGGCTGATGTGGCTGACACCATCCATGCTCAGCCCTTGTTGGACCAGCCCATTGTGGCACCAGACCTGGCTGACTCCATGGCTGACTTCCAGGTCAGCAGGGCTACGACACGTGCGCTGGTGCACGTTGATGCCATCATGCCACGTGGATCTGGGGCAGCAAGGTCATCTGCTGCACCAAGGAGGCAGGGCGGAGAGGCTGCAGGGGCAGCTGCGGCTCCATCCACCCCAGCCCTCACACACCCAGCCAGGACAGTGTCGGTCCTAGTCCATGCTGCTGACATTCCCCCTGACACCATCACACTAGAGCCAATGCCTGCACCAACTCCCATGCTGAGTGTGCAATCCCACACTCCTGATACAGAGTCCACCAGGGCTCCTGCCCCTAGTGTCCAGAGCGGCGCAGGACACTCAGGATCACCACCACCTTCCAAGCGGAAGAGGAAGAGTGCTCGTCCGGCACAGGCTGATGCCCCAGACACGGCTACACAGTCCGCCGTCAGGAAGCCCAGCTTCACGGATGACGAACTGAATGCACTTGTCGAGTATGTGTCCGGACATGACAACGAGATGGTCATTGTTGCAGGATCCAAGACCACACCTGCACAACGCCAGGCACACTGGCAGACCGTTGCGGACATCGTAAGTGCCCTTGGAATCGTGAGGCGCACAGCCAATGATTGCTATAAGCGCTGGAATGACCTAAAGCGCAGGGCAAAGAGTAAGCTGGCCTCAAGTCATGCCGCAACTCTAGTGACTGGAGGTGGGTCTCCAGTAGTAGACATGGAACTCACTCCACATGAGTCAGTCGCTGGGACCTACGTCACGGAGGAACAGATCCAAGGCGTGGGAGATCTGGCTGATTACGAGGCATTGTCCGGTGAGTGCACATGCATGTGTGTGTCATCCATGTGCATGGTGTGTGTGTGAGGGCTTCTGTTTGTGTGCCAGGTGAGAGTGTGCGCCTGAGTCGTATGGGTCAGCCATGTGCTTCATGCAATACTTCCTGCGCAGCTGCATTTGGCCATAGCAGTATCCCTTCTGCCAACAGTAGACATCTAGCCCAACTGCACGCCAGTTGCCCTTGAAGTGTCACCTTGCCACAACATATTTGCTTATTTTTCACTGTTCATTCAGTCAGTTTGTTTGCATTCCACCACTTTCACTAGGCATGTCGCTGTCCACTAGTCACATGTCTGACATGGGTATGGTAAAGTGGAGTGACTTTGTTACCTGGATATCATTTGTACACACATGTCCCTGTGCAATTGGACCATTTCAGACTGGCAGCTCCAGGTGAAAAATCTGACCTGTTAGAATTAAAAAAGCAATTACATGCGGGAACTGGACTGAATGAATAGGTGCTGCCCTCCTCTCCATCTTCACTCAATAGCAATGGTACATGCCATCTGTGTGATGGCATGTGTGTTTCACCTGGCAATCACAGGCCAATGTGTGATGCCACTGCCAGGCAGCATGCAGAAAATGTGTTCATCTTCCATCTTGTGTCATCAGTGTGTGCCATTTGCCTGCACTTCATACGCAGTGAGGGTGCATGCATGGGAGGGTTTTAGTCATGTGGGACATGTGTCAATCAAGTACTGGTTCTCTTGCTTCTCAGCCCTCATTGTGTGCCATGGTGCTAATGCCTGTTTCCATTTCTTTGTTTTCATGTCTTTGCAGGGGAAGACGCACCTGATACTGCTGGGGTTGTGGAGATGGTGCAGACCCAGGAGGGGTCCGAGGGGGCCGACCACCACCAGTGAGGGACGTGGTGTGGTGGTGGGGAGAACCCACAAGTGCTGCAGGTCGTGCTCTCAAGGGGTGTCTCTGGCTGCACCTCCCCCGAGCTGTACTCAGGTGTTGATTCGGATGAGACCTACGTGCCGTCGCAGGTGAGTGTTCCAGGGAGGGATTCTGTTCTGTCTCACCCACCTGCACCAGGGTCAGAACCCTCCATGGGGATGTCAGT
>CM030321.1:836371914-836501924 GCA_002915635.3 Ambystoma mexicanum | reverse complement strand
CATGACATGGCACGGTGTGTCGTGTTGGCGGTGCTGGCGGTTGTGCGTTGGCTGACATGGCACTGTCCTCTTGTTGCATTTTGAAGTGGGTATTCATTTTAGCTGCTTCAATGTGTAACTTCACAAAACTGCATTCGGTGGTCTCGTGTGGGTAGGATGCACACATTGTGACACTTCCAGCGTGAACAATCTCAGGCTGACATGGTATTCCCGGTTCATTCTCCAGACATTCAGGATCAGTGTCAGGTATGAGTCATCATTGATTGGCAGATGGAATGTGCCAGGGCAGTGTGCACTCCACAGGGGTGCATGATTTCTATGTGAAGTAATTAGCCACTAGCTGTGTACGGGCTGCCTCCCCCCGTGCCCTTTCCCCTCCCATGCGCAGCGGCTGTGCATGTGGTTGGGGATGTGGGCGCACCACCATGTCCACGGCCAGGCCCCGGCATGTTGCAACGTTGTGCAGGACACATGCTTGCCACTATGATCCTGCCCACACTACTGGGGGAGCGTATAACAGCCTGACGCCAGAACGGTCAAAGGCGACGAAAGCATGACTTTAGCACTCCGGAATGTGCGCCTCCACTATGCCCCTGGTTGTAATGTGGCTGTGTTATATCTTACCTGGGGTGGCGTCGGTGGGGGTCCGACATTGGCGTCATCATGTGGTGGCTTGAGAGGGTAGCACTGTCCCCTGTGGAGGTGGTGATTGGTATCATTGGTGGGGTTGTGACCTTGCTCAGTATCCAACATGCATGCATGTGCAGTGGCATTACATACTTCACCAAGCAGCCATGTATCGCCATGCCGCCCAGCTTCTAGGTTCCCGGCTTAGGGTGGACATTCGGTAAATGAAGCTGTCGTGGGTGGAGCCGGGATAGTTGGCATATCTGAGGTGATGATTCCCTGGCATTACATGCTAACCTGCACGTTGATGGAATGTCCACGTGCTTGCGGTTCCTATAGATGTGCTCAGATGCCCTGGGGGGACGTAGAGCCACATTGGTGCAGTCGATGGCACCTCAGCCTTTGGGGAATCGTGCCACAGCGTAAAAATCCAGGGCGGCAGCATGCCTTTCTGCAGGTGTTCTGGGCAGGTATATGTGCCTGCGGACTGATGGGGTGCAGTGATGATGATGTTCAAGACCTGGGTGTTAGGCAGCGTGACTGGGTGGCCTGTGACACCCCACACACTATGGCACTTGTCCGCTGAAATGATCCAGTGGCTAAGAAGTGCAGTACATTGAGGACCTTCTCCAGGGGGCTGAGTGCTTGGGAGCACAGGGTGGCGTGATGTGAGGTCATCCTTCCCACTCACTCACCAGGTCCAGTATAATGTGTGGTGGGAAACCTGTACCTCCCATACACCTGGTCATCAGGCATCCCGAAAAGGCTGGTTCTGGTGTGAAATATTCTGGCCACTGACTATCCTCCTCTCCTCCTTTAGCCCACTCCACTGCTGCTAGAACGGTATGTTTCATCCTGGCGTCTGAGCTTGTTATTGTTAAAGTCCGCAAATTTATGCTATTGCGCGTGTTCTAAGCTAGCGTGTGACCCGCGCACCCCTGGAATCCATTCCCAGTCCAATAGCGTGTGGAAATTCACACGCACCACGGGATACAGCGTTGTGACCCGCGCACCCCTGGAATCCAGTTCCCAGTCCAATAGCGTGTGAAATTCACACGCCCACCACGGGATACAGCGTTCGCTGACGTTACTTGCGTGTGTAAGTGCCCGCGCACCCATTAAATACACGCTACATAGGCCAATCGCGTGTACGCGCACTTTTGTCCAATTACACGCGATGACACTCTGACGTTGCAGTATTTCCACGTGTGCCCCGTCATCACATGCTGAGTGGGGACACCCGTGCGGCATACGTCACAGACGCGCTACGCCGCTGAGGGACTATGGTCCATAGAATCGCGTATGCGTGCTGACGCGCTTACGCCGCTAAGGCCTTTCCTTCGGATTTCACGCTGACGTGCAGGATTTTCACGTGCCAAATCACTCCGTATCAAGCTGGCACCGCGAAAACACACGGAAGACCACGCTCCTGCCAGAACGCCGAGTTACTTGCCCCCCAGTGCCCCGAGCAGCCTCCCACGTGCCATCTGCTGCTGCCCTGCCTTGCCTGCTTGCTCCACCGTGCCTGCCATTTGGTGCCTGCACATCAGCCATCTGCAGGGGTCCAGTTGCTGTGTCCACCCCTGCTGGAACTGAAGACTCCCGGACTGGGATTACATCGCCTCCACAGCCCAGCCCCAGGACCCAGTTTGCCCACCCACACCTGCCTCTGGGGTGCCATGTCGGGCACTTTCCACATCTGGCGACCAGTGGCAACCCCAGGCCAGAGGGGCAGAGGGCACCAGCTTCACTGTCACGAAGTTGGTGTCCTGGCTGGAGCATGTCCTGGGCAGTTTGATGCCCTCTTTGGATCGTCCCGCGCCAGCAGGAAGGACGGCAGAGATCTGGGCCGACTGTGTTGTGTTGCCATCAACGCGGAGGGGTGGCAACCCGCCGACGTCCCTGAAGATCAAGAAGCGCTGGAAGAACTTGAGCGTCAGCAGGACCCTTGTGAAGGCCCGGCCGCCTCGTGGAGGGGGGCCGGGGCTGCATGAGTTCCATCCAGATGAGGGTCCTGGAACGCGTACGCCCAGTGCTCCACGCCCAGATCCTTGAGAGGGAGGCGCCGTCTGGAGTTGGAGCGGTAGTGTCCAAGCATTACTGTGTGGAGACAGGGCATGTTGCGGTGTGCTTGGTTCTATGATACTTGCCTGTATGTGTGCCATAGGCCATGTAGCATGTATGTGTGCAGGGACATCATGGTAATGCATGTGCGACCTGATGTGTGATTCCACATGGTTGTTGCATGTGCTTGAATTGCCGCATGGGAGCCCTATGCAGATTTTGAACATGAGAGCATGCCAGTCTTCTGTACCTGGACATGGGGTGGAGGTGAGGGATGGGTGCTGATGCCAGGTACATATATGGTAGCCATGTCTGTGTGCCTGACCTCGTGTCTGTGACTTGTGCATGCAATGGATGCATGAACACATGTGTTGTGACAATGCACAGATTCAGTGAAGCAGCCAAATTAAACCCTTGTATCGCCTGTGTTTGGTGTGTTGGGGCCAGCATGGATGTGACTGAGGTGAAGTGTGTGCATGTGATAGGCATTGAGCCCATGATGCATGCGAGTTTACATATCATTGAATGTTTCAAGAGTCCATTGACATGCATGGAAATGTCCATGGCATGCACCATGCCCTGTTTACTGTGTGTGTTTTGCATGGACTGACCCATGTGTTGTGGACGGGACATGAGTGGAAGTGTACTTTGACAGTCGTGCTCATCTGCTATTGCTTCCTGTCTAGGGACCATTGTACAGTGCCCTTGCATGCTTTGTGTTCTTTTGTCTCCCTCTACGCAGCGGCTAGTGAAGAAGAGGGCGAGACGGCGCTGTGGAGCAAGGCGGCGGGGGATGCCCACGGCTGCCAGCGGAAGGGTGTGGGTGAGCCCCCACAGGGGCCTGCTCGTACGGTGGGAGACGCGTGAGGAGCCATCCAGCGTTGGTGGTTTCCACAGAGGAGGAGGAGGCCGCCACTGGGGCACACATGGGGCCTGGTGGGGGCATCCCTCTGGTGCAAGTGGTTGCAGTCCAGGGCAGGGGCAGGAGGCTAGCACAGGTCACCGTGGAGGGGCCTGTGCATGTCGCTGTCCTGACCCTGTGAGTGCACCACCATGCACCAGCAGGGATGCCCCGTCCCAGGCCTGTCCGCAGGTAGAGGGATGTCCATGTCACCTGACTCCCCCTCCACCTGCGGCGTAGGGAACCCCTGGCGTGCGGAGAAGGTCCTGATTGGGGTCGCGATGCGCACGGCTGTGATTCGTGATGCCGTGCGTGCTTTCTCTGGGAGGAGCACGCACGTCATCACGAGTGCACCGTGCCCGACGTGGCCCAATTGGGATCGGCATGTTTCGGGGGTTCCTGCATTGTGTTTGGCCAATGTGGCGGCCCTCTCCTCCTCTGTGCAGGCTATCCACCAGTCGTTCCCCTTGCCGTCTTTCCAGCCCAGATGCCACAGGGCCCCCTGTGGACCTGCCCCGACCAATGCAGCCAGCTCGGTGGGGATCCCATCCCTGCCACAGTTGGGAGTCGGAGGGTCCAGCAGGGCGTGGACAACACAGCAACTGGACCCCAGCAGAATGGAAGATGTGACAGCATCATCAGGCAGGGCACTGTGCACGACGGCGTCGGTGGTTTCCATCAGCCTGGATGCCGTCGTGCTGGCAGAGGCAGTGGCGTCGGAGGCAAGCAGCGGGCTCGACGTGGGAGCATCATGGCTCAGGGGCCATCAAGATCAGATGGGCAGGCATTCGCCGAGAGGCAGGGCAACCTGGATGTGGTGTCTTCCGTGTGGGAGCAGTTGGGTCCAGCGGATAGGTGCGGAGCGGCAGCGGCGGAAAGAGGGCGTCGCCATGGTCAGGGCGGAGTTCTCCATGCGTCGGGCGTTGAGCGGGCTGAGTGCCTCGAGGAAGCTCGCAGGAGTTTGAGCTGAACATGGGGTTATCCCTGCGAGACCTCGGGCCAGGACAGAGTCCCGCCTCCAGGACATCGACATGGAGTTCGATGATGCCCTGGCCAGCAACATCAACAAGTGAGCCGCAGGACTTGCCCGCTGCCTTTGTATATAGTTATATAGTTAGTTAGTGTTAGGTTTCCTTTATTTGTTTTTAATATTTTGGATCCGCCTTCGGACAATGGCCACTTTTTTGTATATATTTTTTTCATTAGCTAGTAGTAGGGTTTCCTTTATGGGTGTTGGGCTCATGGACCCTGGTACATTCCTGTATTTAGTTTGTTTTTGGAAGGAAAATTTTCTTTTTTTTCATTATTGTGTTCACCATGTGGAAATGGTTTTTCATTCTTTTGCTTCTACTTGATATTGCTTTGGTCAACATTTGTTGTATTCCTTTTTCGTTTTTTTGATTTTTACTTTTGTTCTCCAACATGGACCATTTATTTTATTATCCACATAGTTGTATGTTTGATTTGTTTACTTATTTTTATCTTAATACATTTTTTTTTACTTCCACTTGTCTTATTTTGTCTTTTGGTTTCATACATGTCATGATATGGGTGTTTGACATTCACTTGCAGCCATTGTGTATGTGTGTGTGACGGACATTGTGTTCATTTACATTACTTGCCATTGGGGTTGTGTCATGTAATTGCATTCACTTATGTGGGTGGATGCAATCCTTGCCTGGGTGTTTGTGCTGGGTATGCTGCCCATTACTGCCATGATTGTGTATCGTCAGGACCTGGGGCAGGGGGACATGGGTGGGGCCTGGTGGAGGGTGACCCTACACTGCTGGGGGTGGGGGTGGTGGTGACATGAGTGGGGCCTGGTGGAGGGTGACCCTGCACTGCTGGGTGTGGTGGGGGTGGGAGAACATGAGTGGGCCTGGTGGAGGTGACCCTGGACTGCTGCGGGTGTGGCGGTGGTGGAGACATGAGTGGGGGCCTGCGTGACGGTGCCCTGACTGCTGGGGGGTGGGGGTGGGGGGGACATGAGTGGGGACATTGGTGGAGGGTGCCCTGGTGGCTGGGCCCTCGTGGAGGCTGCCCCTGACTGGGGTGGGGGTGGTGGGAGACATGAGTGGGGGCCTGGTGGAGGGTGCCCCTGCCTGCTGGGGTGTGGGGTGTGGGTGGGAGACATGAGTGGGGGCCTGGTGGAGGGTGCCCCTGGCTGCGGGGTGGGGTGGTGGGAGACATGAGTGGGGCCTTGGGAGGTGACCCTGCACTGCTGGGGTGTGGGGTGGTGGAGACATGAGTGGGGCCTGGTGAGGGTGCCTGGTGGCTGGGGGTGATGGGTGACATGAGTGGGGGCCTGGTGGAGGGTGCCCCTGCACTGCTGGGGTGTGGGGGTGGTGGGAGACATGAGTGGGGGCCTGGTGGAGGGTGCCCCTGGTGGCTGGGTGTGGGGGTGGTGGGAGACATGAGTGGGGCCTGGTGGAGGGTGCCCCTGCTGGCTGGGGGGTGGGGTGTGGGAGACATGAGTGGGGGCCTGGTGAGGGTGCCCCTGGTGGCTGGGGGGTGGGGGTGGTGGGAGACATGAGTGGGGGCCTGGTGGAGGCTGCCCCTGCACTGCTGGGTGTGGGGTGGTGGGAGACATGAGTTGGACATGTGTGGGGCCTGCTGGCAGGTGCCCCACAGTGCTGGGGTGGGGGTGGTGGTGACATGAGTGGGGCCTGTTGGAGGCTGCCCCTGCACTGCTGGGGTGTGGGGTGGTGGGAGACATGAGTTGGACATGGGTGGGGGCCTGCTGGCAGGTGCCCCACAGTGCTGGGGGGTGGGGGTGGTGGGAGACATGAGTGGGGGCCTGGTGGAGGGTGCCCCTGAACTGCTGGGGTGTGGGGGTGGTGGGAGACATGAGTGGGGGCCTGGTGGAGGGTGACCCTGCACTGCTGGGGTGTGGGGTGGTGGGAGACATGAGTGGGGGCCTGGTGGAGGGTGACCCTGCACTGCTGGGGTGTGGGGTGGTGGGAGACATGAGTGGGGGCCTGGTGGACGGTGCCCCTGCACTGCTGGGGTGTGGGGGTGGTGGGAGACATGAGTGGGGGCCTGGTGGAGGGTGCCCCTGGTGGCTGGGTGTGGGGGTGGTGGGAGACATGAGTGGGGGCCTGGTGGAGGGTGCCCCTGGTGGCTGGGGTGTGGGGTGGTGGGAGACATGAGTGGGGCCTGGTGGAGGGTGCCCCTGGTGGCTGGGGGTGGGGTGGTGGGTGACATGAGTGGGGGCCTGGTGGAGGCTGCCCCTGCACTGCTGGGGTGTGGGGGTGGTGGAGACATGAGTGGGGGCCTGGTGGAGGTGACCCTGCACTGCTGGGGTGTGGGGTGGTGGGAGACATGAGTGGGGGCCTGGTGGAGGGTGCCCCTGGTGGCTGGGGGTGGGGGTGGTGGGAGACATGAGTGGACATGGGTGGGGCCTGCTGGCAGGTGCCCCCAGTGCTGGGGGTGGTGGGGGACATGGTGGGGACATGGGTGGCGCTGCTGGAGGTGCCCTGCAGTGCTGGGTGTGGGGGTGGTGGGGACATGAGTTGGACATGGGTGGGGGCCTGCTGGCAGGTGCCCCACAGTGCTGGGGGTGGGGGTGCAAGGGGACATGAGTTGGTGTTCATTAGTTCAAGGAGACATGTGCCTTTGCTGGGGGCATGCCCATGTTGGGTGGGCTGCCTGCGGACATGACCAGGGATGCAGGGTAGTCCCCTGTGGTGTGGGCTGCCTGCAGGGGCCGTGGAGGTGTACAGGGTACACCTGGGAGGAGCCACACTGTCAAATCACATGTGGAACTTCCCGCGCACCCCTGAAATACACGCGCCCAGGCTATTCGGTGTGGAACTTCCCGCGCACCCCTGAAATACACGCGCCCAGGCTATTCGCGTGTGGAACTTCCCGCGCACCCCTGAAATACACGCGCCCAGACTATTCGCGTGTGGAACTCCCGCGCACCCTGAAATACACGTGCACCCAGGCTATTCGCGTGTGGAACTTCCGCCCCCCTGAAATACACGCGCCCAGGCTATTCGCGGTGTGGAACTTCCCCGCGCACCCCTGAAATACACGCACCCAGGCTATTCGTGTGTGGAACTCCCCGCGCACCCCTGAAATACACGCGCACCCAGGCTATTCGCGTGTGGAACTTCCCGCGCACCCCTGAAATACACGCGCCCAGGCTATTCGCATGTGGAACTTCCCGCGCACCCCTGAAATACACGCGCCCAGGCTATTCGCGTGTGGAACTTCCACGCACCCCTGTAATACACGCGCCCAGGCTATTCGCGTGTGGAACTTCCCGCGCACCCCCTCAAATACACGCGCCCAGGCTATTCGCGTGTGGAACTTCCCGCGCACCCCTCAAATACACGCGCCCAGGCTATTCGCGTGTGGAACTTCCCGCGCACCCCTGGAATACACGTAGCCCGCTCCCCCAGGCCCGATCGCGTGAGGAACTTCACGCGAACCCTGTAATACACGTAGCCCGCTACCCAGGCCCGATCGCGTGAGGAACTTCACGCGAACCCCTGTATACACGTAGCCGCTCCCCAGGCCCGATCGCGTGTGAAACTTCACGCGAACCCCTGAAATACACGTAGCACGCTCCCCAGGCCTGATCGCGTGAGGGACTTCACGCGAACCCCTGTAATACACGTAGCCCGCTCCCCAGACCCGATCGCGTGTGAAACTTCACGCAAACCCCTGAAATACACGTAGCACGCTCCCCCAGGCCCGATCGCGTGAGAAACTTCACGCGAACCCCTGAAATACACATAGCCCGCTCCCCCAGGCCCGATCGCGTGAATAACTTCACGCGAACCCCTGTGAAGCACGTGCCCTGCTGAAATCGCGTGTTAGACTTCCCGCGCACCCCGGTATACACGCACACGTATTTTTTGTCAGCGGGTGTCCGTGTTTGTGGGTACCCCTTTGCACGTCATTTTTCCTGGAGGGCCACAGTATGGGACATTCATCATGGCAGTATATAGGTGCTATTTGTTGGCGCACCTTTTGGCGTACATTTCTTACAGCCGCAGAGACGCTACCCCTGCTTTCTTGTGGCGGTCGTGTTTGTGCCTGTGCGCTGGTTTGAGCGTGCGCTTTTTTCCCCTATTCTATTCCATGAATACGTGTTGTAGGCGAGCGTGTGGGCGTTCCGCGCACTTGTGCCCTGTACTTCCCCGTGACGCCCACGTTTTGGCAAGTTGTTCCCCATTCCGAGTGTTACGCCCGTGTTACGCCTACTTTTGTTGCGTGCGCCGCACTATGTGCGAATTTCGCTGTGGCCTGTGCGATTTTCGCTGTGACCTGGCGCACGCTGTTAGATGGCCTGTGCGCCAACGTGCGCCGCGCACTTTTTTATCGCACATACGCTGGTTTTCTCGCGCACGGACTTCCATGAATCGACGTGCGCTGCTTTTCGTGCGATTTTCGCAATTGCACTGCGATTTTCGCTATTCCACTGCGATTCCCACGTTTTTGCCCACTTGCGCCGCGCTAATTATTCCATGAATCGGCCTGATGGTGCTTATAGCACCATGGCTGCCTCCAAACTCGGAATGACCCCCATTGTCTGGTTTGATTACCAATGCTGCTGGCAATAGAGTGAAGTGGAATAACACCAACGTGTCTATAGTAAACCAGTCTCTTTAAAAATGTTTACAAAATATTACTGATACCTGGAAGATTGATACTTTTTGTGTTAAAACCTCACTAACTTTGTGGGCTCTTTGATTTTGGTAAATAAAGTAATGAGTCATAGGAGGAAAGTTATTCAAGGGAAAATACGCAGTCACATATATAATGAAGAGCTTGTTTTATGCAGAAGTTACATGCAAAGGTCTGTTAGGACCGCAAGGAATAGAGTTGATCCATCATTTGCTCAGAAGTTGACTTTGTCCAAGCGTATACGGCAGAATGATATAAATTGGATCCTCCAATCCTGTGTTAAAAGATTACAGGAGGATGCCGAGGCATGTTAGATGCTATCAAAAATAAACATTCTAAGACCTTTTGGTACTGAATGAATGGATTGGATTTATATTCATCTAATATACAAATTAATTCTGTCCATGAAGCAGCTTGGGTACTGCATTTTCAATCTTTGTATTCCCAGTCCACGGATTTTGTGTCTGAGCCATTGTATATGGGTAAAATGGCAATGGTAGAAAATACCTTTGATTATGATATGGTACTGGAGACTATAAACAAGATTTCTACTTCTCGTTCAATTTGGCCTAATGGGCTCTCAAAGATTTTGTTTAAAGGGGATCCTATTGTCTGTTCAAAAACTCTTTCCCATTTGTTTAATAGAATAAGACTCACAATTTTTTTTCCGAAAGACCAGTTCTACAGCTTACATTGTGCCGATTTTTGAAAAAAGGTGATAGAACGAATCCCTTGAATGACAGACCTATTGCCGTGCTTTATGCTGACAACAAGTTGTTCTATACTGTGCCAAGGAATCTCACATATTAGAAAAATGACAGACTGGTTTTCGTAGAAATATGGGTACATCACTTAATGGATTCCTCTTTAAATGCTTGCAGAATTTGGCATTGAGCGGGAAAGATGAGTCCATATATGTTGCATCTGTGGACTTGTCAGCTGTATTTGATGCAGTTGACCGTGACCTACTATGGACTGAAATTCATTCTTGGGGTACTGCATTTGACCTGTTAAGGTTAATAATTGGTCTATATGCTAAAACTGATATTCAAGTATGTCTAAATCAATCTCGACTACTCTCCCGTACTAGTCGAACATTCAGGGGAATAAGGCAAGATTGCGATTTTGCATCTCGTGTGTTTATCCATTATATGGTCATTATTGGGACTTTTTTAAGCCTGTTGTTGCATCTGCGCCCATTTTGGAAGCAAGACCATGCAGAGCAACAGAACCTTGAATCCCAGATCCACGCTTAGAACCCAAACACAGGTACGGTATTAGGCATGTTATAAAAAAAACAAGTAAATAAAATAAATTATGCTGATGATGGTCTCTTATTTGATTGAACTCCTGTTGGTATTCAGCATTTGATTAATTCATGTTCTTTATTTGCAGTAAAGCATTCTTCAAAGTTGAATCCAAATAAAACAAAAGCAATATAATGTTCTAAGGGGAAGAAGCACAGTAGGTTTTGGTTTGGAAGAAATTGAGAAAACATGGTCCCTCATATATCTTGGCCTCTTTAAAACATCTACACTTCATAAAGATAAGCTGCATAGTTGGCTTTTGGAACGAGCGCCTAGTAGGGCTAATCAGCTCTGTAGAGTAGATTACAAATTTGGGAAACATTCCCTGTGGCCTCCTGTATGTTATTATTGGGGAAAATATTCCCCAAACTATTATATGAAATGGAAAGCTGTGCTGTGGTGGCATGGGAATTTCTTCCCCCAATTGAAGCTATGATTTGGAGTCGATATTGAGATTGCCCTCTTCTGTTCCAGTGGATGTGATCCATTATTAAGTAGGGATTGTCTCGCTTAAAGCTAGAGCATGTTGGAATATTTTTTCCTTTTCCCGTAAAATCTTATCCCCTGCTGAGGGTTCGCTCTTCTCCGATCTTAGATCTTTATTGGAGTAGAAGGGATGCTACTGGACAGATGGCATGTTTAAGTTTTGTAGGAATCTTCTTGTTGAAGTTGGCAGCTCGCTTCAAGAATTAGGCCTGTTCCCAGATAAAGCTAAACGATCTCTTCATGTTTGTGATTGGATATTCACTATTCTTTTGTAAAGCACTCAGCGGTTGAAAACAAGGAATTGGGCTCTCTCACTCCATTTCTCTCTCTCTATCCTGATAAGAATACTAAATTTATTTTCCTGCAATTTTCATCTGGGTTTAATTTTAACCAAACAAACGTAGGTCAGGTACAACATGATCACTGACGAAAAAGCAACTTGTCGCTTTTGTATGAGGGCTGAGATGGAAACTTTAGAACAATTGATACTTTTTTGTCCCTCTATTCAGTGCCTTCAAGGGAAATAGTTGAGGAAGGTGATTAAAAGATACCCATTGGGGCAGGCTGATGTGATATGGGCAGTTTGTTTGGCAGGACGTACAAATCCCATGGTAATTGCTGTTATAGTTTTTGTTAAATAATTGGATATATATGTTTTTAGTAATTGAATCTATTGATTATGAGGTTTTGTATATTTTATGGATTTTGTGGTACCATTGTGGTTGTATCTACCTGTTTTGATGGACTGATCTGTTTATCAATGGCTCATTCTAATTTTATGTATGATATGTTTTATTTTTGGATTTGTAATTATATGTTAAATGTTAAATTGTTTCTTTTTTTAACCAATAACAATAAAGGAAATACACAATCAAGAGGTTGGACATAGGTCAGACGAGAAGCAACTAGCAAATAGTTTTATCATCTCTTCTACATCAGAATCTACTCTTGCCCCCCAGTAATCCGAGCAAAGAATTCCCTTTGTTTTCCCAGCTAACAGTTCTGACCAATTGTTAAAGACCAGCTTCCTTACCCTATCAAGTTCATGGTCATTTACCTTAGTGTTATACCATTCTTCCTGTGAGATGGATTCTCCACAGAGCCAGAACACATCCTGGAGTTGGTCTTCCCCATCTTCATCACATGTATCAACTGAATTTCTGGAGAGATAATCCGCTATGACATTGTCCTTGCCAGCAGCATGTCTAAATTCAAAGTCATGACCTTGTATGGATGGTACCCAATTTATTAAGCACCTTGAAAAGCCATCCACATATTTTGATGTAAAGGCCACCACCAAGGGCTTATGATCAGAAATGATGGCAAATGTTCTTCCACACAGGAAAGTTCTTTCACTTCTTAACTTCCCATATTACTGATAAGGCCCTTTTTCGATGACTGAATACCTGGTTTCAGCATCTTTTAAAGACCTAGAAGCAAAATCTGATTGTATGATTGCATGGGGACTGCACCTAGCCCTGTGCCACTTGCATCAGTCATGTAGCAAAAGCAGAAAGAATTGGAGCATTTGCAATCGCAGTCCAATCAAATATTTTACCTTTCTTGCAAAGATTTCTTATGTGTTAGCATTTGTCAGAAATGTTCCTCACAAAGTTTGAGTAGTATTCTACAACTCATATGAATGACATAACCTCATGCATATCTTTCGGTGGTGAGGTCTGTAGCATGGCGGTCACCAACCCTATTCTGGGGGATAACCCATAATCTTATCAGCAATATCCAAGATAATCAATCTCTTAGATTCTAAAAACAGCATTTTGACTTTTGTAAAGTTAGTCCTGCCAAACTAACTTTGTCTAAGAATAATTTTAATTTTGGATCATGATCCTCGGTAGAGGAACCCAGTACAAGAATGTCATCTTGATAGTTGAAAACCCTGGAGATGTCACCTAATACCTCTTTCCTCAGTCTCTGAAAGTATGCAGCAGCAGATATTAGTCCAAAAGGCATCCTTTTAAATCTAAAGATGCCATCCAGAGTGATGAAAGTGGGGTGATCAGGATGGAGTCTGATCAGGCGGTGCTCCAATGCTAGATCAAGGGTGGAGAACATTTCAGCACCAGCCATGAGACGTATTATCTCTCCAATGTTTAGATGTGGACATTGATCCACTATAACACATGTATTCACTGCACTTAAGTCCACAGAGAGTCAGGTACTTACATTTGTGGTAGAAGTGTGTTAAAAGTGGTAGTGCTGCATGATGATGATAACTTTCTGTTCATAATGCTTGGCTAATTTCTTTAAAATAGCATCATAAGCAGTGAGTAAGTCAACGCCTTCACCACCTGCCTGGGGGGTTGCAGTCAGGTCAGGAAGGCTTTTTAAGATCCTCCTGCGGGTCATGAATGGCAGTAACATAGTCAACAAAATCATCCCTCCAGGTGTCCCATGGCACTAATATGGCACTAATGGTTGACCAGGAGATTGGAGAAAATGAGGAGGCAAAATAGACATGACACCTTCAGGATTTGGAGCATAGTGTGGTATGGACATTGGGGTGTCTTAAAGAAAAACACATGGGTGTTCATAAGCAAGTGTACAAAAAACGTTAAAGGATACCACAAGAACTGCAGTATACAGTGCAGACCTATGACAAAATATTAACTGCAGTTAACAACATTACCACAGAATTAAGTACACAAGTTTGTCTGGAGCAAATAATGCATCAAATAGAGAACAACCACACAGAGAGGTACATTAGCATGCAGAAGACAACATTTAGCAAAACAAGCTCCCATGTAGGGCACAGTCAGAAAGAATGGTGTTGTGACAAAGTTTGCAGTGAGGGAGTTAATGCGATAATCAGATAAAAGGCAGGGAAGTATTCTTTGATAGCAGAGAAGAGGTGTTCTCAAAGGTATCAAATGAAAGGTGGCATGAAGGTCATCTTACCAGGGTGCAGGGAATTTATGTGTCCAAGAGGCACCAACGGCAGCCAAAGGACATCCCTGGGAATTCTACTGCAGGTGGCTGATGCCAGATGAATGTAAATCTGCACAGAACTCAAAGGGGTGACACATCATGGTTGCCAGGACAGCGTTGGGACGGTGCCGTGCATAGCAAAGTGATGTGAAAGGCTTCTGAAGCTGTGAACGGGGCATGGGGAAGAAGCAAGGAGACACAAGAGTCACAGGCATTCTGACGTAATGGATGTCCAGAGACACAGGTACATTGTCTGTAAGTATTTGATATAAAAAGTGAAGGCCCTCATTTCCAAGATAGATCTGATTGTTGAGTAGGTTGTTTCCTGACATATACACTGATATGGAACCTTTGTAGGTTCTAGGTCACGTAGGCAACCTAATAACCTGTTGATCCTGTATTGGCAATGGCATTAAAATGACATAAACAAATACAGGTTTGAATGTGACATCTGATTATAACATGTTTATAGTTGCTATTAACTGGTACTCAACACGTTTGTTTATTACAGTTTATTTTAGTAATATCTAAAAATGCACTTCCTATAACAGCTGTGTATGACCTTATATGGTGCTCCTTGATCTACATAAGCTGTATGAATAAATACAAATATAATACATACATATAAATATAACCCATGAATAAAAGAACCCTTGAGATGAATATATAAAACACATACACATAGAGTGTGAAATTTGAATGGAGATATAGAATCATCTATAGACACAGCTGCCAACTTTCCTAGTTCCATGAGAAATCTCTGATCCAGACCTGTTTTTTTGCACTGCATGCTGGGACGTGTAGGCACACCTCTCCAATGGGAAAAAAAGGTCCAGCGTGCAATTGAAAGTAAAAACCAGGGATGACTCAAGGTGTCACACATGGAACTGGGAAACGTGGCAGGGAGGGCTGAGTGGGCTGTTGGAAGAAGGGGTTTGTAGAAGATGGGGGCCCCCAGGGTTCTGGCCTGAAGCCATTAGAGCTTAGCCCCTTGGTAGAAGTCTGGGGCCACTCAGGTCCCTCGTGGGTGCCCGAGGGGAGGTGTAGCACCTCCAGCCAACAGGGGTGCATTACAGCTTTTCTTTCCAGAAGGGGCTTGGGTTACCTCAGGTGCACAGGGGCCTGCGCCATGGCCGGGTGGGGGTTGAGTACTCTGGCTCTGTTCCTGTAAGATAGGGACCCAGAACACACTAGCTGGCTTCAGCAAGCCCTGGTGAGGAGCTGGGACTTGCCCTGCCTTCCCATACGCCTGGGTGTCCAGCTGCTGTACTTGGTGGTAATCTCATTCTGCTTCTGGCCGTTTGGGCTCAGGCAATTAAGGCCATGTGCTCTCGGATACAAACCCAGTGGGCCTTGGTCTGTCTTGGAGAGCCATCTGATGGGCCTCAGCGGCTGACCTCGCCCTGCACTGGGTTCCCCTGGCTACTGAAGGCGAGCGTCCCCAGATAGCACGATCCTCCCCACAATGAGAGACAATAATGGACTCTCCCAGGATGGGAATAAGGCCAGGACAAAGTGCGTTTGAGCTTAAATGGGAGTTTATCAATCAGAATAGGGCATGCAAAGAACTCTGCAAACTCCGAGAGCGCTCTGTCCGACAATAGCAAAGACAGGCGTATATATTTACAAAAAGCGTCATAAGAACCTACATGCTATAGGGGGCACAAGTTTGTGGGGATTGGGTGGCGATGACTAACTATAGGTGCTGCTGCGATGTGGTTTGCCGTGGTTGGTGGACGTCACTGGTTACCCTCGTGGGTTGGGCTGGGCCGGGCAGGTCAGCTGGGCTCATCCGGGCGGTGTTGTTGTGCCCGCCGCGACCAGTGTCAGTGATGAACATCTTTCCTCACTTTCTGCCCTAAGGCCACGCACACCGCAGTCATTCAACATTGCAATATTATCTTCCCCGGTAAATCTTCCAATAGGTTATTCTACAGGTTAATGCAACACAGGAGGAATGCACCTAGAGTGGGGTCTTTTGGCGATACATCAATACATGGTTACCATCGTCCTGTTGACCGGGTATCATAGGTCGCGAGGTTCGGTCTCAGGGCATGGGACGGCTGTCCGAGTTATCATGTCTCGTTAGAAGTCATTATGAATGTGTTCCTGTAGTGTTGCTATAATATTGGGTGTCCTAATTTTACAGGGGCCATTAACCTAAGGTAAGTCGGTGGGTCGTGGAGCCTAAGAAAGGGCGCCTTTGGATCTGTGTTTTAAGGCCGGGGTTTACTGCTGGGTTGTAAATAATTCAGGTGGCAGGCCGTGGCCTTGGGTGCTGCGGGGGAATGTGAATGCTTGAAGCGGCTCCAGCCGAAATGGGGGAGGTGGAGCAGCGCGGCACAGGCCTTTGCTTTTTCGTCTGGCAGGCTTCAATGGGAGGAAGGGGTAATGGCCTTGCATGTGCTCACAAAGGTATTTTCCTCGTGTGTTGCAGATTTAAGTGGAGGAGACATAAACATTCACATAATATACAGTACCCATTGAGTCTTTTCAAAGCTTATGTTTTTACATTGTTAGTGCCTTTCACATGGCCATTTAACACACGTTATCTATACGCTAAGTATTTAACACCCACAACATTCTGTTACATTTCTATACATATGCGGTAAGTGAGGTAGTAGTAAGGTTGGTGGAGCCCGCAGGAACAAACCGTCAACAAGGCTGACGGTAGTGACACATAGTGAGCTTGGACCTACATATGGTGCCTTTTCGTGCACCCCTTACATGAGCTCTCAATATGGTTGCCTTTGTCTTCCTTTGCACTCTAGCAGCATTAGTTCAGTTATGGTGCGGGACCGTGGGGTGCAGTCTTCTCGGTGAAACACATAACACGAAAAACCCCTGGGGCACCTTTACTATTCACGCATAGCTACGGGGATGTGGGTACTTCATCCCGAATGTCATGTAAGCACACATTCTGCCATTTTCATATATTTTACAGGTTTTTTAGTCAGAGAGGTTGTGGAGAGAACGCTTTCATCACAGGTGGTTTGCTCATTAGTATTTGGGGACTTTGCTTTTGTCAGGGACCATTTTACAGTTCTTTTCCACCCGGCCCTGCTGAGCCGGGTCATACTGGAACAGCGATACACTGCGGAAGGTGAAATGTTACAGTGTTGGTATCTAACACTAGCTCATGTCTGTCTGTTCGTGGGAACGGGCTCTCAGCGGATCTGCCAGAGAGCTGCGGCCACAGGGATAAGTGAAACTCTCCAAGGGTGGGGGCCGCGCTGCGGTGCACAGGGCTCAAGCCATCTTTATTTCACAAAAATGGTTTCCAGGGCCTAGCTAAATTCAGCCTGTTTGGTCAATGTCTTCAGCCAGCGGCCTACCCACCACCTGGGCCCTGGTGGCAGGGGGAACCCTGGACGAGCCATGGACTTCACAGGGGGGAGAGGATGCAGGGGAGGGGGGTCTCTTGGACCAATCCTCCCATACACTACATTGCAGTGTTGGCTCACCATCTTCCTGGTGCACCAGGTGGTGCAGAAGATGTAGTGGTTGCCTGTCCCACACAGCCATCCTGCAAGAAGAAACTTGCCATCGACTATCAAGCCCCATTAAGCAACGCAGTCTAAGGCCCCCTGAGTTGGCATCCCACAGCTACCACAAAGTCTGGTCTCATGGAGCATGGCCCAAGACAAATGTAGGAGTCAGCTGGTCCAGCCGTGACTATGGTCAACGAGTCCAACTACCTGGCTATATGGCCAGTCGTGTGCAGTTGAAGGACCAGATGGGCCGCGCCGGCCTGTCCTCATCAGATGCCCAGCTTAAAACATAAGCTACGGGCCCTGGGGTGGTACTTAACTGCCATCTGCAACCTAGGCCCAGACTCTCTTCTCTTCATTGAACAGGCTGGACCCTGCCACTAGCTGGGCCAAGGTCATCTGGTCTGGTAGTCTAAATGGGAAGGGAGAGAAGGGCACTCCCCAACCCGCACAAACTCTCAACAGGTTTCTCAGGGTTGGGTGGGAGGTTCCTGTGCACCTCACGGTGCAGCTGGAAGGACAGAGACCCTTTTGCACCGCCAACCCTCTCTTTTAACATACGCTTGGCTCACAGGATGACTTTCAATAGATTGCATCGCAAAAGCTGCTCTGCTGTTTATGAAACTCTGACTAAGAATCAGGTAGTCGACTAATTATTGAGCATTAGATTCCCCATGAACATGAGGTGTACTACGGGCAAGAGACCTTCCGCATTTTGTTCACACTCAAGTTCAGGGATAAGTGGCTCGATGCACCAGCCCACAGGCTGGATGTCTTAGGCCAACTAAGGCTCCATAGCACTGCAGTATCATTACTGTTTAGGCAGGAGTCTGACTTCAAAGTACTCAGTAATAAAACAAGAGATGGTAGCTTCACCACATTGACTTTTCTGCCAAGCACATACACCAAATATCTCAGCATGAGGTTCCTCTCATTCTGATCAGGATTACAATTGCAACAACACATCATCAGTAAAACTAACCTGTTTTACGCTGGTCTAAACCCAACTCACGTTCCCTATTAGTGGGTGAAAAATTAAACAAGTGATGAATTCTACTTTACAATGATAGGAAGAACTGACTTCGAAGGATCAAAAAGCAACATTGCTATGAACACTTGCCTGCTGCAAGCCAGTTATCCATGTGGTAACTTTTCTGATACCTCCTGCTTGAATGTCACGATCCACTTCCTAAAACCCCCCCGGCAGGTCCATGGGCCAGGATGGGTCTCGGCTCGGGCCCCCAACAAGCTTAGGCATTGATTTGCCTAGGCCCTCTTGGGGCCAGTCCTGGCGCCTTTGGCGCCAGGCTCATACTTAATGAAGACTTGTGCTTGGGGACTACTTTATTTCAGTGCCAGTCAACATGGAGGCATCCATATAGCTTGGCTCCCTGGAACCAAGCTATGCGGTATAGTGTTTTGGGTGTGGTAGCCTAGGGACTACTTTAACTGGACTACTTTCTTGATGCTATTTAAACCACACCAGACTTGGATAACACGCTTCACGTTACTTTGCTATCCTGCAACGTGACGCTCATCGTGTTCAGCTGCATCTGTGAACCTCGGAAGAACAGCATCTAAAAATCAAAAGGACATCGTTAATAGCAGCAGCTTACCTGTGATTCCACCGCAAGATGCCCTCCGCTCCTGCAACCAGCATCCAAGGAACACCGAGCCTCCCAGACCATCGGATCTGCAAAAGGGAGAGAAAAAGGACATTAGACATTTTATAATTGTGCCGGCAGCTTACCTCACGAGTCGCCCATCGACCAGCATCTCCTTGGGACTTCTTGTTCCGGGTGAGCACCGCAACCTACGGGAACACAAGACAACAGGTTAGCAAAGGCAAGGCATCATAGCGCTGCGCATAGCGCCTACTTACCGCATCAAGGTGCTCTCGAAGCACCATCACCTGCCGGCGAGTCCCAATTCAGCCAATGTTCCACAGCGAACTTCCGAGCACCTAAGGAGAGAGAAAAGACATTATTGAAATCCAAGAAAGACATACAGTATAACAGTAATAAGACCTACCTGAAAGACTCTAAAGGGCCTGCATCAGTGAAGTAACTAGATCGCACTCGCCCACAAAGGACAACGCGCCCCTGCCAAGAAGGCAGGACGGAGAGCACGCCAAAACCCATAACAAGGCAGAACTTCTCTGCTGATTATCCCTGGGAGCGGCAGAGAAGGGTACCAGAGTCCCCACAGCTGGGTGGCATCCCCGTGGATACCAGGTGAGCGTAACATTGAAACCCAAAAAGTCAGATGGATCTTGAGCCCCTGCTTTCACAGTCTTTATTCATACTGCAAATTGGGATCAAGGGAGATGTTGCCCTTCTTCTCCTCTGGATGTGTATGCCCTCTCTGAGCTTGCCTTAGGACATCTGCATTATCGTTTGACAGGTGTACCACCCTAGTCAAATTCCCCACCTGCCACTGTCCCCAGAGCGGGTCGCGCCCTGCAGGCACTCTGCACTTGGAGCCAGAAGCAAAAGTGATCCACAGGAAGGGACCTGCATGCATCCAGATTCAGTGCCGTCCCCCGGTGGAAGATGTATCGTCCAGCCGCAGCACCTGCACAGCCTTGTTTCACACCACAGCCCTTACATCCAATCCTTATCCCAAAGGTACTGGTCTGACTTGCCGACTTACCTTACCTACATTGTTCCAACATGCAAGAGGCTGTTCACCTTGAATGCCTGCCGCGGATATGGGTACGACTCTCCTGGATCTTCCAGGACCAGCGAGAGCTCACCAGACACTGCCAGAACCATCCCGCTTTCCAATGCTCAGACCCTTCTCTCGGGGTGAATACATTTCAGGGTGCTCTTCCCTTTGCCACGAAAAGAGAACTCTCCACAGTGCTCTTGCCAGCTTTTCTGGGATTATTTGCTTTACCGAACTGGAACCTGTGAGGCCGCCCATATCCACCACTCCTGGTTCAGGGAGATGAATCTGACTTCCTTTTGATCAGCTGAGAGCAACGGAGGCCATCACCTGTCCTTTCCAAACGGCGCTCGCCCATTTCCTAGGACCAACTGACCCATGTTCAACTGGTGTTCGCATGAAACCCTTCTCCACTTCAGCCTTCAAAAATCTCATTTGATTATTTGCTACTAACATCAAGTTATTCACATGGCGTGGCTCCACCCAGGCCCTTGCCTGGGTGTCCGTTGGCAACGCAGTAGCCCTCCTACTCATTACAGCATAGCCCTAGCTGCAGCTGGGTATTGGCCTGACACTCCAGTGCCATCCATTTTCAGTGCTATTTGATTCAGCAGATGAGTAGGTACACACTTCTTATTGGATCAATGACTTCCATGGCCACCGTCCTGCTGCCAAAAACAACCCACAACTTTTCTGGGGTCTGATGAGCATTGGTATGTAGCACCTTAACCCGTCTTATGGTTCATCCCACAGAATAAGTTCTTCTTACCAAAAGTGTTCCAATGGGCACTCTCATTTGCAGCCCGGCTCTCCGCCAATGAGCCAGTCTCTTTAGTAATTTAAAGTTTGGGAATAGGTAGAGATCGTTTTGGCCTCAAGACCTCTAATTATTTGATTGTCCGGATAAAATTGGGGGTTATGAGCACCTGAGGGAAACTTCAGAGGAAACCAGCTACTAGATGGGTCAATTAGTCTTTTGCTCCGATACTCAGGTCAGAAGAAGGATTTGCAGTGCAGGACTGCTACAGACCTGCACCATAGTTTTCTCTTGCTTCCCCTTGCACAGGCATAATTAACCATCTTTCGGGTCCTATCCGACATGTTGAATGCTCCGGGCAGACTGCACCAACCCCGCCCATTTACTTCTCAATGGTTTCACACCCTCTTGAACTCTCTCTTCAAAGTTCTTTTCAACTTTCCTTTATGGTACTTGTTGGCAATCAGACTTGTGCCTGTATTTAGCTTTAGATGGAGTTTGCCACCTCTTTGTGCTACATTCCGAAGTAACATGATAATGAGAAGACTCGATTCTGATGTGCCACTGGCTAATACTGGCCTAACAATATCTGCGACTTTATGCCACATTTCCAGTGCACACCGCCAGATGTGGATTCGGTGCAGGGCTCTTCCATTTTCACTCGCTGTTAATGAGGGAATCCTGGTAAGTTTTTTCCCTTTGCTTAGTATCATGCTTAAATTCAATGGGTCACCACGTCTGATCTGAGGTCATAGTCAGGGAACCACAGCTTAGTAAGCTGGCATTGGGTCTAAACTGTTGGGGGGTTTCCCACCAATCCTGCACCTCTGGGTTGGCTGAGTGGTTACTGTCCCGATCTGTGCCAAAGCCCCTTGGGGAGAAGTTGCCCTCCAGACACGATCATGATGCTTGCACTCCAGGGCCGTCCTGTGCAGGTTGCCATGGGATACCACAACATCACCATTCCCGGGGTGCCCTGGTGGGGTCCTCGTCCCTTCCTGCAGGTAAAAGCTCTATAGCTGCCCGGCTAGAGCTCCAGTATGGCCTGTGGTGCTGCACCTTCACTTGGGCACATGCTTTGCACATTGGTCGATCATCGCCCTGCTCCTCAGCAGTCCCAGGGCGCACTGGTGGGATCCCCATCCCTCCCTGGAGGGAAAAGCTCTAACGCATGCAGGACAGAGCTGCAGGAAGGCCAGGGCTGCTACCCGCTCCCTTGGTTGCCTGCCACACACATGGCTCTGAGTTAGATGTGGCTATATTAAGTAAATAATACTACAGAAGATCTAGGGTATTCAGTATTTAAGGTTAAACAGGATATACTGACCTCTAAAAAGAAGAAGAAATAACTTTCAAATCATTATTATGTTCTTATGGATGAGTTTGCAATGTATAAGCCATCTGTTATTGCTTATGTTATTAATTACTACTATTTATCATGTGCTCATAATGGACACGCTTGAGTAATAATTACCCCTATTATGTTTACATCATTTACCATTGGGTGCTAATCGATCCATTTGTGTTAATGATAAATGACCCTCATGGTATGGTGGCACTCACTCACTAGAAATAAATATGTATTTCATATTGTTTGTGATTGGTACTGTACACTGAGAGATATTTTATTCCACTACTAAAAAAAGGCACAATTTTAGACCATGTAGACTATCTTATGTTTACTTTGTGTTGCTGATCTCAGGGTGTGTTGGTCTTCACAACGTTGTATACTCGGAGCTCTTAGACTTTGTACATCTAGATCATCCTTACTATTAAGATGTGTATTTGTATTATGTACTATTAAGTTTTAGGACTTTTAATTAGTATATGCGATAAAATAATGCATTTCTAACAATTCACAATATGTGTTTGATATGTGCTGTGTTTGATTCATTGTTATTTGGAATGAACACGACTACTACCATTACTACTATTAACATCAAAGTGGTGCTAAAACCAATATCGACTTCTGAACATATTCTAACAATCTGCTTTTTTGCCTTTCGACCAACCTGCTTCATGCAATGAGTACTAAATTTCATGGCCGGCATATTTGCACTTACCAAGGTTCAAAAATCATATTTATAATCATTTTATAAGTCAGCCAATCAACAAGCACAGTGTTTTTTTTTCAATTTACAAATAATGTTGCTATTAATGCATGCATTCAAATAAATCATTGAATTATCAATTAAGTTTCCTTTTTACAGACTCAGATCTCTGCATTAATTAACATAATTCTCAACGCTAGTTGCATTATCTTTTCTGCACAGACGCCATTTGTTAGGTAAGAATGTTTAGAGTCCAACTGGTGTGGGACTTTGCAAGACGTATCTCTTGGTATTAGGTAGCCCACCTTTTAATACAGGACTGCACTACACATGTTGGTAGAGTGACTGAACAGCCAAGCTTATCTTCAGAGGGGTAATTTGAGCTGTAGAGCTGTACAATGAAATTAGTAAATACAGGTATCCAAATAAACTCTTACACATGTAAAGTTATAGTAAAAATATGTATTTGTATATACACAAGGATAATTATACAATCTTTGTTGCAGCACACTAAGTGGCGTCATTTGATGTCAGTATTAGCACTTATTTGTGATCACCATTACAATATTGAGTGTTAAGGAGGGAAAAGTTAAAGTCAGATCAGATCATACTTTGTAAGTAGTAAAACAGTTGGACTCTCCCAGAGCCAGAGGGATGTAGGCAATATGTTATCCCAACAATAATAGTGTTCAACAATTAAAACGTTATTAGAGAACAAGCACTGCCAAAGCCAATAGGTTCAGAAGAAGAGCCATTAGGGAGCTAGGACAGCCAAAGTTAAAGGGCCAGTTCAAAGTTCTGATTCACTCTTCTTAGAAATTGCTTTAAATCAGTCAGAAGTTCAGTAGAAAAATCACAGAAGCTCAAGAGGAGCCATCGTGAAGAAGCACAAGCTGGGAAGCCAGTGCAGGTGAGTTGGTTGAGGTCAACTCAAAAGGGTTTAAAATAGTACTCCCCAAGCTAGGAATCACTACACATGGTCAAAGGTAGACACAACCCAGGCCCTACATTACCTGATAATTGAAGACTTGGTTCCAGCTGGATGCCTTCCTGTTGCAGTGTAGCAGACCCTTGTCCTTGGTCCATGGTCATGGTGAGAAAATTGAGGACTGGTGGGCTACTGCAGCAGCACTCCGGACAGGGACTCAGCAGCAATGGACACTCCTGGATTCAGCTGCCTTTTCTGGTTTTGGCATCTTTTTCTCAGGACCAAAGAAGAACTAACAGCTCTGGTTGGAAGTTACTTGATCCCTTCGTCCTGGACTCTGGTGAGGGGACTCTGGATGAGGATTCCTGCTTCTGCAGGGTTCTGTGAATGCCCACAAAGTGTTGGCGGGATTCACACTTGCGAAGATAACGCAATTGATGGTAGTCAGATGTCCCAAGACATTGGGATTCTGCAGCTTTGGAAAGTCACAACAAGTCAGTGTTTGCGCCAAAATGAAGCTCGATTCTAGTTGGTCCCACCGTCTTCGTGATAATCTGGGTATCACTGATCAGGCCCTGGCATGGCTGACCCCTTTCCTCTCTGATCGACCCTCCCAGATCCAACTTGGGTCCTTACTCTCCTCTATCTCTATCTCTACCTGTGGTGTTCGCCAGGGGTCTAACCTCTCTCCCTGGCTGCTCAACCAATTCCTGGCACTTCTTGTCAACCCCATTGCCGTTCTCTGCCCCAACTTTCACTGCTATGCGGATGGCAGTCAGCTCATTTTCAGGTTCCCTTCTGCCACCTCTTTTTCTTCTCTCATCTCTGACTGTTTGTCTGCTATCCAGGAGTGGATTGCTGCCAATGATCTCTGCCTTAATGCCAGTAAGACTGAGATTCTCCTGATCGGCACACCTGCTCCCTCTTTTCCTGTTGCTCTCTGGCCGATCTCTCTTGGCCCTCCTCCTGGTCCCACCGGTGAGGCTAAAAACCTCAGGGTCATTTTCGACTCCACACTCTCCTTCTCTCTTCACATCTCTGACATCTCTAAGAAATCGCAGTACAAGCTGCACCTCCTCAGAGGTATTTATCCTTTCCTCTCCTTCCCCAGAAGCTCACTGTCTCCAGAGCTCTGGTTATCTCTAGGTTGGACTCCTGCAACATCCTCTTTCTAGATCTGCCTGCTTCCACTCTACGGCCCCTGCAACTCACCCAAAACAGGACTGTGAGGTATGTCCCTGGCCTCAAGCCCAGGGATTGTATCTCTCCAGGACGGACATTTCTGCGCTGGCTCCCATTGGCTGCAAGGATGAAGATCAAAACTCTTGGCATTGTCCACACGGCCTTCTGGGGCCTGTTGTTTCCATACCTTCAACTCTCTCTGCCAAAATATCTTCCTTCTCGATCTCTTCAACTCCCTCAGGGTCAGTCGATTCGGCAAGCAACGAGTCGGTGATAGATCTCTATTTCCGGCTAGGGCCTCCCTCTGGAACAGCCTCCATGCCTCTCTGAAACTTGAGGAGAACCATCTCTGGTTCTGAAAGCACCTCAAGACCTTCCTTTTTGCTTCTGTTTTCTCTCCTCCTCTCCCCTGCTGAACTCCTGACTTAAATTGCACTGGTCACCTTGCTACCTTCTGATCTCCGGCCCAGGTCTCCTCCCCCACCAGTTGCATACCTGCAATGCCTCGCAGGCAACACTTGCACTTGGGGGCCATCTCTGTATCCCTACAGTCCCCTACCAGCTCATGACACTTGATGTCTGCACTTACCCTTGTCCTTGCCACTTGCTGCCTGCACTTTTTACCTATTGTTCTTATTTATTTTATTTTAATTTTATTTATTTTACTGTTGATCCTGTGTATTGCACTGCCCTTTCCCCCATTCCCCCGCACTTTTCCCTTTCCCCTCTCCCCGACACTTGCACGATCTCAATGTCTGCTGGCCTATTAAGATTGCTGTCTTTGTCTTCCCTCTGTTCTCGCTCCTTTGCCTTGTCGCACATTGAAACACTTTTGTATAGGCGCGTTATAAATGCCATATCATATCCTATCATATCACCAGCTCAAGGGAGGAAGTCGTCCTTTGCAGATCTTTCGAGTCGAACCCAAAACCGCGTAAGCACAGCTGCAGGACTTCACTGGCCACTTTGTGGTCCAGGAGAGTGCTGCTGGCACCTCTTCACAACTTCTTTGTCGGATGTTGTCCTCCAGTGGTGGACTCTGACTCAAGTCCCAAAAACCTCCCATTTTAAACAAGTTCCCATTCATTCACAGTCCTATGGCTGTCAATCACCCAGCAGGATGTCTGTCCTCCTGGACAGCAAACGGAAAATCAGAACTGGTTTCACTCAGGCACAACTAGAGACAAAGGACAGGACGGTTTTGGGACCCTCCCTCAATTCCTGCCTTTCCTGACGCACTGGGGCCTGCACATGCTTCAGGGCTGAAGTCTACCAAAGGCAAAATGCACAAAGGACTCAAACCAGGTTTAAATGACAGAAAGAACTAACTGACAAGACATGGCAAAAAAAAATAAAAAGACAGGGGCCATTTTGGGAAAATGGTCACAATTGGGTGCTGTACTGCAGCTGAGAAACTAGCCTGCAGATGCATGGCACAAAGGTAGTAAAAAATAAACCACTGCCACCAGCCATTCAGTTAGTTAGTGCAACAAAAAGAAGTTGGATAAGGAGTTACTAGGTAACCCCCCTGCACTCCACATAGGGTGGTGTGTGCTGGACCCACACAAGAAAAGGTAAGTAAGACAAAAGTCATCTTACTAGTCTTGGGAACAGTAGTTCACCCAAGATAATGGGCCTCAGTACAAGGTACGAGGTAACCATGGCGCTATTAGCGCCATGGCTACCCACATACCACATTCCGGGTCCGTGTTCCCGGAATAGGGACTTGCCGGGTCATTCCGACCTTGGGGGACCCGGTAAGTCCCCATTCCGGGAACCATTCCCAATTCCCATTTGAGCCCCCATAGGCGTTGAGGAAGGGACCTGCTAAGGGGCCTCGGAATCGGGTGGTAAGGGATTACCGGCACCGGTTCCCTTACCTGTGCCGGTAATACCTTACCGCCTACCGCGTAATGAGGCCCAATGTATTTAAACATTAAGAGAAGTCAGTGGCACTTTGCAAAAGGTGCTTTGTGTCACTATACAAAAAGCAGATGCCTATGGAGTTAACCAGACTCCATTAAACAGTAAGAAGCCAAACATCCTAGTCAGAAAAACACACAAGGGAGTGGGTGAAAAAGTCCCTCTTACTCAGGAGTAACTATTTTAAAAGCTTTGAGTCCAGCAAAAGAGCTGGTGGTCTCTGAGTTTAAATGAAATTGGCACAGAAATGAAAACTCTCCCTAACACCCAGGGAGCTGGGTGAAGCTCTCTATTCCAGTCAATTATACTGTCTGGAGAGACCATCAGCCTTTTGCTGATTGCATCCTGACCTGTGCTCAAGGGTAACATCAAACCCTTGGAGGCTGATAGACATCTAAGTAATTTAGTGTGTTCCCACTTCATATGCATTAACCATCTCAAGGGTTGGTGGTCTGTTTGAATGATGATAGTAGAACCATATAAGTATGGTCTAAACTTCTTCAACGACCACACAATGGCAAAACATTCTCTTTCTACGGTT
Source organism: Ambystoma mexicanum (assembly GCA_002915635.3). Lineage (NCBI taxonomy): Eukaryota > Metazoa > Chordata > Amphibia > Caudata > Ambystomatidae > Ambystoma > Ambystoma mexicanum. Next base: position 836,474,416 of record CM030321.1, on the reverse strand, counting down.
GCCCACCTTGTTTCACGGTCCTTCAGTCTTCTACTCATGAAGCAAATAGGGTGTTTTCTACCTTGCTCATCCAGTTTGCTTAAGACTGCACCTATTCCTGTATTTGAGGCATCTGTCTGTAGAGTAAAGGGTTGGGTATAATCAGGAGCTCTTAAGACTGGAGCTTTGCAGAGGGCCTTTTTCAACCCTTCAAATGCCCTGGCACACTCCTAATTCCATCTGACCTTCTTAGGACATTTTGGAGAAGAGATGAGATTTAGGAGAGAAGCTAAGCTCCCATGATGGGTGATCGCTAACCTGAGGCCCTCCAACTCCAATGTGAAGACCCTCGTGGGCATAGCACCACAAGCACACACAATGTTTGCGCAGGTTATATTGTCCGCTTGCTTTGGAGTGGGGGGCTTCACAACACTGGGTTCCTGTGGATCCAGCCGCCCTACTGTGTTTGGTTCTTGTTACTATGTACACCTTGGTTCTTCCCTGGGTCCCTACCATTATAGAGGCACTTTCTTCTAGTACCTCATAGTGTTACTTTAGCACATTTCCTGGGGCCGCCACCAATTTTTCGATCAACCCATCCTCCAGTTTGTTTCTCTTTTCCAGGCAATTCGGGCAATTAGGCCCCCGAGATGTTGGTTGCATTACTTCCGTTGTGATAGCATTATCTATGGTTATGGCACTGGCTCTTTTCCCCTTTAGCCTGGGTCTCTGGGTCTGAATCTGCTTTGTTATCACTGCAGCAGCTGCACTACTGTCCTGGACCATATTGCTTGGTTGCTGATGGCACCAATTCGCCCCCCCCACCAAAGCCAACGGGCCGCCTACCAGGTTTGTAACAGGGGTGATGTAGTTACTCTCAGCTGCCTCCCCCTCTCCACTTTTCTGCTCACACCTACTGACATGGACTTCTGATTCTGCCACCCGGTAGTTCTCCACCAAATCTGGTATCTGCCTATTACTCTTTTTACAATGGGCACCGCCCATCGCCCCTTTTGTTGGCTGTCGTGTTTCGGACAGTTCTGCAACCTCGATTGACTCTGGGGGGAAGTTTCCAATGCAGTTGGATGGCCCTCTCACAGTTGCCCTCCCCATTCCAAGGGTATGGTTATAGCCATGGGGGTGGGTGGGTACCCATACCTACTTTTATGAATGGGTAATTGCAGGGGAGCTTGTATCCCTCAATCATTCAGCGTTGCCATTGACAACACGCAGCGAAGCACTGTTAGCCTCAGCAGCAATGGGCAAAATACCACCAGTGGACTGGCAAGGCCACAGTACACAGCAAGCAAGAAATAAGAGACAAAGGAGACATTGAGGTCCACCAGAAGACTTAGCACCGCTTCAAGAGTTTAGCAGGACGGAGAGCTCCACATTTCGACACAACAGATTTGTTCAGGCATCTTGTGAGGGCAAGGGGGAATATCAAGTCCACTTGTTTTACCCATACATCCTATGAACCAAAGTGTTTGCCCATACATGCTTTTTATAGACAGGTGTTCCATAACAGCCCCATTCAAAAGTCAACGGCAGACCTGAGCCTGTCCCTAGCATCACCATCACAGACGCCGAGGGTCCTAGCGCCTCTTCAGAGTTAAGGTGAGTGTTACAGATGTCATCCAGGCCAACCTCTCTTCTGGGGAGAATAGCACTTCCATACTGATGGTAGTAGGTCCAAGACTTGATCTGGGGTTAGCACAGAGGTTTGGGCTAGGGGGGCATGCTCTCAGCGAGATGCCGGAACCAACCAATGTTTAGGTGTGTAGCTTAACTGATAGGAGACCATACACTTGGCCATTTGTCACAGACACCTGGATGTAGTCCTCTGGGCCTCCAGGTGCAGTCCTCCTTTCGCACCTCACATGCCTTAACCAGTGGATGACTTTGTTCACAAGGGCTTCCTTGTTTTCAAAGGATCCTGGCCGCAAGCGGGGTTCATTCACCATATATATTTAACACAGGGGGCTCACCTGTCCCCTCTTGCCCTTCACAAATCCTCTTTTTGGGGCAGGCCCTAGGGCAGCATCCTCGCTGGTCTTGCACCCCACAGGTGCTGCCCATTCATCACCGGCCTCCCTGGTGGATGGATGTGGGAGAACCTGTCAATCGTTTCACTTAGGGCACAATACCTGGTTGTCAATGCCTGTAATACCTTTGAGAAAGCCATGGATCTCGGTAATCAGTAAGTTCACATCCTTAATGGGTTTATTGGTGCCATCTCTTGGTGAGGTGAGGGTGGTAGATTTCTGCTAGCCGGTCTCCTATTGGGAACTTTGGAAGCCCATGCCCACGCCTGCCATCTCTTCTGCAGGATGTTATAATTATTATTATTGCTGAACCACAATGTTATCTGTTCTCTGTTCAGTAATCCACTAGGGGAAACATAGAAATCACCCACCGCTGGTTGACTTGCAGTCGCGGAACACCATGCAGGTGCCAAACACCTGCTCTCTTGACTGCGGGCTTCACCCTGGCAGGCCCGGGAACACCAGATAAAGGCTGGGGGCATGGCCAAAGAGCTGTTGCCTAGAGCTGCTTCCTCTCCCTCCTCTTCCTTACAGGCGCCAAACACTTGCACCCTTGACTGTGGGCTTCACCCTGGTGAGTCCAGAGACACCAGGTAAGGGCTGTGGGGCATGGCCAAAGTGCCATTGCATAGAGCTGCGTCCTCTCCTTCCTCTTCCTTGCAGGTGGCAAACACCTGCACCCTTGCCTGCGGGCTTCACCTTTGCGGGCCCGGGAACACCAGATAAGTGCTTGGGGGCCTGGCCAAGGTGCCATTGCGTGGAGCTGCTTCAGCTCCCTCCTCTTCCTTGCAGGTGCCAAACACCTGTGCCCTTAACTGCGGGATTCTTTTTCTTAAGATGATAATTTGGCCTCGGTATACATGAGGGTACAAAGGAGTGCTGAGTATTCCATTCAAATGCGAAGGAAGGTGCAAAAGTGAGAAAGAAAGGTGGTCTACTGATTTGGGTTTCCCCCTGCCCTCAACATGATTGCAGTAGAGCACATAAGCAATCTTGGCAATGATGCTGATCTTCCCTTTGATAACTATTTAACCCCGGTGAATATTTACAACACAACACAAGGGGGGAGTGACCAGGTCTTCAATCACGCAGTTGTTGTCTTTTTTAGGAAGCTACATGGATTATTGCTTGACAGATGAACATACATTGTTTGTGGGAGGAGATTTGAATGTGAAAATGGGTACAAACGATAAAGATGAATTATTATTGAATGGAAGATTGTAGGTATAATGTACCATCTGTTTAGCAGATTGATGAGAGGATAGATATCAATGGAACATAGTTCCTCTCATCCTTGGACAAGACAGGACTGAGATCACCAAATGGTCATGCAAAGTCTCATACCTGGGGTAGGCTGACATATAAAAGAGGGTTCTACATTGAAATAGCGAGTAAGAAAACAACATGGCAATCAAATGTTGCACTTTTTTGGGGTTAAAATGCGAGGGGAGACCCCCCTACCTTCCAACACCCCCTCACTTTATTTAATACCCTAACTCCACAAACCCTCTATTTTTTTTTATAGAAATAGGTAAAATGATATATTAAACAATGTGGTGTTTTCTGCCACGTGTGTTTTCCGACTCATCAAATTGAAGCGATACCTAAGAGTCACATTAGGAAAAGTAACACGATACGTTATCATCTCACGTCTTGACACACTTGTGTATGGGTGCGCTATAAATTACATATCATATCATATATAATTGTATCGTTAATATTCTTCCAAGGACTGGGATTTCTGATATGGAACTAATGACTCATAATGAAAGTGTTCATAATCCTCTTGTCTTAAACTGTATCTACTGGTTAATGTATTGGTCTGGGGTTTGCCTTTTATCTGTCCCTGGAATGCATCGGTAAGGGCACAGGTAAAGGGTTGCAGTAATCTGCAGTGCTCTACTAAAGATACATGTAGTAACATGCTTTTAAGGATTATGACTCAAGTTGGCTGGTTGTGTGACAATACGACTAAACACTTTCCAGCGATACAAATAAACACTTGTTTTGAGTTATTTGTTCCACCAGGAACCCATGCAGTTAAAATGTGGTAGATTGCAAGGCTAAGAAGGAACTCACCTCTGACATGAGACTGACCTGCTCTTCGCATGTTTAGATCCCAACAGTGGTAACACAGCCATTCACCAATGCAGGGCTGAACAATTAGGACCCATTATAATGTGTTATAAAAACAATTGCTATCGTTGCAGTAGATGCAAGAAGAAATGTCCGTGTCTCCAATTGTCTGTCATGATGTGCCAATTTGGATTTTTTTTCCCTATGCGGCCTGATGCCTGCGGGCTACGGCGCATAACAAATAAATGAATGCAAAATAAACACATAAATAAATAAATATTATATAAAACACCAATTATTATTTTCTCCGTAACTATACATTTACCAAAAATTCTACAAGGCTGAGAAGGAACGTATATTCATTTTTAGAAGGCTTGCTAAGTGAATCTAGGAAGCAGGTATTACACATAATTTTCAAGCTAATTGTAGCTCACCAACAACTTAATTAATTGCCACATAAAGAGACAGGACAAAGAAATGTAAGCAGCCTCAGTAGTTATCCTGTTAAAGCAGAGGTCTGCAAACTGTGCAAACTGTGGGGCGTGCCCCCCCCAATGGGGATGCAGCCGCGTCCCAGTAAAAAAAATACAAAAACTTTTTTTTTATTTTTTATTAGTTTGAAGGAAATGGGCTGGGGCAACTCACATGGTTGGACTGGACCATAAAACGGTCTCAGGCACCAATGAAAAAGTGGCCTGCAGTTGCAAATGGATATTCATTACATTAGTCACAGACTCTTTGAATAGTACCCGATGGGGTGATATTTTTTAAAATGTAAGCAAATTGTGATATTTAAAGAATATTTATTCAGCAACAATGGTCAAAACTACTAGCTGCATAATGAAGTAACTCATCAAACTGGCCCACATTGGCCAAAAAAAGTTGGCCATTTTGACTTGCCTATGCTAGAATTTTGCATTTTTGGTACGGGCATTGCCCGATTGCCCTATAGGCCAGTCTGAGCATGGTGGCTCATCTCCACCCAGTGGTCCCCTCACCCATAATGGAGGAGCCAAGGAGCCAGCCCAGTGAAACACTGAGCACTCCCTCAGCTGCTTTTTCCAGCTGACAGAGTGCTCCTGGGCTGGCTGAACTGTCAAAGGGAAACATTGTGTCCCTTTGACAGTTTAGTTGCCAAGCCGCAGATGCTCACTGAGCCATCCAAGGCTGGGGGTGTTTTGCTTCGCCAGCCGTGCATAGCTCATTGGAAATGGTGGCTCGAGAATTGCATGTCTGTATGTGTGAGGGGGAGCTCCTGCGTCTCCTCACACATACGGACAGACCAACCTTGAGCGGGGCATTTCAGCACCCATGTGCAGGCCCCTCCAGAGGTATGTTTATGTTCATTTATTTTTTATTTAAAAATGTGTATGGATGCATGTATGCTTGTGTTATGAGTGGGCGTATGGTGAGGGAGCTTGTATGAATGCTAGAGTGATTGGTGTGTGAATGTTTAGTTTAGTTTAGTTTATTATTTATATAGCACACCGCTAGACACTAGGGGATCCAGGCGCTTGGATATGATTACACAGTAATGAAAAAGTGATACAGTTACAGTTACAGTTTTGGTAAGAATGGGTAAGCATTACAAGAGTGAGTAGACATTACATACGTTGCGGGCATTGTGAAAGCAGATTGCTGATAGAATACATATTATACAATGAGAAAGAGACAGCTGCTGATAATATGTACATCGTCACTCAAGTATAAATTGTAGTTCAGTTATTAGGCAGTACACTAGTTAGTGACATGTTTGTGCACATTTGAAAATAAGCAGGATATACGGTATATACAATTGAGTTGTCTTAACTGTAGGATTTACGCTTCTTTGGCTGGGAGCCAAATTGTGGCGCTGTGTCTAAAGCGATGGAAGGATGGTTCGACTCAGGTTGGTTGGTAATAAGTTCCAGAGTTTTGCGGCAAGCACTGGGAAGCTTGTGCCGCCTGCTTTTTGGAGCTTGTATCTAGGGATATTTAAGCAGTGAGTTTGGCCTGATCTGGTTGGGCGGGATGGTGTCTGGAGCGTAAGGTTGTCAGAGAGGTATTTGGGAGCTTGGTTGGATAAGCATTTGTGTATGAGTGAGAGTGTTTTATATTCGAGTCACTGAGGTATGGAGAGCCAGTGACATTTGCGTCTGCTAGCAGAGATGTGCTCGTGTTTGGGAATGTTCATGGCTGCTCTATAGTGCATTATTTTGTACAACTAGCAGCTTGTTGATGTTCTTTTGACTGGTGCCCAGGTAGAGAGTGTTGCAATAGTCAACTTTGGAGAGTATTAACGCTCTGGCTAGTGTGGTGCAGTTGGGAGTAGAGAGGTAGGGTCTGCTGGCATTGATGAGCTTGCATGTGCATGCGGTGGAGAATGAGATAGCGTTGATCTGTCTTGTTAGAGTGAGAGAAGAGTCAAGGTATATGCCAATGATTTTGACGCTGTTGGAGACAGGGATGTTGTTGCCGTCAATGGTGAATGACTGATATAGTTTGTCGAGTTTGTTAAGTCTGGCTTGGGAGCCTAAGAGAAGGAGCTCAGTCTTGTCGTCGTTGAGGCAGAGTCCGTGTTTGGCCATCCATTCTTGGATGGTAGAGTAAATATTGTTGAGTACTGTATTGTCGGTGGAGTAGTCACCTGTTAGTGGGATGAGTATTTGCGTGTCGTCGGCGTAGTTCGTATAGATGACACCCAGGCGGTCTAGTATGTCGAAGAGAGGCTTTGTGAATACTTTGTATAGTGTGGGGGAAATGCAAGAGCCCTGGGCGATGCTACAAGTGACGGGGGCTGGTGCGGCAGAGGCTGTGGGGGGCGAAGACCCTCATCGATCTGTTATTGAGGAAGGATCGAATAGAGGTGTTGGCTTTGTCGGAGAAGTTGGCTGCCGAGGCTAGGTGATTACAAAGAATGTCATGATTTACCAAGTCAAAGGAGGCCGATAAGTGTGTGTGTGTTTGTGTGTGTGTATGTGTTTGTTTTGGTCCGTTGAGCTGATTTTGGTGAGTGGGGGTCGAGGGGGGAGGGAGGGTTGTACAACAAAGGCATTTTAAACATGCCTTTGTTGCACAATCTCCCTACCCATCTGCCAAAATCAGCTCTCCTTCTGAGGCGCTGTGGAGCCCAGGGGAAAGAGATGGTATTGTTTTTACTGGATATCTATTATAGATGTCCGGTCAAAAATACTATGCTTTCACCTTTGACCCCCAGTGCCAATTGCAAACTGTTTAGATTTTTACCCATTTACTTTTTAAAGTGTACTGTAGTAAGGCGAAATTCAAGGTTCCTGAAAACGAGAGGTTCAGATACACCCAACTTACGCGTTGGCTCTCAAACAGGAGCATGAAAAACCTGGGAAGCAGAGACCTAACAGCCCTGGAGGAGACCCTCACATCGCCTCCCCCGAAGGGCAAGATTTCCATCCTCTACAAGATCCTAGACAGAACCGACCCGACCTACAAGGAGCCATACATGCTCAAATGGGAGAGAGACATCGAGAGACCCATTGAGCCAGAGGAATGGGACCAGATCTGGACTAGAGCAAATAGAAGCTCGAAATGTGTATCCAATAAGGAGGAGGCATTCAAAGTATGCTACAGGTGGTACCGAACCCCAGAATCTCTCAATAAATGCAATCCGGCGATCCCACCAACGTGCTGGAGAGGCTGCCCGGACAAAGGCACACTATTCCATCTGCTCTGGACATGACCCAAGGCGACGCAATTTTGGAAAGCAGTGTTAGAGCAAATCAATACGATCACGGGATTAGCAATCCCATGGGACCCACGTATCGTACTGCTCGGAGCAAGAGGCGAGGGCCAATTCCCTCGATCAGGCCAAAAAGCAGAACTCTGCTCTCACCTGCTGACTGCGGCCAAGATTTCAGTGGCAGGACTTTGGAAAAACCCAGAGGGCCTGTCGATCCAAATGTGGTGGACTAAATGTTGGGAAATAATAGCGGCCGAAAGAATCACCGCCCTCAGGTTTGGGAACAGAGACAAATTCTTCCATACTTGGTCTCCCTTCTTGGATTACGCACAATCATACTGTAACGCTCACCTGACTCCCACGGAGGCGCTGGCCTGGTTCGCGCTGCTGTGACCTCTTCTAAGGTGATGCGCAGGGTTCGGAAGACGGACTGAACCGGGCCACCAAATCTGGCTTGTCTGGCTTGCAGAAGTATCCTTCTGTAGGCGAAAATAGGGGATTTACTGTCTGCGGGGTAATGCAATCGGTCTCCCACTTTCCCCTCTCACCCTCCTCAAAACCTTTCTGTGATTCCCCGTAGCGTCTCACCTTAGGGTCTGGAAGGACGAGCTCTCCATCCTGCTTCTGATGCAGGGGCGCGTTGGTATCCAGTTACTTCACTGGATTTTCGATTGGTGAGAACCAAACTTGCTTGGCTTCCAGGTAAGTTTTTTGATGAGAGGTTCCCCTTGTGTCCATGCATTAATGTACTAATGCTAGTGTCTTTTTCCCCATAGGGGCCGGGGTAACGGAATGCCGGGGAACGGCACCGACCCGAGATGAGAGGTGAAATCCTTGTAGAAATCAGGTAAGTCTTTAATGAGCGTTTTTTGGTAATGTCTTTTCATTCGCTCATTAACGCTGATGTCTCTTTTTCCCCTTAGGGGCTGGGGTCCGGAAATGCCAGGATGCGGCGCGGACCCGAAATGAAGAGGGAATGAATCAACAGGTAAGTCTTAACATGGAGATTTAGCTTTCCTTATTCCCTTCTCTCTCTCACCTTTTGTTCTTGTCTTTTTCTCCCTAGGCACTGGGGCGTGACTGCGATGGATGATCGCTGCTGAACATGGAGGCGCAATGTAAAGGTGAGTGAAATGTGGCGCTGCAGCGATCGACGCGATGAGCTTTTAAATAAAATCTTCCTTTTCAGGATTGTCGGCGGGATGCGGGTTTAGCAGGTAAGGACTTTTCCTTCTTTTGTTCTCTTCTTCTCTTCCTTTGCAGGTGATCCAGGATGCTGGCAGGCGTGGCAGAAGTCAGGATGCAGGAGCAGACACGGTGAGCGTCCAGCTGCTAGATGCAGAACAACGCGAAGCACGTGTGGCTGTTCGGGTGGGGTTTAAATAGCCTTGGAAGAAGTTCCAGGTATGTATCCTTCCTCCAATCAGGTATGTATCCTTCCCCGACCACGCCCGGATGGTAAATTAATCCCACAGGTAAAGTAGTTCCTTTCAGGCCTCAAGGAGGCCGGGATCCTGCAGCATGGTCTGCATCAGGTAAGTGCACCCAAGCACTCCCATAATGAGCCTGGCGCCTATGGCGCCGGACTGATGTCTTTTATGAGCGCCAAAGGCGCCAGACTGTCCAAAGGGCCCCTATATGGGGTTGCTGGGTCCTTCCTTGGGGACTGGATGTCCGCTTTCGGGGACGCAGGGCTTGAACCGGCTCCCTGGGAGCGGGCATCATGACAGCACTCCCCCCAAGGCCCCTCCCAAGGTTGTTCCCTCCGGGGGTTTTGGTTTGTCTGGGAAGAGTCGGTGGAATTTTCTGACTAATCAAGGCGCATGCATATGGTCGCTGGGTTCCCACGACCTCTCCTGAGGTCCGTACCCCTTCCAATCAATTAGGTAGAACAGTTTTGACCTAAACATTTTTGAGTCTAAAATGTTCTTCACTTCGAATTCGGGCTCCCCATCTATTAGAATAGGTTCTGGAGGTTTGAGTAGTCGGGTTCCGGGTACCACGGGTTTCAGAAGTGACACATGAAAAACAGGGTGAATTCGCATACTAGCTGGTAAATCAAGTTTAACAGCCACTGGGTTAATTATTGCCGTGATAGAATAAGGTCCCAGATATTTTGGGTTAAATGTTCGAGGCCCTTTGAGTGGTAAATGTCTGGTAGCTAACCACACTTGATCCCCAATCTGATACGGAGGTGCTTCACTCCGATGTAGATCAGCATTCTCTTTGTATTTTCTCTTGGCTTGTTGTAAATGCGTAGTTGCCTCTTTGAAGGCTTGGGTAATTGTAGAATGCAGATGTTCTACTGCAGGCATTCCGAGGTTCTGAGGTGAGTCAAGGTTTGAGGTTCGAGGGTGATGCCCAAACAAAGTATAAAAAGGACTGTGGCCAGTTCCAGAGTGTACCGAATTATTATATGCGTTTTCGGCTATCCAAAGAATGTCTTTCCAGTTGCTTTCAGATTGCTGTAACATACACCGTAAGTACTGCTCAAGGGTCTGATTTGTCCTCTCGGTCTGACCATCGGTCTGAGGGTGGTGACTGGTCGATAATCTTACGTCGATCTGCGCCATTTGACAACATTTGCGCCAGAAGTGGGAAATGAATTGGCTTCCCCGGTCAAAGATTAGTATAGATGGGAATCCATGTAGCCGAACAATATTTTCGAGGAATTCTTTGGCTAGGACAGAAGCTGAAGGTAAACCTTTCAAAGGAATAAATTGGGCCATTTTGGAAAACAAATCCACAATTACCAGAATAGTATTGTACCCCGAACAAGGAGGCAGGTCCGTAATAAAATCCATTGATAGGGTGTGCCAGGGTGCTGGCGGTATGTCTAGAGGTTGAAGGAGACCGGCTGGTCTTTTCTTTTGACTTTTATTTTGGGTGCAAACACCACAGGACATCACAAAAGATTTAAAATCTTTTCGCCAAGAGGGCCAACAAAATTGTCGTTTCACCTTTTCCTCTCTCTTGGCAATACCAGGGTGTCCCTCTATTAATGTATCATGATAACCGGAAATAACTAGTTTGTGTAATTCCTTATGTGGCAGGAATAAGCGTCCTTAGAAATAAGGTAAACCATTATCTATGGTAAAGTCTGATCCCTTTGTATCCAATCCTGTAAGGTTGTAGGGTCCAGGAGTTGTTTCACTCTGGCTTGAATGTCTTCAAGCGTCTGTAACGAAGTCATGCCTAGAATCCTCTGTTCGGAATTATTGGTACTGGTTCTGAGTTTGTATCAGATTCTCCATTCCAATTCGGGATAAGGCGTCTGCTTTGCCATTCTTGCAGCCAAGTCGATAGGTAATCACGAAATCAAATTCAGCGAAAAACAAAGCCCATCGGAGCTGCCGTGATGACTGAGCCTTGCCGTTTTCAAATACTGTAAATTCCGGTGATCAGTGATCACTGTGATAGTATGTCGAGCGCCAAGCAGATAATGCCGCCAGGCTTTAAAAGCGGACTTAATGGCTAACAGTTCTTTGTCAGTGATTGCATAATTAACCTCGGGTGCCGAGAATTTTCTGGACCAAAATGCTACGGGATGCAGTTGGTTGGTTTCGGGATCTCTTTGGGACAGGCCAGCTCCCATGGCTAGGCTGGATGCGTCAGTCTTGACGACATAAGGGAGATCTGGACGCGGGTGTTTCAATATAGGTGCGGAGGTAAACTTAGCTTTTAAATCCTGAAAGGCCTGCTCGGCTTCTTCAGACCATTCAAAACGTTTATTTTTCCTCAAGAGAGCAGTAATGGGTTGTACCATGCGTGAAAATTCCGGGATGAATCTGCGATAGAAATTGGTAAAGCTGAGCATGCTTTGAACCCCTTTTACAGAGCTAGGTGATGGCCATTTGAGGATGGCATCCACTTTTCTTGAGTCCATTCGGACTCCTTTGGGTGTCAGGATGAAACCTAGAAACTCGACTTCTGTGGTATGGAAAACACATTTCTCCAATTTAGCAAATAGTTTTGTGTTGGCGCAGATTTTCAAGTACTGCCCTGACGTGTTTTCTGTGATCAGATTCCGAAGAGGAGTACACCAGAATGTCATCGATATATACGACTACACAAACATCGATGAGTTCCCGAAGGACATCATTCATGAAGTATTGGAAGGCAGCCGGCGCGTTACACAATCCGAAAGGCATCACCTGTACTCGAATAATCCGTATTTATTACGGAAGGCAGTTTTCCATTCGTCGCCTTCTTTAACTCGTACCAGATGATAAGCCCCCGGAGAATATAACTTGGTGTATATGCAAGCGTCCTTCACCTGGTCAAGGAGTTCAGGGATCAGAGGCAGAGGATAACGGTTTTTAACCGTTATCTGGTTCAATGCGCCGGTAATCGATACAAGTTCTAAGGTCGCCTTCTTTTTGGGCACGAAAGAACAAAGCCGAGGATGCCGGGGACTTTGACGGGCGAATAAAACCATTAGCTAGGTATTGATCCAAATATTGTCTCAAATGCAGGTTCTCAGGTTCGGTAAGGGCATAAATCCTGCTACAAGGGGGTTGTGCAGCGGGCACCAGATCGATTTGGCAATCGTACGATCTGTGAGGAGGTAACGTGTTGGCCTGTTCCTTTTGGAAGACGTCCTGAAAGTCTTGGTATTCCGGAGGTAGTTGCATGGAGGCAGAGGTTACAGATGCTAGATTAATCTTCAGGTTTTCTAGGTAGCAGGTTTGTGTACAATCCGGGAAGGTTATTCTCTTAGCTCGCCAATCAATTCGAGGATTATGTGTCTCTAACCAAGGGATTCCAAGAATAACCTGAAACTGTGGAGCCTTGATTACATCAAACACAACACCCTCCCGATGGCCGTCGGGACCAATAAGAGTCACCTCAGTAGTGGAATGTGTTACCGGTCCAGAGGCAATTTCAGTTCCATCGACTGTGGTGATGACATCTTTGCTGGTTTTAGGACAGAGAGGGAGGTTAATCCTAGAGACAATTCACGATCCACAGAGTTTCCAATAGCCCCACTATCGATGTATGCCTTTATTGCATGCAACCGCTTAGGCTGTTCTGGATCTACGAGAACCATTGGCACAATGAAATGCGAGGTCTGAGAGTTAGTTTTCAAGCTCGGCAAGCGGACCCCTACGCTTGCCGGGCAGAGTCGTTTCCCAAAACAGAGTATTCATGGTTTTTATCAGCGGCTCCTACCGCCTTTCGGGGCGGTTTTGCCGGGCAATCTCGTAGAAAGTGTCCAGAATTCCCACAATAAAGACATAATTTTAACTGCCGCCTCCTTTCACGTTCCTTTTGAGTTAAGGGTCCTTTAACCCCTCCAATTTGCATAGGCTCAGAGACATCAACTCCCTTGGGGTTAGCATGGGTCTTGACCAACATCCGGGTCTCAAACCTGGACCGATCTGCTTTTCTGTTTTGAAGTCTGTGATCCAATTGGACCACTAAGTCTATATACTCGGTGCATTCTTGGGGCGGATTTACAACTTGGGCCAAGACATCTTTAAGTTCTCCGCGTAGGCCTCGATAAAAACAACGTGACTCTTTTATCCTCTGGCCATCCCGTTTCCACAATTAGTCTATTAAAGGTTGCAATATAGGATAGGAGGTCCTGATTGCCCTGTCGCAGGGATAGAAGTTCGTCATCCAGAGCCTGCCCCTGAGAGTGTCGAGCAAATAACCTTTCCATGCTTGCTTGAAACCCTTGAAAATCACGGAGAATCGGGTCATCTTGAGTAACCAGTGGAACTGGCCAATCGACAGCGCAGTCGCTGAGATATGACAATAAAAAAAGGCTACCTTGGTCTGATCATTAGGGAAGGCCCCAGGTCTGCATAGGAAGTGCAAACGACACTGATTCATGAATACGGCGAATCGTTTGGGGTCCCCAGCAAAGCGTTCGGGTGGGGCCAGTGGCATGTTTCCAGGTAGATTCATCTGCACAGGGTTACTGGAAATCACAGGAGCGGGGTTCCCTCCGGAACCGGGTAGAGGAGTTTGCCCAGCTTGACCTTGCAAAAGCTGTCTGGCCAGGTCATCAGTTCTTTCCTTTGATATTATTAATTCCCTCCTGAGGGCATTAGTCTCTTGACGAGCGGCATATACTTCGGCCCGTAATTCCCCCAGTAATTGGGCCAACTGATCAGTCTCAGAACTTTCCATAGCGCCTGGGTGGGAATTTGTAGGAAGGCTTTGCGTTCTGTAACGCTTACCTGACTCCCACGGAGGCGCTGTCCTGGTTCGCGCTGCTGTGACCTCTTCTAAGGTGATGCGCAGGGTTCGGAAGACGGACTGGACCGGGCCCCCAAATCTGGCTTGTCTGGCTCGCAGAAGTATCCTTCTGTAGGCGAAAATAGGGGATTAACTGTCTGCGGGATAATGCAATCAGTCTCCCACTTTCCCCTCTCACCCTCCTTGAAACCTTTCTGTGATTCCCCGTAGCGTCTCACCTTAGGGTCTGGAAGGACGAGCTCTCCATCCTGCTTTTGATGCAGGGGCGCGTTGGTATCCAGTTACTTCACTGGATTTTCGGATTGGTGAGAACCAAACTTGCTTGGCTTCCAGGTAAGTTTTTTATAAGAGGTTCCCCTTGTGTCCATGCATTAATGTACTAATGCTAGTGTCTTTTTCCCCATAGGGGCCAGGGTATGGAATGCCGGGGAACAGGCACCGACCAGAGATGAGAGGTGAAATCCTTGTAGAAATCAGGTAAGTCTTTAATGAGTGTTTTTTGGTAATGTCTTTTCATTTGCTCATTAACGCTGATGTCTCTTTTTCCCCTTAGGGGCCGGGGTCCGGAAATGCCAGGATGCGGCGCGGACCCGAAATGAAGAGGGAATGAATCAACAGGTAAGTCTTAACATGGAGATTCAGCTTTCCTTATTCCCTTCTCTCTCTCACCTTTTGTTCTTGTCTTTTTCTCCCTAGGCGCTGGGGCATGACCGCAAATCTGGATGATCGCTGCTGAACATGGAGGCGCCCTGTAAAGGTGAGTGGAATGCGGCGCTGCAGCGATCGACGCGATGAGTTTTTAAATAAAGTCTTCCTTTTCAGGATTGTCGGCGAGATGTCTCCGGTATGCGGGTTTAGCAGGTAAGGACTTTTCCTTCTTTTGTTCTCTTCTTCTCTTCCTTTGCAGGTGATCCAGGATACTGGCAGGCATGGCAGAAGTCAGGATGCAGGAGCAGACACGGTGAGCGTCCAGCTGCTAGATGCAGAACAACGCGAAGCACGTGTGGCTGTTCGGGTGGGGTTTAAATAGCCTTGGAAGAAGTTCCAGGTATGTATCCTTCCTCCAATCAGGTATGTATCCTTCCCCGACCATGCCCGGATGGTAAATTAGTCCCATAGGTAAAGTAGTTCCTTTCAGGCCTCAAGGAGGCCGGGATCCTGCAGCATGGTCTGCATCAGGTAAGTGCACCCAAGCACTCCCATAATGAGCCTGGCGCCTATGGCACCAGGACTGATGCCTTTTATGACACTGTCCAAAGGGCCCCTATATGGGGTTGCTGGGTCCTTCCTTGGGGACTGGATGTCTGCTTTCGGGGATGCAGGGCTTGAACCGGCTCCCCGGGAGCGGGCATCATGACACATACCCAGGCCTGGCCCGACAGCCACCCTCTCTACGTTGGATGGACAAATATGATTGAAATACAACACGGAAGAGCAGCCGGGGACGCCCATCTCGGGAGGTCAGCCCCTGCTAGCAAAATAGAGTTGGACCAGCGATAGCCTTGAACTAGGGAGACCTTCTCCCTTCCCCCAGCAGGTTCCTGAAGAATGTTCCACCTCCAGGAGTTCTGAATCCGACGAGGGGCCCGAGAGGCTCACCCCCACCAAGCTTCGGCCTCCCCATGCAGTTAGACCTTCCTCACTGACCTACTGTTATTGTTTATGTTTTATGTTTGTTTCTTTGAATTGTATTTTCAAGCGAGACTTTACCGATTGAAACACCTTAATTGCACATGACATAATGTATAACTTGCTTGTTTTAAAAACCAATAAAAAAATGTTTGGAAAAAGTGTTCTGTAAAATGCAAAATTTTAACCCATTATTTTTTTAAAAATTCACTGGGGCAAAACCCGAACCCCCCTTGATTGGTTTGGGCTCCCACACTGTGCTCGGTTTCCATGGAATTTTTGTGGGAAATATGTATGCCCCTACACTTAAAAAATTCACCAGCTCCCACTTGCCCTCGGACTGTGTTGGGAACTGGTGGGGGAAGCCCAGGGACTGAGGTGGAAGCAGGATGAGATGGAGCACTGGGATAGTGGTCGGAGCAGGGTGGGGGGAGCCCAGGGTCTGTGATGGGATGGGGAGACCACAGGGACTGGGTAGGAGTGGGATGAGGGGGCCCATCAACTGTGATGGGAACAGGTGAGGGAGCCCAGGGACTATAATGGATAGGGTGCGGTGACAGCGCACAATAGTTCAAAGCCATTTGTACATACTGTCCATTTGGCATTTTTGGTTGGGCCCGGCCTGCCCACATTTTGTCTCTGGGGGAGCCCAGGCCAAAACAGTTTGAAGACCACTGTGTTTAAGAGTAACTAAAAGAAAATGTCAGTGCTTCTCTTTGAACTAAATCAGTTACCTCTAGTTTCCTGTTGGTTAACTGAGTTTTTGTGGGCCAGGCTGCGTCAGTAAACTTGATAGGTTTTGCACTCAAAGTTATCCTTTTTTGAAGAATGCTAAGGTTTAAGAATAAGACTCAATTGTTGTCAATTGCCCCGCTTAAAGGTTTTCAATGTGGAGAGTGAGACTCTGATCCAAGGGATTTGCAACCAATAAAAAGGGAGTAAAAGGAAAAGAGTGCAGCAAGAGAGGGCTAACTGAAGAGAATGGGGTATTCTCAATCTTAAGACTGATCAATGAAGTGCATGGGAAGAGTGGAGAACAGTGAACATATGAATTCATGTGAGGTGCAGGGTAAGAGGAGCCTCCTTACCAAGTTTCCCAGTTCCATGCGTGATACCTCGAACCTTTCTGACTTTTTGGTTCCAATTGCATGTTAAAACGTGTAGCTTTGTTTTTCCATTGGAAGGGTGGGCCTACAAGTCCCAGGATACAATGCGTGAAAAAACTTGTTCAAAGATTGTGCATGGAACTGGAAAACCTGGCAGCTATGTAGGAGTGTCAAAGAGATGTGAGGATGATAAAGAATTGAAGGAAAACAAATGGAACGAGGGGACAAAGGAACAAAACGATGCAGGACAAGCAAAGGGCACCACGATAGTGTAAAATATGAAGGGGTGGCAGTTGGTGATATGCATATTGTCTTTAGTTAACCATCGAACAACATAGCGCAACACACATACCAAAAAGCATTCCCTGAATTACACACATATTTTGGCATCAACATGCAAATTCACCAAGTAGTATTACTGTACAGAAACAGTCTATTACCCAGCGGGGAGTCTGGGGAATCATATCAAACATTATGTGAAAGTTCCTAAAATATGGAATACATGTAATTTGAATAGTTATATTTTTCTTTGATGTCAGCTGTCGTGAGAAGTGAAAATGTCCAAAAAATGGGTCTCCATAAAGCATGAAAATTAGCACATTGTAACTAAATATGGGTGTATAACATGATCTGAGCACCGAATCGCCATTACAATTTGAAGAAATGTAATCTCATGTTTGTAAATGTGACTGTTTCACCAGTATGTTGTTTTGCCTTGTATTTACTTGTTGATTCATATCTTACAAATACATTGTCAAAGGCTATAACCAGATCCATGCCAAAAACCATGTATGTCTTTGGAGATTTACCAATACCTAATGGGGAAAGTTGCTTGTTGCTTTTGGAAAATGAAATATTATTCAACGATGCTAAGAGACAAATTGAAGCCCAGCAGCAAGCCTGCTAATTCTCACTAGTGGCTGTAAACAACTGTTTTTACGTAAACTGGCACACTAAATCGTATACTGTGGCGATAGCAACCTATTTGGGTGCTAATGATGTCTTTAAAAACATTTTTAACGTCATCAACACTGTTGACATCATCTAAATTGAAAACGGATCTCAGGGACGACAGCACTGCATGGTGCTGGACCACAAAACAAAGGCATGTTTCTTAAAAAAAAAAAAAAACTCTTTTAGCCCCCACATAGGAAAGTACATGGGTGCGAAGGGTGAGGCTGTAATGGGAGCGGAGAAGGGAAGGGGAGTGAGTGTTGACTCTCCAGGCTGCTTGGAAGGTGTTATTGTACCATGAAACAGAGCCTGTGTTCTGAGCATCCTGATTGACCAGCGCCCCTTCCCAGGGTACTAATGTTTTCATTGGGGAACCTACCACTGTGATCGACAGTGCCTATGTAGGATTACTGTAGTTGATAGAACAAAACCCAAACATGATGAACAATGTGTCTTTCTCTCCTGCTGAGACTAGTGGACCTGCTGGGTGAGATCAGTAACATGAATCACCTCAACTACATAGGCTAGGTCAGGTTTTTCCTGTCTTTAAAGGGAAACTGGGCAGAACTGATAGCCGTTTTGGATACTTGTATCTTGTACATCGTTTCTTTATGGGTTGTGTGGCAATCTGTCTGCTTTTATTTGTTCATGGTCGGACTCAGCTTGTCACAATTTGCAACCATTGGATAAGCACATATTTTATTTTCGTCTACCACTAGTACATAATTCAATTGCCTACATTAAAAAGACTACACATTTTCTGCATCATTAAAAAACATGTCTCTGATGTGAACACCGTATTGAACTATGCTTTGAACAACGTATATACAATTTTTTCACATGGTCTTGGGAATGACGGTACAGAATACATATGTCTACAAGCAGGGGTATAGGATATTTAAAATAGTTCCTTGTAATGAGTCTGAATTTTATTTAGCATAACAACTATTTTGGATAGCATGATAATTGTTATTTGCAAACTTCTGGAACATCTATGGGTGTAACTGTATGAAATAGTGGGGCTGCTAGTAAGATGACATTTTGATTGGGAATGTTCAGGTTCTATACAGCAGTCTAAAGTTGTTTAATTTGTATTAATCATATTGATGTTCCAAATCAATGTACAGCAACTCAAGAAGTAACTGACATTCTTTTTGAGCTCAATGTAAGCATTGTTTACAATTCACTTTACAAAGTATCTATAGATAGGAATAATCTATTTCATTGTAAGAGTGTTCATCTTTTCAAGATCAATAAAGGATTACCCAATAATCAACGTTTATGGTGGGTGATTAATTTTCCAATGTATTGCCTGTGATTAATTGGTTGGTTTGGGCTGCGGTCAGTTGCTATGGAATTTCTGTGGGAAATATGTATGCCCCTACACTTAAACAACTCACCAGCTTCCACTTGCCCTCGGACTGTGTTGGGAATGGGGTCAGGGGAGCCCAGGGAATGTGGCGTGAGCAGGTGGGGAGCCCAGGGACTATACTGGGAGTATGGTGCGGTGACGGCACGCAATAGTTCATAGCCATTTGTACATACGATCCATTTGGTATTTTTGGGGGGGAATTTGTTTTCAATCTTACTTTGGAACAAGTATCTGAGAGTGCACTTTGTATTAATCTATTAAATATTGGTGTACGGGAAAAAAACTGTTAGTCAAGATTTATTTATCACACAATAAAATATGACTATTTTACACAAGCATGTTGTGAAGTCTACCAAAGTCGCTGAAGGTTTCTTTGGCTTCTGAACACATATATTTAAGTATTACAACAGAGGGAAACTGATTACTGGCGGTTATAAGTGATTAACAAGAGTATAGGAGGAGCATTGTCCTCCAAGAGTGCAAAGAGGTTACCTGTTGGCAACAACAGGGTGTTGGTTGGTTTGTGGTTTTTGAGTCTCCCTCAGGCTGGCAGATTATACCCCCATGCACGAGAAATATTTAAGAAAATCTATTTAGGAAACAGTGAACATGACAGCCTTAAGGTTTTTAAACAGTGAACATTCATTAACAAGGTAGTGCCCCTCAACATATCCTTCCCTTCAGCATATGTTTGTCCTCCTGGGGGGCACACACATATTTACCCTTTCAGATATATATACCAATCAATATGTCATTCGGTAAGATTGACTCCACTACAATGAACAGAGCAGTAGTGCTTTGGTTCAGTGAAGAAGAAGCCAGGAGAATCCTAGGACTGATTTAAACCACAGGCGACAACCTAGTCTCCTCAGACAAACCAGAAACACTTATCAAACAACTGGAGTGGACTATCCATAGAGAGATCAACCGGAAGCTACATGTCACGACCCTCTGACAATACCACGGGGCACAGAGAATACCACGTGGACTACGAGTTCCACTTGAACCAACTTTGTGCAAGGAAGACCCCAACTATTTTTGTGAAACGGTGGCATCAAATTTTAAACAAATGCTCCCTGGATCTAATATTATTAACCATAGAGGAGCTGGCACAGAATCTGAACAATCTAGAGGAAGAAATAATATGCATCAATACTAGCTTGAGCAACAGTATTTCAAATGACCAAATCGAGCAAATACAGGAAGACACCAACCAAAAACTAGCAAAATACAAGCAGGAATTAGAGGTCAATAAAATTAGAAAATACAGGAGGGCTACACAAGTCTATAAATTGAATATTGTGTATACCTGGCAAGAGTATTACGGCCAGAGAGCAGCAAAATCCTACTATCAACAGCCACACCCCAAAAATCGGGCACGCCAACTGCTGAGACGGGTTCATCTGATGCATCAAGTAAAGAGATCTAATCGATACCCAGAGAGGAGGTAGAGGGTGAGGCCTCACATCAGACGCCAGCACCACAGCAAAGGTTCATTTTTTAGAGAAAAAAAAACAACTGGAAGGGGAAAAAAAAAGAAATCCCCAGAGAAAGAAGGTAATCACAAAGAAGACCTATTAGTTAAAATCTCTTCATATCAGCTTTCTAAATTTGAACTCAAGGTATTGCAAAAAAGGACTGCCATTCGTACCACAATATAGCAGTACCCCCCTGAAAGAAAAAATGGACTTCCTTAGATTAATGAGGAAACTTAAGCTGAAATTGTTCTATGACTCCCTAGAAGATGATTCTGAGGGAGAAGAGCATTCAAGAATCTTGGAAATGTCCCCTTAAAGTACATGCAATCCGTTGGTACACAAACATGTCCTGACTGTATTTGAAAAAAAGGTACTTGAAGAGTTCAAGAAGATCTCTTTCTGAAAAAGAAGACACAGTACCTTTACCAATAGGGAGTGCTAAACTCCCAAAGGGTTACCAGACAATAAGGCTATCATCTTTAAACCAGCAGATAAAGGAGGGGCATTTGTACTTATGCACACGTGTGACCATTTGGAAAAGGTTGAAAGACAATTTATGGACCAGAAAACAAACCGGGAGATCTTGTTCGATCCCACCAAACAAGTACGAGAATTAATAAAAGAGGTTCTCGATGACACAGAGGACAAGGACATTATTTCAGAAAATACCAGAAAGTTCCTTGAGATTACGCAACTGGTGATGCCTGTCTTCTATATTTTACTGAAGATCCATAGGAGACTAGTCAATCCTCCTGAAAGACCTATCATTGCAGCAATGGGAAGTGTGCTAGAATCCCAGGCTAAATATCGGGACAAAAGTAATTCAGCCACTTGTCCAGAATAGTCTGACATACATTAAGGACACAACACACTTTTTTATCTAAGCTCAATGAGACAGTGTTTGTGAGGGGACGCGATAATCTCTTCACTATGGATGTTACATCGTTATACACCAACATTGTACATGAAGCAGGGATGGAAGCAATGGAA
This sequence comes from Ambystoma mexicanum, assembly GCA_002915635.3. Taxonomy (NCBI): domain Eukaryota; kingdom Metazoa; phylum Chordata; class Amphibia; order Caudata; family Ambystomatidae; genus Ambystoma; species Ambystoma mexicanum. Next base: position 836,452,886 of record CM030321.1, on the reverse strand, counting down.
TGGTTTTTGTTACAAACGTATTCCTGTATAAGTTACAGAGTATTTGTGTTGACATTGCTCAAGTTGGTGTTGATGAACAACTTCTTTAAATTTGACGACATGTTCTTTCTGCAGTTATCTGGCACCAGAATGGGTGCAGCCATGGCACCAAGTTATGCCAACACCTTTATGCTAAATCTTGAGACACAGCATATTCTTAACATCAAGAGGTGAATGCAACATCTTTCCGTATTCGTCAGATATATCGACGATATATTCGTTATATGGACGGGACCTGTGAACGAACTGGAAGAGTTCTTTATTATGATGAATGAAATGCATCCCAGGATTAAGTTCACAACCAAACATAGTGAACACACAATTCACTCCTTGGATGTAGAGATTTATAGTACAGAGGATGTACTCCAAACCTGAATCTTCACAAAACCTACTGATAGGAACAGCATTCTACTGGCAGCAAGCTTTCATCCAAGACGGACCATCCAGGGTGTACTATTCAGCCAATTCCTAAAATATAGGAGGAACATCTCAAGCGAAGAATGGTACACGGAACAAGCCACATTTCTGCAGAATAAATTCCTAGGGGCTACAAGAAGAATGCCATACATGCAAAGGGGTTACCTGTTGGCAACAACAGGGTGTTGGCAGGTATATTATGAGGGGCCAGACCATGAGGGAATATATGGGGAAGGGCACTTGGATGCAAGTTGGTTTAATTTGGGTGAGGGTCTGATAGAGGGCTATTTATTTGTATGGTTTGCAAACCATTAATAAAGGATGTCTTGCTTTGTCCATTTCCAATATGACACCTGATTACTTTTGTCTGATTTTACGTTCTTAGATGGTGCCCGCAACTCAGATCTGTTGGACAACGCTGAAGACCGCTGGACCCGAAAGCATAAATCCAGACATCCCACAAACACTCAAAACAATAAGGTAGGAGACCTACTTGAAAATCTGCAAAGATGGGTTCCAGAGGAGGAGATTGGGGTTGGTGAGAGTACTTGCAAAACCAGACGGGGAACCAAGGGTCATGTTTTGGACCAGGGAATGGACAACGCAGGATCGGATGTGTTTAGGGAATATGCTGAAATGGGATGGATAATTTGGGCTGGGTATGTATTATTAGTAGTAGGTTTCGCCTTTGTTATACATGTGATTCTTCTAGTCCTGTCTCTCTTTTATCCAGGGATTAACCTAGTAAAATATCAAGGCTAGGGACTGACCCCGGTACAACACATGGGTACTGGTTAGAGTAACTGGATGGGGGGACAGGCTAAAGCCTGCAAGTAAATAGGGACGGGTAACTGAGTGGATAAGGAGAGCACTTCTCCTTGTCAGGGCTACTCTGCTGTGTCTTTGGTTGTTCTGAACGCTTTTTCCCTCTCAGTAATGCAATGGAGTGGAGTACGCAAGGATCAGGGATGCATGGGTGATGTGGAAATTGATGAATGAACACACAGTTAAATATGGAAATGAAAAAGGGAAAACAGCAATCAAAACAGGCGGAGGAACCCTCAAAGAGGTTGCCCGCTCATTATATGTATAGGCAGTTCAGCAGTTCATGTTGTGATTATTTGGACTCCTGGCATTATTTGACTCGGCTGTTTGGACTGTTGTTTAGTCTTCAGCCCTTCCAACATCCCATAATTTACTTGTACATGTGCATTGGCAGTATATTTAGGTCTTAAACTGAGTCAGTCATTATTTTTGTTCCCTTAACAACAACCCTAATGATGCAATGGGGTTTCTCTCTCCTGCTTCTTCGATTGTTTACCATTAGGATCATGGGTTGGTCTTCTTCCGATGGTTCTTTTGATTCCCTTTCATCCCTCAATTCCACCATTGTCATTTCCTTTCTTCTTCATCGACATTCTGTCACAAAATTACCCACCCTCTTATAGTTGGCACACTCCTTACCTCGAACTGGGCTTTGCCATTCATTTTCTAACTGTCTTATGCTGCCACCCCTGATCATTTTAATGGCTCCCTGTTTGTCTCTCTCGTCCTGGGCATCATTCCTTAGTCTGGTCATGTCTCGACCCCTTCTTTTCTGGAGTGCCTGCACCGGGGCGTATAGTGCACTTTGCGCCATTTCCTTGTACCTTAGCGTTGCTTCTTCTGCTGGCTATTTGAAATGCCTTACCCAGCTTCAGCTATTTATCAATAAGTCTTGATTCTTTTTTTCTGTTTACATGCACATAGAGCCTATTGCATATCCTATATCACTGCCATCTCTTGCAACCCAGTGAAATAATCATCTGTCGGCTCTCCTAGCGTATTCTATGCTGCACAGTATTCTCTTTCTATGAAATTGTGTTCACTATTCTTGTAATGGCTTTCTTATATACATCATCTTCCCGAGCATCTTCCACAGGCTCTGCCTTCGGCCCGCTAATATTCTCTGTCCTTCCACGCCCAAGGCATTCAGTGGCATGGCCTTTTTTCTCCCTGTGCTGTATGTTGCTAGACCCAACACATCCAAGTGCATGACAATGGTTTCCACTTCGGCCCAGGAATCACTGGCCTACCTGGCATAGACTAGAGCTCCACAAGTGGACTGCCTCAGGTTGTTCACCAGAGCTTTTAACAAGTATGATGAACGAGAGTCTGTGTGCCCACTCTGGACCGTCCAGTGCCAAGGGTTCACCAGTCTAGTATTACTGGGTGAACTCTTGAGCCACCACACATTCCATGTTGGTGGCTGCCTCTTTTCAGCCAGTGCTTCTCCAATGGATTTCACTCCAGGTGGGAACCACCTGCATACACTGCGGCCTCCATAGCAGGTTCCATTTAATCAACAAACTCAGGCATCCAGGAATATATTCACTTTAGCAACACCCATCCTGGTCGACTCTTACACCTAAGAATGTGACCACTATAGCCCAACCTTCTGTGTGAGTAGAGGGTAAGGAGGCCTGCCCATTAGAATGAATGCTTTAAACATATAACATATTGACCCTCTCCCTTAAAGTCTTATTACCTGCACTGTTACTACATGCACTGTTGGGGTCATGGAACCATTGGGGAGGGTCAAATCAGGTTTTTCTTTCACCTTCATAACTGGAGAGTAGAGAAGAGAGGCAACCCCCACCAGGTTGATGTTTTATAAGAACTCTACATGCTATTCACGCAGTTTGATCGAGAATTCCACCTGCAGATTTTTGTAATGCCACCTGTGATAGATACTGGGTGAAGTCGAGTGTCTCAAGCACACCGGCGGAATGGGCAAGACGTTGCAGTGGTGGTGCGCACTGCATGCAGGACTGTTCTGTGAAATGCAGCTGTGGCTGGATGCAATTGTCAGGCACCAGCTGAAGTTCTCTCAATCTGTATTCACGTATAGGACACATTCCTGACCCTTGAACATTGATTTTGTAAATGTACTCATGTTGGGGAGTGCTGGTCAGATCGCTGTACCACCATAGATTGAATGAGCATATTTGGATTAAATGGTCACACACACTAATATAGTTTTGACAAGTTTCTATTGGTTTTTTCTAGTTGGGATACGACATGTAGGCAGGTATCTGTTTCGATCCCTGAATTCATCCCTCGTTTCTGGCAGGGCACAAGAAAAGGAGCCGCAGACCTGGCACAGTTCAAAGCGTGCCGCATTGTGGTTCAGAGGTTTGCATCGTCCCGTGTCAGCCCCACACGAAGCAGACCTGTAGCCTTCAATGTGGCAGTTTCCCAGCAGTTTATTGAAGCCACCCAGAGCACTTTGAGTGTGCATTTTGACGTCTGTGAGTCTGCTCAGCTGCGGAGTGTGGTTATTGCATATGCAAACATGCAGGAGCCTCAAATATTTGTGTGAATTAAAGACATTGTTATCAGTATTCACACGTAAGGAATTATTTTATATGTGTTCTTCTGTGTATATTGCATTTATTACAGGTATATTATGTACAAGCTTCACAGAAGGCAGACATGCTTTTCTGCAAATGTAATGTGCAGTTCTAATGCATAACAATGCGTGGTCATTACATAAACAAGACATACATGACCTATATATCTCTTTACCTTTTTGAATGTGCCCCTTGTTATTTTTTTCGCCATCATAATTCTTACATACATTTATATTTTATTCAGTTAAGATAGGATGCCTTTTCTTGACCTAATCTCTATTTTCTTTTTACCACAGAGTTTTTGGACATGGGAAGCTTTTGTGCAAAAACACTTCATTATTATTGTCGTCTCCTGGCAGAAACCACCTGAATCTTTAAAGGTCCCTTCGCAAAACCAGGCTGAGCAAATTTCTTTGGCAGTTCCAATAATGGAGATCCCAGATGGCGATCTCTCATCTCTTCCAGAATGATCAGATCAGAAAATGGCGACAGCATCCTTCCGCCGGTCCTCAATGGTCAGGTTCCCTGAACTGCATAACAATTCTGCACAATAATGAGTGTTATACGAACGCACCTGCTCCAACTTCGAAGAATAGTTGCCAATTTAATTAGTTGTTTTTTTAAAACCCGAATATTATATGTTATTAAAGCCAAGTTACTGACGATAGGGACACAAGCCTTTCTAAATCACTTCTAAATTATTATTTATGATTCTTTCCAGTGAACCTTTAAACAATAATATCCTACCCAATGATGCAGATTTTAGTCGGCAGACTCTATCCATCCCTTGTACAACACACATGGATTAATGCAGTTAATGATCAATATGTTTTCAAAAGGATTCAGCATGTTATTATCTTAGCATTAATATGTGTTGGTCATACACAACCATAGACAAGGGGATGCAGATACCATGTGTACAGTCTATATAGTGTTTTATGCTGCACATCAGTCAGAAATCAAATACTTAGGACCTACATCTATGAGTATGGTTGTAGCAGTAATACCGTATGGTGCCTCATTATGAGTATGTTGATTATGGTAAAAACGTGCTGTTTTGTAAATACCTCTTATTTTTTAAATTCATAGAATTTTGTGTTATAAGTTCATATGATACTGTGTTTTTAGCGATGTCTATGTAGAATGTACTGTAAGTGGTAACCATGTGTTATTGACACGGGAATAGGCTCTCTATGGCCGGGGACCAGGCTATCTAAAACTCGCTGTCACTAAATACTCTCACTCCAGATCTCTACTTTCTTCCATTAGCAACTCTCTGTCTGTCAAGCGCTTCGCTAAACAGTGAGCTGGTGGCCGCCGTTCTCTTTCCTCAGCAGGCTCCATCTTATGGAATAGAGTCCCCCTTACTCTTTGTCTTGAGCTAGATATACTCAAATTCCATAAGCTCCTCAATTCGTTCCTCTTCACCTCCTACTTCCCTTCCCCCCTCATCTTCGAAAGCCTACAGCTGCAGAGATTGTTGACCATGGCCCATATGAGTCCTCCTGGGTCCTGGCCTCCCACCCCAAATCGCTGTCAGCCTCCACAAGCTCCTAGCACTTGCATCAGCACCCTTTTTTATTAACAGCCAGTATTACTGGCAACTAACAGCAGTTTGCTGGTATTACCGGCAGATTAGTGCCGGTAATACCGATACTGCCAAACATACTGCCGGTAACACCGGTGCCAGTAAACCAGCAACGGTATTACCAGTGGTGGTCATACCTTTGCCGGTATTACCAGTGCCGGAAATAGCATCATTGCCGGGAGGGGAAGGATGGGAAAGCTGGCAGTAGCGATTTTAATAACACAATCCAAACTGAATGCCCTACTTCATGCTGCCATGCAGTCACATAAGGCAGCCAAATCATGTCACAGCAAGAGAAAACCAGATTTCTCGCTCATCAAGCCTAAATGTTCTGAGACAGAGCTTAACCATTAGCAGATGCTGTGGCCCAGCATCCTGAGGCCCTGTTTAAGAGTACGCACAGGAAGACCACTGTGCCGAGGAAGAGGGAGATATGGGCCGATGCCATGGAAAGGATGACGACCGTGGAACTGTGTTAGGCAGAATTATATGCAGTACTCTTTGGGAATACCACACACAAATACGACTACAGGTAACAGTACAAATTCACCTTTGTTACAAGCCTGCACTACACAGTAAAGTGGTAGCGATGGCTGTGCAGCCAGACTTATCTCAAGAGTAAGTGAGCAGTATCAATAGTTACACAAAGGACAGCAATTACTATGATTAAAAAAACACTGACTCAAGGTTTCTGAGTAGAAGAATATACATTTATTTACACATCAGTTGTAAAACATTTCTCTAAAGTAAAGCAATTGAAAAATCACACTCGTAATACACTACACCACACTCAATAGATTCTGGACAAGTTAGGCTCAAAATGAAGTGTGAGCAAAATGGCACTCCAGTAATTCAAAAAGGGAGGGAAAGACAAAGTTTTCAAAACAGTAGCAGTACCAACAAGTAATAGGCATGGTAATCTAGAAAATGGAACTACAGTGAGGAAATCAATTCAATAGGCCTGGGCCAATGTTAATGGGTCAAAGTCTGTTGCTCAAGATCACACAGATCAGGGTAGTTTGCGGTTAAGTCTTTGCCAAGAGTTCCGGATGAAGTTGGTCGGCAGAAAAGTTAGCTTAAAGAATGGAGAAGGAAAAGCCCTCGGATTGGCGAAATGTTTCACACACTTTCACCACGGCTGAACGAAACGTCCAACCGGATTTGAACAGTACCTTAAATGGAGCAGAAGGCTGTAGCTGAAGCGGACGTTCCAGGCAGAACCTGCAGGCTCACGGTTCCTGAAGTGACTGTCGGACTGACACAACGTAGGAAGACTGGAGGGTCCTGCACTGTCCAGGAAAGAAACCAGGAGCAGAGCAAAGCAACAAATAAAAGGTGCGCTCCTTAAACCGCAAGCAGGGTCCGTTACTCCTAGCTATCCAATTCACTGTAGCTCTGTACAGCAAATTCGACCAGAGAAGTGAGGCCTGATGAGCAGTATGGTAAACTGGTTGTTCCCACCAGCTCCAGGGGAGAAGATTCCTTGAAGATCTTCCCTGTCGTTGGAGTATGAAGATTCGCACCTGCAGCAGGGCTTCACCGGGTGGTTCAGTCGTTGTAGGAGTCCTCTTCTGTCAGCTCCTCTTCGGTTCTTTCTCTCCAGTGGCAACTCTGCCTTTCCAGCCCCAGAGACCTGTTTTTTATGCAGTTTCCCCCATTCACACAGCTTGCTGTCAATCACACAGCAGGCTGGCTGACCCGCAGGGACAGTCACCACAGCCAATCAGTTCAGAGTGCAACATGGGTCTCCAAAGAGACCCTGTGGCAGGGAGTCCTAAACCCCTCCCTCACATCCTGTCCCCCCCAGACATACAGGTGCCTAAGGAGGGCTTCTGTACAGAAGCCCGCAAAATGACGGCGAACAAAGGGACCAAACATAGTTTGGCGCACTGAGTAAAACATGAGAAAGACTTTTACAAAAAGAAATGGCGACTAAACCCAGCCGGTGTTTCGCTCACCTGATCTCCACAGGGGCGCCGAACGGAGCTGGATGATCTGGTGGTGAGTGGTGTCTTGTACTCCCCTCTTATACGAAAGCAGGCTTGTCTAGAAAGGTAAATCACAGGTTACCCAACCATGTGGATGAGGGCGGCTCCCACCTCCCGTGGCGTCCTCTTGCACCCCCCCGCTATATCTCACCTTTGAGTTACGAATAGTGGGCTCTCCGTCCTGCCACTGTTCGCAGGGGTGCGTCGTAGTTCTAGGATCTAGTTACTTCACTGGTCCTATTGGAAGTTCCAGACAACTGTGACTCTATGGTAAGTCTTATTCCAAAGATATGGATAGCTAAGAGTTCAAGTGGCAAAAGTTCACTCTGTACCTTTCTTTACAGATTCCCTCTTCGTGCATTGGATGGTGCGAGGTTCTTGGTAGCTGGCTTCCCAAGGTAAGATTTGCACCAGTGCTATGCAAAAGTCTTTCCACCCGATACTGTTTTTCTGCACAACTAACCTGCTGCTTTTGAAGAAAGGCTGCTTGATGAAGAATTGTGAGCCTGTGAGGATTGCTGCCTACAGGTGAGAGCTGCCTTGTGCAGGATTATAAGTCAGAATGAGGCCTTCCCACTGCTCTGCTAACCTGATGTCTTCTTTCTGTTTTACAGATGCGGTAGTCCCGCAGCGGCGATCGGAAGATGAATCGGAGATCGAGTGATGCTGTTCCGATGATTCGCTGGTAAGTATTAGTGCGGCGCTGAACTGCGATGAAGAGTGTGGGGTCTGCAAGGCTAATCTGATGTTCTTTCCTTTTCAGTTCTGAAGAAGCATGGACGCCCGAGCGGCCGGGATGAAGAGACTGGTAAGTATCTTGTTCTGCTCTTCTTTCTAACTCTTCTTTGCAGATAGCTCGAGACCACTGGACGGGCGTGGCTGATGGCTGGCCTGGAGCTGCAGACACGGTGAGCGTTACGCTTCAGGAGTGCAGAATAACGAAAAGCGTGTTCTGTATGAAGGGTGTGGCTTATATAGTCTTCTGAAAGTAGTTCCAGCAACCACACCCAAGCAAATAGTCCCACGGCAAATAATCCCTTCACCCTGCCTCATATTGGTTTGCACGTGCCTCTCTGGGTCTGAAACGTGCCATGTTGGTGATGGCAGTATGAGCCTGGCACCAACGGCACCAGGACCGAGTCCAGGAAGCACCTGCAAGATTCCTTGGGGCCTTCAAGGCTCCCATGGGACCCAACGCCTTAGGCAGGGTGTCTGCACCTGATGTTTTAGGGTATGGACCGTGACAGCCGGAACCATAGAAAACCGTATATAGTCTATCGGGTTTAAGTTCGAGGCTACCAAGATAGCCTAAAACAATACCAGGGCTATTTAAGATAATCGAGGTAGGTAAAATAGGATAGTTACCGCTGCCACCAGCCAAATCTTAATGAAAAGGGAGCAAAACTATGCTCCAAGAAAACCAGACAAAATGAGATCAGTATTAACACTTTCCAGAACTCTATTTAAGATAGTTTGTACTGGGTCTGTGAGTTTTAAAAATAGACTAATAAAGTCAATGGCAACTTTACATGTTCTGGGAGACAGTTTTCAGTCCCAGAAAATGGAGTTGGAATTGGGAAGCTAAAAAGACAACCCTGTGTCACTGCACTGAAGGTGCTGTGTAACACATAGTACACACAGTAAAAAAGAGAATGCCTATGGAGTAGGTGAGCCTCCACAAAGCCTACACATCCACCACCAATGGCTGACACCAACATGTGCTCAATACGTGTTAGGGTGGATAGCATCGAGAGGCAGCAGGCAGACATCCACACACCTTTGGGCCAGCAGCTGCAAGAAATGCAGGCCATGAGGAACTGCCTGCAGGGGTGCACATGCAGGATTGCGCTCAAATGGCCATGCCACATCAGCCATGGGGACGCTGTGGCAGAGAGTGCGTGAGCACACAGATTACTCCTCAGACTCTGCAGAGTCGCTGAATCAGGCCATTCAGCTGACACTACAATACATCTGTGAGCCATCCACATCTGTTACCCGCTCAGAGGGCTCACTCCCAAGCACATCTAAGCACCGATCACTGTGCCACCTCACCTCCAGGCAGCAGCAGCAGGCCCCAAAGGGCAAGAGGACCAGGAAATGACATTTGGATACCGTGGTGGTGTTTTTTGAGGGTGGGCGTTTTGGGGAGAGTGTTCTTGAGGGTGGATGTTTTGGGAAGGCTGTCCTTGAGGGTGGGTATTTTGTGGAAGGGTGATGGTGTGGGAATGTTTGTTACAAATTGCACATTGTAGATAAATAAATTCACTTGAAACAAAAACGGGACATTCCTTTCTTTTCCAATAAGTGTTCACTGTGATTGTGCAGGACATACAGTAAGGTATGTGATTGTGCAGGACATACAGTAAGGTGCAAGGGGAATGCTGAGTTAAGGGGGGGTTGTTACCCCTGGCCTCAATGCACTCAGTGTGTGGGTGCATGTGACCGACTGGCACAGCATCATCACCCTCTGTGGGCTGATTTTCCAGATCTCGGGGCAGGGGTTTGTTGCACCCGATGCAGATGTTGTGCAACATTGCACAGGTCAATACAATCTGTCCCACCATCTCTGGCCTGTACATGAGCGCACCGGCGACCTGTGCAGGAACCTGAATTGGGACTTCGAGAGGTCAAAGTTTTGCTCAATCACCACCCTGGTCCTCACATGGGCCCTGTTGTATACCCCTTCCTGCATCATCTGAGTAGTTCTCCGAGGAGTTCTCAGCCAGGGAAGTAGTGGGTATCCAGAGTCACTTACAAGGTGACGAGACACGGGTTTGAGTAGTGCAGATTGTTAACGGCATTGCCTGTGATGGTGGCATTGCAATGGTCAGTAAGTGCACGCATGTTCCATTTCACATTGTGCTACTCTGTTTAACATTCCAGTCCTAAAAGTGTATTGTACTGCTCAGCGTGTCATCCAGAGTGACATGGTAAAATGCAGACACAGCTCAGGGCCACCACTCAAATTGTTCTAGGTATTTGACTGAAAGGGTGGCATTCTGCTGGGTTGACTCATCCTGGTACCTGAAGTACATTGTGTGTGGATGTCCTGTTCGGGTTGCAATGGCCTGCTCAATGACTGCTACATCTCGAGTCAGGTGCTACCCTTGCTTGTCAGGCCTTTCATTTTGGGGTGAGCTGGTGGGTCCTGCATTTGTCATTCATACCGGTAGAGTGCGTGATGGTCAGGTCATCATCACAGCTCACTTGGACATTAGAGTGCAACTGCTTCTGGTTCCTTTAGACCTCTTCTAAGAATTGAAGGGGCATGCCCAACTGGCATAGAACCAGACCTTGGTGGTGCTGAGCTGTGCCAGGTTGATAGTGAGGGCAATATTTGGGACTCTAGAACCTAAACCAGCACTCTGGAAAATGCAGGCTGCGATATGCCATGCAGATGGCTTACAGAGTGATGGAACGTGCCAGGGGCCAGGAAGTGCAGGATTGATACCAACTTTACCAGAACAGGAATGGCTCTCCTGATGCCAATCATGCTCCCTATGTCCTCATGGATATGGGTGAGGAGTACTCTGATGGTCTTCCCGTCAGGTAAAGGGTAAGGATTTTGTGTGTCCAGAGGGTCCATGATGCGGCCTTTGAGTGAGGGATTACCAGATGTCTCCACGTTCTCCTCACAACATACATCCCCACCTGCAGCATCCTCCTCCTCCTTCTGTCCCTGGCCTCCTGTTGCCACTGCTGGTATTCCAGTCTAGCAGCTCTACTTCAGCAGGGAGCACGTCCAGGTCCATGTTGGCAGCAAGGAGAAGCAGCTTGGTGGTGTTGGGAAGTGGTTTTGGGGAAGGTGTAACCCTTTTGTACTGTTCCTGTCTGCATTGGGTGCACCTGGGTGGATTGGGTACGCCTGTGGCCTGTTTAGCATCACCTGTTTCCATTTGCCAGCAGCTCTGAAATGTTGGTATCTCCACCTGATAATTTCTGGTAATACCACCTGATTATTGCTGGTACAAATCCATACCCGTAATTTGCCGGTATTACTGTTCTGTCAGTAATGCTGGTGCTGGGGTCTTGGTCCAGTTTTTGGAGCCAGTATTACCAGCAACAGTCTTTCTGCTGACTTGTGAATTGCCTGTACATTAAAAGTAAACAGAATTACCTGCACGTTTAATGTTTACCAGCAAACTTGTAATGACCCCCATATTATCCACATCACAAATTGTGAACTAACTCCACCAAAACCAGAGGTTTCTAAGCGCGGACCCGGGGATCGAACCTGTGTCGCTCCATGTCATCTTGTTTCCAATGCAAGCACGTTGCCCATGAGCTATCTTCCCGGGACATTGACAATGATAACTGTCACTCTTGGATTAGGGTCCTAAAATACGTTATGATATTCACCCAACTGGTGCATGGGGAAGATGTAAAACTAAAGACTAAACAAATATGTGTCAGGATGCTTTGGCCTCAATTGTGATCCCTGAGATCTCCTAGTGATTGCTTTGTGGTGGAACATAAGATCCAAAACATATTCCAACAATGTCTTGCCCCTCCAGGGATGCCCTTCTCTAAAAAGTAATGTTCACATTATGTGGCCAACATAAACATCTTAATTCTAAGTTTAATGAGTCTAAACCTTCCCGGGTGCCCTGTGTTAGAAACACAACTTCCAAGAATTTAGCCAAAATTAAAGTTCATAAACCTTACCTTTCAAGTCTATGACTGTTATAAGGTAAAACATGAAAATATGTTCCTAATGTCCTTCAAGTTGTACAATAAGCTCCCATATGACCTTGCATCACATAATTCCACAGGAGTCCACTCCTGGAGTGTGGTTTTCTGGATTCCATAAGGTCTCTCGAGGGCCTTCTGTCCCCTATCTACTGTTGTATCAAGGATCTTACTTCCTTTGTCTTCTCTGTATGATTACGAGTCGGCCCTTCTTATAGGCTTTTGGATTCAGAGTCCCTTTGACCATATTAGTCCTTTTTCCAAGGTCTCAGGTTATAACATTTGCAACGTGCCTCTCTCCTGGGCCTTGGATTGTACAATTCACCTCTCCTCCTGTATCAGGATTCTTTCTTCTTCTATCTTCTCTGTATCAAGAGCACATGATTCACTATAGGTCTCTCTCATACTGCCATCATGACACATTCAGGAAGGTAGGTGACACACCAGTCAACTTCTATCTCATAAATTGAGTGACGAGACATGGGCAGACAGGTTGCACCAGAGAGGATGAGTGGGAGGAGCAGGGAATCACTGAAGGCAGCTTGTGAGAGAAACATGCTCACTTAATCTTGCTGAGAGGGAGTAGCAGAGACTTGGGGATGAGGGTGACACACCAGTCAGTGTCCGTCATTTGAAGCAAATGGAGAACAAATGTGCCATTTTGTGCCAACTGAGAGAAGGAGCGAGAGTAGCAGGGAATCCCCAAAGGCAGTTTGTGTTGAAAAGTCAAGCTTGACTGATTTTGCTAGTATGGAGCAGCAGAGATTCAAGGAGGTGGGTAACAAACAACTTTGTGTCCCACCCTGAATGCACGTGAATGAGACATTTGCCTTTGAGATACCTGGAAAGAAAAGCTGGAGCAGCCAGGAATCCATGACTCTGGCTTGTGGGAAAGTTAAACTTTCATGATTTTGCTGTGAGGGCATTAGACATTTTGCGATGTGATAACAACAGTCAGTGGCCCGCATTCCATGTTTGCTGGGGTCTTGGCAGCAAATCTACCAGGATACCAGCAAACTGCCGTTATAGGCATTCGGTCCAGTCGAATGCCCACTGGATTTCGAGTGCCAGGTGATGGAGTGCCTCCCCTTTCTATGGAGTCCTAAAGAACTTCGTGGGGGAGCTTGCCGGTATTGCAGATGCCAGTATTACTGGTGACTTTAATACTGGGATTTTTTGGCTGGTAAGGTGGTAAAACAAACTCCAGCTTTTAGTGGGAGTTCATTCTGACCACCTCACCGGCAAACTTGTAGTTGGCTGGTGTGGTAACGTGCTGGTATACATCAATGCTGGCATGTTAATATCACACCGTCCAACTCATAATGAGTGCCACTAGTGTCTTTCACTTGAAGCAGGTATAAAAGACATGTCCCGTTGATTGAACTATTGGGGAAGGGGAAGGAGCACGAGATGCAGGGAATCCCTAAGGGTATTTATGGGATAGAGAGAGTCACATGATTTTACAGGAAGGTATCAGCAAATCTTTCGAGATTTGGTTTAAACACTGGTCAGTGATTATATGACACATTTGGAAAAACATTTCTGGACACAAATGAGCCAGAGGCAAGGGGGGGTGGCTCAGAAGAGCAGCTCCTATTTCAGCCAGACGCAAGATGACAAAATGTGCTATCCAGATCCAGATGAGATACAAGTTCCTACTGCACAACCTGAAGAACTCAGTGACCGCACGTTGAAACTTTACTTTGCACATGCTGGGCAGGCTACCTGAACAGTACTGTACCATCACGGGGTACATTCAACATGCATAGCACAGCTGTAGATGTGACATTCTTTAAATCGTGTCAGTGGCAGCTGCTCGCTTATGTCAGTTTGCAGATACACCATTTCATGCAGGCCTTCAAGTCTGTTAGTAGTCAGAATGTATCGCTGAGTTAGGTCCGCTCTCTTATGTTCCTTTTTTAACTCAGAATACCCTACCCGGTACTGCTGGTACAACACAGCTGCTCAACTACATGTTTTTAATCATGGGTGGTGATCCCCTGGCTAATAGGATTTAGAAGAATCATTGACTACCTGCTGGTTTCCTATACTGACCTATGTTTGAAAGAAAAAATAACCACTTTTAATCCACATGTCTTGGGGAGGAGTACATGCAGCAAGCATATGTGAAGCACTGTGCAAATGTTTAAGCAACATTTGGAAGTTCAATTAAAGAAAGATGACAGGCAAAAAAAAAAAAAGTACACCAACCACCCCAAATATTGTCGTATACGTATAAGTACAGCACACATGTCAAGCTCAGGAATAGCTGCATCAGACAGCAGTGCATCACTCACACCCATTTTAAGCATTGCAAGCAGTGCCAGCAATGTCTACAGAAAGATGAATCTGTATGGCACCCTCCATAGTGACTCTGGCATCTTAAATACAGACAGGCCATCAGAGGGCTGACTGTAGCCTATCAACCACACATAATATTAATGTCTATATACAGAACCTTTTAGCATGGGAAAGCATGATGACCCATTATAATATTGCAACAACAAGTTGTCTATCCGCTGTTGAATTTCTAAGCTGCCGCACGTGTTCAGTTCAGAAGATATTTGAGTAGAGCTGGGTGCATTGCCTCTAACTGCAGAAGAAACCTTACAGTGCCACACTGACAACTGTAAAAATGAACACCCTGTTCATTGCTTAAGACTATGAAATGTCCACTACTCGTAGCCAACAAACCAGCTTGGAGGATGACAATGATTTGTTAACCAGTAGATGTCAGACATTAAAAAGTGGGGTAGGGTTGTATGTGGTGCATGTCTTTGGGACATGGAGAGCTGTAGGAGAGGCCGAGGAGCTCCTTTTGCTCTTTAGCAGAATTTGACGTCAGAGAGCCATTACATTAACACTGTCCCGCTAGCGGCTCCCTGCTACCAAATTTTAATGATTTGCACTTTGGGGTGCATGTAAAGTGAAAAAGGGGGCGTACACCACCTTTCATTCTTCACATTTATACTCTGCATTGCAAAGTGACTAAAAGCTGCCTGGATTGCTCGCATGCCAGGCTGCATCTACTTTTGTTTGTGAGTGCCTCTTGCTATGCCCTCATGGCAGGCACCATTCCCAATTGAAATGAACCCCTAAGTGTTTAAAAAGGTCAGGATGACCATAGTGGTGGACATATGTCATGGTATCCAGGGTTTTTTCGTGCATTTAATAGGGTCCTCCGGTGAATGAAGACAGTAGTATCACCATCTGACTCAGTTGATTAGCATCAGCATCTTGCCTGCCCACAGCATTCCTATGAGGAATACCATTCTCTGCCCCTAGTTGTGCCTGGTTATTTTTCATGAAGTTCAACCTTTCATTCTCTATTTTGGCATACAAGTCAACCATGTCAGAGAGAATGGAATTACAGCAAGTGGTTAATCTCATCTTGCCTGACCATGAGGCATTAAGAATAAAATTAAGCTGCAGAGAACTTTTGAGTGGTGTTTTGGTTCTGCTGTTACGTTCAGGCATATGAACTGATATCTATCTTCGCCATGACACAACAGAAGCGGGTACTGAAGGGTGTCATAAGAACAGTGAATTTTTCTGATACGCCGAAGCGTGTTATCGTGGCTATGCAAAACAATATGTTGCTGTTCAAACTGCTGCCCTACCATCACTAAAGCCACTTCATTTACTTTCGGTACATTAAATCGACCTCTTTGACCATCAATAGGTTTTCTGTCAGCATGAATGACAACTTGAAATTCACAGTTTGGAGGCACCTTGTCTAACGTGGTTTTCAGGTCACTTATATATTTATTGTTATTGTGAAACATATGCTGCAATTGTTTCATCAAACCATGTTTGGAACCAGGAAAATTGCTACACCTTAACCATGCCACCCTTTTGTCCTCTCATACGAAATAAATTTGCAAGAATTGAGGTTCTTGATGTGGAACAGGTAGAAGACCGCTGACTCAGTGGTATACCTGACCTTGCACCTTGAACGTTAGCTTCAATAATCTGTTTTGCACTGAATGACGTCTTTTGAAAACAACTGTTAGATTTACGAATACGGTCCATAAAATGAGTATGCTCTGGGTGATTGATCATTAGCAAACTGTAAAGAGGCTAAGGTAAAGGCTGTAAATTGGAGAAGCTGCACTTTAGCAGCACTACAACACATGCCAGGAGCTTCTTCCCTCCACCTGAGAACGCTGCAATATTTACATTTGTGGCATGTAGCATAAAGAGCTATAGTGTTGTAATTTTCATAACTCATTTTAGGGTCATATATGCGACGCCTGAGTGAGCTTTAACTTTCCACAGAGCCGTTCAACTTCAACTGGTTTACCAGGATCGTTTTGCTCATTCCTTTCTACTGCCACCCTGTGTACCTCCCGTTTTTCTTGTTATTTCTTTCTCGCCGCCCTATGCACCTCTGGCTTTTCTTGTTGATATTTCTTTGCTTATGCCCTATGTACGTCAGGCGTGTCTTTCTGCTGTTTTACTGCTGCTTTTGTTGATAAACAGCCACTGCAGAACAGAAAAGCTCAGGATTATGCCGGGTATAGTTCTCTGCCACAGACCTACGTTGCTTTTATCGCGTGGCATTCTTGTATCTAGCACAATGTTTGTGAAATGCCTTACGTGTGGAAATGGAAAGAAATGATTGAACTGAGTGAGAAATGTATTGCTATTAGAAACACCATCAGGTTCATATGGCAAATAGACATCAAAATGGGTGCTAGAAAGATTTTGCATAAAACATAACCGTTCTACAGGGTTACTTTTGATACCGAATTTTGGGTAAAGTTCACTGTTACAATAAACTTTGAAAACTAATTCATAAAGCTGTTCAGCTGCTATCAACTCGTATAGACCACTACAAGTATTGGATTGGGACATGTCGTCAAAGTATGCATGGGCACTCGCATAGTTGTTACTATAACGGTCGTGGCACATTATATAAAATTCAATTGAGTTTTCAACCACATGGTCAACTATTTGTTTGTGTACTCCACTACCTAGATTTTGACTGCCATACGTAATATACGATAGTGCCCAGAATGGGCACGCTCCATCGCCTACAATTGTTACGACTGTGTGTGGTGTCAAACACAAATGTTCAATGTGCATTTTTTTTGTGGCAAAGAAATAAAAGAAATGAAGCAGGTCAATATATTATTTTTGGTGACTATGTTATTCTACTATTTATACTGATATAAATAAACTTCTTGAAGATAGAAAGAACATTTAAACCAAAGAAACAGAAACAATAATTGAAATGAAGCAAGACATCAACCGTATCTAGGAACAGACCAATGCAGCTCCAAAATAGGGATAATCAAATTTTAAAAAATTGTAAAAAATGTGCCCACTCGCAACAATGTGTGCCCGTTCGGGTTGCACGGTCACTGACAATAACTTTGTAAGTTTTCATTAATTCTCTGTGTTTCTCGTACATGGAACCAATCAGCTAAGTTGTGGGGTCGGTGTATGTCCGGCACATTACAAATATGTTATAATTATTCTGTTTACAATTACTGTAGTATTTAATTGTAAGAGTATAATATTAAATTGTAATGATCTATTATAATTCAGCTGTCAGATGTGAAAAAAAGAGTATTCTTCTTTTAAGTGATAGCCATATCCCGAGAACTACTGATGTTAAAAGCAAGACATTTGGCATGTAAACGTACTTTATAAAGAAGTTTGCAATTGCAATTTTCTACTTTTCTAACATCTTTGGTTTGTGAGAAATGGGTATCCTTCAAATGAATTGTACCCCCCTCTTCAACCTACCTTAACTGGATTTTTCAGAAAATGGTAAAAACCTGTGTCCTTTGCTATTTTTGAAGAAGAATCTAAATGCCAATTTTGATGCCTGTAACATCATCAGATTTTGAGATATAGGTATCCTCATAAGAAAATGCAGCCCCCCTTCTTACCCACTTAGGGACGGAATTTCAGCAAAGCCTTCCTTACTGGGTTCCTACATCATGAAAACAATGCACCTTCCAAATTTCACGTTTCTAGGTCAAACGGTTTGGCTTCTTCTTTTATATATAATATATATTGAAAGAGGATTTGTTTCCATTCCACATGTACATTCAAGCATTTTCTGTAACTGTCAGACTTCCGAATCCACTTTTCTCTTCTGAATAAATGTTGCATGATCCAGCCACCCATGTGTTATATATTTCACCACCTACAATACCTCTCTGCATCTGCCTCTTATTTTTTGTGGGCAACAGTCAAGTTGTCAGATGCATGTTTGCTAGAGCCACCCCCAGCCATTGCTGCTGATAGCAGCATGTCCGAGAAAATACACACATATATTGAAGGGGGAGTTGTATTGTTTGTGTTGCAAAGTAGAAAGAGAGTATCAGTGACAGAGGAATGCCCCTTCACTCAATACTACACACGTGAGAAGACATGATAGACATGAGCTTAATACCGAGAGGTTTCTAAGCACGGACCCGGGGATGGATCCCGTGTTGCTCCGTGTCGTCTCGCTTCCAAGTCAAGCATGTTGCCGCTGAGCTATCCTCGAAAGATATCCATGGTATTGGGTGTGATACTTTGTTATCACATGTGCCCTGCAGCAATGTTGTCACCACAGTGTGGGTGCATAATCTTTCTGGTGAGAGACGTGGGGTGGGTGGCTAGACAATGTGAGGTGAGCTTGAGTTCTGATGAAAATTAAATATTGTCTTAGTGCCCACAGTAAAAACAGATCTTTGGTTTTAAGATATTTTGACAGACAAAAAGGTGTACTTCTATTGGCAAAATAAGTTATTAAAAACCAATGTATTTAATTTGCATTAACATTGTAAACTGTCTCCTTTTGAAATTGTACTGTATCAATTTGCAAGGATCACTTCTAGTAATTTCTGAGTCATAGTAAAAACATTATGCTTCCCTTACTGAGCAAAGCACATTATCAAAACATAGTATACTCATAGGAATGATTTTCTGAGCAATGTTTATCATTCCAAGAGGGACCGTTTGGTAAAATCCTCTGCACTGTTTTAAAATAACTACCCATATCAGAAAAGAGAAGGCGACAAATTCCACCAATGAGGGTTCCTGGCTGTATTCCACGAAATCAAAGTAGATTTTGGAAACTTAAGAATTACCTCTGATATTTATATGTAAAACAATCTACCAGATAAAATAGCTGCATGCTTGTGTCAACAGTACATATTGCACATTGGTGCTCATTTTATTTTCCACAGCAGTCCTTCCAGCGTGAACATCCTTCTAATCATGAACCATATACACTTATTCAGAAAGTCTCAGGTATTCGAAGTAAAAATAAAGTAGATGAGACTTCTGTCACTCTAACTGCCATCCTGCTCTTTGCTTCACGAGAGACTCACTGAATTTGGAGTCACGAGGTATTTGGTGGCATTCCCAGTCACTAATGCACAGATATCCTTATTGAATTGTGTATATTAGAGATAGGTAAAATATAATAATGAATGTGTCAAGGAAATGTCCTTGCTACGGAGGATTCATGAAGGTAAAGAGGCTGCAAAATACATTAAAATGCCAGAGCAACTCTCATATCATTTAAATTCCATATTACATTACTACATTTGAAAGCAACCCCCAGATGAATGCAATGAGCTGAGATACAGGCACCTATTCATTGCTGAGAATAATCAAAGGCCCCTAATCAAATTACAGGCACGCTAAATTGTTACCCTTATAAAGTGCTTTCAAATAATTGATAAAGCCGTCATTTTTATTCAAATCTGTCTTTCCATAATATAATCGCAACAGAAACGTTGTGCACGACTGTTCTGGAATGCAATTAATAGCTACCCCTGCTGTGTGATTCGGTTATAAGCACTGGCTTTATTAAAATGAACCCTTCTAAACTTTTGACTCCAGGCCCCCTTTCAAGGTTGTATTAGTAGCTTAATGTCCAATTGTGCTATAGTTAAATTCAACATTTCTGTTTTTCGTTTGTATAACAGGACTACCATCACACAGTGACAGCAAAGATGTGATGTATTCCTGCACTCAATTCATTTCCTGCAGTATAGAAAACACTATTGTGTGTTTGTTTAGGTCTTTCCTTTTTCAATGCAAAACATTGCTTTTTATTCACTATGGATGGGAAAGGTCAGTTATTATATTATGGGCTCGATTCGTGGAATTATCTGAGTGGAAAATTCAGACTGTGCACGCCAAACCCGTGCAAAACCCTGTTTGTGGATTTTTGGAATTGAATGAGCTGGACTTTTGTTCTTTGTCTGAGTGCCTTGTGCGAGACAACACACAGAGCGTGGGCTTGGCTTGCGCACAGGGCAGGGTAGGGGACTGGATGTGGAAAATGAGCAAGAACAAGGGGCGGTATATTTATTCATGGATCCCACTGTGCAACCCCGCGGCGGGGAAATGGCCATGCACAGACCTCATACTATCTCCCACCCAAAGGCAGGCAGGCACACAGGCTTTTGTGCATAGGATTTGGGTACTCAAATAGGAGCTATTATGTTCCACCATTTATGCAATCGTCCATCACACTATTTAGCCGCATTGGAAACTCTTACCATATATGTTTTAAACATACTTCTGAACAAAATCTCATACATGGATTCCATATTTCCTCTACCCCACACAAAGTAGTATCCGGCAGGGTGAAACAAATGTATACACATACGCCATACACATCGTCTGCTCTGTTAGAGCGTTAATGGCTCCAAGGAACAAGGTTAGTAACACAGAATGCACCTGTCAGAAGCATTCTGCAATGACAGAAGCAATATTACTATGCTCTTGTTTAAAAAAGAAACATGAGCAATACAGTACAATAAAGAATGCAGTATGACATGTTGTATACTCTGTATAATAATTGTGCAATAATTGCACTGTGTCATTTCATTATCCTTCTCAGCATATTGAGCCACAGAACATGTTTTCAGGATATTGTGCCAAACATAAAGCCGCCCTGCAGTTAGCAGTCTAAATAAACAGTTTAATACATAAGAACATACATCAAATGCCATTGTCTTACCTGGGAAAACATTTAGAGAAAACGGGAAGCCTGATGTGCTGTGTGGCATCTAAGACATTTGAAATGCTGCCTGAGTGTATTGTTTACATAGTTTCAGGCACTTGAACTAGCTTTTTGAGGCTTCTATGCTATACTAATCAAACTCACCCTTGTTCTTTGCTCTAATAAAATCTATTTAGTCATGGGTCTAAGGCAGATGGTTGCTTTGGGAAATTGCCCTCTGGTACTACTACTGATGATGAAATTTACTGGAACCTTATCGGTTTATACAGCTGCCTGGTTAAGTCCTAGGACTGGCAGAAAATCTGTGATGTCAGTTAATATTCCTTTTATAATTTCACTGGTTTACGTCTCTGAATTGAGGTAACTATCTCTAGTATGAGGTTGATGAAGCTTGCTTCTGCATAAATGAAGATCTGAGCTTGAAGGTAGGTTCTGCGTCGTATGGCCCTTTTATCTGTAACACTCAAGGACTGAAGTCAGTGATGCAGGCATATGGCTGTGCTCTTGACTGTCTCTAGTGCAAGGGTATCGGCTGAAAGTGAATTTTGCTTTAGGATTACTTGAGCTTCAATCAAGTGCTGGTGAAGCAAGTGGTATGCCTTACTGAAGCAGCCTCTGTTGTAACACACATACATTGCTCTTTAAGTAGTTTTCTGTGGTAAAAGGGATTGAGCTTGAGAAATTACAATGGATAGGACAATGGGTGTGAAGTAGCTTTATGATCTTCAATAAAGATTTGGCGGTGTAGGAATCAGGGTCTGGTGGTACTCTCTTTATACATTTTGCACTTTAAGTAGCGTTTAGGTGTAATCCCGAGCCTTGTTTCTGTGGTCTACACCACTGTGCTGAATGATATGATGTACTGCACTAGATAATAAACAGGCTGGAATTGGCTTACCATGGTATTAGACACCGTTTCTGTGAAAGGAGCACTTTGCCTGACAGTATTTTCTGGAATAACGAACTGGGCATGAAGCTACATTCTGTGTTATTAGGCTCTGATCCTTAGTAAAGTTTCTGTGAAGTAAGGCACTGATCTGTTGTTTTAGTAGTTTTCTGTTGTATAAGGGTCTGATTTTGAGAGATGTGCCTGTGCTATAAGGCACCCTTCTTTTGGTATGATTTACTGGACTGCATTGAATAAATCAGTGGGGTTTGAAGTTTCTTTCTATTATACAAGGCTCTCTTGAGTCAGGATGCTACTGACTGATGGTACTGGTTGGTATTATACAGGAGGCTCAAAATAGATTTAATTGGTATTAAGCTCTGATATTGGATCAACTTTCTGTGATGTAAGGCACTGTTCCTAATTGTACAGCAGTGTGCTTTAAGTACAGCACTGCGTATAATGCTGGACTTGACATATCCGTGGCGTAAAGCTGTGATCTTGAGTTATGCTTCTGTGGTACAATGCAATGTGACTGGTTTTGCTTAACGTATCTCTTTCTGGATAACAGATGTGGACCAGAGGAATGTTTCTACAGGATTAGATATGTATGTTAAGCATACAAGATTCAGAGCTAAATGAGACTCCTCTTGATATGAAACGCTACTCTTCAGATAGCCACTGTGCCTGTTATTGACCAGTACCCGTGCTGTGCTAAAACTAACCATACCTGGTTCACACATCTGTATTTTAAGCCTTTGTCTATGGCTTGAGAACACTGGGCATAAGTTAACTGTGTAAGGTAATAGGTTCTAAGTCTGAAGCAGCACTGTCCTATTTACGCATATAGTATAAAGTGTGAGAATGAACTGAAAAGCAAGGGAAATAGTCTTGTGATGCTATACAGCATCAAATGTTGTATTATGCTCAGGTGTCATGCAAATGAAATTTTGCATTAGAGATTTGATGTTGAGACTATCCAAAATGTCATTATGTACATGCATAAGAGCCAGGTACATTAGTCTTTTTTGACTCATTGGGCCTCATTATGACCCGGGCGGAAAGGGATTACCGATACCGGTAAGGGCACTGGTGCCGGTAATCCCTTACCGCCCAATTACAAGGTCCCTTTGCGTGTCCCTACCATAACGGCTGGTTTTACCAGCTGTTAAGGAAGGGACCCGCAAAGGGACCTTGGAGGTAATTACGGTACTGCAATTTGCGGTGCCGGTCGTAATTACCACCTTCCCCATTATCATTGACCCCTATGGGGGCAAGAATGGGAATGGGGAAGGGCCAATGGTGAATGGGGAATTACCGCCCGCCAACCTTGTAACGGGCCGGTAATTCCACCATTCACCATGGCAGAATCCGGCGTCAACCCTGGCGCTAATAGCGCCATGGTTAACGCCTGGGTCGTAATGAGGCCCATTGTGTTAAGCACACAGGTTTTCAGTCATCTCAGAGCTGAAAAAGTGCGCTCTGATCCTGCACCAACAAAGGTAAGCATAGACATAATTTAATTAGGTTTTCAACATCTTTACAAATATTCATTAATTGTTCCGACAGGAGGTAGTGTCTTTTCTTTTGCTAGATCTCCTAACATTGTCAACAGCATTTGTAACTTAGATGCATCAAACTGCAAAGGAAGATTAAGCTCAGATATTGCTACAGAATCAGTTCACAGTAACCTCTTCCCTCCAGCTCCTGCACACTCAATAAAAAGCTGTTCCTTGTGTGATGCTACAGTCATGCCTTCCTGGTTGAAACGCTGCTTAAGCTCTGCACTAACAAGCGCTAACACTTCATACATTTCCTGCTTCCAAGTTTCTTCATTGGCTTCATGAATATGCTCATCAAACGTTGTTGTTTGCCAGAAGCGGACTGGAGAAATGCAGGTGTTAATTCTAGTAAGCAAAGCTTGAAAGGTGGCGTCCTCTCTCAGAACAGTTAGTCTTTCTGTTAACATTTTTACAGATTATAAAAGCTCCAAGAGCACTTGCATGTACACTTTGGAGGCTTTTTGCTCCCCTTTCACAAGGGCCAACTATTGCTTCACAACATAGTAAAAAATTGGTCTTTGCATTTTTAGCATGTTTTAGTAGCCCAGAAATCGTTGCCCTGATTTCACTTCTGACAGTGGTATCTTCAGGACATACTGCTAAAGTCTGCAGCAGGACACGGTAGACTGAGAAAACTCTAGAAATTGCCACTGTTTGAACACACCATTTAGAGGGACAGAGACTTGAAATATTGCAGACAGCTACTCCACACCCAAATTCTCAGTTGTATATATGTTTCAGTTTGGCAGAATCACGGATGACAACTGAAGTTTCTTGAACAAAATGTAATGTGTTTGCCACAATATGTACTTCACAGGCACCTTCTTGCAAAACAAGAGCTAGAGAATGGTTGCAACAATGAACAAAAAGACAATCTGGACAGATTGCTTTGAGTCTAGCTTGAACACCAGAGAACCGACCAGGAATGTTACCTGCTCCATCAAAGCATTAACCATGCAGACGGTGCAGGGGCAAATTGAGTCTTAAAAGTATGTCCTTAAAGCACTTGAACAAAGTTTCTGCAACAGTATGAGGCGAATTAAAGAAACCTAGGAACTGATTATGGACATTCGTTTTGGATCAACAAATTGTAGGTTACATTAAAACTGTTCAGATCTGCATATATCAGTTTTCCATCAGCAGTCAGTCCAAATAATGGACTATTAATTGCTTGTGTAACAATCTTCCTTTGAATGGTGTGAGCAAAGATTTCAAATATTTCATTTTGGATTGTGTCTGACATTCAGTTGTCCCTGTCAATGCAATCATTCTCTTACATTCTCTTACATTGGCCTCGGTTTCTCCTGTCTGTTCCACCACTAGCTGCCAGAGAACTCCATCTTGATGTTGATGACTTCTAAAGGGCATTCCTTGACATCGAAGAAACTCAATTCAACCAAACAATATTCTTTGTGAAATACGAGGAGTGGTTTGTTCTTTTGTTCTTTTGCAGCACACGCATTTTTGGGCACAGAGCTCAGCCGTGTTATTTTCTCCACAGCTTGGATGTGGAATTGTGATGTTTCATGTTCTGAAAACTTTTCAGAAGCTTTGCACCAATTTGAGAAACCAGTCCTAAGGAAATTCAACTCATGCCTTACACCTTCACTGATAATCTTTTTCTGTATTGCATGAATGCACACAAAGCAAATCACCATATCATTTTTGCTAACATAAGACAACCACAGCCATTTTTTTAACCATCCAGGTCTGCCTGATTGGGTGAATGATTCTTTACCAAAGATCCTTGGTGGAAATGGATAGCCATCCTTTGGCTGAAATGTTTTATTAAGTGACGCTTGTGTAGCCATAATCAGTGCAACTTGTGGCAGAGACAGGTTGCCAGCATCAGGAGCAACAATCAAAGGAGTAGCAGCAGGGACAATAGTCGATGGAATATTGTCTGCATCTATATCAACAGAAGCCTCCATATCTGAGACAGGATGGTGACAAATGGTTGGTGTGCTACTTCCAGAAGCTGCAACACTAGTTCCTAGCACATGTGAGGAACAGCTATGCTTGGTTGTTAGAGGTGCTATGGCTGCTGACTACTGAAAAAATCAGATATCCTCTTTTGTGACATTATTTATTTGTAATGTTCTTTAATCGTACGGTACATCTGAAGAGATCTAGAAGAGCATCTACAAAAGAAAGAATTTGCCATCAGAGATGTTCCACTTACATTGTGATCTTTGACTGGATCGATTAGATTTGCAGAATTATACATTAACTGTATAACCAAATCGTTTGTTACATGTAAATTGTAATGACCATGTAGATACATTTATGTAATGGATAGAATAATGCTGGGCTGCGACCTCAAAAGCACTGGCTGTCAAGAATTGACCCTCTAAGCTTGGACCCTGTGCATGGCAGGCATCACAAAAGTGTTGGCACAAGTAGAATAGGGACATTTCTGCTGAGTGAGTCCAGCACTTGCACAGCACCTGCCATTTCAGTATTTCTATCTCTTCAGGTGTACAGTATTTGCTGTCATTGCTGATGGGATAAGTTAGGATTAGGTATAGAAAGCCCACGTGGGTCTTTCCTTACTAGTAAATATGCCAAATTTTATTGTGTATAGAACAAAATAGAAAACATGAGATCAGACTTGTCTTTAACTATAATGTTTTTTGTTTTTGTTTTTTTTATACTGTGCTTACAACCCACAGACCAACCCTGCTTCCAAGACAAATGCAGTGCCCTGAGCTACCCTCCCAGCCAAATCCAATGCTGGTACTTCCCTGAGCACTTAGAGTCTTTCTAATTGTGCACTTCGTTTTTCAAATCATAAAAATAATACTGTACTGTCTACACCATGCACATTCTTCTTGCTTGGCTTGCTAAAGACCAGGCTAAGCTGTTAAGTCATATAACCCTTTGTTTGGTAAATACAACCTTCTTGGATAATATGCAGAGCCTCCCTGAACGAGGCTCAGGTTGCATGTGCCTTTTTAACCCGTGCTCCCCGTCAGCAGCTCCCTGTATCCCCTTCTCAATGCACCCTTAGTATTCCTTCATTCAAGTTGCATCCTGTTAATCTATACCTTTTTGTGAAAGGCTTTGTTGATTTCTATCACGGTTTGGGATATAAAAGCTGAATACAGACATACATGTTCCTGTAAGCGATAGTTGAGAACCTGTTGAAAACAAGGTTTTCTTTTGATGCAATTATTCTGAAAAATACAAATCAATTAAAAATCTACCAGTACTTCCTAAATTTCTGGGTAACATCAAAGTTGGCCTTCCTAGAATTACTTGGAGGGCTTCACTGGCTCCAAATAGCATTCTGCCCAAGCCATGGAACAGAAAAGTCATGGATTGATATCTGGGCTACCACCTTAGGTATGTGGATGAAGGTAATACCTCAATGCTGGTCATATGTATAGCCCTCTGCCATGTTTTGATATGGTTGACCACCCTCATTCAGAGGATTGCACAGCTTGGGTGAAGCAATTTTGGTATATGCACTGGTTTTAGTGATTTATGAAGGATTAGACCAAACAGATCAGGTTGGACCCCTACTTATCTCCCTAAGAAATCACACGTGGTGTCCATCTGGGCTCTCATCTGGCTCTGCTCTTGTTTGTTAACAGTATGGCTCATCTTTTCTGAGCAACTAGTCCTGAGCCAGTAGTAACTCAAAAGCAATTGGCACAGAGGTACTCCTTGCTGTAGTCTCTGACAAAATGACCAAATCACTTTTGATCCTTTGGGAAGAGAGGTGGGCAACATTAAAAACTGGATACGGTCCAGGTTAATGTATAAAAAACAAATGCATTCTGGTAAGGAAACGTACTGAATCAAATCACTAAGCTTTCTGTTGTTGCTGGCAAAGACTCCAACTCCCTCCAACAAGGTACAAATAAATCTTGTTTTTTCTCTAGACCCCTCCGGATCATTTCCGGGGTAGTCCAAAGATGTTTCAAGTAATTCATGCTGCTCTGAAAAGCCATGTCTCTGCTATATTTCTAAAAACAAGGCTCAATCGGGGGAGCAGCAGTAACCCTGAAACTAGATTTTCAACACAGGCCAGACCGAGGAGAGCTTTGCAAAACTTCAACATACCAGAACAGTTACATTGGGTGTGCCTGTACCCTAAGGAAAACGAAAGAGGTAATGGGTAGAAGGTTTGGAATAGATCCTAACCTCTGGCATTTCTCTGGGCAACCCTCCAGACCAGTGTTCTTCAGCCTGCCAGGCCATTACACAAGGGCAAAGACCATATGCAACCCAAAAGGGGAAGTCCAGCCCAAAATGCTAGGTCACATTTCTTCTGCACAAGACCACAAGCAACCGCAAATATGTTTTGGCCTCATTGGGCATCATCATTGAGGAATAGCATGGGTCTCTAGCTTCAGCAAGCCCGGGACCCACATCTGGACATACCCCTCCCTCTCTGGAAGACTAATAACTATGCCAAGGTTGATGGCTACCACTGGCTGCTTGTGGTTTCTAAAGTTAAATGGAATGCCACCATACTGGTGTGTGTACCTAACAAAAAACTTCCTATTTTATTTCAGTAACACATTCAAAGTGTACATTTTCTCATCCTTTCTTCATGCCCCAGAAATGAAATTGTACCATTGTTTTAAGGAGCCATTCCATCTTGGTTCTTGCAGCCAAAGTATTGAACATACTCATCTGCTAGCATGCCACAATCTGGGCCAATTATGGATGCCTATATAAATAGGAACTCTCTGCAAGTCTCCCAGATAAGCAA
This sequence comes from Ambystoma mexicanum, assembly GCA_002915635.3. NCBI lineage: Eukaryota > Metazoa > Chordata > Amphibia > Caudata > Ambystomatidae > Ambystoma > Ambystoma mexicanum. Next base: position 836,424,619 of record CM030321.1, on the reverse strand, counting down.
CTCAAGGATTTCTGAGGGAAAAGGTGGGTACATACTTGTATTCATTCAAATTCATCATTAGGGACTCGCCCCCTTTTATGTAAAGGTCATAATTCATTATATTCAGTAATTTCAATTTCTTATCCGACTAGCACCCTTCCTTAATACAGTAATTTTAATTCACTCTCAGCTGGTCACAATTGCTCAGTTAGTTCAGTGTTTGGGCATTTATTTTATTGAAAATTATTCAACACCACAATGGAAAGCACAAAGGGAACACCACAATAAGAGAAAACAAGTGAGAAAACAGCTCTGTTCATGAGAAGATTAACTACCCAAAAAACACCAAATCAACCAACTCAGCAGCAAAGCGTAAAGAAAGAATATGCAAAAATAGGGGCAAGAAGGCAGAATGGCTTAATGTAAAAAGTGGCAGAAGAAGGGATCAGAGCTAATTACACCATATGCAAAAACAATAGGATAATCATCCCTTATGGAACCCCTTACTCTCAACATCCTCCCCATATTGCTAACTAACCATCAAGAGCATAAAGAGTACAGTTTGCTGGGCTAGCTAAACTCCATTGACATTCATAGGCAAGCACTGTCAACCATAGATGATCAGGTAGGAGCTTCTGCAATGACCTTCTCCAGAAAAGAGATAGCCTCTTCTCAGTCCATAAAGACATATCTTGTAAATTTACAGTAGTCCGTCAATTTAGCTGGGGCCTAGACCAATAATTTGACTCAAAGCGGAAAAGTTTTTCCACGCCTCTGGCAGGGATTTACGCTTCTGCATGGACTCCCATTGTCAACAGCTCCATTTAAAAGCACTTTCTGATTGTCTGGGTCCTAAAAGATCATTATGACCTTAGCTCCACCTTAGCTCCACCATACTTCCCCATTGGTGTTTCTCCCAGGCTATTTTCAGAGAGCCTTTGTTCAGGTGGCAATGGGAGAGCCATCACTCTTGGATCCCAAATCTACGGGCGGGCGAGCGAGGGAGGATCACCTGGTCAGGGGGGTCCATGGGGACTATGGGAGACAAATCCTCAGCCGAAACATGGTTTTCATCATGTTGCAATATACCCCGACCCGACATCCTGTCAGTTGTCATGTCATGGGATATTGTCAACAGAGTTCCATCATACCCCAGTACCTCCCTGTAAAGAAAAGGCGAAACCATCAGGGAAAACAAAGACCATCCATAAATTCCAACATGAATTTTATCCCTGTTTCCTCAAAACCCACTTTTCAACAACCCTACATTCAAACCCCTTTTCCTGACAAAAATCTACAATATATTTATTCCTTTTTTGTAGAACATCACAATTCCCATAATCCCATTCCCCTATTGAAATACCAAGGACTGGGACGAAGAAGAGGCAGATGGCAGTCATGAGGATTACCCAGAAGAATCCATGGACAAAGGATTTCTATTGGAAGTCTCCATGATGTCCCTGTCTCGAATCAACTCTAGCTGGGAGTGTAAAAGCAGCAGCCAGAAACAGCATGTTGAGCAAGCTTGGGATGCTGAAGGGTGCAGAGAAGCCAGCGGGAGACAATGTGTGCTGGAGAAAACCTGGAAGGCCTGGAGGAGGAAGAGCTGCCAAGACACTGGACCTATGAGGACAAGGGAGGCTGCAGGGTGGAGTGGAAGCTGTGCCTCCAGGGAGCCAAACCAGGGGCAGATGGGGTTACCTGGTAGTAGCCACATCAGAGCTTGTGCCCTGGGCCACAAAGGAGAACCCCAGGCTTTGATGTACAGGTGGTAGGACCCCTTATTGACTTTGCTGCTTGCAAACCATGAGAATGCCATTATCAGGAAGCTAGAGAAGTGGGAGAAAAAGACACCACAATGCATTCTGGGACTGAAAGTCCAAAACAGGCTCTTTGTGAAAACTGAGAAAGGTCCCATCCCGGCTGAGAGAGACCTGTGTGTAAAACATTAAGGAGGGGTCCGAACCCGATGGAGGGAGAACCCTAAAACCTTTTACGGAGAAGTCAGGAACACATAGAGGACCCAGAAAGCCAGAGCGCATAAAAAGAAGCCTTGAGAGACCAGAGAAGAACGTGAAGCTAAGATGCCGATTCAGATAGAGAGAGAGGCTGTGGCATGGTGAGGGAGACGTACCTCCACGCAGCCAGTGAGTTGAGAGAGCGTGTGCAAGGCCGAGGTATGTTGAGAAAAGGTTGCCAGCAAAAGGTTTTCGCTGATGAACGATTGGTGAAACGGCGAGTGAGGTGATCCAGAGAAAAGTGGAACATTGTGGAAGACAGGAAGAAAGAACCGATTTCCTACATGATAGCAGAGTGGGCCGGCACTGCGCGTGTGCCCAGTGAAAAGATCTCTGCCAGGAAAGTATACTGCAAATAGATATTTTGAGATTGTATAGAAGGATAAAAGTGGTCCTGCATGGTTTAAAAATGTCTAGCACAATTGAAAGTCTTCATCACAAGAAATATGCAAGAGAATTAAAGATAGGCTTGCGCCAGGTCGAGGGAGCCTGCAACAGTGACAAACATACAGTATTGAAGTTAATCAAGTTAAAGGACATTAACATAAGTGAAAGGTCTAGAGCCCGAACAAGGGGGGGCCTACGGTGTCCTTGAAAGGTAAGGGAGTCCAAACCAGGCAGAGGGAGACACTGGGGTGGACGATCCACCCAATATATGCTATGAGCGAAGGGAGGAGAACTTTAAGTTGTTAGATCGTTTTGTTGAACAGGACTTTCTTCGAGCGTGAGATTATTTGTGCTGTTGAGAGACTCTGTCTTAGAAGGTCCTGCCATTACTGGGAGACTGCCTCCTCATGCTCAGAGTAGCCAGAGTGTGCTTTAGAGCCAAGCGCTCTACCTTACTCCATGCTGAAAAAACAGGGGCGGGAACTTTATTGTTCTTCCATTCTGACATATTCTTTTGAACACTTCCTTTTTGCACTACACATCCCTTTCACATTTTGTTGTATTCGAGTAAGGGCTGGTAATAGGTTTTTGTTAGCATAGGCCATGTTTGTTTTGACAAGGCACCATTAGGACTCCGATATTATTATTTGATGGTCATAGCTTACTCCCATCTTTAGACTTGGGATTTTTGAAGTTCATAAAACACCCTTGAACTGTGATCACTTGTGCCTGTCGTCTTTTTGTTGATACCATAGTTTCCTTACAGTACCCATGGCCCAAAGTCAAGACCAGCCAGCCAGGGATGTGACCTGGCCCTTAGGCCGGACTTAGAAATTGTCCCAGGAACTCCCAGCTTTCTAATATTTACAACTCCCCTATGGCAAGGTTCGAAATTAAGGGGAGCTGGGAGCTATTGAGCTCCTGCTTGTAGACTAGAAAAGCCTGGTTAGATTGACACCAACAGCTACAGGAGCTACCTTTGGTTCCCCAGGCCAACTGATACCTGACAGACACACACACTTACTTAACTCTATGTGTTTGGGACAATCTATAAATAAACACTAGGACACCTCTACATAATATTTAAAGCTTAAAGGGTAATAATAAATGGCTCATGATCACTGGTCAATGCGGGATACCCAGAAGCTGCTTTTAGCTACTGCTTTTTCAACCATAATTTCAGTATGTGTTTCTGAGGTTTCAAGTTTATGGTCCAGGAGTCTTTTATCCTCTATCACTGTAGTTCTAATATTCCTCAACTCCTTCACCACAGCCTCTGGCCCAGTGACTTTAGCATTCAAAACCTCCACTTGGGCCTTGTTTTTCAAATCTCCTTTTCATTATTGTTTATATGGCCTTCCAAAAGCTCCAGTTTGGATGTAATAGGTGTCACAGCGTGCTCCAACTTATCAATTTGTCCATGAAGCACATTAAAAAATGTCCCAGGTTGATAGATCATTAGCAATGTACTCACCTTGGAAACAAGATGAACTCAAAGCAACACAGGTTTGATCCCTGGGTCCGTGCTTAGAAACCTCTGGGTATTAAGTCTGTTATTAATACACAACTAAGACATATTTCGGTAACAGCGCCTTGATGCCCCTAGGCTGTGTGAGCACTTTAAAAATGCAAATAAATTAATAAATAATGGCTCCGTAATCTTGCTGATTCCTTACTTATCTAACCACTATCTGACTTGTCTCTTCTGAAACCCCTAAACCTATCTCCGAATAAGCATGGGGCTCGAAAATGTCTCCTTAGGTTCATATCTGCCAGGTTCCTGCCATGGCCAGCGATCTACCCAGCCTTCACACTGTGTGCTCTCCCGGCTCCCCCAAGGGGTGGGGGGTGTGCCAGCTTACACTTGCTTTTGCACTCAATAGGGTCCTGCAGCCCCCAAAAAGCACCAAACATCTCTAAACCTCTTCGCTACCAGTGTCTCCCAGAACGACCCGGATTCCTCTCATAATGCTGCTGTAGGTGCTCTCACTACACAGATCCTCGTTGCTCCCACTCATGAAGGTGCCCCCATCATCGTTCCATGTAGCTCCCCATAAATTCGGCACTGAAGAGCACAATGTCAAAAAAACAAAACCAGTTAGTACACTTCTACATTTGCAAGTCCCCAAGACCCTCACCATGGCTCAGCATCAAGGGGGAGCATGTGCAAACCTTCCTGTTTAGTCTTCTTTCTGTTCCTCCCCAAACTGTTGCATTCCCCATTCAGTCATTTGCATTGCTTGCAGTAGGAATTTGCATTGCTCAATGTACTTTACTTTCCTTATATGTCTCTTTCCCACACAGGCAATGTATACGTTTTTTCTCAGGAAGGAATAGTCTTCAAAGTCTTGCCAAAAGCATGGGGTGCACACATGTCCTGCTCAATCAGTATCCCTATCTGCAACGTGTGCTCTTCAGGGTGCAGGTCAGGTCCAGGGGTCGCAGTTGCACTCTTGACAGCTGCAGAGATAGTGACTTCACTCCAGCGTCGGAGCTGCATTTAAGATATGCACCTGTTTCTAACGTGCATAACTTTGACAGTTATGATCCAGTAAGCAGTTGTAAACTTAAACTATAAGCCATATCTGAGTTTAAGGAATGGTGGCTAATATCTCTCATAATTACTAAATCCACATCAGACTGCTATCATACATGTGCTAGCCATTTGAGTCAAACTCAGCTGATTAAGGATTATGAGTATTCTGTTCAGACTGCCTGGCCCTGCCAGTAGCAGGGCAGGAGACTGAATGGCAAGGCCTCACGTTTGATCCTTTGTGACGTCTGGTAACACCTCTCTCCAGCAGGACTAACTCCCAGCAGGTGGTGTCCTGGGAAATAGAAATCAAAGGGCACAGTGATCTTCAAAAGGACTACTCACACGAAGGAGCTGCATACCAACAGGGTCCTTTTGTGCTATTGACAAGAGAAGGGGCAATGTTAGTGCAGACAGGGGGATCTCTGCATCACTGGGGAGAGATTCCACCATCTCGTTTCCCCCTATTTCTCTCTTGCCTTCCTGTCCCGTCCACTTCCTTTAACACAAAGTGCTTTGCCTATGATGTTAGAAGGCAAAGGGCTACTTATCTCAAGGACAGGGATTGGATCCCGGAAGCAGGTTTACTTTGATCCAATCACATGCATACTTTTACTTTAAATGAAGGGCTCTCTTTCTGCCTCCTTCTCTGATTCAATTTTGGATGAACACTAAAGTGAAGAAGTAGAAGTCCTAGGCAGAGTCATTTTTTGGTCCATTCCCACTCTCAGGGCTCATTGGGAGTGACTGAGGATAAGGACCTGCCACTCTGCACCAAACCTCTCAAGGCTCAGAGAGAAGAACCTAAATAGAATCATCCCATCCTAGACCCCCTGGAGTGGGTTTCACAGCATGTGGAGGACCAGATCAGCTAAGGTGCCCTGTTCAGCTGCATCAAATTTGTCAAACTGCATTCTAACCATGTTCACTGTACTCTAACCAGTGGAACCAACCAGTGCTGCCTTTTGCAGTCAACCAAACCTTCAATCCAAGGTGCTGGCAACTTCGGGCCATCTCTAAGCTGCATTGTATCCTCACAGAGCCCGTCAACTGCTCATTGTTGGACTTCAACTCAACCCACCGGAGTGTCAATCACCAAGCTAAATCAGCAGTTAGCGAATGGCTGGACATGGGTCAACATCGTACCACTGCTTCATTGAACCACACATGGGAACATCAGAATCAATGCTTCAAACCATCACCAGGCCTGACTCAAACTGCTGCAGTGGCATTCCCCAAAAGACATTGCCCTGATGTGAGGAAGGCACACAAAAAGTGCCGAAACACGTGTCATCGCAAAGGGCTATCAATAAATATGAAATATGCCAACAAGATCAATCTATTGGAACATTCTTACTGTGGTGCAGTAATTGATGTGTGCAGTTTTCTTTGTCAATACATTACAAAGTATATTTGTCTCATGGATTACTCATTCCAACTTCTTGTAGTGTAATGTACTAGGATCACCTCCCCAGTACAAAAAGACTCATGTCAATTTATGTGAGATACTTTTCTTTGATGCACTGTCTGTATGTGCTGTCGGTTAATTTGTGCATTGTTTATAGGCCTCTGTGCATCTCTTGGCACACAGGCCTCGCAAACCTTGATACAGAGTTGTCAAACGTGTCTTTTAATGTCATAGGGAGAATCAAGTTCAGTGAAACACGTATGTTAATTAAAGTGCATGCAGCAGAGAACATCAATAGAGGGAATGAATGATACAGCTATGTATAAAACAAATAGCAACGGTGCAGCATGGTAATGAACAGTGCCGCTAGTAAAAATGAAAAATGTGAGCATATAAATCAAATACTTACTGTCACTAGTGGTCAGAAGATCACTTGGCCCCTCTGGGACTTGCACACTAATGAATCTGCAATGAACCAACTCTCTGGCCTGCAAGGAACTTTGAACACAAACACACACACAGCTAAATTCTGAAGGGTAAGAGAAACTCCCATGACCTGACCAAGTATGATTTGCTCATGGTACGGAACAACTCACGAGCCCTCTAATTGGCTCCTTGTTCAACATTACTATTACAATGATTTTACTTGCATTTGAGAGACAGAGTCTCTCAGATTAATTAAAGCAACATAGTGGTTACAGATCTGAATGTGTGAAATGATCGCACTGCTTGGCGGGCAGTGAGGATTTCTTTCAGGAAATGTACAGAAACAAGAAGGGGTGCTACAGCACCTGCCACACACCCTTACTTCCACTGCCACTGTGACTCACATGACACTCTTGTTGAGTTCCATAGTAGCAACTTAAAAATGCATGTCTGTGTTTCCAGTGTTAAGTGCACTTTTGTTTGTTTTTTTTTTTAATTTGGAAGACTCTTGGCCAGTCTGCCGACCAGTTTGATAAAATGACTACTGCTCCACAGGAGAACAAGGCTGAGTAATTTCAAAACTGCCTACTCAGTCCTCACACTCCTACAAACCAACAGTAATCCCAATCATAAAAGGGGAAACATAGACAGTTAAGAGGTATACTGTTAGTAAAAATGTCATAATTGTATGTAATTTTCATCTCTATGTGTCAACCTCCAAACTTTTTGCTGTTGTTTTACACCCTGATCTAGACTTTGCCAGAGAAGTGCAGCTTTCTGCCGCACTCCTCTGGGTTTTTGCTCAATTCTTATGGGGAAACTGACATGCCCTTAAGACAGTCAGTACTAGGAGACTTTGTTTCCCTTAGTCCTTTCCTCATGTAGCAGCTTTTGTGCAACATGAAACAAGAGTGCACTGTAACTTACTTTACTGCGCTCTTGGGTCTCTAGTCATTCCAAAGGCCCTGGAAACTCTCGCTGGACTTATTATGAACTGTGCAAGTGTGTCACGGACAGGAATGGTGGCAGCTATCGTTTCTCTTGTGTTTTGAACCCTTTTTCGCCATGTTATACGCGCTTACCGCGTTTGGCACAAATGAGTGGCCTGGCTCCCAAAATGGCCATGTCACAAGGTTCTTTGTCCTGTCCTCTGACCGTTTTGCCCCTTCACCTTCCCCAGGTCGAGCCAACCCGGGTCAGTCCTTATTTTGTCATGCACTTCACCGCGAAACGCAAAGCTTTCACGGGCCTCTGCATGCCTTGTGTGTGCCTCCAGAATGTGGACTGGGATGTCTGTTCGCAATACACAACCTGGGTGCCAGAGAGTCTGGAGTGTCCGGAATGCCTGGAACCACCATGGTCCATGATAGGTCCACATATGGTGTGAGTGTTTGTGAGCAGATCTCCCATTGGGTCCTTTCCGTTTTGGCGCGAAGGGAACTTTGGATAAGAGGAGGCTGAAAATATCACTACCATGTCGATCTCCTGAGTTCACACCGAACAAGGGATAAGGAGCCAAGGATCCTGCAACAAGAATCTGAGTCGAGGAACCGCTGGTGACCCGCTGAAGGTTTAGGACCCTGAACTGCTGTCGTCCTGCGAGACCCCTCTGCATCTGATCGTCCTAGAACAGTGGTGTTGCTAGGGGGGGGCTAAGGGGGCTATAGCCCCTGATCTTTTGGTTGTAGCCCCGGATAGAATCTCAAGGAGCTACAGCCAAAAGACTAGCTAGCCCCCAGCCCCAACAGTTCCGACATCAGCTTAGCCCCAGGTCTTTTCCAGACCTAGCAACTCCCCTGTCCTAGAAGGTCTGCGAAGGCGCTTCGACCCATTGGAATAGTGGGATCAACTATTCACAGCACCTTCATCAAACTCTGCAAGTAAGCCTCTTCGGAAGTGCCCCTAGGCCAACCAGTGGGCTGACCAGCTTAAGCAGGACGCTTTGCTCTGTCACCGCCGCCATTTCGGGGAAGCCCTCGAAACTTGGTCTACTGCTTGCTCTGCGTCCGCGGCACCCTCACACCGAAATTCGTACACTTGGCATTCCCAGGTCTGAAGTGAGACGAGTGCGCCCGGAACAGAGTAAACACAGTTGCCATGTTGCCCTGCTGCGGTAACAACCTGTGCACGTCTGCTGCATTTGGGACACCCTAGACCCTGCATCCTGCTACACAGAATCTACAACGTGTTCAGACGTCTTGATCATCACAGCTGAACCTGCCAGCAACGTGAACTGAACTGGAGAAGTCTGGGTCTGCCTGCATCAGGGACCGGTGAGTAGCCCATACCCCAACTTGTGGCGCCTTGCGCAGGAGCCCGTTTCTTTCCTGCCGCTGTTGCGAAATAGCGACTCTATCCCGCACTCTCACCCTGCCTCTGCCCACAAGTGGAGGCCTTGCTTGAGTAGTGGGCACTTATTCTCATCGCTTCATTCACCTTCCTGAACTGCCTGAGACTCTTGAAGAGACCCTACTTTATCCATTGGCACTAGCACCTGCAGGTACTTTTGAGCATAAGGCTCCTCTCTTCGTCTGGCTCGGACTTCTTCCTAGTTAGGTGTATTTCTGATGTCGAACTGGGTCTAATGATTGCTTGCACTGCCTGTTTTCCTCCCCATCTAGGTGGTCTACATATTACGTGCTCATAACTCCTTAGACCCCTTGGTCTTGTATATATATTGTATTGATTGTGATGTGTTGGTTTACTTGAGTATTATTGTGATTCTTTGCTATGGTCAATGTTACAAAGGCCTTGTTATAATTGTGTCTATATTTTTAATATAACACCTGTCTGGAGTAATTTGTAAGTGTCCTTGCTTTGTGTGCTCATTGAGGTCTTTCAGTCACCCTCACCCCTCTTGAGACTTAGTCTTGACCGCCGCCATCGCTACCCTGATTGGTCTGGCTTGTCCAGAGGTTACCCTGTTCCAAGAAACTAGGCTGGCCTTCTGAACCTCTGTCCCTCCAGGTCAGAGTTCAGAAATCCATCTTAACATATACCTCCTTTGCTCTTTTGCTAACATGGGCTGATGGCAGGCAATACTATTAAGAAGGGTGTGAATGTAATAACAGTAGCAACCTAAACAGCACTAGTGCAAAGTCTCAAATTGAAGAATGTTAAATCAGGGTTCTATAAATATATATTTACACTTAAATTAAGCAAACAAATACGCAATTAATATTGTAGAAAAACACTAACAAAAATCCACCCCTTGGGAGCGAACATAGAAAATGAAGAACATGTAGCAGAGGTGAAGAAGCACAAAATTAAAACAAAGTCACTTTGTAAAAAGGATATGTATTTAAAAAAGACATGATGCTGTGCTGGAATGGTCCAGTTTGATGAGTCCACCAGGTGCAATTTGATGGTCTAGCTGGTTGAGGTGATGGGTACTACTAGGTCAATTCGGCAAATGACACAATCCTTCCAGTGGAATTTTAGGTCTCCATTGATTCAATTTGAACATGTTGGTGTTTTGATGCATTGTTCAAAGGCATAGTGGTTGAAAGAACTAACACAGCAGTGAGGTTCTGTTCAAGCCGAAGGGGCGATGGGTGTCTGTATTGAGACATGGAGTGGAATTAGATCAATGGATGCAATCAGCAATTCAAAGTTATTTGACCGCACCAAAGGTAGTACTGCACTCTGTGTGGGGATGGTTAGGGGATATAGAGCTTGTCTCTGCCTTTGCAACTCTCTATCCTCACATCACAATTGGAGGACTTTGGAATGGACTACACTCCCAGTACAGGTCCAAAGAAGTCATCTTGTCGCCTTTAAAGTCAAAGATGAATCAAAGAAGGAGTAGAAGACCCCTTCCTTATAAGGTTAAAAGGGAAAAGGGGATTAGACAACATCATGCCTGATGTAATGGGTCCAATAACAATCATTGTGACAAGAGACCTTTGATTCTTGCATCTTACCCACAGTACCTTGTTCTTCGGGAAGTGGAGTGGAAAGGAAGGAGACAGATGTCCATAGAAAAGCAAGATAGTGGAACCCTTATCTGTCCCCTTTGGCTTTGCTAACTGCACTCCCTTTCCAAGCCTTCAGCTTTAAAGGCTCTTTGGTGTGCAACAACCTGGAACGAGGCTTCCCTTTGGTGAGGGTGTGCCTCTTGGAAGTATAGTTCGTAGGAGCTCTAGTGGTAAGAGCTCTTGTGTAGGAGTGTAGTTGTTACCCATCCTCTCAGAGAAACAAAGGAAACCTAAGTCTTTGTGTGGCTTGCTGAAGAAAATACAGGCAGGCTAGACTGGAATCCATATTTCCTTTCCATGGCGTACCTGAGCTCAATGGGTTGCCATTTGTATGATACCAATTAGATGTCCCTTAATAATTGTGTGCACTATCAGTCTCCTTTCCAGAACTATCCAAAGCTTATTCTTAGATATTACCAATCATGTAACCTCAGAAACCACTGAGTTAAAAAGCTGGTCACTCCAATCGAGGTATTATCCACTTCAATAGTATTAAAAAAAATGTTTGTCTGTGCTTCAAAAAGATGAAAATATATTATTTTAATGTACAGATGAAAATAAACATCAACTTCTTCCCACATTATAGACAAAACATCTGTTATATTTTTTACATACACTTTTTTAAACTTCAATGAAAATAATTTCAATGAAAAAAAACATATTCAGTGAATTTACATCATTCCCCGTCTATGGTATTAACAATCTTGATGGGTTGTACAGAGGAATATTCTCAAAACTATTTTAATAACGAATAGTCAACATAGTCCAGCAACATGTATGTGTTGATTCATCTTAATCCCACTCCATCTGTCTAGCTAGATGTAATGGATAAAAGCAACACTTCACACAGCGCATTTCGTGGTTCAAAGACCCCTTTTTCAGGTGTAGCTGTTACAGCTGACTTCACACTGTCAAAAAAACAACAAACAAAAAAAGTGTGTAACTACTAGGTACTACTCAGAATGAACATTCATGGGTAAATCATGCTAATATTCATTTCACCAACCTTATTGGACGGAATGACATAATTCCAGAATAGATTTGTTGGATAGTTCTGTTATTAAGGATGTTGTTCTGATCTGTAAGACATCAAATATTCCCAATGTAATGTACGGTTGCAAGAAACTCACAAGAACACACCATTGTTATAAGTAAATTCACTCTTCATGTAAATCCAAACAAAAAATGCAGAAAACTAATATTTTGCATACTTATCCAACTTATGTAAAGCCTATGTGCTCACGCTGGTGTAGACTTGAATGTCCTAATTTTCCCCAACTGGCAAATCTAAAGTTAATGTGAAACCCACGTAAAAAACAAGGAATTATCTACTAATGCTTATGAATTGGTTACAGTCAAAAATATATGCCAGCTAGGCTGCGCTGAAACATAGAAGTCTCACTCACCTCAATGTGCCAAAAAGTCATAACTACGATGTGGGAACAGGAACACGGCTGCTGATGCAGCCTCCCTACCCTCATCACAGTTAAATTCACTTCTGTGTGCAATAACGTGATCGCGGTCTGATCACGTGATGAGATCACATGAAATGCTTTGACATACTCAGAATGTGTTTGAATTACGGAATACTGTGAGAGTTAATCATGTGGTCACAGTCGAGTACGTGATGGTGTAAAAAGACAAAGTAATCACGTGAAACTTAATTCAAATATGCTCTGAATGGTAGCGCCAACGTGCTACTAAATAAACAGCTGACTTGCACAATACGTAAAATGACTCTACTCAAATTTGCTTGTATGTACAGTGTATAAACACGTGATCAAACTGCCGATCACATGATATAAGTAATCAATAAATGTGAATTAGTAAATTGTGGTTAAATGTTAAATAGCACATGCTAAAAATATATTTAGACATTCCGGATTGTCTGCTCCTAAAATCAGATATACTTGGTTCTGTTTACTGATTTCTAGTGGGCAGAAAGACATGTCATGAGTCACCCGTCTCCAGTTGAAGTAGCAAAATAGACTTCCTCATTCAATCACACGTAATAACAGTGCAATCTTTTCTCTCCAGACCTGCATAATTAGTCTGCACTACTAAATAACCTGAATCTTAAGTCAAACCTCCATTAAGATAAAAGAAGTATTAATGTTCAAATGGTAGAAAAAGCTCTCAACCTCCCCACACAAGTAATGTGATTTACCTGATTCATTCATGTGCGTTCAATCTGAATTCGTTTTTTTTCACATAATGTCAATTCTACAATGGAAATAACTTGAAATACTGGATGTTCAAATAGCTGCATATATATAGTAGAATGGGAGCGTCAACACAATAGAACAGTCAACTACTTAAATTGTGAACTAAGACATATTATTGAACATTTACCAGTAAATGCCATATTAGATAACAAAAAAAAACAGCAATGTAAAGAAAACAAGTTACATCAAATTCATTATTCATCCCGTTTGGTTCCAGAGAGTCCAATCTTTCGAACCATTCTATTTCTTTCTGCCTAAGTAGCACACTGATGTTACCCCCTCTTTTGGACAATTGGCTTGCTGTAGTATGATATGTTTCATCTGTGCTATTGAATGTTTGAATGTTTTAAAGTGTTGTGCCACTGGCAAATGTGTAGAGCATTTTCAGATGATAGATTTATGTTCGGTCCATCTAGTTTTCACTTTCCTGGATGTAGGACCTACATAGAATAGACTGCATTGTCATTTAATACCATATATTACATTACTGGAGTCACAAGTGCTTGTGTGTCTCAAAAATATCTTTCTGCCTGTATACAGATGATTGATGCTAGGACGTTTGATGACATTGTTACAATGTTGGAAGTTGTTACATAGTAATGTGCCCTTAAATGTTCTTTGGTCTGTTAGAGTCTGATGGTGGTCTGTTCTTACTAGATCATCTTTAATGCATTTATTTTTTCTGTAAGCAAATGTTGGACCGTTTGCAAACAGCTGAGCAAGTATTGTATCCATCTTAAGCATTTCCCAATTCTTATTGATGATCTTTTTGATTTTGTAACTCTCTTCTGAAAAGGTAGTAACATAAACCAATAGTTCAGATTCAGTTTTCTAAGAAGGCTCCAAAATGTGAGATCTTGGGATTGCAGAAGCATTAGACAATGCCTTATTAAGCTGAATTTGAGAGTATCCTCTTTTCAGAAATGTGGCTTTCAAATTGTTAGCTTGATTTTCAAAGTCTGAAGGTTCAGAGATAATTCTCTTGTAGCGTAAAAACGGACTATAAGGTATGCTTTCAATGGTAGTCCTCGGGTGAAAACTAGATGCCATTAATACACTGTTTCTGTCAGTGGGTTTATTATAAATGGTAGTTTGCAATAGATTGTCTTTGATGTATACCTCTGCATCCTCTCAGAGAAACAAAGGGAACCTAACTCTTGCCTTTTTCTGGCTTGCTGAAGAAAATACAGGCAGGCTAGACTGGAATACATGTTTCCTTTCCATGGCATACCTGAGCTCAATGGGCTCCCATTTGTATGATACCAATTTGATGTTCCTTAATAATTGTGTGCACTTTTCTGAACTATTTATGGCTTATTCTTAGATATTTCCATGCAACGCACAGATAGGGCCATAATTATGATGTTTTGGATCAGAAGTGCAACAGTTCAAGATAATCTCTGTCTGCAGTGACCTTGGGTCACAATAGCTGTCAAAAAGCACATTTCTAACTTTTGAACCTGTCCTGTGAAACTGCAGAGTAGGTGTTTCAGATATTGGGAGACTAATGCAGTAGGGCACATGTGTTCACTATGCGTTTGACACTGAGCATTCGGAAGGGGGGCGATTAGCAGACCATCCTTTATGAGATGGATTACCTGCACCATTTTATTATTTACCAATATATATATATAGATATATAAATATATTTTAAAACTTAGGGTTTTCACACCCTTCCTTACTAGATGTTACGTGTTCATGAATGGACTTATATAATTTTTTTTCTGCTGTGTCCTAAGTAATTTGGATCTATGTGATCAATGCATGCCCCTTTTTGTCAAATGCGAAATTACTGAATCCGAAAATGGAGATGGGCAGTGACCACATAAATCACACTGTACCACTTTCCCCCTACCCGTGACCCTTGTTCCCTGCTTACCTTTGCTTCTTCACACATATCTTCACTCAGGACTGAACTTCCAGTCGCCCGTCTCCCTGGACGTAAGTCTCTGACCCATAAAGTGGGTAGGGTCTTCCGCAACAGGGTCCTTTTTTAAAAACATATTTTTCTTTTTTTAATCACTGGCACTGTACTCCATCCATGGGAAGCAGGAGACCCCTCACATCCCCTGAGACCATAATACCAAACATGGGGAGCGGGGACACCCCCGTAACCCCCTTTCAGTATTGTGGGATTCA
Source organism: Ambystoma mexicanum (assembly GCA_002915635.3). Taxonomy (NCBI): domain Eukaryota; kingdom Metazoa; phylum Chordata; class Amphibia; order Caudata; family Ambystomatidae; genus Ambystoma; species Ambystoma mexicanum. The sequence continues at coordinate 836,409,527 of CM030321.1, read as the reverse complement.
GCATTTTCGTTTTGTCCCGAATTCGCAGTAGAAGCACATTCAGCATTTTATTTTAGATATGTTGCCACAATACCAGTAATTCAGGTCTTCCAGAGCACATATTGATGAAGGCTGTCACAACCGTCCTTACTAGATGTTAATCCTTCATACATGAACATGTATAATCGTCTCTGCTGGTACTGGTTGTCATTAGTAATTCAGGTCTTCCAGAGCACATATTGATGAAGGCTGTCACAACCGTCCTTACTAGATGTTAATCCTTCATACATGAACATGTATAATCTTCTCTGCTGGTACTGGTTGTCATTAGTAATTCAGGACTTCCAGAGCACATATTGATGAAGGCGGTCACAACCGTCCTTACTAGATCTTAATCCTTCATACATGAACATGTATAATCTTCTCTGCTGGTACTGGTTGTCATTAGTAATTCAGGTCTTCCAGAGCACATATTGATGAAGGCTGTCACAACCGTCCTTACTAGATGTTAATCCTTCATACATGAACATGTATAATCTTCTCTGCTGATACTGGTTGTCATTAGTAATTCAGGACTTCCAAAGCACATATTCAAGAAAGCTGTCTGGGGGTAATTGTTGTTATCATTGTAGTGATTGCCTATGCTTGATATGAAATTTCATATTTTGTTTTCTGGTCATTAAACTCAAATTACAACTAAAAGCAGATCAGCGTAATATTTCAAGAATACATGCTTGAAAACACAAATGTTACTTCTCCATATCTTCTTGGCCTCAAAAGGAATAACGTCATGTGAGAGATATTTTGATTAAATCTCTTACTGCCTTTCCTTGACTTCTCTAATTCTGCCAAATCTGCTTCATTTATTTCAAGTTCTGTGTCAAACGGATCTAAAAATATGAGATAACCTGAAGACTTGCAGACTAGATTGCAGGTATTTCCCAACACAGTAAACGTTTGTGCCTGTGTATTACATATTTATTTATATAGAGATCTTGTAGGGCGCCCATGCAATTGATGGCCGTCTAGTAATGCCGATTTGTCAATCCCCTTAAAGCTGAGTGGTTAAGTGGGGGTCTTTATTTGACCAAAACTCTGGGTCTTGTGAAAGAGGCTTCACACGCATGACCAGGAAGCATCATCATGTGACCTTTGATCCTAATAACAACACGCAGAGGCATCGCATATGCCCATTGGTTTTAGTGATATCACAGCAAGTGACATGACCAAAGTAAAATAAATAAAATAAACACTTGCAGTACAGACACTCCTGATAAAATAGGGAAGTGTATGCATGTGAATAGAATAATGTGTTAGTTTACAACCATTTACAATCTATGGTACTACCTCTCAATTCCATCAGTGCTATTGTGGTAGAGTATTGACATTGCACAGTCAAAGAGAAACAGCTGCACTTTTTAGAGTTGCTTGAAGCATTTGTGTCTAGGCTGGACAGAAAGGATGTCTTTTCTGTAATCAGGAGGGTGACAAGAGTAAGATAGCATAATCCTTCAAAAATTCATAGGAGTTCGATGTCAACCAGACACTTATGTGCAGATGTATTTAGTTCATCAGTGCATTCGTTTCTAATATGTGTGACACATTCAGGGGGATTCCTCCCTTATCACCAAAGGGGAGCCACCCCTTTGGGAATAGGAGGAGAATCTGGAAGGCAAATGGGACCCCACTTGGAGTGACCCCCACCCCTTTTGCAGACAAATAATGCCAAAGTGGGCATTCTATCCTAACTTCCCTCACATCAAAACAAAAACCTTTGTGTAGGTTATAAGTGAGTTGAACAGGCCAATAGCATACATGGTCCCTTTAAAGTGTCTCACTTTGTTTACTGACCTGTATTTGTGTCTACCCATTTCTGAAACCAGGACCAATTGAGACTTCCCTTACAGTCCAGGGTGGGACTCAAACATAGCGCAACATCAAATTAAGAGGAGAGTATCCACCGTAGAGCAGGAAGTGCCATCTTGAGCCTACGTGCAACAGAGTACGACGTTCCCAGACACTAGGAATTGCATTGATGGTGGCAGGTGGGACCAGACAGCAGCCCACAGAGCGCTGCTGCACCAGCCAAGACTCCACAAAGAATACAACCACGAAAGAACCAAAACAGAACTGACAGAATCAAAACATACCAGTGTCTAGCAGCAGGGCTGTGAAAGCCCATAACCCATGATGGGCTGAAAAAAAAAAGACTTCAGGAGGGGGTAAGAAAAATAATAACAACTGAAGGACCAAACAGGCCTGTTAACCATTCAGGAGATGAGAAACCAATGATTACTCGATGGGCAGAATGAAAGAACACATTAAAAAGGGCTGAAGAGGCCTTGGGCCTAAGTGAGATATGTACATCCCAATGCCCAGCTGGGGCAAAGTACAAACTTTGTTTTTGCTGGACATCCCAAGCTATACCCATAAGGAGACTACATGCGGGGAGAATTTGCTTTAACCTAAAGGAGAAGCTGAGAGGCATTGCTTTGTTTGTTTGTTTTGCCAAGGGGCAGTAAGTAACCCTATCCTAACCCAAAGCTTAGAATCTATTTCGTTCATTCTCTGTATCGTCATAGGATAGTTGGTAGGTTAGCTGAGGTTCTGACAGAGGACTGGCCTGCTCTCTGTGACATCCTGACAAGCACTTGTGTTATTGTTTTCTAGCATAGGGAATCCACGATAGAAGTAGGGTTTAGAAGATGTTTCTTAAATTTCCTTTAATAAAGAACATTGTTCAAATATTTTCTCTAGTCCGTCTCCTATGTCTGACTTACCACACATGCTGCTTTACTTTATTTTCAAGCAGAGTTACTAACGGGAAGAGTCCTCAGTGTAGTCTAAAAACGGATCTACATGATTTTGTCACAGCACACCATTTCGAATTCGAAAATGCCAAATTTGAAATGTGTGCTGTGGTGAAATCACACATGATTTCAGGTGCATCCACTAACCCGATCCCACACCTATCCACCTACTTACCTGTTGGCGGCACACCGTAGACTCGCCCCTCTCCTTGAGAGGCCGGTTCTCTTCACTTACGTGGATGGGAACTGGCCCTGCAGGTTCCTCTTGTCGTTGTGCAACTTTATTGTACAGGAACCGGGGGACACACCCGCAACCCCCACACCCCTTGTTCGCTACAATCATACCGTATGGTAGATTTGATTGACATTTTCGGCATTTTGACATTTTCATACAACTGAAATTCGTTCAAATCTACCATACCTTTTTTTTAATTATTATGTTAGATGTTGGGGCAGTAGCCTGAAAAGTGAAGAGCTCTATTTTTTTTACATGTATTTTGTATTCCCTTGTACCCAGCTTTTCTTCAATACTGGTGGCAAAGTTTAGCTTATACTGCATTCATTGTTGCTTAGGGTAAACTTTTAGCATCAGATTTGAGGTTCTTCTCATTGTAGGTAAAATATGATATGCCACAGGTAACCAACTTTTATAAGGTTCACACTCACATCACTCAATGGGTACGACGTTCATTCATCGACCGCTGCATTATTTGCAAAAATCTTTTCCTGAAAAAAATCATCGGAAAATATGGGTGGGAGTAAGAGTATATTAGTGGTAGGGTGAGGTGGGGAATAGGGAATAAATAATAGGGGAGAGAGGGCTTTCGGGCGGACCTGCCCAAATAAAAAAACATTTGATGAGTCTTTTCGGGCAAGAATGTTCTGCAGAAAAAAATCCGGAAAAAAAAAAGAAAACTGGGGAAGAATGAACATCGAAACACTCAATGTTTCAATAATTTTTCGAATGTATCCTCAATTTCCCAAGGAAAGCCTCATGCCAGTGGCCTCGCCATGCCATCCCAGGAGTGTCATATGTAAGACAAAGCGCTGCTATTGTAGAATGTCATAGATGGCCAAGAATGCACAGGGATTGGAGGTGGGTTTGGTGAGGAGTTGGGGTATTGGCTGGACAGGACCACATCTCCTTCAAAACCATATTTAGCTTGAGAGCAATATACTAAGATGTGTGCTTGTTGTCTTCCATGTGTACAACTGGGTCTACATAACAACAAACAACATTCTAAATGATGTTGGACATATAAAATACATCTTCATTGAAGTGAAATAGGTGAAGTGAGTGGATGTATTATTTCTCCCGGAATTGTGCTATTTAACATATTTTCCCATCTTATAGCAAAGAAAATGTTGAGTGTTTTTTAGAGTGCTGCTAAAACTCACACTCCTGCAGCAAAATCTAGGGGTGGATGCTCTCAATGAAACGACAGCCATCATTTTGAAAAGTAATTTTAACCTACAAGGCTCCGGTGGATGGGGTAAATAATGATATCCCCATGGGGTATTTATCTAGACCTGACTCATTAGAAAACGCTTTACTGTTTGTAACTGTTGATAAGAGCTAACTACCTCTTGTTTATATAATCTTGCATTACCCACTGAAAGGTAGAGCTCCCGCTACGGTGGACCCTAATGGATTCCCCTCCAATAGTTTAGTGTCATTATAAAACTCACCAGGTTGCTGGTAAGAGGGGTGGATTTCCAGAACTATCGCACGCGGCATGTGTGCAAATCTGCATGCATTTCATATGTCACTGTTCTTAATCCCTTATTGTTACAGGATGGAAATGGTAATGTTTAGTTTATTTACAAATGCACACTCGGATAGGTCATGCTTTTGCATTAACGAATGCACACACGGATAGGTCATGCTTTTGCATTTACAAATGCACACTCGGATAGGTCATGCTTTTGCATTTACAAATGCACACACAGATAGGTCATGCTTTTGCGAATTACATGGCAAATATGATTAGAAGGTGGAAATCCATTTCTGCCCGGTGTAACTGTTCCTACTAAAGAAAAAGTACTGCATTAAAAGGAAGCACTTGTCCGTCCTGTCAGTATAGGATAAACATGTTTTAATAAATGCAGATGTATTTTTCAGAATTTCAGAAGTGTAACTGGTTTAGCCTGGTGTTTGGCAGTGGCAGTGAAGTGCACATGCTCACCCATATTGAAGATGCTAATAAAGACAATTTGCATGTTCAAATACATGACATGTAAAGATAAGTCATTAGTGCCACAAATAACTCTAATTTGTAATGTGTAAAACAACAAATAAACACCTCTTTCTTGCACGGCCATCACCAACTTTGAATGACACTCAGTCTTAATGAGATGACACTTCAGGATTCACACACACATTAATGAGAGCTGTTACGTTTAAAAGAGGCATCCGTGTTCTAATGTGGTACATATTCTTACACTGAAACGTTGGTAACATTATACATTGGGCCTCATTAGGACCCTGGCGCTAAGTGTTTAACGGCGCCGTAAAAGGCTGTGGCGCCGTTAAACACTTAGCGCCTTACTACGAGGTCCCTTTAGACCAGCCGTTAAAGTAGGGACCCGCAAAGGGACCTTGGTGCTAAGTACGGTACCGCAAATTTGCGTTACCATACTTAGCGCCTTCCCCAGTCCCATTGAGCCCTATGGGGCAAAAATGGGAATGGGGGAAGGGCCAATGTTCCATGGGGAATTACAGCCCCGCCAACCTTGGAATGGGGTAATTCCCATTGAACATTGGCGGACTCGTTACGATACCGGCACCAACCATGGTGCTAATAGCGCCATGGTTTAGCGCCAGTATCGTAATGAGGGGCATTGTAAGCAGAGGTACATGCGTGTGTGATGGTATTCAATAGCCCCTATGTCTCATACCGTCCAAGTGCTTTGTGCACCTGATGGTTTCGGAAATCCACTTAAGTTCAATAGTTCAGGACTTAGCTTACCAGTTTGTTTTTAGAACCTATTTCATCAGCAGTTTGGTATTTTGTTATCTCCATATTATCTTAAGCGTCGGAATATTTAACTAGGGGACATCACTTGTGGCTTTCAATGGTTCCATTGACTTCTCATAAGGAGACTGATATATACATGACAAAAGATTCTCAAAAAATAGTGCAAATGAAAGGAGCACAGAGATTGTGCTCCCTTCATTTGTGCGTCTTTCAGATTTGCTTAGGTCGCTTTTTTCTCAAAGGTGACATAGCATTTTAAGAGGGATAATGGCGCAAAGATGCACTATCCAGCCCTCTTGCACATATAAGTGTCAGGACCACTGACATTAATGAATGACAGGCACTCAATAACCACGTGGTTGCTGGTAGTGCATTTCACACAGACTGGCTCTTAAAGGCCCCTTTTCGTTGAAATGCTTGTAGAACGATCATTTCCATCTCGGTTGAGGGATAGGAATATAAACCACGGCTGTCACACTTAAAAGAAAAACCATAACAGGGTCAGAAATTCCCCTTTCATGTTTTGTTCCCCCCCCCTGTGACTGTTCCCACGGGCGCAGGGAGGTTACTCTCAATTCTGCACATGTAAAAAAAGTACATCCTGTTTGTGAATTTGGGATGTACTTGTAAATGTGCAGAAACGCCCTCTGAAAAGCACAAATAAGCATCCGAATGAGTGCAGCCAAAATGCAATCGTTTAGATGTCCTGTGAGAATGAGCCTGCGATCAGAGGTGCTAGCTAGCAAGCATTGCAATTCATTCAGTTGCCTTAAATCAGTGTGACATATTGCTTCTGCATTTAGAAGGACTCACAATGACGCATGTTGTGCCTGTCATTGCAGCCCTTTGAGTGCAGAGGTGGGAAGGAGTTTTTTTGTACAAATTCCAGTACCTTTTTACAGTCACAGTGTTCATTACCAGTAATTAGCACCTGCAGCGGGGGAGCCAACCAATCAGTTTGCTTGGACCCCGGGCTGAATCCCATGATCCAAGCAACCTGATGGCTGCTCCCATGAACTGCCATCTTCCACCATACATCCTCCTTCCCTCCGGTCACTGTTCCCTTCCCTCCCACATTCCTACCCTACACACCTTATTCTTTTTGCAGTGGCACAACTGCTGCTCCAGCTTGCAGGGCGGCCATGGAAATGGAAGAGGGGCTCTGTATGGATCGCCATCTTCCATCTCCATGGTGACATCTTTGATATGTTTTGGCAATGATAGGCACGTTTTTTAAAGAATGAATGGGGCACCGCGAGTGTGTCCCATTCATTCATTCATACAAAATACATTGGAAAGCATGTGTGCTAATAGCAAAAAACACCCGATCCGGGGGAGTTCGGATTAGGTGGTAATGGTGTCGGGGCCCATTGTTGACTTAGGCCCTGGCCTGTTAACACCTGATCCAGAACCCCGGATCGGGTGTTATTGCTTAATTCTTGTTTGGCTTCCAGTGGGCAAACTTTAAAAAGATACTGAAAATAAGACACTAGATTTTTAACCTTTGTTGCAGTGGTGACTGCCAGGGTTGGACTGGCCGCATCGGCCGATCGGCCACTGGCCGGTGTACTTTGAGAACCTGGGGGCCGGTTTTTCGTGAAGCCACCCCCTGGGCCGTTTTTTTTTTAATTTACACAGTACACTGTGGCACAGCAGTGCATGAGTGCAGTGCCATGGCGCTGCACTGCTTGCGTGAGAGTGTGCCAGCAGTAGACAGTGCCACACCACCACGGGACTGGGCTGGGCACGGGCCGCCCGTGGGTGGCCCAAGCTGCCGGGCCCGGCCGTGTTTTTTTTTTTACATGTTTGCATCGACTCAGGGCCTGGGCCAGGCTGGCTGCTGCTGCCTCGCTCACAGGCGCAGCACGGATAGGAAACTGACACCGACTGCAGCAGGGGCGGGCAGGGGTCAGGAGGGCTGTCACGCATCATCAAAGCAAGGTAACAACACACACGTTGTTGTTACCTTGCTTTGATGATTTGATAAAGCAGCACATTAATTAGCAAATTTGCATGATGCCAATCGATGCATTATAATTTATGCATCATGCAGATGCACCGTGCCAGCCATGGGCGTGATGGTGCTCACTGCTCACTCGCCTTGGGCCTGGGGGGCCGCCCCCCCCGGCTCGCTCTGCTAATGAAATTAGCAGGCCTGCACCGGCTGCGGCCTCCTCCTGCCGCCAGGGCTGGGCCGGGGGCTGGACTTGGGCCCCAGGGGGCACAGCACACAGTCTGGCGCCGGCCTCCACGCCCGCCCGGGGCCGGGCCCCAACAAGTTGCTTTCAACTTTTCAGGAAGGTGTTGCCCTTTGTGCAAAGTTGAAAGCAACTGTTGTGCCTGGGGGGCTGGGCCGGGGGCTCTGGGAATATGGATGTGGCTCAGGCTGCGGCGCTGTCCCAGACTCTGTGTCGCCGGGCGGCAACCACATGACTCGAGCTAGAGAATAAATTGAGCGTTCGTTGGGCCTCTCCTCCATGATCATCCCACTACGAGTACGAGAGACTCAGAGACAGCGAGACCGCAGACCGAAGTTCAGCAGGAGGAGCCACCGAGCCAGGCTGTGCTCAGGTAAGATGCACCACAAACCTTGCGGCCCCCCCCCCACACTTCTTTGCAGTTGTGGGTGGGTGTTTGTACAGACTGCCTGCCTGGTTGGGGTTTCCATTTCCCTGATCCCTTTCTTTCTTTTTGTAGGGAGTCTTTGCCACCTTGTCCCACCGCCTCTCTCTCTTTCGACTTCTTGTGGTGGGGGGCTCCTGGGGCCTGCGACCCACTGCTAATCATAGATAGTCCAAATGTGGTGACTGTCACATCTGGTGGGCTGCCTTGTGATCGTTTTAGCTTTTTTCTGACCTTTCAAGCGTCACTGTATTACTCACCATGATGAGCTGTCACCTTCAAATTCTGCAAGGCAGGTCCTCCTTTATTGCAGTACAGCATCTCTACAAAACACAGCTACTGTACAAAAAGATTCCACAGTGCCATTAAATGCGATGGAATTGTTGATCGAAAAGTACTATCAAGCACAACATAAATCAGACCATTGCTCTCGAATGGTCGGCGCCCATGATGGCCCGATACTTTCTAATAAGGTATGCCGCCTGGGCTAATTGCGGTATGACTGCTGTCTACTCGCAGACTGCATATTAATATATGCGTTAAAGCTACATTCTCGCCGCAACTGGAATCGGTAACATTTTTGCCTCAGTGAAGGAATTAGAGGCATACACATCTGTCTGTGCGGGCTGAGTTGCCTTTTCACCTGATTAATGAAAATACTATACAAATGGCTGCCACGCCCCTGCTTCGGATCTACTTCATACTTGCAGCACGAAACTGCACTGATAGTTGGCTTCCCAATCAAACTAGCCAATCCGGGAGCCGGCTGGCGAACGTTGGCCCCACCAAAGGCCCACCCTCGGCCCCTTCACCATCTGGCAGAATTAGCGACCTCACAGCAATGCTGGAAGCCGCGACAGGAGACCACCAGCGAGACCGCATGTTCGCCGCTCACGATGGCCCCGATACCTTCTAATAAGGTAAGCCCACCTGGGCTAATTGCAGTATGACCACCACCTACTCGCAGACTGAATATTAATATATGTGTTAAAGTGGGCGCGGCTTGGCGCCGGGAAGGATGGCATCCTAGCCTTTGAGCTCTGCTCCGGTGGAGTGCTTTTATATTTAAAAATGAATTAACTTACCTTTTCTTGATCCGCTGAACCTTCATTTGTCCTCCGCTTTCGGGTTCCAATGTGAGAAAAGCTTGGAAACCCTCCGGCGACAGCCCAGCGTCGAAGGCATCTTCCAGGAGGCTGGGCCTTAAAGCTGTATCATCCCGCACGTTGCGCAGCCGGCTCTTCCAGTCAGCTGTGCGGCGGCGGCGGCGGCGGCGGCGGCGGCGGCGATGGCCGCAGTCCCACTGAATCTCACGGGAGCCTCTTTTCTGCTACAATACCGGAAAATGGTGAAAAAAAAATTATATCATACATTTTGCCAATTTAATTATTGACTTTCTGCACATTTCCTGAGTAAACTTCTATTTTTTTTTAAAAGGAAGGGAGAGAAATGAATAAGGAAAAAGGGGAAAAAGAAAAGCATGTAAAGACAAAAGTCATTTTATTATTCTTTCTTCCTTCCTTCCAAAAATTAAATAGAAATTGTTGTCTACCCCGTCTACCTCTGCCTCATTACTGGGGCAGCTGTGTCGTCTGTGAGGCAAATCTAAGTGAAGGAAAAGGAGTGCCAAAAAAAGACAAAGCAAATAAGAAGGAAAGAGAAGAAAAAGAAAGGAAAGGCACAGTGCAGGAAGAGTGGGCAATTAAAACAAAGAGAAAGAGAAAACAAGAAAGGGAAAAAGAAAATTGTTTGAAAACAGCAGAAAGATAAGACAATTAAGAGAGAAGTGGGGAGATTAAGGAGAAGATAGATTGTATAATAGTCTACCATGGCAACAAAGAAAGCAGAATCTAAAGAAGTGCTAACCCCACCATCTACTACCCTTAAAAGGCAAAAGAGTGATTCTCCTGCACCAACTGAGAACTCAACCGACCCGGTTATGCAAACTATATTATCAGAAATCAGAGCTCTTAAGCCCTTCATGCAAGATCCAAACACTAAACTCCAGCAACTAGACAACAAGCTGTCTATCTTTGAAGCCAGAATGAATGATGTTGGGAGGCTGTTTGGAAACGCAGAGGATATTTCTAATAAAGTTACCACACTGGAATCCACCGTATTAGCTATACAGTAACAAACCAAAAATCTGGACAATCGGAACAGAAGAAATTAACTTTGCATTATTGGCCTTCCTAACGGGATTGAAAAAGGCAACCCCACTGCCTTCCTATATATGTTTCTCCCTAGAATCCTTAGCCTCTCAGCCTCAGTACACCTAAATATCCAAAGAGCACACAGAATTGCACCTCTTAGAGCCTCACCGAGCTCCAATAACCTACCCAGGACCATGATACTAGCTCTCCTTGATTTCACTCATGTAGCTCTTATTATAGAAAAAGTTAAGCAAATCAAAAACCTAACATGGGAAGGAAAGAGAATCTTTATAGCACAGGATGTTGCTAGCAAGAAGAAAGGAGTTCATTGCCTTCATACCAGCTTTAAGGCAATTAAATGCTAGATATGGCATCATACACCCTGCCTCGCTTAAAGTTACACTAAATGGGCAACCTTCAACTTTTCAGAATTCAACGGATCTACGTAGATATATCCAATCTCAGAAAAGAAACAACATGGATACACTACCTCCTATCACATGAAAACAATGTAATCCACTTTCTGTTATCTCCACCGGAGTGGGGTTTAGGTGGGCCTAGTCCTTCTTTTTTTCTCTTCCGCCTCCACCCTGCCCCCACCACACTTTTTGCTTTTACTACAGCATGGTCTGGTGTGGCTGTCTTTTTATAGCCACCTTTTTTCACTCAACTTTTAAGTATGTTTCATTGTTGCTAAAGACCAAGCTTCATCCTTCGTTTGTACCCCCCTCCTCATGTCTCTCTCCCTTGGTGTCATCATTTGTTATACTGGATATAGGCTTCCATTTCGTATCAATTTGATATGCATTTTTATTGCATTGGTATCGTAAAAGTAACAACTTTTACATTGGGGGTCATTCTGAGTTATTAGCACCATGGCTGCCTCCAAACCTGGGTCCGGGTCTGGCCTGGCTGAATGGGGATTTACTGGGTCATTCCGACCTTGGAGGACTCGGTAAATCCCCATTCAGTAAACCATTCCCCATTCCCATTTGAGCCCCCATAGGGCTCAAATGGGAATGGGGAAGGCACTAATTACGGGCCCGGAAATAGCGGGACCGTTATTAGCGCCCTGGACCCGCAAAGGACGTGTGGTCAGACCACATGTCCTTTGCGGGTCCCGCTAAGGGACCTCGGAATAGGGCGGCAAGGGTTTACCGGCCCCGGCATCCTTACCGGTGCTGGTAAACCCTTACCGCCCAACTCAGAATGAGGCCCATTGTCTCTTCTTATATATACCCAATGATTTATATATACATAACTCCACACTCATGCCTCTAAATACAGTATCTTGGAACATTCAAGGATTACACAATCCAATTAAGAGACAAAAAATACTATCTCATCCGAATAGATTGAAACCTTCAATTGCCTGTATCCAAGAGTCACATCTTTCCAATGAGGAAGCAGCCACACTCAAACGGCATTGGGTTGGTCAGGTATTCTCTGTTAGGGAGAATTCTCAACATGTGCTAATATCCCTTACCTTTTGAGAACCACAGCACCTTTGCTGGATTTCTAGCATTTGATTTTATTTTATTTTTTTACCTGGGAAGAGTTTGAGCCTTTTTTTCCCCACTCGTCCATGTATTTTGATGTGTGTGTGTTCTTTTGTGCTCTTTGGTTATGGAGTTTTAAAACAACTCCATAGGCATCATCTGTTTATGTATGTCAAACAGCACCTTCAGTGCAGTGACACAGGGATGGCTTTCAGACTTGGCAAGGTTTAAATACCTCATCTGGGACTGACTGCTGTCTCCCAGAGCATTTAAAGTTAAATTGACTTCACTAGTCTCTTTAAATGTATAGAACCAGCACACACTATCTTCCTATAGAGTGCTGGAGGGTTTGCCTAACTTACCCTGAGTCAAAACCCTAATGTAAAAGTCAAATGTTACCCTTTCCTACTTTAAATGGTTGGTGGCAGTGGTTTAGATCAAGCTACCATGATTTTTCCCAACAGCGAACAACGGTAGCTACAAATCGGGTCAGTCATGTTTTTCAGTATGGTGCCCGAGACCTATCTGTAAAAACAGACTCCGGTGAAGGTTTTTTCACCATTTCTTTTAGGAAAGGACCTTCTTGTGTTTGTCTCTGCGTGCCAAACCAGGTTTGGTCCCTTTGTTCATTGACCGTTTGCAGGCTTCAGTGCTGAAGCCCTCCTTTGGCACCAGGGTGTCTGGGGTGGACAGGATGTGAGGGAGGTGCCCGAAACTCCCTGTGCTCAGTCTCCTAGGAAACCTGAATGCACTCTGGCATGATTGGCTGGCTGGTTGTCCAGCAAGGACAGCCGCCCTGCTGTGTAATTGACAGCCAGGCTGGATTGAATGGTTGAAAACTGTTTAAAAGCATGTCTCTGGGACTTGGAAAGCAGAGTTGACTACTGGAATGAAGGAACCAAAGACGTGCTGAAGGAAGAGGCCTGCTGCAACTTCTTCCCTTGAGTTTGGTGGGAACAACCCACTCACAAGCCACCTGGACACCGTCCCCATCCTGGCCGAATTTTCTTCAGAGTGCTGTTGAAAACCGGATAGCCAGTGGGAATGAAACCAGTTTGTGGACTTTAAGGCACTCACACCTTAAACCAACGTTCTGCCAAGCTTGTGGCCTCTTCCCTGGGCAGTGCAGGAACCTCCCGACTTCCTCCTTGTCCCCAAGACTGAAGCTCAGGAACAGCGAGGTCTGCTCAAACTGCCAGGAACACCTGACTTAGATACAGCTCTTCTTCTCTTTAGAGGTACTGTGCAAATGCGTTCTGGAAATCTTTTCATCCACTGAGAAAGTTTGTGAAACTTTCCCGACTTCGAAGGCTTGTCCTTCCCTCAACATTCGTCTAACTTTTAGCCTAGCCAAATTCTTCTAAAATCCATCGCAAAAACTTAACCGTATACTACCAGAACTTTGCTATCCTATACAAAGACTCTGAATCATTGACTTTGGCCCAGGCCTATGAACTGAATTGCTGGTTGTAGTTTACTGAAACCCTTTGTCCTGCTTATGCAGGTATTTGTGCTATTGATTCTTATAACCTTGTCTTTTTACCCCTTTTTAAAGTATCTGAAGTGCCATTTTGCTCCCACTTTAGTGGAGCTGAACTTGTTCAGTAACTTATTGGTTGTGTATTTGAGATGTATTAGTATATGATATTGAGCTGCTTGTGCTAGTGTAATGTTTTAAAACTGACTGTGTAAATAAATGTATATTCTTTTACCAAGAAACCTTGAGTAACTGTGTATTTGAATCATTGTATTTGTTGGTCCTTTGTGTGACTTGTTCTACTGCTCACTCAACTCTTGAGATAAGTCTGGCTGCTCAGCCACTGCTATCACATAACTGTGTAGTACAGGCTTGTACCAAAGGTGAAATTGTACTGACACTTGTAGTATTAACTGCATGTAGTGTTCCCAAATGGTACTGCATGTGATTCTGCCTAACATTCTCCATTGCTGCAGATGGAAAAAGAAATGGTTTTATAGCCTTAATCAACAAATCTCTCAAATGTAACATACTATCTAATGAATCTGATGATAAGGGAAGATGGGTCCTGCTCAAACTACTAATAAACTCGATAGAATATTCCATTCTCAACATTTATGGCCCAACATCTCTTGATCCTAAATTTTGGAGGTCTCTTAGAAATCACATGCTCCAGATAAATCCTTCTAATTTGATTGTTTGTGGTGACTGTAATCAAATCATTATCATTTCTAGACAGGAAGTCTACCATTCGTTTCACTGATGCTACATCTCATAAACAATTCATTGATTTTATATCATAATTGGGCCTTAGTGATACATGGCGTCTTCTTCACCCCACTGATCCTGATTTTACATTTTATTCTGCACCCCATAAATCCTTTTTCAAGATTAGATTACATTTTCATTAGCAACTCCATGGCTAGCCTTCTACTAAAAGCCCAAATAGAATCTATTATGATATCTAATCATGCTGCTGTTCATATCCATATACAATCTCCCTGTAACTCTAAGCCCTCAAATAGATGGTGATTTAATGCTAGTCTGCTGAATGATGTCTTATTCGCACCTTTCATTACTCAGCAGCATAATAATTATTTTACCGTGAACATAAATCAAGATACTTCCACTTCAAACAACTGGGACTGTTATAAGGCTGTTCTTAGAAGCCATATTATATCTTTTGTTGCCAATAAAAAGAGTCTGAATCTATCCGTAAACAATTGAAACCTCTGGAGATTCGATTTGCCTGTACTGGCTCCCCCTCAATTCTTAAAAGAATTCTAAAGTTGAGATTTCAGTATAATACAATTGTAACTCAACACTCCTGTGCAAACATGTTCAAATATAAGTAAAAAATCTATCAACTTTCCAATAAGGTGGGCAAATCTTTAGCTTCCTACCTGAAATTCAAAAAACAAAGATCTAGAGTTGTAACCCTGCAAGATCATCTAGGAAATAGAAAGCATTCAGATACGGATATTCCCTGAATCTTTTCAAATTTCTACTCTAAACTATATACCTTTAAAGCTCCTCCTAATAATGCATCCATTGAGGATGTTCTGCACAGCCTACCCAGGAACTCTTACCCCCGATAGATCTTGAATCTCTTAATGCTCCAATTACCTCTGCTGAGATTTTTCAAGCCATCAAACATCTTAAAGGCAAAGCTCCCAGCCCTGATGGCTTTCCTACACATTTCTACTCCCATTTTTCTAATCTGCAATTTTTGTGAATGCCAACTTCCTGCTTTTTTTCCTCTCTCTAGAGGTACACGTCAATGGTGCACTCTCTCCCCAATTCTCTTTATTCTATCCCTTGAACCCTTCCTAGAGACTATTAAACAAAATGATAATATATTAGGAGTCTGATATAAGCACCTTCATATTAAAACTGCAGCTTATGCCGATGATGTTCTTCTCTTTCTGAAAAACCCAGAGCAATGTGGCCCACAGCTTTTACAGGTTATTTCCAACTTTCCTAAATAATCTGGTTACAAACTTAATATTGATAATTCCGAGGTCCTTCCCCTTAACTTGTATTGTACACCACATCACACGCTATCCTGGGGAATGAAATGGTGCCCTCAAGGCCTCCAATATCTTGGCATCAATATTTGCACCTCTGTTGGTGATATATGAAAACAATATGATGATAACATACTTACCAGAGTTAAGGAACTTGTAACCTCATGGACACCGATATATCTTTCCTGGTGGGGACGGTTGGAATCCATTAAGATGATGATCTCCCCCGTCATTCTATATCTTCTATATATGTAACCTAGTCCCCTTCCCCTTTCCTTTTTTAAATCCCTAGATTCCTGCCTAATTGGATTTCCATGGGGGAAAGGAAGAGACAGAATTTCACTTAGCAAATTAAAAAAATCAATTTTCCGGATTTTAGAAACTATCACATGGCCTTTGTTATTAAGCAAGTACATATGTGGTTTTTACAAGATGAACTGGAATACTTACTTCTCTAGAGACTTATGGCTTCCCCAATTCCCTTATCGGCTATTTATCTCATTAAGAACAAGAATAAATTGATAAAATATTCATGTATTCGCCAATGTGCATCTTATCTCAAATTATATATGTTTCCATCTCTGACCAAAATGTCTACTTTTACCTATCCACTTTTCTGGCTTAACCCCCTCATTTAGGTAAAAGGAAAATCAATTTTGTGGAAGCCATGGCCATTTAGAAACATGAAATATTGTAACCAATTTTTTTCTCAAAATGCTCCCATTGCTTTGAGAGATTTTGCTACAAAATACCAGTTGCCTGCCTCTGCCATGAAACAATATTTGGTCATTATTGCTGCTCTGTTAGAAAATTATGAACTACTTATCCATAACGCCAGTACGCCTGATATGTTAAGACTGTTTCACATACTGAAGCCTAAAAATACCACTTCCTTCTTCTATAAATCCATGAAGTCTACTGCAATAGCTGGTGTACTACACAACGACTAGGAAGAAGATTGTTCACTACCAAACCATCAATTTGACTGGCCTCCACAATGGAAATGCATCTCGAAACATAACCTCATCAGCCAGCCTAATCCTAACCCTGTTTTTCTTCCACCATAGATCCTTTGCCACCCCTGTCTCCCTATTCAAATTCGGCCTTCTACCTAATGACCTTTGCTGGAGCTGTTCAGAAGCCCCTGGTTCTCTTAAACACATGTTCATCGAATTTAACCATGTTAAGCACTTCTGGATTTCAGTATGGTGAACAATTAAGCTCATCTTTAAAACACATTTTGATTTTCTCATTTTTGGAAGCTCCCTTTTACAATCAGCAATAACCAATGTTCATTCTAGATTGCTCTTTGATTTATGTCTCATGGTAGCTCTCCAAACTATTACCACCAATTGGAAAAATGTACATCACATTCATTATAACTGTTGGTGGAATAATATTTGTAATTTTCATAGGATGTAAAACTGTATTGCTTCCTTCCCTGTTTTTCTTTGCAAACATATGTTGAAATGGCAACCTTTTCTTGATTTTCTTTCAAAAGTAGGATATCATTGATGTTATTACTATATGTCCTTCATCCCCGTCCCCTCCCTAACCTATGCGTGTGTTATGTCCTGTTTTTCATGTTAGTTATATGTTTTGTTCGTTATTGCTATGTCACGCACTTCCCCCTTAACCTAAAAACCGTTTTGAAGTTATCTAAACTAATCCATTGATACATGTTTGGCATAAATATAAGGCATTGATACATGTTTGGCATAAATATAAGGCATGTTCATTTTCTTAACAATCTGATTGATACTTCATGTATACAAGTGGACAGTTGCTTTCGTTTATTATTAATGACTATTGATTGTTTTGCATGTTGACTGCTTACAATAAAATTATTTTGAAACTTAAAAATAAATATATGCATTGAAGCTACATTTTCATCGCAACTGGAATCAGCATAATGTTTGCCTCAACAAAGGAATTACAGGCATACATGTCTATTTGTGCATGCTGAGTTACTTTTTCACCTGGAAATAGTATAGAAATGGCAGCCACGCCCCCTGCTTTGATCTACTTCCTACTTGCAGCTCAAAGCTGCACTGATTGGTTGGCTTACCAATCAAACTAGCCGATCTGGGAGCCGACAGGTGAACACCAGCCCCCACCAAAGGCCTACACTCAAGGCCCCTGACGGTGCCTGTCCATGGTGACAGGGACACAGCTGAGGAGCGCGACCATGAATAAGACGCAAGTAAGGCTCACATTGTACCCAACCTCCTGCTTGTTGTCTGTCCCATGACTCTGACAATTATCATTTTAAAAACCCCACTCGAAGCCTTACACAAGGCAATGACTAGACTGCTCCCATCTGGCTTTCCAACATGGCATCCACACATCCAGTACATCCTTGCCTATGCACCTACCCCTTCTTCTCACTTGTGCTTCAGTCTGTCCACCAAGAAGTTTCCCCTTGACCAGCACCATCACCTTGGGTGCCACTCCACATCATGAGCTAGACCTACTGAATCTAATCTGCCCTGCCAACTGACCTATACGGCCACGGAAAACCCGCCCAATGATCACCTCTCTAAAACACTAATATGCGCTATACTGCTCTTGAGAGTTAACATTGCTCGATCATCCTATAGAACCCCATTAGTTATGCGGCACTTGCTGCCTAGTCACACTTGGCCCTTCCACTGCTGTCTCACACTACTGCCATGTCTAATGCATGATAAATTCTTGTAACATTACGCCTACTTAAAATGTGCCTCAATGTTGGGCACTTCACCCATCAATTGTGCCATACTGTGATCACATACCATGCATATTATGCATTGTATTGTGCAGATACTGTGCCCATGCTCAATATGTGCGCTCCACACCTAGATATTGTGCCTCTTGTCTGATTGTGCACTCCACGCCTTGATAATGTGCCTTCTATCTGATTGTGCGTCCATGCTTAGATATTGTGCCTTCTGCCTGATTGCGTGCTCCATGCTTAGATATTGTGCCTTCTGCCTGATTTTGCGCTCCACGCCTAGATACTGTGGTTTCTGCCTGACTGTGCGCTTCACGCATTGAAATTGTGCCCCTTGTCTGATTGTGCACTGATTGTGTGCTGATTATGTGCTCCTCACTTAGATATTGCGTCTTCTGCCTGTATGTGCACTCCACGGCTTGATAGTGTGCCTTCTGCCTGACTGTGTGCTCCACACCTTGATATTGTGCCTTCTGCCTGAATGTGCGCTCTACACTTAGATATTGTGCCTTCTGCCTGATTGTGCGCTCCATGCCTAGATACTGAGACTTTGTCTGACTGTTCACTCCACTCCTTGATATTGAGCTCATGCCTAGATCTTCACTTTCACTGCTTAGATATTGTGCCCCTACCTAAACACTGAGCTTGCATAAGGAGCATTAGCAAAGCCAGATTTAAGACCATCAACACAGCATATCTGCCCTAAGCATCAACTAGGAAGATGAGTACCTCCCAGTCGGCTAGCCCTGCCCCTCATCACAGCCAACACAAACTGCAAATGGGCACTTTGCGCCCTAATCCACATAATATTCCTCAAACTTACTTCCTACCAGAGACACCCCAATTCTCCCATGAAGACATAAAGTGGATTGAATCGTTTTTGTCTAATCACACTATGAGGGTCTTCTCCACCTCTGCAGAAGCCATTCCAGCCTTAGTCTCTTGTGGTGTACCGCAAGGGTCTTGTGTACCACCCACACTATATAATGTTTTCACTAAACAACTCTTCGACAAATTAGACAAATTGGGTGTCACATATACTAATTATGTGGACGACACCCAAATACTCCTTCCTTTCACAGGCTTATATGACACAGACTCAAACACCATCAATAAAATCTACCTCACCATACAGGCTAAATGGCACAAACTAGTTATGTCTCAATGATGAGAAACTGAATTATTCATCATAGGTAGCAAATCTAAACTAAATAACCTATCACAACTCTTTAAATCCTTCAACAATGACGGTAATACTATCAACGTTGCCAAAGATATCAAAACATTAGGTGTCTACATAAACTCAAACCTTACCCTAACAAGACAGGTCAATGCCATTTTCTCTTCTTCAGCATACACGTCCACATTAATTAGAGCCAGCAGACCCTTCCTCTCTTCCGACAACTGTATTACTCTGGCAAGAACACTGATCCTTTCTAGGATCCATTATTGCAACTCACTCTTTCCAGGATCCAATACCAGAAACATCAGAAACCTCAAGTCGTGCAAAACAATGCAATCAGAGCAGCACTTGACATACCCAAACATGAACACTTCTCTTCAACCAGATGCAACATCCACTGGCTCCCAGTACGAGACAGAATCAAATTCAAAGTCCTTTTGCTTACTAGCAAATGCCTCTCACACAATGTCCCAGCTTACCTTAGCAAACAAATTGCCAAAACCCAATCCAACAGACCCACCCAGTCCTCGTACACTAACCTAATCTTCAAACCAAGATTTAGGAGACAAAAAGCTGGTGGTTCTTGCTTCCCAGTGATTGCTGCCAAACTATGGAACACCTTGCCATAATCTCTGAGAACCTACACTTCCTTGTGGTCCTTTCGGAAAAACCTTAAAACTCTGCTGTTCAAACAAGATGCAAACTAGCTGCCACCTAGTTTAGGACCCCCCAGCGAGCATAGGATTCCACATGTAGAAATAAGGCATTTCAGTAAGTTGTGCAACAATGCCTGGCATGCTAATCTGTGCTACCCATGTAAATTATGTACACTCTATAATAAGTAATGATGTATGATACTGTATTATAAGAATGTAAGAATGTAAGACAAGATGGTAACTCACGAAGCTGATGTTTATGCCTGTAACCAATCTCGTAAGATTAGGTGCCTAGATACCTCTTGGTTTTGTGCGCTATATAATAATATTTCAAAGGCACTTTTGAGCAAGTGTCTTCGAAGATCCAAATTAAGGATCTGAGTGTCTGTAAGCACAATGAGGCAGTGTTGAGAGCATGAAAGTGGAAAGGGTGGAAGGGCTGCCCCCGTGTTGCGGGTTCCGCAGACACCACAATAGACCACGGACGGCATGTGCCACATCCTGGTCTCTTGTGGATGTCTGGCATGGAAATGGAACTGTGGGGATTAGCCAATAGGATTTGCTGGGTGTGGTGTACAGAAAGAGAGGGTAGCAAGAGTTGTGTTTTCAGGAGTTGTGAGAAAACTAAAACAAATGGCTATGGCTATGAGTTTGAGCAGGCAGGTGATGTGGATTCTGGGGGACACTTCAATTCAGTCATTGAAGGTGTTTGCTGAAAATCATGGCATCTTTCGAACTATTGGATTGGCAGAAGTGGATGTTTTGTGGCATGCAGTTTGTGGATTAAACTGGGCAAGCTTGTGTTCATTTTGTGAGAGTATGACTCATTTTAAATGCCCAGATATTGTAATTGTGCATTGTGGAGGGGACAGTTTGGGTTTTTCGACTCCAGTGGCTTTGCAGGTTGCCCTTAAAGATGTCTTTAAAAGCTGAGTGGAACTGTTTCCTGCTGTCAAGATATTCTTTTCTGAAATAAATCAGAGGCAAACATGGAGATGTCCAAAAACGTTTTCAGTCCACAAATGGAAGAATCAAGGAGGCTTGTCAATAAAGCTGTATCTGATTTTTTTATATGCTGTGGGAGTGTCATCTTTTGAGAATGCTAATATAAGTTATTTTTTTTGTCAAGATGGAGTTCATTGCATAGATGTCGGAAATGCAATTTTCCTTTACAATGTTAGGACTGCATTGAGACATTTCCTGTAAGGGAAGATGTACAGTGTACAGTTCTAATGTACATAAAAGCACAAACAAAAAGTTCAAAAAGGGGTTTGTCAACAAATCCCTCCTGCAAAAAAGGTTTTAGGAATTTCTGTACAATAATCATGAGGGGAAGAAGTGAGTGAGAGTGAGGTTTCATCAAAGTGTCTTTTAGTAAAATATTCAGAATTTTCTGGGAATGATTGCTGGGGACTAGGGGGACAGGTACAAGAAGGACAATGATGGGGAACATTTTTAATTACATGATTTTTCACATACTGTAAAAGTTCCTTA
The DNA here is from genome assembly GCA_002915635.3 of Ambystoma mexicanum. Classification (NCBI taxonomy): domain Eukaryota; kingdom Metazoa; phylum Chordata; class Amphibia; order Caudata; family Ambystomatidae; genus Ambystoma; species Ambystoma mexicanum. The sequence goes on along the minus strand of CM030321.1, from coordinate 836,387,936 downwards.
AAATCATTACTTAGTATATCCAATTTTTTAGACTAATTCATGATTTGATTATTTACAGTTGGGGATAGGACTTCTCTTTGTGTTTCTTGGGATTGCATATAATTAAACTGGGGCATGGTTTCTTCATGAAAACTACTATAAGGAAAACAGAAATTATTATTTTAGTAATGTCTGTACAAATTACATTATTTGTTTTCAATAAAATATGTATTGCATACCACTGGCAATCTTTTGTCACTCATATCTTCTTTTTGGAAGTTTCTCCGCTAACCATTGAAGTGTGTTTGCCGTTTCTGTGAAAAAAGTGTTTCTGTCTCAAAACGCATGTTTATATAATGAAAGCTTATAATAGAGAAATAAATACAATTCAGGTACTAGTTAGTGAGAATGTGTTGTCCAATAAGCATCTGGTGTTTGTCAATCTGTTTGTACAGTTGTAGTGAGGATATTATATGAAGTGTATATTTACGGTTTGTGATTGGTGCATTCGTTATCGTACACAAATGCTGCCCTCATTTGTGCACCCCTGCAGTTACTGCAACTTTGAGGGTGCACAAAATGAGGTTGCGGTGGTGTCCCTGCTCTGCTTGGGTGCCTTAACGGAAGTCAGGGATTCCAGGGGTGTCCCCCTCTTACCATTTTTGGTAAGCAGGGGTCATGAAAGAAAGAAAAAGAAAAGCACCCTGCAGCGTCAGCTCTAACCCACGTTAGTGGGGGGAGCTGACGCCACAGGTAATAGCAGGATGCAGGCGGCACACACTGAAGTGTGCTGCCGTAAAAGGTAAGTTGGGGGTTTGGGATGGGAAGGGAAACGCAGGCCAGGGAAGCGGGCACAGTGATCTATATGATCACTGCACCGCGCCGTGATTGGCGTCAGCATTTTGCAGTGATCACATAGATCTGTGCATTCCATTGTAATGTGTGCTAAATATGAACATAATTAGCATTTTTCAAAGTAAGTGTTTGTACAAAAAGTTATATTTGCGTGCTGTTTACATTAGTTGTGATTTATGTACATCTGTTTGTTGGTTGATGGGTACATCTTTTTTGGATCTCCCCTATAATTCTGAGACTTGTGAATGCTGTCCAATGTCCGTGGACCATCACACTGTCCACGGACTCCATAGCAGCCACATTGGGAGGGCAGCTTAATATGAGAAACTTGTAGCAGATTAAAGTTGCACCAGTAAAAACCTTTGAAATTCACTGAAAAAACATTGTTAAAGGGATATTATGGTTACAAGTAAAAATGAAAAAAACCTTGAAATTCGCCAATTATGGTACACTAAGCAACCATAACTCGCGCCACTTTCATGCACTGTCAAGAGGTACACTCAGGACATCAATGAGGACATCACAACTGTCATTGGTGACATCACCAATGACATCACATTTGTGGCCCACTTCTTTTTGTTCACTTACATGTGTAGGCCATGTGATTTTATTCACTAATAGAGACAATTTTACGAATTAAAAGGTATTACATATGTACACATTAACCTTGTTGTATGTTGTTAAGGCACTTTCCTTAGAAATTGGCCTCAATTCATGGTATACATACATGTGGAAATAAGCAAGCCTCAAACACACAATTCATTTGTGTACTTGATGAGGAAGTCTAATGTTATTGTCATTTTTTGGTGGTATTGTTTCTTTCCTCCTTATTGATGTTTCCTTGTATGTGCCTCAGATTTGTATGCATTGTAGGTATTGATGTTGATTCTACTAACACAATGTAGTACGTCTTCAATTATTATCTATTAGCTATGAGCTATTTATTCCATGTTTATCATTACTGAAAACTCTGATAAGGTACCATTCATTATTTTACTATCCAAAGTTACCAAATAAAAAAATATTGTACTTCTTTAGTGCTGCAGCCATTGCCTATTTGAATGTATGAATAGGTTCCTGCATTAACAACACTCCAATATTATTATGTGTTGAGTACATTCTTTAATATATTAAGTAGTTCATGATAGAACTCCTGATCACCCCTGACATCTTGTTACTAACATTATAAACACAACCTCTTTTAGAAACGTGTTATCACAATGAATGTCATGTGTGATGTCATCAGTGATGTCATCAATGATATTTGTGATGTCATATTTGATGTCCTGGGTGTCAATCTTAGCAGTGCACAGAGGTGGCGTGAGTTATGGTTGCTCAGCATACCATAACTGGTGAATTTTTAGGGTTTTTCGGTTTTACCTGTAACTATGATGTCCCTTTAACAACATTTTTTCATTGAATTTCATTGTTTTTTGTTAAAACAGCTATAGCATAACGTCCCTTGAAGTTTTTTTCAGTGGATATATATATATCAAACTTTGATTGGACATTCTCTTTATTTTGGAAAGTGATATTGTGTTGTTTGGGTCACTACTGGTTCAACTTCACACCCCTCTTAAGAGCATGGCCTTCCCTCGGCCCATATTACCACAAAAGAAGCAGGTATATCTTTTAACAGTCCCTTTGTTAACTTTATGATTGCATTGTGTTTTGGTTTGTAGAAGTGTGAGGGCTGAGAGGCCATTTTACCCCTACTATCCTTGTGCTCCCAAAGCGCAGAATCCAGTTTGTCACACACACATCATTTTCATTGTTTCTTGGTCATACAAACTATTGCGATGCATGCCTTAATCACAGAGAGATTTGGAGAATAGAACAACAGATGCAATTATTATATTATTATTATTTATATATTATTATTATTATTTTATTATTTATTATTATTTATTTTTTTTTTTTTATTGAATAAGAAGTAGAGTAACAAACAAGCTGTTTTATGTTTGTGGGGACTGCAAAGGGGAAAGGAAAAGGGAAAATAGCTTGAATTTGAGTGTAACAAGGAATGAATACATGGGATCGTAACAAACACAGAAACAAGTAATAATAGGAAGCTCCGGAGCATAGCTCTGCAGAGGGCACTGAGAGGGAGGAGGAGGGTGTAAGGGGGAACAGGAAACTGCAGGCACTCTATGTTGTAAAGCATGGCATTGCAAGGCTGAAAGAGAAGGGATTTCTTGAATAAGCAATCCATTGGATTAACACCAACTTGATGGGCCCAAGTATTGAACCCAGTCTCGTTCTAATAGCCAGACGGGAAGGTTTGGTGCTTCTGCATTGTAGTTTCCTTCTCTAATCCTCAAATTGCTAGGCATATGGAAACCTCGTACCTGACAAGAGGGCTAAGGGCTAACAGCTCCAGACTAGATAGTAGGATGGTTGCTTTGGATTTTTTCTACCCTTCCATAGGGAAGAATTTGGCCCCAGTATACAGCCAAAGGGATATGGCTGGAAAGAGTGGAGAAGGGATAGGGGCAAGGCAGCAGGGAGCCGTGATTTTGCACACATCCGTAAGTGAGAACAGTAGGGTTTTCAATGGCACAAGTAGGCTACCAATGATAAGCAGGGGTATTGTCACCCAGGTACTAACACCATGCAACCATTTTCATCGTTTTGACAACACTAGGGTTTTCAATGGCACAAGTAGGCTGCCAGAAAAAAGTAGGGGTGTTGTCAGCCAGGGACTAACGTCATGCCACCGTTTTTATCCACTCTCGTCCATAGACGAGTTTGATTGACAGTGGCCACCATGCCACCGGCAGAAGAAGGTGAAGTAGGGGGCTACAGCCAAAATAGCCTGGAGTCCTTGGAAGGATTGTCGGGCAAGGGGAGCGCTTTACAGTCATGGGGATGTTGTCCTGGAACATAGCTGAAGTTCGGGGGAAGCTGGAAAGGTCAGTTATTATTGAATTTCTAAGGACCTATGAAAAAAATGTTCTACAGGAAACTGCGCCCTGTAAGCGATATTCAATCAACACTACAGCTAAGTCAATGCCTAGTCTGGGATGCTGAGGAAAACCCTTATTGATGTATTTTTATATCCAGTTCAGTACTCTGGATGACAACCCTTGTATAACACCCCCCTCTTAGAATCCCCCTGACCCTACTGAGCCAAGAAGTAGGTTTGTTTTGCAAATTAAAAGGTTTATTTGAAAATTGTAAACAATATATATATATATATATATATATATATATATATATATATATATCACACTTCTATAAATAAATTGATAATGGATATTACACTTGTGAATATGAGCAGTAGTCTGCAAGAGGTAACTTATGAATAGGAACAGAAGAATAAGGTGGGAAAGAATGCTTTATATGGTTCAAGGAAACGCAAGGTGGAATAAAATGCAATACAGAAATAACTTGTTATGATTTTAGCAAAAGGTAATATGATCACTTTTTCTTTTGAAAATTCACTCCCCCCTATGCAATACAAGAAATGGAAGGAGAGCACACAGTCTTCAAGAATCCCCACAAATAACACTTTATAATGCAATACACAGTTCCAGTTCTCCCAGCAAGCTTAGGGAAAACAGGGATGAGTTTTAAACACAGGCAAATTACTTTAATGTGGTTTGCAAGGAAGTGAAAAGGTGCTAAAATGGCTTTTAATTCCCTCTAGAGGTTCAGGGTAGGTGATGGCTACTTTGTATTAGTTTAGGCTCACTTTAACAATACTCTATGAATGATTAGCAGATTGCAAACAAATTTTGGCAAAGAGAAGCAAAAAGCTGCTGATTTCTACAGATGAAGAAATCGGGCCAAATCGCAAATCGCGGTAAATTTCACGAGTGCGTTTCTCGCGATTACGGAAGAAGTATAGGGAGTAGGTTCAGATGAAAGTTAAATCTCGTTCCTAGCACAAACGGTTCCGGAGATATAGATGATTTAATAAAGGTAGATTTTTGGATTTAAAGTAAAACTCAAAATAACAGGTGACAGTTGGCAGCGTTAGGATGGCAGATGACAGCTCGCAGCTTTAGAATGGCAGATGACAGGATTACTAGGAGGCTGTTCTAATTAGGTAAAAATAGTTTGGATTAGATTATTTTAACTAAGAGAGTGGGTTCTGCACAGTTCTGGCGGTACTCACAATATATTTTGGGCAGGAATGGGCCTCGCCACGGATCTGGTCAGGTTTTGGACTGGACTCCGGTTCTGGTCTCGGCACTTCACAGCGATCTGGGTCAGCTCTCTGGATACAGCAGGCCTGTGGTTCTCTGGATCTCTGGTCTGCTTCCGGTCCGGATCAAGTGGATTCTGGATGCAACACTGCTTTCTGGGTACTGGCAAAAGTTCTTGGCACAGAATTCAGACAGCTCACCTGGCTGTGGAATAGTTTGCAAATGATTTTAAGGATGCTGAGGCCTGCTGAGAAGAGTTCTCAGTTTGTGGGTTTAGGCCCTTGCTTTAAGTTCTGAAGTAAAGTTCTGGTCTTTGGAGATTGATGGATGTGAAGTCTGGAGTCTCCCGGCAGAGCGTCCCGCAGAAAATGGAATTGAATGTCTCTACCTGTCACAGCAGTCTCTTTTTATGTGTTTTGGAAGTGGGTGTGTGCGTGGCATAACTGAGCCTGCCCCTCTACTTGTCATTGGCCCAATTCTCCCCTCTCCCATGATTGGGGGAAGGAAATGGATTGTCATCATGATGAGGTCTGTTTATGGGTCAGAGGATCCTCCCCTGGTCAATTTGCCCACAAATCTATATTTGATTCAAATATATATTTCCCAGATACACAATTTGTTGAAATTACATGTACACATTATATATTCCTTATGGTCCATGCTTGTCCGCCTCTGATCTTCCTGCGGGCTTGCATTAAAAAATGACAACATTTTGCGCTTTTTGACTGGTTTACCAATATCGGACATTTACCAAAAATTACACACCTGTGCGCAAGGCGTATGGACATTAATTGATGAAGTGTCAGATTTTTAACATGCAGACATTTGGAGTGAGACCCTATTTTCCGCTAGCAACCCCCAGAATACACCACAGGGGCCTAACACCTCTTAAAACGTGCACAGAAAAATCACAAAAATAATGATATTACTTATATAATTCTGACAAGTCTGCACTATGAGTTATCTATCTTTTTAAAATGATGCTCTGGTCAAAAAGGGGTGTGGCTTCCCACATCACAGGGTGGAATAACTGGTTTATCCACTTCCCCCAAGCTCAGCTGCTAGCAGAGGCACTGCCCCTCCCAGTTTCCCCCAAGAGGAAGCCACTTTACGGCCCCCCAATATAACATTAGCCTGAGTCCATTGTTCAGTTTCCTGCAGTTGCCCCTCCCCTAATCTAATCAGAGAGGTGTCAACTCCTTTTGGTGGGGAAGCAGTATGCAGCTAGGCCTGGGAACACAGCTGTTGATCCAGTTTCAACTCCTGTCAGGGGTAGTTTTCAGGCAGAATCCAGTTTCATTAAGCCAGGTTTCAGCTAAATGTCACTTTTTGTTCCCAGTTTTCTACATTCAAATCAAACTGACAATTTTTACATATACATTAAATTATTACTTCCTTCAAGTCGTTTCAGAATATAGTTTTACATTGTATCCACCTCTTAGCAAGTCTTTCCTTGGTCTGGTTTGGGTTCCTATGTTCAGTTTTACACAAAAGTCTGGTGGTTTTTAAACGTCGGCTTTCTGATAGTGGTGAGTACCGGTATTGCAACCATTTTTGGGATTAAGAAAATGAATTCTCCACAGTTCTGAGTTGCTTTTTGGCAATCAGCATTGCCATTCCCAATGGTTTCAGGCTACTGTGTGTGTAGCCCAATGGTGGTTTTAGGCAGTGCCCTCCTGTGCTCACAACATAGGCAAAAATGGGTGGCAGCCTATTCTTCATGTTTTCCCTGTGCACTCTCTGGGGAGTTCTGGCCATCATGATGTTTTCCATGCCAGTACTGCACAGTTTTATGGTAGGGCTTGGATGTATGGGTAAAAACATCCCACAAGCCCCCCCTCTTGCGATGGCCATTCTGTCCTTTCACTGATGTAACTCGCAAGATCTGGGATGTTCGCCTCCTCTTCTTCCAATTCCATGGATGGCACAGTTCAGCATCTTTTCCTCCCTCCAGTCGATCAATCAGTTCTCCTTGCTGGTCCTGATGGGAGGATTGGGCGGCACCACGTGCCCCTCAGGTCTCTGCTCCCGGTCCCCGGTCGTCCTCCTTGGTCAGTCTCCAGGTTTTCTTTCTCCTAGGACAACAAAGGAAAGCGGCAATACCTATTGGTAGACATTTCTTCCCCACCATTGATATAGTGGGGTGGCATATACATTTTATAGTCAAAACATTTGCGTTCTTATTTTAACAAAAACAAGATACAATTATAAGACTTTTTTTTTTTTTTCAAATCATAATATTTTAGAGACTATATGTGGGATATTTTAGGCTTGGAATTGAATTACTCTGGAGCGGTCCCCTGTGGTATTGCAGAGGACTCCTCCAGTTGTTGCAGAGTGTGCCTGGGATGGCAACACTTTAGCTGATTTATATGTACCCACTTGTCTTCCCCTTCCGCCAAACCGCCTTTGGGGATGCGGATCTTGTAGGCAACAGGGGAGATCTTGTCTATAATTTCAAACGGTCCCTTCCATGTAGTCAAAAATGTTCGCTGTTTGGCCTGATTCCTTTGGAAATTGTATAGATAGACCCGATCACCCACCTTATATTCCTTTCGGGTAGTTTTCAAATCATAGTGGGTCTTCATGCTCTCGGCTGATCTTTCTAGATTCCGCTGAGCATAGGCAAAAGCATGTTTAAGGTGTTTCCTTAAATTCTCAACATACTCTTGAGTTGTGGAGGCATTTATCAGTGTTTGCTCTTGGGTCGTGTAGAGCAAATGCTGGGGAAGCACCATCTTGCGCCCCGTCATCAACTCAAATGGTGACATTTTAGTTGCAGATGAAGGGGTAGATCTGATGGCCATTAGGACCAGAGGTAATCGGATATCCCAACTTGGCCCAGAATCTGCCACAAACTTTTTTAATATGCTCACAATGGTTCGGTTGTATCTCTCCACTGCTCCAGAAGAAGCTGGCCTGTAAGCAATATGCAGCTTCCTTTTGACCCCCAGTATCTCCCACATCTTTGTCATTACTTCACTGGTGAAGTGGCTACCCCTGTCTGACTCAATCCTTTGAGGTAGACCAAAACGGGAAAAGATGTGGTTAATCATCAGGGCAGCTGCTGTTTCTGCCTTGCAATTTGGGGCTGGGAGACATTCCACCCACTTGCTAAACAAGTATGTAACGGTCAACATGTACTTGTTTCCTCTAGACGAGCGGATTACAGGGCCTACAAAGTCGATTTGAAAATCTAACCATGGCAGTGTCATCCCCCTCTTTTGGAGAGGCGCACGGTGTGTGAGGAATGATGGCTGAATTTGTGCACACACAAGATACCCCTTCAAGTATTGGTCGAGGTCCTGCCCCATGTGTGGCCAGTATGCAACCTCTCTTAAGATTTCCAGTGTTGTGTGAAACCCCCTATGACCGGCGGTGGCCGCATCATGGGCGGGACTTAACATCAGGCTTCGGAATGAGGTAGGGACCACCCACTGATCATGGCCAGCTTGGGATTTCCTTACCAACAAACCGTCTTGGATTCAGAACCTTTTTGGACATTTCATCAACACTATTAGGGCCTCTTTCCCAATGTAATCGGTATCCATCAGGGGAAAGTTCTCAGGGTCCTCAATGTGTTGGTAAAACTTACCAATTATTGGATCCCCCTTCAGAGCTGTAATCAAATCAGCATCAGGGGTCTCCTTACTCCATTGTGCAGTTGAAAGATCATTGTGAGCATTGGTCTGGGACCTAGTGATGGCAGTGACCTGGATTTCCCCCAACAGGGACTCTATTTCTATTAGATCCCCTTGGATGGCCCCGGTTTTGGCCAGCTGATCAGCAAAGTCATTTCCAGTTTTGTCTGGTCCCTCTACTTTGGAATGACCCTTGATCTTTTTCCAGTAGATGGTCATCCCATTCGATGTGACCAGATCATCTATGTTTTGGATTAACTTCCCATGCTTCAGGAGTTTGTTATTAGCACATAACATGCCTCTGGCTTTCCAATTAACCAGGTGCTCCATGAACCCGTTCCGTACATAATCCGAATCTGTGATTATGACCAGTTTGTGGAGTTGATGTTGGACAGCAGTGAGGATGGCCTGATGCACAGCCATCAATTCTGCCACCTGACTACTTCGGGGACCAATTTTGTATCCAGCGGAGGGTTCTGGTGACTCATTCACCCATGCATTCCCTACGCCGGCCACCAGTTCTTTCTCCCCGTTGTCGTCAACATGGTACGAGCATCCATCCACATAAACAGTGGGCATTCCCTCACACTTGTCTTCTTCAAAGACTTTGTGTGGGGAATTAAGGTATGCCTCCATGTTGTCCTTGATTTTTAGACTTTCGTCCTCGAGACAGTTTTCTCTGGCACAATCATGCAAGTCAGCCAGACCTTGCGCGAGGGGACTCTTCTTGTTTTGGCCATATCTGACCTCCACAGGAAAGCCTTGCATTGACAGAATCCAGGAAGCAATTCGGGAATTACTCACATTTCCGGCCCGGATTCTGTCACTTTGGAGATATTGCAGAGGCTGGTGTGGAGTCTCCACTATGATGTGTTCCCCCTGGATAAACGGGCGGTAATTCTTCAATGCCCACACCGTTGCCAGGAGTGCCTTCTCACAATCGTTGAATTTTTCCTCCACAGAGGATAAAGTTTTGCTCGCATAGGAGATTACTTTATTGACCTTGTCATGCTTTTGGTATAATACTGCTGTCAAGCACGTATTAGAGAACCCTGTCTCCAGGAATAACTCCTTGTTTCTGACAGGGTAAGCTATGCAAGGCGCTTGTGAGAGGCTTCTCTTGAGTTGTCTTACTGCCTCGGATTGTTCTGGACCCCAATCCCACTTGACCCCCCCCTTCAAGAGATGAATCAGGGGTCTGGTGATCTCTGCGTAGCCCTCAATGAACTTTCTGCTGTAATTAGTCAGTCCAAGGAGGCTCCTTAGTTCCCGCAGAGTTGTGGGGTCTTTCAGTTTCTGAAGTGCTTCCACTTTCTTTTCCTGGGGACAGAGACCCTGAGGAGTAATCTCATGCCCCAAGAAATTAACACGGGTTCTACACCACTGTGCTTTCTGAAAGGAAAGTTTTGCTCCGGCGGCCCTCAACTGTGTCAGAACATAACGGATCTCTGCTATGTGTTCCTCCACAGATGAACTTTTGATGAGGACATCATCTACATAAGCCAGGTTACCCCTTGCACCCAGGTCGGGCATGGCTTTATGTAGGAAAATGTTGAATTAATTGCCGGAGTTGAGGTATCCGAAGGGAGTCCGGGTCCAGGTGTACTGCTGGCCCCAAAAGGTAAAAGCCAGTTTGTATTGGTCCTCGCTACTGACAGGCACGGTCCAGTATCCATTGGTCAGGTCTATTTCTGTGAATACCTGTGACCCCTGGATCTGGGCCAGCCCTTGGTCAATGTAGGGCTGAGGCCATCGGGAAGTATGGACCCATTTGTTGATTTCCCTAAGGTCGGCGCAGAGTCTCCACTGGCCATTTGGCTTCAATATTCCCAGCACCGGATTATTGAAGGTGCTGTGTACTGGATGGATTATTCCCCGGGACTCAAGGTTCTTAATTATTTCAGTAAGGGACTCCATGGATGCGAGAGGCAAACGATATTGCTTCACAAACACTGCAGTCATTCCAGGGTCCATGGGAATTGTTGTGGTGTGGATGTCTGTGCGACCACAGTCATATGAGTCTACCGCAAAGAGATCTTGGAAATCCAAGAAAACTTGTTTCAACTTTTGCTTCTGTTCAAGAGTCACGCAGGCATCAGCTAGGTTGACTCTCTCTTCCACCATCTGCCTGAAGCCTGGAAAGACTTCTGTTTTGGCTATCTCAGTGGCCTCCTCCAGCTGGGTGGAGAAGTCCCTGGTCAGAGTGCTGATTTGGACTGGAGGCTTCAGGTGGGAAAGGCAGCCCTCATGGACCTGCAAAATCACCTCATCCCTCCTGAAGCCACAAGTCACATCTTCCTTACCACAAGGGCAAGAAGTGTACACCGGGAAGTTCCCCCCATGCCGGGTGAAAATCCTGTCTGGTGTTGTGTTGTCATCACTGTCACTGTCAAAACAGTCCTTGGGGATTGTCCCTAACAGTTCATTTCCTAAATCAATGGAGAAATGTCGGTCATCAACCGCCATTCCAATAATGGTGCCTGCGGCTAGAGTAATACTCTTTAAGTCGCTGTTATCCACCTCTATTGGAATGGTGTCATGTTCTATGTTGACTAATGGTGTTGGGTTTACCCCTAACCCTTGCTGCTGGAGAGAAGCATTTCGATGAATATAAGCATCAGGGTTTTTCAATTTTTGTCCTCTTAACTTTCACTTCCAGGGAGAATTGTCGGGTCCTTTCTGGGATGGTGACTTCCTCTTTGATCTGAATTTCAACTGCATAAGGTAGCAATTGAGCTGACCTAAATGCTTTTTCTGGAACATCAAAGCCCATGGGATTATCCGCTAATCGGGACCAAGCTTTGAAGTTTATTAGGTCCAAACTGTTGGGTATTTTTGTGGAGATTTGGGGCCTGGCGGTATTTTCTTACCGCCGAAAAATAATTTAGCAACAATCACTCCTTTTATTCAGATTGGGCCATGTACAACAATAATACAGTGGACATGCATTATTTCACCACACAGACATGCGTGGTTGGTATGCGTGGTTGGTATGCGTGATTGGTGGTATTTTGGTGAGCATAATTCCTTTGTTTTATTTGTGGCCCCAATATCCAGAACCCCTTATTTTTGTTTAGATTTTTCGTGTAATCACTAGAGAGACTCAGGCTTGCATTTCAGGAACACACATTTTCTTTTTAGTGTGCCACCATGGGCAATTTCTCCGCTGTCTTATCTACGGCAGCGAGCTATCATGTGGTATTTTTCACTAACTTATATACGGTAGTGAACTATGTCCCGGGCCTCCCTTTTCTGCCGACTCATAGACCTCCGGCAGACTACAACACACACAGTTAGTTATAATTGCTCATACTGAATGACATTGTGCACACAGCTGCAGCCAAATCTTATTTTTAGCTGCCTTAAAAATGACAATTGCACTGTCTAAACATCTCCCCACATCATCAGCACTGTATTTTTAAATGCACAAATGAAAGAGAAAATAAACATACTACCCGTCTGCTTTCAGATATTTTTGTGTATTATAAAAGTTGCATTCAAACACGATCTCACTCTTTACAGAAATAAATGAAATAGCACAGTAACAGCATTATTTGTGATACACTGAAAAGAGAGTGGCGGAGACAAGAATTCAATTTGCAACATTAAACATGTGAGTAAAGCACAGGAATCTCCTTTCCTACACTGACTGAATATTTTCGTACACACTCAGCCCCCACACCTCAGCAAGATAATTACCAGGCTTATTCAGTATGTAACTTCTTTGGCTGGTCGCCTTCTGGAGGGATTCACCCAGAAAGAACAAGCATCTGCTGTCACTCAAGCTGGGACTTGTTGACTGGAAAAGCCAGTCTCTGCAACGAAGTTGAATCTGCTTTAGGAATCAGGCATCCCCAGCTGTCAACCCCGTCCTTCTTCGAGCTGTGTCAAGATGTCTCTCCCTAGCTCCTTCCTCGAGATTAAACAAAAAACTCTGGTTCCCTCCTACCAAAGGATCCTAACCAATACAATTCTATCATGCCCTAACCACCCTCTGTACACAATGGCTTAGCTTATACAGTTGCAACTGTAACCAAACTGATTTCCTGCTTATTTGAAGTCTTTGCTTCCTGCAATTACTGTGGACAGAGCACAGAAAGGCAAAAGAAAAAAAAAAACTTGAATGTGTGTTTAAAACTGATTTTCAGAGTAGGCCTCATTTTGCAGTGAAGACACATTCTTTTATTAATGAGTTATAATTATTAGTCTTGTTAGTGAGATTAGTTTGTTAATTACCAAATGTGTCTCTTGCAACATAGGCATTTCAGGTGAGAAATGGTGTGCATTTTGAAGGTACAGATGTATGCTTTTAACTGTGAAAAATGTATTTGCATTTTATATGTAAAAATCATTTTTGACTGAATAACCTGCCCTTACTTATATGTCCATGTTACACTGGCAACACATAGCTTGAAACAACTGCATCATAGCAATGCACCAAACCCATGCAGTGGTGCTGCATAAAAAAAACATGCTACACATTTATCCTGTGCAGTAGTGCTGTACTCTGTGCTGTACTCTGTGCTGTAACACGCTAAATGACCTTACATATATCCTCCTTTTTTTAGAACTTGGCTACGATCCAAGCAATTTCTAAAAACAGTTTGCCCCCATCCTTCTTTTAAAATGCATGTGTATTGGTATCTTTCTCTTCTGGCGTAGCTACCAGAATCAGCAACATTTTTATTTTTACTGATAGCACAATCAACCATCACCCATGATTAGCACCAGGACATCCAACCCACTATTGAGCATTTCCCCCAGGTTCCCCAATTAAATCTTTCCACTTCTATTATCCCAGATTACTAACTGTAATATTGTTTTTTCTGCAAATTCATTTTTATAACATGTCTTTCTTTGTGATTCAATAAATATTCCACACCGGATCTATTGGAAAAGTGTCCCTTTGAAAAAAATCGATATTTTCCACTTGGCTTTCCCAAATATCGTTTGTTACGTGAAACAATGTTAACCCTCCAATTGACACATTGTATCCTTTTGGAACCTTGTAAATAAAAACATTACATTTCACCCTGTTTAACCACGTATGTTCCATGGTTCAAATGTACTACTGTCATGTTCTTTAAGCAGGTGCTGACCAACCATTTACCTCTGACCATCTTAACCTGTGCCAGTTCTTCACTCCCCATATTGCTTATAATCACTTCACATCCTTCTGATATACTTTGTCAGATTTTAAACCACAAATAGCATCTGTGGGCATCAGGAACAAACGTTTACCTGGACACATATAATTTTGTTCTTTAAATTTGACACATGTTTCCCGTGTTTGGTATTAAGTAAACTTCAGGTTCCCATGGCTGAAATGCCACCACTTCTGGAGTCTTAATCTTAATAAATTTGTCCTCTTGCCAAAATCCCACGTTGTGTACCCACTTCGTTGATAAATAAGTTCAGGAGCTACATATGGGATGCATAGCAAAAATCCAATTTCTAGTCTTTCCAAGTCCACATATAATGGCATTGCATTACCCATTTCAAATGCAATTTTTACCTGTACCACATCAATTTCCCTCCTGGTCAATCTTTCAAAATAAAATACAAGGGGATATGTCCTTGAATCAATTGTGAAACTGCAGTTTGAACTTCTCTCATATAATTTGTTAATAGTCTATCAACAGGACTCATTGGCCCTCATTACGACCATGGCGGAAAGTAACTGACCTGGCCGCCATAGCGTAAATAGCGTTTCCGCCATTGCACGATGGAGGAAAGTGCGGCTAATTCCGACCCATCGGGCACGAGCATTACGCCATGGCGGAAGTGCAAAGTCCGCGATGGCGGAAATGCCCCCAAAACGCCCCTCACCGCCGTCGTACGGCGCCCTAGGTGCAATTCCGCCACCATCATAGCGGCACCGTTAATGAAGCGGTAATCGCAAAATACGGTGACCGTAAATATACGGAAACGGAAGTAAAAACATGGGCGGAACGGGAAACAGCACGCCGTACACCTATAAAATCAGAATCCCAACACAACCATTAAAATCCGACCCTGAGACACATCCAACCCGTTAGCCACCCTAGTTAAAACAAATCGAAATGGGAAAAGTTGCCAAAAAGCCGTGCGACCCGCAAGCGGCAGGTCCACTTCTTTCCCATGAGGGAACTCACCGTGCTCACAGAGACCCTCCAGGAGAAATGCTCCGTCGTCCTTCTCGACGCAAATGACCAGGACGGCACTTGCGAACAAGAAGGCCATATGGGCCCTGGTGGCACAGCGGGTAAGTGCGGTGGGGACCGCACGCCCGCAACCCACAGCAATGCAGAAAGCGATGGGGACGACTTGCGGTACGCGTACGGAGCAATACTATCAGCCAACCGTAACATTGCCACAGCTACCGGGGGAGGAATCGGAATCACCCATCAAGTTGACCCCTGGGAAGAAATCTGTGCCTCCACCATTGGAATGGAGAGTATATGAGGGAGTTCGGAGGATGGAGAAAGGAGTGCAAGCATCTCGAAGAATCAGGTAGGTGGCCAAATAAAACAATGCTAAATCCACAATGTCCAATCATGTGAAGTACCATGTGTCCACAAAGTGCAACAGAAACACATGTCCAGGAGAACGTCCACATACATTGGCCTGATAGTGCACTTTAAAAGTCACATTTAAATACATAAATAATTAAAATCCTAAAAATACTCTTCTACACGTGCAGCATGCACACCCTAAACTGCAGGCGTGCCAAACACTGCATCCTCAATCCACACAAAAAATGAAACCACCTCCAAGGCCCTGACCCAAACTCACCCTCAGGTAGCCACCCCAAATGCATGTGATACATTTGCCATTCCAATTTCCACAGACCCCATAAAATAACGCTCGCCCTTTTTTACTCCACCACCAAGGGTCCGATTCAAACGACGAGCTCCAGAACACCCCTACCAGCACACCTGCAAAGAGGGCCAAGACCAACGGCCAAAGACCCTCCACCTCAGCTGCAACGGATCAAGACAACGGCAGCAGCACAAATCAAGTGGCAGCACACAGGAGGGGACTCCAACAGGCACCCCAGCAGCCAGCAATGCCCACAACAGCAGGCACCACAGGTCCCCCAATGGATGCCACAGAAGGCACTGCTTCTGGTGGCCAGCAGCACCATAGGTGACACTGCATTAATGGCAGCATGCTCCCGACACAGAAAACGTGCTGTCGATGTAGGACCCATCCATGACCTGTCTCAATGCCCCTGTTTATTTCATCCCGTACACCATGAGGATACCACGCAGGGGCCCCACAAGACGCGTCCTGGCATCGTCCCACCAAGCCCTTTGGCAAAGGCAACATGAGGTCAATCAGCCCCTCTGTGACATCCACCGCAAATGGCCATGGCCCAGCAGAGGCAACAGTCCCCTCGACCAGGTGATCGTGC
>CM030321.1:836342610-836371894 GCA_002915635.3 Ambystoma mexicanum | reverse complement strand
TGAGTGGGTTTATCCACGGCATGTCTGTAATCTATTTGGTGAGTACATGATTGATGTGTCCATTAATTGATGTGGATTGTGATGTATGTTTTTTTCTTGCCTGTATATGTGCTTGATCCACTTCATGCTGTAAACAGTAGTCTGCACCCTTTGCCTGTCAAAGTCACACTGATGGTGGGAGGAGTTCGGATGTAGGTCTGTAACATAGCCCAGTGACAACCAGCATGAAGACACACACACAGGGAACTTGGCAGCATTATTAATATGTTTTATGCCCTTTCAGCAGCAGACACTGGGCCAAGTACTGCAGAAACCTGGCCATGTTCAGTGGTGCAGACATGCACATGTGTGCCCAACAGAAGCAGACATGTTTCCAGGGGCTCCAAACAAGGTGAGATGCACAAGGGGCCACACCGCCGCCAACCTTTCACCAGGCCACTTGCACATGCATGCTAAGTAGTGCCAGTACTGAGGAGCTTGGCCAGATATTGTTGTAGAAGAGCACAGTACAGCTAAGATGTGTTGAGGGACAAATGCCAAGTAGCTTTACAAGTTGTCCGGGGCACACGCATGGGCTGTCACACATATGCTCCAGTCCCCCTGGCTCCATAGAAGCTGAGTTATTAGCACAGTACTGTTCCGAGCCAGAAACTCACAGCGCACAGGGACACCCAGCTGAGGCACAGACTTGTGTGCAGTGCATTACATTTGCATGTGCAAATTGCCACTTGCACTACCTATTGCAATCCACGGCTGCCAAAACACGACTTGTACTGAAGTCACACCTCACTATATGCGTCTAGCAGGTCACCCAGGGACCATTCTATCATGTGTGATTCTTGACGCATTGGTCTTCCATTTACCGCATGCCCATGTGCTCCTGCCTTACTGCATTGACAGTGTATGACCCATCACAGGGGCAAGCTAACGTATACGTCCATAGCAGCAGACAACAGTGTTTGTTTGTGGAGAAGTCACTTACTTTGCGGCATGAATGGTGTTTGTGTGTGTGTTGTAAACACACACAGATTAGTAACTCACGCTCTCTTTGCAGCATTGAACTGATCCTGTTACCGGACCTGAGAGTGCGCAGGCAGGAGGCCAGCACTCACCCCAGAGGTAAGTCTCTCTTTGTCTTGCATTTGACTCATTTCCTACTATGTGCATGTAGAACATGGTTTCTTTGATTATGTGTTATTGTCAATAGTTGTATTTTGTATTTTGACTACTTTCCCTTGCCAATCCAGCTCCCCTCTCCTGCCCCTCTTTCCGGTTATCCTGAATACCAATGCCTGTCGGGCCAACGGGTCCCTGACCCTCTTTCCCCACCGGGGTCTCGGAGGCCTGTGTAAGTTTTACCTTGCAGGCGCCCAGACCACGGAGGGGGTGGTTGGTTCGTGCCACTCCTGCACCTAGAGACCGGAGCTGTGACACTACCCATCAGTTGTTGCATCCTCATTGTATGTTGCTTACAGAAAAAGGTACCCTTCCTGTTGAATTATTGTAGAACTGTGCTACCTTGGTAGTTCTGCTTGTACTTGTGCCAGGACTTTTTTTCCACTTCAAGTAATCTACTGGGGACTCTTCCATAGTATTTTTGTGCCTAGAGGATTTTTCCCTGGTTTGGGGGTTTGGCTTCTTGGAGTTCTCTGCGATTTGGTATTTTATTAGTCAAGGAGGTCCCTGAGGGGGCTGGACCCTATTTACACGCAAGGTGGAACATGAAGACCAAGGGGTAGGGGTATCCTGTAGCCAGGTAGACTAAAAGGGAGAAGGCTGCATACCCCAGACACAGTTGTTCAGAAGGTCATGGTGATGTGTAAATTAGGAGGGCCTTTTTTGTTGGACAGTAAGCCTGGGCTACAGTGTTTGGGCACTCTCTGACAATGTCATTGTGGAGTACTATGTACATGATGTGTTCTGCTGGTTCCTGTGTTGTATTTACTTTTCAGGTGTCAGGGGATTTTTGTGGTTTGATATGCTGTACACATGGGCAATGTTCACATGTGATGTGTATAGGACACTGAGGGTCACTTGATTTCACATGCATATATTGAGTGCATGTCCCTACTGACACACACAGTTGCACAATGCTCCACCACACGTGCAACCACCCCTTCCATGCCCATAGGTGCACACATATTGCCTTCTCGGGCACGCTGTGTCCCTGCAGCGCATGATCAATTACCATTTGGGGTCCTGGACATGCGTCAATGGGTAAATTGTTTTATATGTCCTTTTGATGTGATGCTCAAGGTGTATCCCCAACACAATGGCTGCTCACTGTGCTGTGTGCTGAGCAGTGTGTAGCAGGAGACACACACAGCACACAGGGTTGGGAGTGGTGGTTTTGCCTTGCTCAATGTGCATGTGAACAGGCATTCAGTGCTGTGTTCAAGCTACCACTGGTGGACGCGATTTATGTATGACTTGGTATGTGTGGGAGGTTGTTAGTCAGTCATTTCATCTGATTCCATGTCAGGCATCATTGTCTCGGGCCACTTTCCATTTATCACATGTCACTTTGTATATTATTGGTCATGTGTTGGGCTTTTGCTGTTGCATGCCATGTCATGGTGTGGCAGACAAGAGTGATGTGGTTTGGGAGGGTTTGGGTGACATACCAGGGATTGTCATGGCCTGTTTTGTGGGGGGGGGGTGATACACTCCTTGCATGTGTTCCTTTTGGTCACACAGGATTGGTCATGTTTAAGTAGCTAGGGATGCACACAATGTAGCACTTCCATGGCAACATCCTCAAGGTGGTAAGGTTGTGACAGTTGACTGTCTCTTTGTCATCATCGATTGTCACCTGGTATGTGCCAGGCCTGTGTGCACTCCGCAGGGGTGGGAGTTTAGGTGAAAAATGTGGCCACAAGCTGGGTCCAGGCTGCCTCGCCACTTGGCCTTTCCCCTCCCATGGGCAGCACCTGTGCCTGTGGTTGGGGTGTGGTGGCACCACCATTTCCACCGGTACGCCCTGCTGTGTTGCAACATTGTGCAGGACACATGCTGCCACAATGATCCTGCACACTACTGGGGGTGCATATAGTAGCTGGCTGCCAGACGGTCAAAGGAGCGGAAGCGTGACTTGAGCACTCCCAATGTGCGCTCCACTATGGCCCTAGTTGAAATATGGGCAGCGTTGTATCTTACCTGGGGTGGTGTGGTGGGGTTCTGGATTGGCGTCATCATGTGGTTGCTCAGAGGGTAGGCACTGTCCCCTGGGGAGGTGATAAGGGTTGTGATTAGTTGGGTTTGTGTATTTGTCTGTGTGTGACATGCATGCATGTGCACAGGCATTTGTACTCACCTAGGAGCCATGTGTTGCCATGCTTCCCAGCTTCCAGGGCCCGGCTCAGGGCAGACATTCTGTATATGAAACTGTCATGGGTTGAGCCAGGGTAGTTTGCATAGACAGAGGTGATGATTCCCTTTGCATCGCATACAACCTGCACATTGATGGAATGCCAGTGCTTGCGGTTTCGATAGATGTGCTTAGTGGCCCTAGGTGGACGTAGGGCCACATGGGTGCAATCTATGACACCGAGCACTTTGGGGAAGTGTGCCACCCTGCAGAAGTCCTGGGCCACGGCTTGCCTTTCTGCGGCTGTTCTGAGCATGTATATGTTACTGCGGACTGAGGGGCGCGCAGTCATGATTGCCAACACCTGGTGTAGGCAGCGTGACTGTGTGGCCTGTGAGACCCCCCCACTATGGCAGTTGTCTGCTGAAATGACCCAGTGGCCAAAAAATGCAGGACATTGAGCACCTTCTCCAAGGGGCTCAATGCTTGGGAGCACAGGGTGGGGGATGTAAGGTCATCTTCCCACTCCCTGACCAGGTCTAGGATGATATGAGGTGGAAACCTATACCTGCCATAGACCTGGTCATCAGGCATCCCAAAAAGGCTGGTCCGGGGCAAAAAAATGCGGGGCTGGCTATTCTCCTCCTGTGGTGTCCCACGATCAGTGATGCGACAAATGGGTCATTCTTCGTAGCAGTATATACATGTTTGTTGTTGCACACACTTTTACGCTGTGGCAGACGTGTTGACGCCTGTGCGTGTCTTTTAGCGTGCGTGTGTTTCCCGTATTTGATTCCATGAATACGTGTTGTTTGTGTGCGCGTTCTGTGTATTTCTCTGCAGTACTTCCCCAGTTACGTATACTTTTTCACGCATTGTTCACCATTCCGTGTGTTACGCCCCGTGTCCTGCCCCCTTTTTGGTATGTGCGCCGACGTGGTGCGCTTTCGCTGTGCGCGTCGCGCACAGTGTTCGGGATGTTGCTATGACGTGTACGCTTGTGCGTGCCACACTCGGATTTGGCGCACATCCCGCTGTAAACACGCGCAGGCCCTTCCATGAAACGCACGCGTGTGCATGCGTTTGCTTTTTCGCGCTTGCGCCGGCTTGCGCAAAGATTTTCGGCTCACATTTGTTCCATGAATCGGACCCTAAATTGTTTCACCACAGTCCTCTGCATGTATAACATCGTATGAAACCACTAAACTGTAGCATCCATCTTGATCGCAGATCTTTCTCTGCAAAAATGGTGTTAATTAAACGCACTTGCAAGATCCGAATGTCTCAAGACCTAGTAGAACCATTATTGTTTTTGTTTTTCTCCCCTGCACCTCCGCCTCCCTTGGCTTGATGTGCATTGAAACATAATTTGGCTGTATAAGCGCCTTATAAATACCCAACAAATAAAACATAAAGAATACAGGTGATGAGATTTTGTTGTTCTTTGTCATGCTCTGCATATTCGGCTTTCTTGCTGGAGTGACAATAATGTTTCTAATTTCCTCTCTGCCGAAAAATACATCTTCTCCACAAATTGAGAAGAAATTACTCTTGCCTTCATTTAATGCAGGGTGGTCAGTAGGAGACATTGCAGTCATCAACAGCCAAGCCAACTGATGGTATATCTCATTTTCTTTATTTATTTTCTAACTCTCCCTCAGCTAAATCCTATTTTAATTTTCAACCTGTCCCTCAACTACAGACTAATCCCTCAGGTGCTTTACTAACCTCTTGCCCCTGCCTCTCCGTCTCAAGTCTGATCCGAAAATTGAACTCATGTAACTATTGCCACTATTTTTGCCCGAAACTCTCATAATATGAGGACAACCTTAATTCATTCAATACTCTTTCATTTGAGTGCAGGCCTGCACAAATGTGGATTTTGCACACTCCATGCAAATTGAGGAAACACTTCCTGGCATTTACTAATGGCAGGCAGTGTTTACAATAGATTCCTATGGAATCAGCTGTTTTGTTTGCTGGTGTAAAAAGTTGTTGAATTTCATAGGAATGAACAGTATTTATGCCAGCGTAAAAATGTTCATGTGTTTATTTATATTAATTTATTTAGTCATTCATATAGAGGGAACAACAATGCTCTTTTGATCACAAAATTATGTACAATAGAAACCAGGTTATGGAGGGGAGTAAATGGAGCAGTCACTGTGGACACTACGTAAGTGGACATACATGGATTAAGCACAACCAACATTGGACAATGCAGGTTGGCAGTACAGCCAGCTGAACTCTGGATGTGACCATGATGGGTTAAGTGCAGGTTAGAAGCGAGGCTAAAATGTTAGCTAAAAAGCAGATAACAGGTAGGTGAAGAGGGAAACTCAGAGGCAAGGGGGTAGGCTTTTAGTTTTGTTTCAAACAAATCTGTATGGACTGTTCCTCGGTTGTCCGGAGGAAGAGAATTCCATGCAAGTGGAGCAAGAAGAGAGAGAGCAGAAGCGAAAGGAAGCACAGTGAGGGTGAGGACACACAATTGTAGTTGAGGAGGCAGAGCAGAGATTACGAGAAGGCTTGTAGAGTTGGATATAGGAAGATAGATACTGTGGTTCCTTACCATGCATAGATGTGTGAACCAGGAGAAGAAAATGTTATCTGGCACTATTTTGCATCGTAAGCCATTGAGCCTGGTGACAGTATGTGGAAGTATACGTAAAGTGAAGGAGATCAAAGGGAGTCCTGGAAGCGAAGTTAATGATCTTGTTGAGATAACATAAGCAAAGTTGGGGAGACCACAGAGGATTCTGGTATTGTAGACACATTGAGAGAAGACCACAGTGGTTAAGAAATGTTAGGCAGTGTTGAGACAAAGGAGGTGCCCAATTTTCCTCATACTTAGGAAGTTGAAGTGAGCTGCCATTGCAGTTTTTGAGATGAAAGTAGAGAAGGTGTGAGAAGGGTCATAGATGATACTGAGTCTTTCAGCTGAAGAAGAGTAGGTGAGAGTGTCAGGTGGGAACTCAATAGGCAGAGGAAGATATGAGAAGGAGCATATGGCAGGGAAGAAGAGCACCTATGTGTTGGTAAAGTTGAACATCAGAGAATGCAAAGCCATCTAATATTTAATGGCAGAGAGACAGTTGAACATTTTAATAGAGAAATCGAGAAAAGCTCAGATAATGAGAAGATTTCGGTGTTGTCTGAGAAGAGTTGGTATGAGAACCCAAAGGAGGAGATTAGTGCCCCAAGAGCAGAGGTGTTGAGTGTGAAGAGGAGTGGACCCAAGACAGAGCCTTCTGGAACATCAATGGTTAGAGGAGTGATTTGACAGAATCCGTTGCTTTAGGAAACAGAGAATTGGTGAGGTGCCAGGTAGGATTAAATCCAGTCATTAGTTTGGTCCCGAATCTTAAGAAAAAAGAGAATATTAAGGAGATCAGCGTGATCGACAGTGTCAAAAGCAGAAGACAAGTCAAGGCGAATTAGGATAGAGGATAGGTTGGAGTGCTTAGAAGAGGTGATGAAGTTGCACACATTCAGGAGAGCTGTTTCCTTAGAATGACAGTAGCAGAAATCTGCATGTAGGGGGTTTCAGAGTTTGTGGATGTCTTAGAAGTTGGTAAGACGCTTGAGCACAATCCTTTTGACCACTTTAGAGTAGTGTGGAAGGAAAGACACAGGGCCAAAGTTAGCCGGTCGGTTCATGTCAGCCCCTTTCTTTTTTAGTAGAGGGATGACAATGCCTGTTTTGAAAATGGAGGAAAAGAAAGCAGAGTCTAAGGACAGGTTGAAGAGTTCAGCGAGGTGACAGGCCACTAAAAGAGCAGTAGGCTTGACTAGCTGATGACCAAGATGGTCTGATGGAGCACAAGAGGGGTTACCCTTCATCAGTAGGATAAAACCTCTTTAGTATTAGTGTGACTAAAGTGGGAGATATAGGCAGAAGATGAGGGAGGGGAGGAAGGTCAGGAGAGAGTTTCTAATTGTGGAAATGTTTGCAGTAAAATATTCAGCTAGGTCGTAAACTGAGAGAGTGGTGTTGATCATCACAGTATCAGCAGTATCCTCAGCAGTATCCTCTGCCCCTACTCTATCCCAGACCCTTTGCAATGCACTCATCACTCACTTCACTTCTAAAACCTAGTACATACTGATCAGCCTTGTCACACATCCTCCCAACCCATGACCTCCCCTGACCACTGACCCTCCTCCTTCCTCAGTCTCCTCCTTTGCCCCTGTCTCTTTGGAAGAAGTCAACAGAGTAGTCAACTCCATTAAGGGTTCTTCCTAATAGGTTACCCCTTGCTCATCCAGAACCATCAAGACTAAAATGTCCTCTCTCACCCCTCCTCTCGCCGATCCTTTGCCACTGTTTCTTTTCCCTCCTCCCTCAAGAACTATTGTGTGTGGCCCCTCATCAGCAGGTCCTTCCTGCCCATACAACTATTGCCCCATCTCCATCACCCCCTTCCTGGGGAAACTGCTTGAGAAGTTGGCCCTCCCCCAACTAAACTCCCACACTGAACTTGTTGATAGTCTTTGCGGTCATCAGTCTGGATTCTGAGCATCCAGAGGCACAGAAACATTGTGTGAACCCCCTGTTTTTACATGATTTTAGCTTGTGTGTTACATGTTGAAGTGTAGTGTGCCTACCATTTTTTGCCTTTAAAGTACTTACCTTCATAGTATTAGTTTGGATTGTTTTCGACTGGCCTTCTTTGTCATTCTACCTAATTGCGATTTGAAGCAGAGCCCTTGTTAGCCTCTGCATGCACTGAGCTCATTAGGAACTACAGTTCCCAGCATGCTCTGTTGTTCCATTAACTACTTAATTAGGCCACAGGTGACCGCGCCTGGTGCGAACGGGCTGTTTTGTGCCAGTTTGGGTCCAATGCGGTGCAGAGCAGTGTGCATCTATTTGATCTGCTCTCCCCCTCTTGCTGTAGGTACTTTTGTTTTGCTTGATACTGTCCAACATGTTGCATGTCGACCTAGTCAAGCGTATCCAAAATAATTGCAAAGCTAGATTAGAGGTGCAACGTGGTGACTGCACCCATATGTGCCTCTCCTCCACGCCGGGTAGCGCTGCACTCCACCACGTAAGTGGTGATGGGTATCTTCAAAGCGCCGTGAACCAAACCTCTGACACGATTAATTTTATCTCATGATATGCTACCGGCCCGTCTGATGTACACCCTATTATCTCATGTCCTGCTGATAGTGTAGCCCATATCTCGGCTCTTATTCATAATTTTAGCATGCCATCTCTGCCTGTACCTCCCACTCTCACCGAGACCCCTGTTAGTTCTGTTAAATTAACTCCTGTACCCCTGCTAAAGTTTGACCTTCTGAATACGACACTTTCTTCGAGCTCATGGAGTGGAGGTGGAAGAACTAATTGAGGTATCCTCCCTAGAATGTCTGGCCAC
Source organism: Ambystoma mexicanum (assembly GCA_002915635.3). Classification (NCBI taxonomy): domain Eukaryota; kingdom Metazoa; phylum Chordata; class Amphibia; order Caudata; family Ambystomatidae; genus Ambystoma; species Ambystoma mexicanum. The sequence continues at coordinate 836,363,203 of CM030321.1, read as the reverse complement.
TAGCGAGTCTTGGCATAATGGTGCCATTTCCTCGTATGCTATTCTTTCTATTCCAGATAACTACCATCTTTTTCATGCCAATTGTAATGACGGACCTTGGGGTGGAGTGGCTCTCTTTGTCAGAAACACTCTACACTGTCACCAGGTTCCACAGGAGGCCATAGATGACTGCAAATGTCTGATTGTGAAGCTTAAAGTTTCCGATAATACATCTGTCACCATCCTTACTATTTATCATGCCCCTAGGGTGCTTCCTCTGTTTGAAGAGAAGTTTATTTGCATAATACTTCTGTTTTGGTGGTAGGTGACTTTAACTAGTGGGCCGACGCCCTGATTGATATGTCCACTGCCTCACTATTGGGAGCCCTGGGGAATATTGGTTATATTCACCATTCTTCAGGCCCCACACACTCTGCTGGCCATACCCTTGATTGGCTTTTATCCCACTCTCTGACGGTCCTCGATCTGACGTTTTTGTGTGTTTGTGGTCAGATTGTAGTCAGATCATCACCTAATTTCTCTTAACATTAATATGCCTAAGCCACCAGCTAGGCTTGACACCAATCCCAGACTAACTATTCAGCCAAGGAATTGGAAGAATGCGTTGCCAAATAAATTATCATTCTCTTCTCACCTCTCGCCTGGGCTCACTACATCACATTGAGAGGGCTGATGACTTGGCCAGCCACCTCCTCAACACAGGTGCCATTATCACCCTTGCCCTATCATATCTCACCAAGTTTAAAGTAAATTGTTTAAGAAAAATTGGTTCAATGAGAATATTCTTCTTCTCTGACAGGAGAAACAGTCAGGCAAACGACAATGGCATTCCGGCCCTTCCCTACTCACTTTGGCTAATTATGAAGGCCTTATTCAGCAATATAAGTCAGCCATTATAAAGGCAAAATCAGTGACCTACAATGACAGGATTTGTCAAGCCAAGTCAAGCTCCAAGGAGATTTTTGCTATACTTAATGAATTTAAGACCAAACATTGTCTTATGCCTGGATCTGTCAAAAATGATGACTGGTGTCAATTTATCCACAACATGTTTACTAACAAGGTTATTGCGCATCAAAATGCCACCCACGTGTTAAGGTACTCTCTTAATTGGGTTTGTCAACTACCATCAAGTCACCCATCTTTGCTTTTGCTCCGTGTACTGAACCCTTTATTGCCCAGTTGGTCTTGCGCATGAAACCTATCTCGGGTCAGGGGGTTGATGTATGTCCATCTAGCCTTTTTATGAAGTGCTTTGATGTATCGTGCCCAGGGGTCACAAAACTTGTTAATCTCTGCTTCTTGCAAGGCTCTGTTCACCTCCTTCTTAAGGATGTCCGGGTCTCCCCCTTCCTGAAGAAGGAGAATCTTGACCCCTTTTTGAGAGATAGCTACTGCCCTATCACTAATGTTCCATTTATACTAAGGAGGCCTACACACAATTTCAGTACTATCTCAAGCAAGATAACATCTTGGGGACCCATTAGTCCGGTTTCAGAGCCTGTCACAGTACTGAGATGGCTCTACTGGACCTTAAAGCCAATCTCCTTAATATTGTGGATCAAGGCCACTGAGCTATGCTGATGCTTTTAGATCTTTCATCCACTTTTGATCTTGTGAACAACACCCTCTTAGTTGAATGACTTCAATCTGCAGTTGTCTGCTCTAGTATAGCAGCCTCATGGATCTCCTCTTTTCTGGGGCCATGTCAGGCCAGAGTTGTTAGCAGAGATGCCCACTCCATGCCCTCTCCCGTCACCTATGTGGTTCCTCAGGGTTCCTGTATCTCCCCATTTCTCTTTAATGTCTATATTCTTCTATTTCTGGCACTGTTGGACAACCTGGGTGTCCAGTATACTAATCATGCTGATGACACTTAGGTGATCATGGAACATTCTGGACAATATGCAAAGGACTCTGCCAATCGTAACAAGATCTATGTTGCCATCCATGAGTGGATGGCCATTAACTCGTTGGCTCTTAATGCCACGAAAACTGAGCTTCTCACTTAGCTTAGCTTAGCTTTACCATTCTTTATGCTGTAATTCCAGTTGTTAAGAAAGTGAAGATTTTGGGCGTCACCCGTGAATCAGAACTGACCATGAAGCATCATGTGGCTCAGATACATAGCTCCTGTGGCCATGTCAATAGATTGCTCAGCAATATCTGTCACTTTGTGTCAACAGAGAATGTCACCATTCTGGCCACTCCCCTAATAAACTCAAGACTGGATTATTGCAATAGCCTTCTGAGTGGTTGCTCCAAGTCTGCCTTGCCTTCTCTCTAAGTCACCCAGAACGGTGCTGGGTGTGCCATTACAAACATGCACATATTACACAAGCAAGACAGAATTTGCACTGGCTGCCTGTACAATACTGTGTGACTCACAAGATCCTTACTTTGACACACAAGTGCTTTCTTGATATAGCACCCAAATACCTATGAGCCCGACTCATGCATTATATTCTAGCTCGATCCTTAATATCTGAGAATCAGCTCAAACTTGTCCATCCTCGGTTCAGATTGGTGTCTGCGGGTGGTCTGAGCTTTGACATGTGTGGACCGCTGATTCTTCGGTCCAGTTCCTCTGCCTTGGATTTCAAAAAGGACTAAAGACTATGTTATTCAATGAGTCTCCTGATTAGTTGTCCTTTGCTCTCCTCCCTACAATCTGATCTATTCTAACTTGATCCTCACAATGTTTTCCTTCCTGTTTGTTTTGTATTTTTTGTGTGCGCCATGAGGCCTGCAGGCATGTGGCGCCCTGTATAAGAATGTATTTATTTATTTATTTGTATGGCACTACAATCCCGTGGGCATCTGGGCACACTTCTTCCGTAGACAGTTACAGAAGGTACAGTGGCATGAATAAAAGCTTACGCAATTTACAAAAATATATACATTTGATTGAGGTTTGACAGTTTTACACAATTTACTAAATATACATTTGAATGAGATATAATTTACAGAGTTTTAAGGGTATAGATTACATGATTGCAGGAGTATATTTCTTACATATCACACAGTTTATAGGTCTGCCAATGGTTAAGGTCGTAGGGCATAGTGGTATCTATGGTTCCTGGGCCAGAAGTCAGGTTCTGGCATTCTTCCTGAATGGGTGGTAGGTATGTTCAGTTCTTAGTGGTAAGTGTAAAGTGTTCCATAATTTGGCTGCTAGTACGGGGAAGCTACCACCTCTTGCCTTTTGCAGCTTGAAACTAGGGTTTTCAGGCAATGTGCCTGCGCCGACCTCATGGGGCGGTCTGAGGTATTGCGTGCAAAGTTCTTATTTAGGTAACTTGGTGCTAGGCTTGCAAGACATTTGTGGGTAAGTGAGAGGGTTTTGAAGGTGATCCTTTGCTTCACCAAAAGCCAGTTCAGGTTTCATTTTACCTCAGAGATATGTTTAGATCTAGGAATATTCAGTGATGCCTTGCTGGCATTATTTTGCAGAACTTGCAACTTATACACATTCTGGTGACTGGTTCCAAGGTAGAGTGTGTTACAGTAGTCTAGCTTGAAAAGTACTTGAGCTCTAGATATGGAGATACAGTTGGATGCAGAGAGATATGGTCTGCAGGTCCTAATTAACTTGAGGCGTATGCTGTTGAGAGGGCTGTCGCATTAACCTGTCTTGATAGGTTTAGAGATGAGTCGATTTAGATGGCAAGAGTTTTTATGTCCTTAGAAACCTTAATAGAGTTGCCGTCAATATTGAAAGCATCAAATTGTTTGTCTAGACAGTTGATTTTGAGCTTGGAGCCTAAAAGGAGAAGCTCTGTCTTCTCGTCATTGTGGCAGAGTCCATCTTTAGCCATCCAGGCTTGGATGATACTATAAATGTTGTTACGTACTTTGGCATCGGAGTCATAGTCTCCGGTGACCGGTATCAGTATCTGGGTGTCTTTGGCGTGATTAGTGTAGGTGACACCCAGATGGTCCAGGTCATCGAATAGAGGCTACGTAAATATATGTATAGTGTAGGAGACACACATGAACCTTGGAGAACACCACATGTGACTGGTGCCAGGTAAACCGAGACTGATAGTGAAAAGAACTCTCATTGATTTATTATCAAGGAAGGACTGGTTCCACGTGGTAGCTTTATAGGAGAAGAGTGCTGCTGAGGTTAGGTGTGAGCAGAGGATTTTGTGGTCTACTAAGTCAAATGCAGCCGACAGATCTAATAGTAGGAGTAAGGCAAGTTTTCCTTTGTCTTTTAACTCCTCAATTTGAGTCTTTAAATCAATTAAGGCAGTTTCAGTGCAGTGCCTTGGCCTGAAGCCAGATTATCTGAGGCCAAGGAGGCTGTTAGTTTCTAAATGCTCTAAATTCTTATAAATAAATAAATACATCCTCCTTGATCTCTCTTCTGCATTTGACACAGTGAACCACTCCATTCCCATAAAAATAGCTCCGCGATAGTCTTGGTATCTCGGAGCAGGCACTGGACTGGCTTACCTCCTTCCTAACTGATCGCTCTTCTAAAGTCATATTGGGCTCCTTCTACTCCCCTACATCCCCCTTCACCTTTGGCATCCCACATGGCTCAATTTTATCACCTTGGCTCTTTAACATCTACCTTGTTCTGCTGGCAATCCTCATTTCCTGCTTCTCACCCAACTTCCAGTGCAATGCTGATTACACACAACTCTTCTTCAAACTTCCTAAAGATGCCCTGCTCTCTCCAGCATCCCTGACTGCCTCTCAGCCATCCAAACTTCGTGCACTTCTAATGATCTATGCCTCAATGCAAGCAAAACAGAGATCCTTCTCATTGGGACCCTTGCATAATTCTTCTTCCCTTCTCTCTGGCCTTCCCCCGGGTCATCTTTGACTCCTCTCTCTCCTTCCTCCCTCATACTCAGGGCATTGTGAAGAAATCCCACTATCAGTTCATCTTTCTGAAAGGAATTCTACCTTTCCTCATATTCCTCCAGAGACTCAATTTTACCAGGGCTCTGGTTCTCTCTAGACTTGACTATTGCAATAGTCTCCTCCTTAATCTACCTTTGTCCACTCTGCAACCCCTCCAGCTAATCCAGAATAGGGCAGCAAGATTTATACTTAGCCTCAAGCCCAGGGACCCCATCTCTCCTGTCCTAAAAAAAGTATCCACTGGCTACTGATTGCAGCAGCACGGATTGAATTCACATACCTCTGCATCATCCACAAGGCTGTCTGGGGCCAGGGACCACTCTATCTCCAACTCTTTCTGACCAAATTCTCCCCCCTCTAGACACTTGCTTTCCTCTGGCACCAACTCCTTGCATGTGAAGCATTTGATAAACAGAGAGCAGGTGGTTGATCGCTTTCATCAGCAGGGTCCCTTCTTTGGAATAGCCTCCACCTCACTCTTCATCTTGAGCGGGACCTCCTTAAGTTTTGGAAAAGCCTAAAGACCTTCCTCTTAGCCTCTTCCTTCACTCCCACTCTCCCCTGCTAATCGTATAGTTGCTTGACTGAAGTGCAGGGCCCTTATGCATCCTCGGGGCTCTGACCCCCCCACTTCTTATCATTTCAACTGCTGTCCATCGTCTGCACTTGCTTCAGCTCACCCTCCCCATTGGAGGTTGCACTAACCTTTTCTTCATAGCACTTCACCTGCTGCTCTCCATGAGCACACAGCACCTATCCCATACCACTTCACCTCTCCCCTGCGAAATTGCACGTTCTGAACACTCACAAGGCATAGTAGGTTTGTCTTCCCCTTCCCACTTCCCTTTTTTTATTTAATTAACTTAATTATTTATTGTTGTTGTAATTAAATTGTCTATCATCCCCTGTCCCCTCCCAGTTACCCTGCGGGTGCTTTGAAACAGTATTTGCTTCCTGTATAAGCGCCTAACAATATTCCATTCAGGACAGCTGAATGGCCTCCTATTGACCATCCAGATTTATCTCAACTATCAAAAGTAATAAGACCACACACTAATTAGTGCTGGTCTTTCATAGTGGTTCCAAAAACCTTTTTACCACTGAAACCGGTAGGCTTGTTGTATGCCTTGACTATGTAAATATGGACAAGTGAAACCCACAAGTCAGCTGCAATTTGTTCCCGTTCCTAGGAGTGATCGCGTATTAAATGTGAGGATCAGAGTCATAAGAAGATATAGATCTCCGAACCCCAAAGAATAGTAGTTTTTTTCGGTCAGCCTTGGTCCAGTACTCCAAACTTTGTTCTTAAATATTCCGTGAAAAAAACATACATGTGAACTCATTGTGTTGCTTGACTTATTTTTCCCAGCCGAGATACATCTCACTACCATCTTTGTTTTAATGGGTTTCATTCCATGAAACCAAAATAAAACTGATGTTTACTTGGAAAACAGCACAAAAAAAAAACAGGGTATGCAAAATATCCAAGGAAAAGGATTACAGGAATACAAAAAGAAGGATTCAATTCCGGATAAAAAGTAATATCTAAATAGAATTAACTTGAATCAAACTGTGTTATAATGAGGGTAGGTTAATGCCACTGAAGAGAATGAGGTCATGTTTAGTGGAAAGAACAAGTAGGTGCCCAAGATCATGAAATAATGGTCCAATGGACCCAGGAGTGTGAGAGATGGAGATGATGTGAATTGAGTGAGGTGGTGCAATAGTAGAGATGGGGAATTCAAAAGAGGTGGGAGAGGACATGGCATTGCAGATTTGTGAGACATTGAGGCGGGAAGATAGAAGGTGTCGGACGCCTCCACCTCTGCCTGCCATTAGAATAGAGTGAATGAAGGATAGTTTACAGTTGTGTAGGGCTGCCAGAGTGCCAGTGTCAGATGGAGAAATCCTGGTTTCAGTGATAGCAAGGTGGTCTATAGGAGGATAGTTGGATAGAAAGTAGTCTGATAAAGGAATTTCTTTTGCATACAGACTGAGCATTCCAGAGTGCAATGTTCAGTTGATATGATAAAGAAGAGTAGGGAAGTTGAGTCTCAGAGGAAGAAAGGTGAGGTAGGTAGGTGGTAGGAGAGGTATGGTTATTAATTAATTAATTAATTTATTTATTTATTGTAAAAATAAAATTCCCATTTGTAAAGCACCTAAGCCCGGGGGCATCAGGGCCCCGTTTCAGGACATGTTACACAGAGTGTGGCTTCACATTGTCAACAACAGAAAATTACAATCAACTTATGAGGCTACATAACAATGTTACCATTATAGGCAAGCTAAGGGCAAGCTTAGTCCGCCCTAGTGTTTGGGAGAATAGTAGGGTTTTTTGGACTTTCCAGAAGGCTATTGTTGGCCTTGCTGGCTTTGTTTGTTGGAAGTAGGTGGAAGAGAGATGGGCAGTGCGAGTTTCGAGTTGTGAGATTTATAATAGGGATCAGAAAGCAGGAGGTTGTAGCATGATTGGAGAGAGCATGGGGAGAGGTGATTAGGAGGAGCAGGAGTGAATTTGTTACAGGTGAGTAGGGCAGTGTGGAGAGACAGCACAGTAATTAGGAAGCTATGGTACTCACAGGTGCAGTAGGGACGAAAGGCAAATGCTCATAGGTTAAGGGGGAAAGAGGCTGGTCAGCGGCTGGTCTTCAACCTTAACAGTTCCGCCCTTCACTGGGATGTCCATGGCTGGGACGCACCTAGAGAGATATGAAGGAATGGCACATGGTCTTTTCACCTGATTGCAGAGTGCATCAATAGTTTGTCTGCCTGCTATTAACCCTGAAGTTGCTGCTGGAGGCAATTTCTTGTCATGCTGACATCATTGTATGGCATAAAATTAGGAGGAGACAGAATGGTAAAATATGATCTGATCCCCCTCCCTGACATAAAATACATGACAATGAGGAGTGATGTAAACTTGATGTGAAACGGTGTTACACGGCCTTTTACACATTCGTTTTACAGTATTGCACCAGGAACATGCGCTCCACTGAGTATTAGGACGAGAAACATCATTATAATCATATGGAAGAAAATCAATATTCCATGTTCCTATCATCCTAATTCTGAGAAGGTTGGGAAATCCAGGAAGCTAGTAGTGATGCTTTGTAGCCATATATTCTGCAGCATACCTCAACAATCAGTAAATAGGACACACTACACATCGAAGACTAGAACTAGTGAACTTTAGTGAATTCGACAAGCATCAGGGGTACAGAGCACCTGAACTCAGTGAGATACAAGGGTAAGTGAATATCAGCACAAAATGTTTCCTCGAGTTACATTTGATCATGTTCACGAAGCCTATGAGTAAAGACATGTACCACATAAGAACTTGAAGGGATCTACTTCAATTATCAGCTCTCATTAGTGCATTTATGTGTGAATACCCCTGAAGCGTCATATCATTAGAGTCACACTGTTGTTCTAATCTTTTGATGACCCTGCAAAAATGCTTTTCATATTAGTATTTTATCCACTGGAAACTCGAGTTTATCGTTGCCACTAATGTTTAATATATACTTGTCTTGCAATACAAAATGTGAATTTGCATGCAAAAACCTATAACTACCCTATCACATCATTATGGGATCACAAGGGTAGAATCTGGCACACCTGAAAATCCCCTTGTTAAACCTAGAATTGCCTCCAGTACTCCTGTTTTACTGGCTCTCTCAGACATAAAAGATGCGAAAAAGTAATTGCTCACTGGAAAATCATGTGTCAAAAATAACTCACTATGATTTTGACAAATAATTATGAGTATTTTGGTATCAGTAATAACAGAAAAGATTGGGAACATGCACTCGTTTTACCCCCTCCCCCATCTTATTAGGGCCCTGACAGAATTATAACTATGAATAATTATAATGATTAATTACACCTATACTAGCAGGTCAAATACAGCATTTTGTTACTCCAATCTTTACCTTATCCTAAGAGGTGGTGATAAAACTGGTAACAATCCCCCGAATTAAAAAAATAAAAAAATGTTATTTTTTTCCTGTACAGAAGGACAGTGCACCTGTTCCTCTTCAATGCATTATTTATTTATTTGTATGGGTATTTGTTTATTTTGATTTAATGTATTTAGAGAGAGCTAATGTTACACCAGGTAGACTTAACTACATCTGGCCCAGATGTTTCAGAGAGAAAATTGACTTCAAAGACAGGTAGATTCATGGAAAGAGGTAAGTCTTCAGTTTATTTTGGAATAAGGTTAAGGAATCTTTAGATCTGAGAGCCATTGCAAGGGAGTTCTAGAGACAAGGGCCAGCAACCAAAAAGTGGCTTCCTCCTCAGAAAGTGTGGTGGGAAGAAGGCACATGCAGGTCGAGTTGTTGGGTGGATTGAAGGCAACAAGTAGAGTGGTAGAATTGGAGCCCATCATTTATATGGTAGAGCTGTCCCAAGTGTACATTTAAAAAACAAACAAAGGAGCTTAAAACAAAAACAAAAAAACTAAGATTTTCCTGTTCAGTAGCCAGTGGAAAGAGTTGTACCATTGGGATATAGAAGACGGTTTTGGCACCATGCAAAGTAATCTAACCACCCACCTTGGACCACTTGTAGGTGGAAGAGTTGTTTCTCAGGAATGCCTGCTAAAATGGTGTTGCAATAATCGAATTTATAATTCCGATTCCCCCGGCTACAGGAGGTCGACAATCAGCTGTGATAAATGTTAGGGAAAAACGGTGATGCTGAAGGTGGACATGAATTGATTCGACAATGTCACCTACCCCAGTTTCACGACCAAGGTTGGTTTGCCAATAGCATCCACGTTTTCCATGAGGAGACAATTAAATCCCTTGTAAAATCGAGCATATCTCATACCCACAGTCTCAACATCTTTGCCATATAATGCACACAAAGGTTAAGAATTACCATTTTGCGTATTTAAAATAGAAGTATCAGCCTGGACAGCTACTGTATTCAATCCATGTCCATCCTTAAAAATGAGGGATGAAAAGACAAAAAGAGAAAAATAATGCTTCTAAAATCCAAAATGTGTATCCACCAACCAGATTTCCAGAAATACCACATGGCGGTATCATTATTTGTCCCTGCCACATTTCCATTGGGTATGCAAAAGTGATAGCGAGGCAGCACAATAGAGTTCATACACTTTGTTAGGTGATTATTCTTAGAGGTATTGCAGATGTTCTTGATTTTTTTTTATTTTACAGTGTCACTTTCTGAGATGGCACCAATGGCAAAGGTCATATGACACAACATCCAGTGATGACAACAGGTTTGAATGTCACATGAGGATGCTTCCTGATCATGTTCATGGTATTTTGTTTCACTGTCCATGATATTTTGATACATTGACGCCCCTATTTAGCCCGTTAGCTTTAATGGGATTGACAGGCATGTTGCAAGAACCTATAGTAATAATAAACAATGCAGGTGGTGCTCAATTAAGCACACCATGACATGATTAAGCCCATTAGACATAACAGTAAAATAATCATTCAAAACATCTTACTGGATGCTATCTTCTATTAGAATTGAACAAACATAAATTCGTCTGTGTAAAAGGTACTTATTTTGAATAATCACTCTGATCTGCATGCATTTGTAATTTTTTTGCATGCTCAAACCATCATATGGAACTGCTTGTCCATTATGTATATTATATTTCAAACAGTTGTATCAGCAAGTTGTGTCCCATCACCAATATCTGTTTGAAGGAAGCCCAGAGGTACGGAGGAGGCTACATGCAAAGGGACCAGAGGGGGGGCAAAAGGATGCCTGCTGCACCCTGGAGACAGCATTGGGGAACTTTATGCACCACAGGAAAGGAGAACTGGCTAAGGCTCTCCACTAAACAAAACTGTGGTGTGGAAAACGAGTCTTGAAGGCAAATACCACAAAAACCAAGAACATCCTTTAACATATCAATTACTGAGGTCGTTAGGTAATTTACTATCATTTGTAATGCGCTAGCTACAGTTAATTTAATTCTAAACTAAGTCTTTACACGCAGGACTGTCTTGTTTCAATGTTACAATGTGTGCCTTAAATTATTTGTTCGAACAACCCCTTGACCTTCCCACAGATATTTTAGATCACCTTGACATATGGTCTTGTGGTTGAGTCTAAGATGATGTAGTGGGTTAATTGGGGTTCTTTTGTAGGTTTCTGTTTGCCAGTAGAAGGGTGGATAACATAAGAAGCTCACAATGTGTGTTTTGAAGATGTTGTATTTGTCAAGTTTTCTGATGTTATATAGGTAGCACTGTGTGTTTTGCACTCTTGTCTGTTATTACAGCTTCATGTTCAACATGTTTATTCGGATCAATGCCTCCATTAAACACACAAGCATCACATACACATACACCTCGTTACAATAACCATTACATCACACTCTAAAACACATCATTACCATTTTTAGAGCATTTCACAAGTATAAATACGGCTTATTGAGACCACATTTCTTAAGGTACCAGGTACATAGTTCTTTTCGGATAGGACAGAAGAGCCTAGGCTGTCAGCAATGATTCTGCCGTCAAAAGGAAAAGTAGAGCCGCCTGTATTGGTGGATATTAGTGAACTTGACTACCTGTAAAATGGTCATCCGTCTAACATCCCCATAAGCCAGAAAAAATAGTACAGAATGCTTCAGGTCTTCCCTCACTGCCCCACAAGCTGGGCAACTGGGGTCATTTGTAAACCCGGGCCAATTTTCCGTGTTTCCACTTACCCATAAGCAGTCAAACCTTGCCTGTGTGGTGAGATATCTTTCCCTCTTTTTGGGCTCCTCACAGTTGAATCTCAAACACCCTGCTTATCAGAGCATGATTTCTATTAGAGTAGGTTGCACATTCCATACTCCCCCATCTTTTCCTCTACCGCCCGATAGAGTGGCTGCCATATTGGCTTTTAGTTGCCTGGTTGACGGCAATGCATCAGGAGGGAACAGGACCTGAATGTTTCTGTTGCACATGGACTCCTTCATATAGGCCAGCCAAGGAATTGTGCACCAGCTTTCCTTACCCATGATGCGCCTAATGATAAAAGGGCAAAAGGTTGCATGCTCATTTGCCCATTGGTGGAGCCAGAAAATACTTAGAGCGGCAGACCATTGATCCTCCCAAAACTCCATCCCCAGCTCCCTATGGACTGAGACACAGGGGATTGTGCCTGGAAGGCCCAAGAGCTGTTTAAAGAACTTCTTTTCTTTCACCTGTCGTTACGCCACCTTTGTGTAGCCCCACAAATGAGCTCCAGATAAGGTAGAGGCCTTCATCTGGGTGGAATCAACCTTCAAAACTGGTGTCAGGGGCTGGCCCTGGCACCTACTCAAAAAACCTGAAATCCCAGCTGTGTACTGGCTCATCCTTCGAGACTGTTATTTAATCTTTGCATTGTCCATGACTGCCTCCGAATGTCGAACCCCCAGGTAATCAAATACTTTGACCCTTGGGAAAATGTCCCTGTTACAAACCATGGGCACATCTTGGCAGGCCACTTCCTTCCTACGCACCCCATCACTGATGATTTGGTGGAATTCATCTTTAACCCCAAGCTATTCATAAAGTCTGCATAAGCATCAATCCCAGCCAGTTGGGCCCTTGGGGTTCTGGCCATTAAGACCTTATCATCGGCATATGTCAGAACCGGAAAGGCCCTCCCACCCAGGCTCAAATAGTCCACCCTTGTGCCTACCAGGGCCTTGAGAAGCCCATTAATATATAATGTGAACAGTATTGGGGCCAACAAACAACCCTGATGAACCCCCAGCTTGACATCAAACCAGTCCGTACACTGCCTCCCTGCCCCCCGGTCCAGTGCAGACACAGCCCTTGTTTTCCACATGAATTTTTCGCAACACTATCAGTATTTCCTCTGGGCACCCCACTGACCTCAGCACGGGGCATAACTTTGACCTATCCACTTTATCAAAGGACATTCTTAGGTCCATGAAAGCGAGAAAAACCGCCTCTCCCTCGAGGAACACAGAATTGTTGATGAAGAGATACAGGTTATGACCATGATCCATGGTTCCTAGCTCCGGATGAAACCTAAACTGAATGTCAGAAAGAACTGCCACTTCCAAGAGCCAGGACTCTATATGCTCAGGCAAAACCCTTCCAAAGATTTTGAAGGAAGTGTCTAGAAGGAATATGGGTTGATAAGACATCAGACTGGTGGGGTCTCCCTTTTTAAAGATCGGAAAAATAATGATGGTTTTTCATGATGGTGGAAACTGACCAGACATTAAACAAGTGTTATATGCTATGGTCAGCACCAGTACCCATAGATCAATTGGTCCAGAAACAGATCAGCTGGCATCTGGTCTCAGGGCCCAGTTACGGGCTTGCCCCTTAATGGCCAGCAAGACCTCTTCCAGTGAAAGCTTAGGGTTGAGCTGCTCTTCCTCCCAAACTCTGTTGGTCCTCTAACTCTAAACAAGGAGACAAAATGCGACACCCAGGCTTCCACTGCCACTTGGGTTCCCCTTGAGTCTTCTGATGGTTTGTAAGCCGGCCACCCTCACAAATTCCCAAAACCTTTTGGAGTCATTAGTCCTAGAGGCCTCTCAAAAGCCTTCCATGACTCTTCCTCTAGCTCCATTTTCCTCTTCTCTACCATGGTAGTGGGCTCTTGTCTGGATAATCTCCCCTCTTGTGGTAACCAGTGATTTGAGAGCATTCAAAAGAGCTTTTCTAGCAGTCTTACAAGGTAGATAAAATCATCCCCTCCTACTTGCCCTTCCTTTTTGGGTGAACTCTGCCACAAAGCCCTCAGTAAATGCCCCTAGTATGCCCTTGAAGCGCTCCACCAACTGCACTGGATTGGCCTCATTCTCTAGAATGCCGTTAAAATCCAGGACCGACTTCACATAATACTCAGGTGCAGACCAGAATCCCAAATTCTCCCCTGGGTGACTTTTCTTTTGGGCACGGCTTCTACTTCAACCCGACACAGGGCACTGTCTGAAGGGCCTTCCTCTCCAACAATCCCACTTAATTTCAAAATTAAGGAGTTATGGTCACTGTTAGTGTCCGCCACCTCTTCAAAGTTTACTATATTTCTCCACAAGTCTAAGGATATGCAGAAATAGTCAATAGTAGAGGAGCCCAAATGATTGTGGAAAGTTAATTTCCCCTGAACATCAGTTGTGATGCGACCATTAACTGCTTGCATTCCCCATTCTATCAGCCACGCACTTAACTGTAAGCCCTTCACACATACCCTGGGATCCTTCCTTTGTGGTTCCTGAACATTCATGATCCGATCCTCCAAAGGGTCATAGAGAGCTTTCGATATTCCACACCCCATTCAAAGGTTGAATCGCCCTCCCAAAAAAACCTTGTTCAGCTTGTCCCTCCTTTCCCTTGGTACTCAACCACAAAATCTTTATGTTTCCCCAAGCGGTTCACCTCTGCCTTATGGAGACTATTATAGAAGTTTAAGACAGCAACCTTACCACCTCCTGGGGAGGTTATCAACAACAACTGTAGGAAGTTTAACTCTGTCTCCTCTATCTTGACTCTAAAATTCAAAGATGCCTTAACCAAGATGGATATTTCCCCATAACACCTACCCCTTTGATTTATCTTGGCAGATATACCATAGGAAACATAACCATCCAGGTGCAGAATATCAAGGGCTGTGGGATGTTTTTACTCATGCATCTAAGCCCTACCATAAAACTGTGCAGTACTGGCATGGAAAACATCATGATGGCCAGAACTCCCCAGAGAGTGCACAGGGAAAACATGAAGAATAGGCTGCCACCCATTTTTGCCTATGTTGTAAGCACAGGAGGGCACTGCCTAAAACCACCATTGGGCTACACACACAGTAGCCTGAAACCATTGGGAATGGCAATGCTGATTGCCAAAAAGCAACTCAGAACTGTGGGGAATTCATTTTCTTAATCCCAAAAATGGTTGCAATACCGGTACTCACCACTATCAGAAAGCCGGCGTTTTAAAACCGCCAGACTTGTGTAAAACTGAACAGAGGAACCCAAACCAGACCAAGGAAAGACTTGCTAAGAGGTGGATAAAATGTAAAACTATATTCTGAAATGACTTGAAGGAAGTAATTATTTAATGTATATGTAAAAATTGTCAGTTTGATTTGAATGTAGAAAACTGGGAACAAAAAGTGACATTTAGCTGAAACCTGGCTTAATGAAACTGGATTCTGCCTGACAACTACCCCCGACAGGAGTTGAAACTGGATCAACTGCTGTGTTCCCAGGCCTAGCTGCATCCTGCTTCCCCACCAAAAGGAGTTGACATCTCTCTGATTAGATTAGGGGAGGGGCAACTGCAGGAAACTGAACAATGGATTCAGGCTAATGTTATATTGGGGGGCCGTGAAGTGGCTTCCTCTTGGGGGAAACTGGGAGGGACAGTGCCTCTGCTAGCAGCTGAGCTTGGGGGAAGTGGATAAACCAGTTATTCCACCCTGTGATGTGGGAAGACACCCCTTTTTGACCAGAGCATAATTTTAAAAAGATAGATAACTCATAGTGCGGACTTCTCATAATTATATAAGTAATATCATTATTTTTGTGATTTTTCTGTGCACGTTTTAAGAGGTGTTAGGACCCTGTGGTGTATTCTGGGGGGTTGCCAGCGGAAAATACGGTCTCACTCCAATTGTCTGCATGTAAAAATCTGGCACTTCATCAATTAATGTCCATACTCCTTGCGCACAGGTGTGTAATTTTTGGTAAATGTCCGATATTGGTAACCAGTCAAAAAGCGCAAAATGTTGTCATTTTTGAATGCAAGCCCCCAGGAAGATCAGAGGCGGACAAGCATGGACCATAAGGAATATATAATGTGTACATGTAATTTCAACAAATTGTGTATCTGGGAAATATATATTTGAATCAAATATAGATTTGTGGGCAAATTGACCAGGGGAGGATCCTCTGACCCATAAACAGACCTCATCATGATGACAATCCATTTCCTTCCCCCAATCATGGGAGAGGGGAGAATTGGGCCAATGACAAGTAGAGAGGGGCAGGCTCAGTTATGCCACGCACACACCCACTTCCAAAACACATAAAAAGAGACTGCTGTGACAGGTAGAGACATTCAATTCCATTTTCTGCGGGACGCTCTGCCGGGAGACTCCAGACTTCACATCCATCAATCTCCAAAGACCAGAACTTTACTTAAACTTAAAGCAAGGGCCTAAAACCCCCACAAACTGAGAACTCTTCTCAGCAGGCCTCAGCATCCTTAAAATCATTTGCAAACTATTCCACAGCCGGGCGAGCTGTCTGAATTCTGTGCCAAGAACTTTTGCCAGTACCCAGAAAGCAGTGTTACATCCAGAATCCACTTGATCTGGACCGGAAGCAGACCAGAGATCCAGAGAACCACAGGCCGCTGTATCCAGAGAGCTGACCCAGATCGCTGTGAAGTGCCGAGACCAGAACCGGAGTCCAGTCCAAAACCTGACCAGATCCGTGGCGAGGCCCATTCCTGCCCAAAACATATTGTGAGTACCGCCAGAACTGTGCAGAACCCACTCTCTTAGTTAAAATAATCTAATCCAAACTATTTTAACCTAATTAGAACAGCCTCCTAGTAATCCTGTCATCTGCCATTCTAAAGCTGCGAGCTGTCATCTGTCATCCTAACGCTGCCAACTGTCACCTGTCATTTTGAGTTTTACTTTAAATCCGAAAATCTACCTTTATTAAATCATCCGTATCTCCGGAACCGTTTGTGCTAGGAACAAGATTTAACTTTCATCTGAAAGCTTAGAATCTAGGCTTTCCAACAACCTAGAACCGACTTCCTTAATCGCGAGACACGCACTCGCAATCTGCTAATCATTCATAGAGTATTGTTAAAGTGAGCCTGAACTAATATAAAGTAGCCATCACCTACCCTGAACCTCTAGAGGGAATTAAAAGCAATTTTAGCACCTTTTCACTTCCTTGCAAACCACATTAAAGTAATTTGCCTGTGTTTAAAACTCATCCCTGTTTTCCCTAAGCTTGCTGGGAGAACTGGAACTGTGTATTGCATTATAAAGTGTGATTTGTTGGGATTCTTGAAGACTGTGTGCTCTCCTTCCATTTCTTGTATTGCATAGGGGGGGAGTGAATTGTCAAAAGAAAAAATGATCATATTACCTTTTGCTAAAATCATAACAAGTTATTTCTGTACTGCATTTTATTTCACCTTGCGTTTCCTTGAACCATATAAAGCATTCTTTCCCACCTTATTCTTCTGTTCCTATTCATAAGTTACCTCTTGCTGACTACTGCTCATATTCACAAGTGTAATATCCATTATCAATTTATTTATAGAAGTGTGATATATATATATATATTGTTTACATTTTCAAATAAACCTTTTAATTTGCAAAACAAACCTACTTCTTGGCTCAGTGGGGTCAGGGGGATTCTAAGAGGGGGGTGTTATACAAGGGTTGTCATCCAGAGTACTGAACTGGATATAAAAATACATCAATAAGGGTTTTCCTCAGCATCCCAGACTAGGCATTGACTTAGCTGTAGTGTTGATTGAATATCGCTTACAAAAGTGGGGGCTCGGAGCCGGGATATTCTGGGTTAGAGTTACCACTTGTGCAGATTAATACAGTGTGCCAACTGACCAGATACACATATCCGGTTAGATCACCACGCTGTTTTACACTGTGAAAGCATCCCTCAAAGGAACGCTCTAAGGAAACAGTCTGTTTTGCAAAATAAAATACAAACTTCTGTAAGTCAGGAAGGAACTCAAATTCCAGAATGACGACCTTGGTAGATATGAAAATAGCCAGAGAGCACTTCTTACATAAGCTATTTGTGAGAGGTGAGTGGACTCATCAGGACCAAACGGTCTGGTTGCAGGCAATCGCGCAACAGTTCACTGAAATAGGGTCAGATACATGGAGAGATCAGGGTCCATTACATGTGGCCCTGAGTGAATTATATATGGCTTCTAAGGCCGAAGATGAACACAATAAGATTGCCAGGATAATGGCATATTTGTATCTATATATGGGAGCCATGCAGGACAAATGTGCTGAAGGCCAAGATCTGGCAAATAGGCAACAGATGGCGTTAGAGAAGGCCCAATCTGACCTGGTCTCTTCTGAGTAGAGGCTGCAGAGGAGCCAGGAGTCAGAAAATGATAGTAGGCAGTATATCATTAAAATACAAGAGGACATGGATATACTGCAACAGGAAAAGACAGACCAGGATACCAGAATTCTGGCTTTGCAGAAGGAGCACCAAGACAGTTTGGACTCCTTACTGCAGAGCCAGAAAAAGCTGGAGCAACAGATCAATTTCAACAGGGCATGCACAGAGCAGGTACGCCACCCTGCAAATCCAACTAGACAGAGAGAAAGAGGAAAGCAATACATTGATTTTGAAAGACCTGGATACCCAGGCAGAGTTTGATGAAGAACGCCAGAAAGCTGGTGCCTTTCAAGGCAGAGGGACGACCTGGCGTCACAAATGCAGGCTTTTGGTCAGGAAAGGATACTTAGGCCAGGAAGTCTGCCATTTAAAAAGAAAATTGAAGAAAATCACTTGCCCTCCAGGGGCTGGGTGACCTCCAAAAAGAGCATCAGGGCTTGCTAGATCACACCAGGAGGGTGGAGGAGGCTCTGGCAAGAAAGGAGCAGGCCAGTAGGGATGGGACTGAGGAGGTAACCCTCCTGCAGCAGAGACTGGCCCAGTACTCCAGGACCAATCAGGAGGCACAGAGAGAAAATGAGGCTCTCTGTCAGCACAATGATAGGCTCCAGCAACAGGCAGCGATGCAGGAGAGACTGATAGAGTCTAGTAAGGCCTTAACTGAGGAACTGAAAGCGCAGGCTCTTGCATTGCAACAGGGAGCAGGGGCGGATAGAGATGAGGTTCGCTGGGAAAGAGAAACTCCTGAGCATAACCTCAGGAGCCCTAGTGCCAGAGGCCTTCACCTCTACCAGTCCCTCGACCCTGCCACCTCCATGTTCCCTGGCGCACATGAGCACGGGGCCACAGGGATGGCATATTACTATCCAGCTAGAAGTATGGGGCTCATAGGCCAGTACCTCCCAGGAATGGATGGGCGGGCATCCGGGTATGGGCATCCAAGCACAGTGCAATTTAGTGGGGAACCCCAGGAGAGTAGGCCCATTAAGGGCATCCTGAAAACCTCCGCCCAGTTAGGTCAGTGGGGGGGGTACCCATCAAATCCTGGCAGCAAGGAGGGATCTGAAGACTCCTCTGGGCATTACAGGACACAGGAGACCAGGTACCCACATTCTGCCAGCCATTCCCAGGCTCGCAGAATCCGGGAAAACCTGGAAGATCAGACGGGCACCTCTGGGAGCAGTGCTTCTGAGTCAGAGGATGAATGGACCAGGGTTACCCCAACCAAAAAGGCCAAAGGGCCTTGCTTAAGGACCCATTGAAACAAATAAAGGCAATAAGGTGTGTCATCACGCCTTATCATAAGAACGCCAAGTATTCTGTTTGGGAACACTTGGAGCTCTATGAGCAAATGATGGAGACTTTCCATTTGAAGGACAGCAGTAGCTGCATCCAGTACATCAAATGGACCTTCTCACCAGAATACTCCAGTTTCTTTGCAGGGCTGGAGGATCAAAACCATTCAAGTTGGTCCACATACAGGGCGGCCATCTTGAAACATTTTTCTGTGCACAGAAATCCTCAAGAGGCTCGCAAGGCAGCCTACAATTGCAATGTGGGGAGGATCAGGCCCCACAAGAGTTTGTGCAAGAATTAAAGCGTGCTTTTGCGCAGACCACCAGAAGGGTGCGCACGGATAGCAGAGAATTTATCAATACGTTTTTCCATGCCTTACCCAAATACATAATGACCCAGCTCGTGAGAGATTTTCATGAGAAAAGATCTTTAGACTGGGTCATTGAACAGGCTACCCGGATCTATGAGGTGCAGAAGCCCATCGAAAATAAAATAATGCCACAGAAAAACCCCAAAACCAACAGCACCCCTGCTGCTGCCAAGGTGGCAGAGGTAAAGGTTGCCCCTGTTTTAGATTTGGAGATGGGGGGGCCTAAAAACCTGCCTGCACCAAATAATTCACAGCCCAGAAGGCCCTCGGGCCAGTCACAGACAGGGAGTCGAGGAGGTAGTCCCACAAATGGGGTCCTCGCTCCCCTGATTATGTAAGTCCCGCTTACAAGGGAAACCGACCAATCCTGGGTTATGTGTGGACTCCTCCAGCCCAAGGGGGGGGATCCAGCCAAGCACCTGACCCAGGGAACTTCCCTCCTAACTTCCCAGGGGGGCAGAAATTCACCAAATCCTGGGCAGAACTTTTTCCCCAGGTATCCACCCAATTTCCAGCCCCAAAATCATCCATCCTTCTTTCCCCAATTCCCTGAGCCCAGACAACCTAATCCGGGAGAGGGGAGGCCAAGGGTGGAGGGGTACCAAAATCTTCCCAACCAGGGGTACTACCAGAGAAGGGATAGCTACCTTCCGGGATCAGCCCAGGGGAGAAAATAGAGCCCCGTATCAGCCTGAGCGGGTTTCACAACTTGAGCGCCAGGTCCAAAATATGGCACGGGATCTGGGTCACATACTGAGGGCTCAACAGAACCCTCAGATGAGCATGCCAACCGCAGAATGCCCCAAACTCTGGACCTGGTGCTCCAGAACAATGACGGGGGCAGCACCCCGATAACCCACCGGTTCCCAGGGAGGAGGCACAAGGGGAAGGGGGGTGTAAAG
>CM030321.1:836278308-836342590 GCA_002915635.3 Ambystoma mexicanum | reverse complement strand
ATGAACGACTTCTGTTGTCAGCCCTTGTGCTGGGCTGTGGCAGGGCGGTGAAGTAAGACGGAAGACAGAAATACAGTGTAAAGTTTGTTGCATTCTCACGGCTAGTCTCCCGTGCGAACCAGACGACTGCAGAGATGGAACAGGGAGGAGGTTGGGCAGTAGCTTTGTTTGCTGTGCACGCCTGGCGGGGAGAGCTGCAGGCCTGCGTTCTAGTTTCACGGCTGGCCTACCATTATGAAATAAAAAAATGGAGTTGGTGGCCCACAAAATGGAGTCTAGTTCAAATCTGATCAGGTCATATAGAGTCTTAAGGGGGGTCACAGTTCCTAGGGGTGTTGCCATGCAGGTGCTCTGGGGCTGTGACCTGAACCTAAAGCAGCCACAACTTGGCCTACCCAGGAAGTGTAAGAATGGAGGGGGGTTCCAGATCCCATCCTCCCACACATTCCCTCCTTTTGTTACTTAAGTAACGAATACTGTAGTTGCCCCAACCTCTTATGCTCTTCTTCCTCAGCCACTGCTTCATCCCATGCAGGTGTTCCTTTTATTGGCATCCATGCCCTACATACCGCCCAGAGGCTTTACCCCCTCCTAGCATATTGATCTGGGGTGCAGGTCATGTAAATACACCCTCTCCTCACCCTCCAAGTCCACCCAAACTTCCTTGTACCATTGTAGCTCCTTGGGTTCTTTTATTGTTGTGTGATATAAATTATCCACACTATGCCCTTTATTGTATATAGCAGTCATTCTGTATTTGGGCTCTGAATGATCCCGTTTGCACTTCTGCTTCGTGCTTTATTTGTGCCACTCCATTTGCACGGCCCATTGTCACCATCATTAGTGCACCATTAGGTACTGCTTTGGCACAACATCTGAGTCCTAATTGGCACACATACAAAATAAGGAGCAAAAAGACGATGAGTGGTATGAGGAGTTTCACTCTCATCCCAAGCCATGATGGTACCCAGGAAAAGAAATTGTCGAACCAGGTGCTGTGCTGTGCTCCTTCCTCATCTTTCATACGTTCTCCAAGGTCGTGCACCGCAGCAATGACAATGGAAAGGGAGCAGTTGTCCGTGTCTGCAGAAGGTATGAAAGTGTAACATGCGCTCCCGATTTTTCGGCAAACACCTCCATCCATTGCTGTTAACAGGTCTAGCACATGCCTGTTCTTCAAGGTCATTAACCTCAAGACTCTGAGTTCTACCTTGATGATGTTGAATCCTTCTTCAGTGTCGTTGGCCAGCTGGATGAGCTCCCACCTCGTTATCTGGAGCCATTTTGCATTCGCCCTCACCTGGATGCTTGGAACAAGGGACGCGAAGAATGTCTCAATGGAGCTGCACAACCGGAATCGATCTGGGATCTACGCCAGGAGTTCTTATGATCTAACTGAAATATAGTTTGATGATTGTTTCTTCCTTTGCATTGGGCTCTGCAAACTTTCTTCAGCTATGGCATATACTGTAACCTCTTCAGGCCGCACTGGGGGCAATTCGTTTGGCGCCACCGCTTGAGTGCTTTCTGCTTGGATGTGGCTTTCTGGGATCACCATCAGTGTGGAATGCAGCATTGCCAGAGAGCACGCGCCCCTTCAAGATTCTGGGAAGTGCAGGTATGCCAGGTTGCCGCAAACCACTGGGTTCATCATTGCAGCTGTTCCTTTCTTCATATCAGGTATTATGAGCGTTTTGCTGCAGTTTTTGTTTTCTCCATGTTCCTTTTAACTTCCCTCTGGAAGCAGTGTTCATAAAAATGTTTTTTTTTTGCAGTTTAAAGGGTTTTTCGATGGCAGTAACCCAAGTGAGCTCCATTATATGTTCATTCCATATGGGAGTGCATGTTCTTTGTACCCATGAAAGTTTTTCTTCAGACAGCCCTCGCAGTGCTTTTGCCTTGCACAATATATATCGTTCTGCCACTTATTGTCCAAGTGCAGAGTCCCCTTTATCACCAAAAAAGGCTCCTTTACACAAATTACTCCTTGCGGCTGGGAGTAACATGTCCGCTGTTTTGTAACAGCTCAAATGAAACAGTGTTTGCTTGAAAAGTATTTTTGATTCAACACAGTGCGAGATGTAGGAGACACTGTGCCTCTGCAAATGGAATTTCTTGTGGCAGAAATACCTTAGGAGTCCCTGAGGCATGGGGTATAAGTCAGCAAATGTAACAACTTTTGTTTGTTGTTTGCTTTGCCGTATTGCTCTATTGCAATATTGTATACCACTTGTTCATTTGGTGTTGGTGCTGAGGATCATTGACTGTATCTAGGCCGAATTTATAATGCTCTTCCCATTTTTCCTGCTGTGTTCCCCTCTTCTTCCTCCTATGTCCACTCCCCTTATTCCCTGGACCTCCTGGTTATTCCCTTTTCCCTCACACTCTGTGTATAGGCTGGAATAGCTGATAGACATGTGTGTGTTATTGCTGTTTTGTTCTCTGGTGGTTATGCTACCTGTTGATGTGGGTTCTGCAACTGGCATCGTGGTCGGATAGGGGTGGATTTTGTACTCATGTGTGTTCTGAAGGTGTCCTGTCATTCATTGTGTAAAGACTAAAATTAGATTAATTGACATATTGGGGCTTTTGAGCGTCCTGCATCATTGTGCCATTTGTTTTATTATTGTATTTGTTCCTGTGTCTCCCGTGGGCCCAGATTAACTTAACGCCATCCCAAATTAAATGCGTACCTTGTTCAATTGACTTCAGCCCACACCCCTCTGGCTCATATCAATTGAAATAAAAGCTATTGCCAGTACAGTACTTGGCCAAATAACGTTGAAAAGAATACTACTCCACACACAAACAACACACACTCATATGAATAGCTCGAATAAACACGTCTTCTTCTATTCCTATCTACACTATCATTCGTTGCTGCTGGGGCCCCTTCCATGCCCATTGTAGCTCCTAATAAATGAGATGTAAGCAGTTGTTAAGCATACATGTTACCGTTTAATTATTTACACTTTTTACTCATAAAACACTTAAATTTTTCAAATTTTCCCGCACTTCATTTTTGTTTCTTAATACGTGTAATTATTTTTGCATCCTTCCTTTCTCCCTCCCTATACCTTAAGTTTGAGGAAGAGGAATTGAAGGAGACAATTTACTGTCAACTTAAAACCAACAATAGAGACACATGCATCATAAAAGAGGGAGAGAGTTAGAGAGAGAGAGGAGGACATTTGTCATTGTTTTATACAAATGTTTTACATTTCGGCAGAAATTTGTAATTTTACATATCACACTTATTACCTTACTTATTTCCTTCATGCATCTTTGTAAATATTCTCTTTACCATTGTTTTACCCCTTGTCCTATCATTACAATCTATTTATGTGGTTCTTCTTTTTCCTTTTCTATGTTTATGCACTCTGTTAAATTCTGCCATCTTCATAATCTGTGCAGTCTATACTCCCATGAGGCCTGCGGACATCTGTCAAGTGCACCAAATACCTTAGCCCCTGTACCTTGACTGCTGTAGGCGTACAGTATATTCCCTTGTAGGGACCATGGAACCTTGGTCCGTTCCATCTTCGCACAAAGCTCCTCACGTATACCATGTCACCTGTCATCAACTAGCAGTCTGGGCCATCTGTGGCTGGAGTGGTTGTATCTGTGGCAATTTCCTGTGTAAATGATGGTGCTATTTGCTTTGCTATGGCTCGTGCTGCGCTTGTAAGATTTCTAAGACACTCATGGAACTCTTCTCCTAGTATGTGATGTGAATTTTACTGTGCAGGGGTGAGTTGGTTATGTGCATCCTCCTACCTGTCAGAATCCCATGGGGTGACAAGTGGTGGTCCTTGCTGGGCTGATGCCTCATCTCAAAAAGTGCTAAGGGTAAACAATATACCCAGTATGTAACACAATTTTTACAATCTGCTCTTGAGCAATCCATAATTTTTTTCAACAACTCTGTTTGATTGTGGGTGATAAATCATACAGAGCTTGTGAGTTATACCTAGCATTGCAGTTATATGCTTGAACATGTCATTCACAAAGTGTGTCCCATTGTTGGAACTTATGACATCACAAATGCCCCAGCAGGGAAATACTACCCTGACCAAGAATTTGGCAGCACACTGTTCATCTGGATGAGTGCAGGGGCCTACTTCCACCCACCAGGAAAAGGGACACACTACAACAATCAAATATCGGGAACCATTACACTGTTCTCCCATGTCTACATAGTCTATATGCAGCTCTCTGCATGGCCCTTCATGCTTTGGCAATGTTCCCCTGAGTGTCTGGGACCCATTACACCATTCTCCCATGTCTACATAGTCTATATGCAGCTCTCTGCATGGCCCTTCAGGCTTTGACAATGTTCCCCTGAGCGTCTGTAATGTCATGCCAGAGTTGTATGTTTGGCATGTGATACATTCTATTATTATCTTTGTGACTTGCTCCTGTAGTCCTGGGGTGAAACATTCTTTCTGTATGTCTGTGATAATGTGTTGCTTTGCATTGTGGGCAGGGAAATGCGGTTTTTGGAATGCTACCTCCAGTAATTTTGCAGGCCTCACTACCTTACCAGTGTTATTCTGTCTCCATAAAAGATCAGTGGATGACTGGCTACACCCTCTTTTCACCCATGTCTCCTTTTCCTCACTGGGTGCATCTTGCTGACACTCGATAATTTGGGAGACTGGCAACGAGTTGAATCCTTCTGACTGCTCTTCCTCTAATATTTTCTGTAGTATGTACTCACCTGTTGGGCTTTTTGGTAAATAGGACGCTTCCTTAGTGGCAGTGTTGACTGCCGCGTTCCCCAATGAGATGACATCATCACCTCGTGTGTGGGCCTGATATTTCATGACTGCTACAAGTGTAGGCTCTTTCAGCGCTACTAGTTCTGCTGCTTGGGCTGAGAAGTGTGGTGGCAACCTTTTTTGTACAATCACTTCAAATTCTCCATCTTCCACCTGAACTACTGCTGGTCCCACGTGTTTTTCTCCTGTTTCACAATCTATAGAGGCAGACCCATCAACAAGATACATTTCTCCTTCTGCTTGTGCATTTTTGTGTGCTGTAGGTGTATTGTCATTGTCACCTCTGTATGCGGCACAGTTATGTTGTTGCATGTCTTCTACTGTGCATGCTTCGGTGAGAAATGTGGCAGGGTTTACACTTTTGCACCGCACTTTATAAATGTTCACACTGGATATGATCAACTCATACGCTGTTGCCCTTTGGTAGTTAGTGTGCTTTTCGATCTTTCCAGAATGGCGAAAAGGAAGTGTTTTACATACAACGTGACGGAGCATCCCATCACGATTGTAGAGCTTTTTTCAATTGTGAACGTGGCTGCCGCGAGAGCCTGTTCGCAAGTGAAATGTCCATGCATTACTGCATCCAGTGTTCCACTGTAAAATGCAAGGGGTTTGTGGCTTAGGGATGTTTTCTATATCAGTACAGCTGTCATGAGTGTGCCATTACAATGTGAGAACAAATAAAACTCACACTCATAATTGGGGTTGCTAGAACTGGGGCAGTGGATATAAATTCTATGGGTATGTCAAAAGATGTGTGCATCTCTTGTGTCCATTGTAATTTAGTGTTTTCTCGCTGAGCTTCCTTGAGTGCCTGTAATAGGGGTTTTGTGTATGCTGTGTAATCTAATACTCATGCTCGGCAGTAATTGCACATGCAGAGGTACTTCTGCATCTCTTAAACTGTTTTTGGCTCTTTTACCGCTTTTATTGCAGCCGCTCTATCAGTTATTATTTTCTTACCATCTTTGGATATCAGTTGGCCTAAGTATGGCACTCTGTCAAGCAATATTGCAGTTTTTGTCTGTCCACCCTGTACCCTTTTTGTGCCAAATATTTTAACAGGGTTTTGGAATCTTTTCTACACTCCATTTCATCTTTTCCGCAGACCAACAAATCGTCCACATACTGAATTATTGGACTTGTCATGTGTATGTTTCCAAGAGCCTCATACTATACTGTTAAAGATACTGGGACTTTTGCAATACCCTTGGGGCAATCTACAATGTTCATACCTCTTCCCCCCTAGCATGAATGCTATTAAGTACCAAGAACCTGGGTCGAGTGGGATTGAAAAGAAGGCATTTTTCAGATACACCACTGTGAAATGGGTGGCATGTGTTGGGATGCTACATAATATTTAAGCAAGATTTGGGACAAGAGGAAACTCCTTCTGTACTACGTCATTGAGGGGGTGTAGGTCCTGGATAATCTTCCATGCCCCCTCGTTCACTTTCTTGATCGGTAAATGCAAGTGTTGCAGGGTGAATTGGATGGTACTATTATTCCCTGTACCAATAGTGCATTTATTGTTTCTTTTATTCCCTCTTTTGCTTCCCTCGATAAGGGTTATTGTTTTACCCGGGTTAGAATGGCTCCAGGTTTGAGCTTTATCTTTACAGGTGTTACTTCATGTAGCAGCCCTACATCGTGTGGGCCTGTGGTCCACAACTGCTGCGGTACTTGGGACACCGTCTTCCTTAAAGTATGCTGGTGGTGCTTTAACGGTTGCTATGAGGGGTAGTGGTACCTCTCTTTTTTGAATCATCACAGCACAGGGATTGCAATCTCCATCACTATTTACCCATCATCTTCTGTGTCACTAAAAAGGTCCTCATCTGTTAAATCCTGCAGGGCCGTATTGGCGTCGATGCACAGCACTGTTCTCCACTGCCATCCCTGCATGTCAATTGCAATTAAGGCTATTCGTTTTGCCAACACATGTACTGCATGTATGTCTGGAGATACTATTTGTCCTGGCACTATCTCCGGGTCTGTGATTGGGGGAAAATTAACTCTGAGGGTACTCTCCATTTCCTACTTTTCAACTCTGGCACCACTTCCGCCAGTATCCTAAGCCCTTGTATGAACATGTCTGGATCTACAGGTATGCCACGTGTTTGCAGGAAATGTGCTCGAGTGTGTATTGCTAAGATTGTGCAAATTGCGCATATGCCCAGTGTAGAACACAAAATTCCTCCTCAATTCTTCGTAGTGTAACAGGGGTGCCCATACAGTTTCCCCCCCCCACCGTTATGTGTAGCTCTTCAGTGTATGGAACCTCGACCACTGCCCCAGAGAATCCTTGCATTTCCAAAGTCCGATTAGAAAGCGGGAACCTGCCCTCTTTGAGACATGATGTTTCCGCCCCCAAATCCACCATGAAAATGAATTGTTTGTTTCCTATTGCTGCCCTTAGCAGTGGTTCCTCTGCTGCGTTAAGGGTCGTCAACAGTACTGGACACGCAAGTGTTCCCTGTGGGCTGTCCTATGCTGAATTCCATGGGAGTTCATCAATATCGAAAACATTTCCTGTCACCATTGCATAGGTGCTCCATTTGTAGTGGTGTTATAAGCACTTCCGTGGGTGGGGGCAGTATGTTCCTGGTGGTGTAGAGATGTGTTTTTGGGGGCATTTGGCACTCACTCATGTACCTATAGTTGGGCTGACTCTCCCTTCTATTTCCACCCATCGGTAACCCATAGGGGCTCCCTAGGTGTGGGTGTCCATTCTGTTGTTCAGTTGAATATGAATTAGTGGGCCTGCTCCGACACTCTTTCATGAAATGTCCCCACCTCCAACATTTCCAGCACTGTCCTTGCCCTCATCCTCCGGCCCGCCGTACCCCGTACCCCCTCCTCTTGGCCCCCTGAATCTTCCTCTATTTCCCGGCCGCCTCTCAACAGCCACTGTGGTCCCTCATGCTGATTTTACCCTGCCCATGATTCCTGACCAATACCCGTCCAATTTGCTGCCATTTACACCGGTATTCCCATCTGTCCGTTGTCCTCCTCCTGCTCCCTTCCTGCCGTACTGGTAGCTACTACTGCACTGCCCTTCAATAGTTTGCTTTGTGCTAATTTAGCCTTGTCTGCCAACCGCCGCTGGACTATCTCCTTTTCTCTTTCTTTGATCCTTTTACAGTGGTGCACTATTATGCTTTGAATTTCAGGCCATCCCTTGGCTTCTATTCCAACTATTTTATCAAGGGCCTTCTGAACTTCCTTTGGGAGCCCCCTTTTTATTATAAAATAAAATAAGGATGTTGATTGGTCCCAGGCCGTACCTGTTTCCACTCTCAACATATCCTGCACCAGGAGAATGAAAGACATTGCATCTTCCTCCTCTCCCATTGTACACTACATTACTGACTGTAAATCTGGTGTGTCTGGAAATGTGTCCCTTAGGGCATCCCACACTCTCGCCCATACTGTGTTGAATGAGGCTCCATCATGACGGTCACAATCCAATGTTATTCTGGGAAACCCCGCCTTAACCCATACCCGGTTTGCCTGGTCTCCCACTGCATATACCAGCAGGCTTTTAACATCCTCCACTGCCAAGGTCACTCCTGCTGTGTGTTTCTGAAATGCGTATATCCACTTACTGGCACCTCTAGACAGTGGGGGTAACTGTTTGAGCAAGTTAGCCTTGTCTATTTGGGCCCATGAGATGTAATTTGGCCTTCCCGCCCCCCTGTGTATTAGTGGCAGCTGTAGATTATTCCCCCCTTGCTGGTACTCACGTTTTTCCCCTTCTTCCCTATTACTGCCATGCGTCCTGTTCTATTCCTTAGCATCCCTCTCCACTCTTCTGTGGGGGACAATCCCTCCTCAAATGAAGCACCACCTGTGGCAACTCCCAACCTCCATTCTTCTTCATCCTGCTCCTCTATGTCACACCAATATTCTTCCTCCCTGTCCGATGCCATCCCTCCCTCTTCAAGTTCATGTTCACTGCCAGCTGTATTTATTTCTATGATTCGCATGGGGGTATCATTGATTCGAAATAATATCTCTCCCTTCTTCCATCTTTCTTCTGCCGTCCCTTCACTCGGCCGAGACATTGCGTATCGGGGGTGAGTGACCCTCCCTGTTCCCCATGGCCCTCAGACGGGACAGCTCTGTTCGGGCCATCATTAGTCGTGAGTCTAAATCCTTTGTAATTTTCTCAATATCGATTGTGCGGGTACTCACCTGTCCTGTTTTTCCTTGGCTCTCATACGGGTGTGGTGCTGTAGCAGATGGCTTAGGTGTGGACAGTAGTGTGGGTTGTGCTACGTAAACAGGGTCACTGTATCCTTCTGGGGGCACTGGTTTCGGCAATAAGGGATATATGCGTGTAACCTCTACCTTATTCTCATTTTGCGCAATTTGCTCAGTTTGCTCTTCACTGCCAGTTGTTGTCATGGGAGATGCATTATACTCGCCACTTTTACTCAGAGGAACTTCTTCGAACAGCCGCCACAGGTCCAATATCTCCTTCCTGTTCTGCAACTGTTTTCATTTATATTTAATGAACAGACAGTTATGTTTATGTTTATGTTTAACATTTATATAGCGCAACCAGGTACCCTAAGGCTTAAGGGCGCTGTGAAACGTAAAACAAAACAGACAGAACTAAAACAGAGAAGGTGAACCTGAGTCTAAAATAGACTCCAGAGCATGAATCAAACACGCAGAGGATCAGGCAAGAGTCAGAAGTGATGTATACAAAAAGAGCGTTTTCAGACCCTTTTTAAATATTTCTGTTGAAGAAGTGGTCCTCAATATGGCTGCTAGCGAATTCCACTTAAGGGGGGCTGCCGAGGAGAATGCAGAGTCCCTGGATTTTTTTGTTTTCAAACGTGGCATAGCCAAGGTGTTGGAATCATCCGATCAAAGGGATCTAATGTTTTTTACCGTGACTAGGGGCCTCATTACACGTATGGCGGTAAGGATTTACCGGTACCGGTAAATCCTTACCGCCTTACTACGAGGTCCCTTTGCGGGTTGGGGGATTTAACGCCTGCTTTTTGCAGGCGTTAAAATCCAACCCGCTAAGGGACCTCTGAGCTAATTACGGCACCGCAAAATTGCGGTGCCGTAATTAGCGCCTTCCCCAATCCCATATAGCCCTATGGGGCAGAAATGGGAATGGGGAAGGGCAATGGCGGAAAGGGGATTTACCGCCCCTCCAACATTGGAATGGGGCGGTAAATCCCCTTTCCGCCAAGGCGGTGCCGGTATTTTACCGGCATGAGCCATGGCGCTAATAGCGCCATGGCTCACCGCCTACCGTGTAATGAGGCCCTAATTCTTTCCGATAGAGTGACATGACTCCATGTATGCATTTATATGTGATGAGGAGAAGCCTGAACACAATCCTGGCCTGCACAGGTAACCAGTGTAAACTAAGTTGAGCTTCCGACACGTGGTTTCTTCTAGACAGACCTTTCACTGCCCTAACTGCACCATTCTGTATGACCTGTGACCTATGAACATCCGATAACGGCAACCCCACAAGGAGACTACAACAACAGTCGGTCTTAGATCCAATTATGGCTCTTGCCAGGGTTTCGGAGGTAGCAACCATATCTAGCACAGCCTTGTCAAAGGACCCTCCATAGGGCCACACTTGGGGCAAGCCTTCTCCCTTCAACTCCGTGACCCACTGGTCATGGTACTTGTTGATTTTCTCTGCATATCCTGGCAGAGTTTTAAGGATGTGGGCTAGGGGTGTTTCTGCACCCAGTTCACCCAACTGAAGGCGTTACTCAACTAACTATAGAAAGTCCTTTTCTATACTCTCACCCTTCTTGTATGGCCACCTCAATATGTTATGCAACCCTTCTTAAAAGGAACAGACTGTTTACTCACTTCTCATCACTTATAAACCACGTCAACTTGAACAAAATTTTCTTCAACACAATTTTAAATCATTTTAATTAATATTCATCAACAAAAAACAATACTTTGACAGGAGACCGACACTTTGACATATACTACATATGGGGAATAACATAAACAATATAAATCCTACCTCACCTTCCTTAGTACTCTCTACCTGCACCGTCTCAATGTCTTCCCCTGACTTTACAATCCCTATAAACAATTCCCTCCCTGTACTCCATCTATATCCAAATGAGAAGGAGCGGAATAGGTAAGAAAAAGTAGGAAAAAAGCATTTCTAAATACTACTCTGGGTCTTCCTTCGAGACCCCTACATTTTTCTCTTCACCTTAATTTTCCCATATCTGTATATTCTGTACTAGTCGAGATAGCACTATGCGGAGCCGCCTTCTACAGAGATAGGATCTCTTTAACCTCTTTTCACCTTATTTTCCATCACTATCCTAATGGCCATATGTGATAGAAGAAGAGTAGATTAGAATATAGAACAGACCCAGACCCACAGTTTCCCCCCTGGGCTACAAGTCCCTACACCTGTTCAACCCTACCCATGCTGCATTTCCCAAAGCCTCCTAATCTAACTCCCACCCTCCTTTTAATATCACCTGCACTTGATACTCACATGTCCGTCTTGATCCGAGACCCTCAGGACCCGATCGGTCAGTGCACCGCCCCTCGCTCAAAGACCATGCCCGGCACCGGCGAGTGGCAAGGTGGGTTTTGTAAAGGGGGATCCCGTACCCTTTCGTCCTATTGCGTGCGCACGTCTAGGTGTACCGGTTGCCGTTGGTGGGTAGCTCTTGAGGGAGAGCGCTCCGGGTCACAACGGGGGGACGTCTCAAACCCGAAGGACGAAAAAGAACGCTATCACATTGGGGTCACCAATGAAAGTGAAAGGCCCCCAAAAATGTAGTTAATTCTTTTAATAAAGTCAATCAGAACACTTCCCCGGAGGGAATGAGACCGAGACCAAGTGCTGGTTATATTAAAAAGACTTAATCTAAAATAGGACAAGCAGAATCTACTCTGCTCATGCTGAGAGCACTCAGCAGAAAATATGTTACAAATTACTTTTATACAGCTTTATCGTAATCAAACAGAGGGAAGGCCTAAGGAGCTCCTGAACAGTAGGGATTGGTCACTATGGGTGAACACCTATAGGTGCAATAGGGTCAGAGGGCTGTGGCTGGCTCAGGAGCATGTGTTGTTGTGATGATGTTCAGATGGGCTCATCAAATTGGTATGCAGGATCGGCAACTGTTGAGATGTTTCATTATTAAATAACCATTTGACATCTGCCCTTGTGGCCACACATTCCCATTCATCCAATATTATAATCTGTTTTGTCCGTCGAGCTCTGAGACTTTTGAGCTTAGACACTAAAGGAATAGTTGTTTCTTGAATGCAGGTTAATTTATCATTGGGCATAGGTCAAAATACAGCTATTAAATGCAGTGTTTGATCCATTGATAGACAGGTTTAATTGTGTGTTGATACACTATGAGAGATATTGGCTAAAGAGGTGAGACTTTTGAGATCACTGCGTGGTCTGAAATGTCCATCTGATAAACAATAAAGGGGACTCTAAATCTAAGGCCTGAATTACACATAAAAAACTAGGTCACAAAGAGGCACATACCACAATGGTCGTTAGTCTTGTTGTGAAGGTTAGAGATCGGTTGTCTAAACATCATTAAATCTTTGCTGATCTGCTTTGACACTATGAAGGGTGGAGGGGAATTGAAACACCTTTGCGGTGTAGTTCTGCATAGCACGGAAAAACAGGGCCTTTAGGAGTAGGGTTTACATAAAGGCTTTTTACACGTGGCTAATTGCATTCTAATTATATTCATCTGAAGCATATTGGGCCTCATTACGACCCGGGCGGTGAGGGATTACCGGTACCGGTAAGGGCACTGGTACAGGTAATTCCTTACCGCCCTATTCCGAGGTCCCTTTGCGGGTCCTCCCTTAACGCCTGGTTTTACCAGGCGTTAAGGACGGGACCCGCAAAGGGACTTTGGAGCTAATTTGCGGTACCGGTTTTAGCGCCTTCCCCATTCCCATTGAGCCCTATGTGGGCTCAATGGGAATGGGGAAGGGCCCTGGTGAATGGGGAATTACCGCCCCCGCCAACCTTGGAATGGGGCGGTAATAGCTCCATTCACCAGGGCGGAGTCAGTATGGGTTTGGAGGCAGCCATGGCGCTAATAGCGCTATGGTTACCTCCAAACTCGTAATGATATGATATGATATGATATGATATGACATTTATAACGTGCCCATACACAAGTGTTTCAAGGTGCGACTAGGCAAGGGAGGGGAAGACAGTGGAAGACAGACAACGATCCTACTAGGCCAGGTGTCATTCAGAGGCAAAGAGGAAGGTTTTGAGGTTCTTCCAGAACCGGAGATGGTTCTCCTCAAGTTTCAGGGAGGCAGGAAGGCTGTTCCAGAGAGAGGCCTCTGCCGAGGAGAGAGATCAACCACCAACTCGTTGCTTGGAGAAGCGGCTGACCCTGAGGGAGTTGGAGGCAGATGAGCGAAGAGCCCGAGAAGGAAGGTATTTAGGAAGAGAGAGTTGAAGGTAATGCGGTCCCAGGCCCCAGAAGGCCTTGTGGATAATGCAGAGGGGTTTGAACTTAATCCTTGCAGCCACTGGGAGCCAGTGTAGAGATTTCAGTCCTGGAGGGAAACGATCCCTGGGCTTGAGGCCAAGGACAAGTCTCGCAGTCCTGTTTTGGATAAGTTGCAGAGGGCGGAGAGTAGAGGCAGGCAGATTTAGATAGAGGCTGTTGCAATAGTCCAGCTTAGAGAGAACCAGAGCTCTGGAGACGGTGAGCTTCTGGGGGAACGAGAGGAGAGGAAGAATACCTCTGAGGAGGTGCAGCTGGTAGTGTGACTTCTTAGAGACGTCGTAGATGTGAGGAGAGAAGGAAAGTGTGGAGTCAAAGATGACTCCAAGGTTTTCAGCCATGCAGGTGGGAGCAGGAAGAGGGCCAAGGGAGGCTGGCCAGAGGGCTGAAGGGAAGGAGGGAGAAGGGGTGCCGATGAGTAGAATCTCGGTCTTACTGGCATTAAGGCAGAGGTCGTTGGCAGCACACCACTCCTGGATAGCAGACAAGCAGTCAGAGATGAGCCCCATTGTATTTTCTACCTGACTGAGTGTTCTCATGGTCACATATTTCACAATGATATGTTGCATATGCTCAGTTCATTGTCCATACTAAGTTAAACAGTTCATTATTAAATTCTACACATGTAGGCCCTAACATATATTTTCATGTTAAAATCACATTACTTATGGCAACTGGTTGCTACATTGTTTTCACACAATATCATGCATATATTTACATTGAACTTAAAACGAGGTAGCTTTGCGCTGGCATGTACAGTGTTATGTTCTGTTTTGCATTTTGTTATTGCAATCCATTTCTATTCCACTACATTCTACTCATCAATACAAACCACCTTTAAAACTGGAATCTATTATTAATATATCTGGTTATACATACATTATAAAACACACTCATGTGCTCACTATTTTAATGTGGTTCTTTCAGTATTCCGCACGCAATGGAAATAGTTCATGACCAACATTATCTGGTTGTGTGAAGAGAGACACTTTGATTTAAAGGTGTGAACAAATAAAGCATACTTAAAGAAAATTCTTAATTACCAAATTCAAAGGATCTGGGGCTGGTATTCTTTATGGCCTGGGTCTGCTAAATGGGAGCAGGTTTGTGGAGATGGACGACTTCTGGTTTCAGCCCTTGTGCTGTGCCATGGCAGGGAGGTGAAGTAAGACGGAAAACAGAAGAAACAGTGTAAAGTTTGTTGCATTCTGGCGGCTAGTCTCCCGTGAGAACCGGATGTTAGGCAGAAACCTGTGCAGTTCCCTCTGGGACCACTACAAAAGATTTAAGACTACAGGTGTTTGGCAGTAAACCCACTTGGTAGCAGTCTGTACCACACAGATTCACTTGGTAGCTGTGGCTGAGCAGTCAGACTTCCCTCAAGAAGAGTTAGGCAGTATACAGAGTATTCACAATAGGTCAAAAGAACACAGTAGAACAAGCAAACACTGACCAGAGCTTGGTGTAAAAGAGACATAAGTATTTATTTAAAACCACATCTAATAAAACACACAGGCACTAATATTAGCAGTTCAAAACATGGTCACTAAAAGATATACACTCCCTTCAACGATTAGTTAGACAAGTCTTAAGTAAAGCAACACTTATTTTCAGACAGCGGTGAGCGCTTAACGAAGATGGCACTCTAATCAATCGGTTTAAAAGGGAGAGAAAGGCAGAGCAAAGATAGAAACAGATCCCAACACTTTCAGAAGAACACAGTAGGAGAAGAAGGCAGGTTTAAAACCATAAAGTCAAAGTTAACAAAGCCGGACCCACTGTAAGAGGCTCCGGTCGAAATGTGTCCAAGGTCACAGGGTTCAAAGTGCCAAAAAGTCTTGAAATCAGTTCAGAAAGAGTTGGACCAAAAGAAAGGGACCAGTTAGATGGTCAAGGCGGCCAGCCCAGTCCAGAAGGTTAAGGGATTATTATGACCTTGTAGCAACCTTTAGAAAGGGAGGCCTGGCGGACACGGTACCTTAAAGTGGTGAGAATACTCCAGCGGGGCAGTTGTTCCTGGCAGCGGATGCTTCGTCCAGGGGAAGAGAGGATCTCGTCGGGGAGGAAGACAGGAGTCCGTTGCACTGCTAGGGAAGAAACCAGCCGCAGAGTTCTCAGTTAAAAGGAGCGGTCCTTTTATTCGCAGTCCAGTGGTAAGTGGCTATCCGGTTGCTGGGGTGCTTGGCACGGGCAATTCGACCACAAGACGTCCTGGGATGCGAGAAAAAGAAGGTAAACTGGTTGTGCCCACCAGTCAGTGGAAGAAGACTGTGCTGTAGTGGTCCAGGTAGCCATCTGAAGAGCCTCTCCTGTTTTTAAGGCGCGCACCTTTTATTCACCGCCGCTGCTGCTGGCCTCATCCCTGAGTGGTGCAGACCCCTCCAGACGTCCTCCTTCATACCGAAGCTCCAGGAACCGTGGGTCTACAGGAAACTACCAGGAACAACTGCCATGGCACCAGCTTCTTCATTGAATGAGGTACTGTGTTCTGCTTGAGGAATTAGGGTGAATCCCTTTTCTTCACCTCCAATGCTTGCCCTTATCTTCCCTCCTTCTTATAACTTTTGCTTCCTCTGTTGACAATATCTAAGTACTCCTGGCAATGTTGAATCTTGAACTGTCCGACTGTGTGATCCTCGACAACAGGAACCCGGTTCCACTCGACACTGGCTCCGGCCTATTGACTCTTGAATTTCTGTCAATGAGTGTTCTCTGATTCTGTCTGCCTTGACAAAAGTATTGCCTATGATTTTTGCCCCCAACTCTCTCTGGTTAACTCAGGTGCTATGTGTGTTTTTGCCCAAGTAGCAATTTTTGTCGCAGATATGCGTATCTTTTGTAAGACGAACTGTCATTACTGTCAAAAAGTGATCACATACATATTCCCTGTAACGTCTTTTGTTTCATAACACCGGTCCATTAAAACATAGGGTACTTACCTTGAGTTAGAGTGTACCAAAGTGAATTGGTTGGTTGTAGTGTGTTTTACATGTGATTTTGAATTAATAGAAGTGTTGTGTTTATAACAAATGGTTTCAAAATAAATGTACTTATATTTTTTTACCTGAAACCTTGAGTCAGTGTTTGCTCGAGTCACAGTAATTGTGGTCCCTTTGTGTAGTCTCTGCTACTGCTCATATACTCTTGAGGTAAGCCTGGCTGCTTCGCTACTGCTACCACTGTAACATAGTACACGCTTGTACCAAAGGTGAACTTGTATTATAACTTGTAGTCTTAATTGTGTGTAGTGGTTCCTATGGGCACTGCATGGGATTCTGCCTAACACCACTTTACCTATATCGCCTATGTTGCCTATAGACTTTATACTGAAGTATGAGACATATGCAGAGCAGCTGAACCGACAAAGAGCAAAGTATGGACTCAGTCCGGTACCAGTGAAAGGTCCAGTACCTAAAGGAATTTGGATGCTAAGATACCCATTGAGGAAACCATATGTGCATACAAAAGAATATGATGGTCACCTGAATGAGATCACTGAAGAAGCAAAATCAATAAGCGGCAAGGATGAATGGTGAATGCTGTTTGCCATTTGACAGTATATGCTATATGAAGCTGAAATGAAGTACAAAAAGAGATGCAGAAATTAGAGAATGTGGATATTCTATAAGGCATCAATAAAGTATCAAGGATAAGTGACATCTTTGGATCAAGATGAAGAAACATATGCCACAGAATAGATGAAGATAAGATGTTTTACACGTGTACAGCTGCAGAAGAAATGCAATCAGCAAAGTAATCGTAAAGCTAGCTCTTAGCTTACAGTTAAATAGACTTCAGCAAGCACCAACGTGTATATATACAGAAAGGGATGAACTATGGATGGTTTCCATTTTCCATTTACGTGTTTTTAACAGGCTGGACAGTAGCAAAAGAGTTTCAGCTAAAGGCAAGGTTGAACGTGCCAAGAAGCCAAGGTCTAATCAAACTGGAGCAAGCTGACTTTGGATACAAAACGTGTGAAAGAACAAAAACTCCTGTTCAGATGGTACGGACAGAACAAGATGACGTCAGATGTGTATTTGAAAATAATATTAAATACACTAATAAACTTGATTTTGTGGTCTCCAGTCACATGGGAGCATGAAGTTGGATGAACAAGATGCTCACACCTATGCATGAAAGCAGACTGTGAACCGCATTCCCTAATTTTCTCAGAGCTAGAGAACATGTCCAAGGCCGACTTCAAACACACTAATTAATAGCAGAACACTGAGGTGTTGATTGATGGATATGCTCATTTGTGAGAAGCTGAAGTCAAGACGACCTCACCTGCACCTGTGTGACCAGTCTGTTTGCTGCTAACGCAGATCGGAAGAACACTGAGAGGATAGAGATGCCAACCAATTGTTAGTAGGACCTGTGTATTCAGGGGTCTATAATTATGTAAACCAATGGGACGTTGTGTATTTTAGTGATGTTCATAGTGGTCATTTTAGGGGAGGATGTAGCAGCCCACCTGATGTTAAGTAGCAACCACATAGTCACACTTTTTTAGACTTGTATGGATTGTATACTTAGGAGGTCCATGAACACCAAATCCCTGTTACTCTTAGGTTTTTGTAGTTTGCCACGTAGGATGACGTTAGTAGGATGTCATTAATGACACATATTGCCTATAAAAGTTCTGTTTTTTATGAAATGCTTTGAGTTGAAGATCGAGCGATTCCGTTGATGTTCGTTATGCTCCCTGTTTTAGAAAGTTGATATCAAAACAGTCTTCCTTTTTGTCAACTTCCTGAGTCGGCTCTAATATTTGACGTATGAGTAAGGTCTGCATCCCCATCCATCTCAAGGGTAATTGCTACTCATCAAAGGGGCTGGGTTCACCCAGTTCACTTGGTAGCAGAGGATGGTTCAGAGACATCGATCTGAGTAAACTTTCGAGTCTCGTAATAACGCACAACCTTTGCAATTGTGCTGAAAGAATGTGAAGCTCCCCATAGATAGTGGCTAGTGTAAAACCAAGCAAGTGTCTTGCAAGACCAAGGTGTGATGAGTCTCCTATTTTCAGATAGAATTCCCTCCCACATCTACGAGATGCAGATCAATCAGAAGGTTGGAGAGGTGAATAAAAATCGATGATCTCGAGGGTCAGAAGAGGAAAAAGATGATATCAGTGTGTAAAAGATTGAATAAGCTGACAAAAAAGCAGGGGGATGAATGAAGAAATAAAGAGAGTAACAGAGGGTGGAGGGATAAAATATAACATAAGAGTAAGTGTGTAATATACATGTGGGGAATAAGAAATTGACTCAAGTGTGGCTGAGCAATGATAAAGTCGTGAGAGAGGCCGCGACACAGCAAATAGGGGACAATCCTGATTAAAGTGGGATTGAAAGGGTAATTTAAATTCCAATCAGAGTATTTTTAGGGGGCTAACAAGCATTGAGAAGAGGAAATTTGTGTAACCGGTTGAGGTTGTCCGTTTGTTTTATGTGTTTTTTTTGTATGATGTCATTTTTTTTATTTGTTTGATTAGAATTGCACCTTATGGTTGTTTTTTAGCAAGATTAAAGTAACAATTGTGGTTAGTGGGATTGGAGCATGCAATGGTTGGTGCTTGCTCATATTATATTATTTTTCTGTTAAAGATTTGTGATTAAGGATGAAACGAGTTTCATATACAATTCAAGAGTAGACGAGTTAAATATGGAGGACAGTACTACACTTGTGTATCTTTGCAAACAGCTACCAAAACATGCATCTAAACTTAAACAGTCAGTGCAGAATGGGTTAAAGGAACAACAGATAACATTTTTATGCCATGGCCTCAAGGAGGATCACTATCAAAAGCAGTTTTGCAGCACATGACTACATATTTGCATGCTGCATATACCGGAAAGAAGCTAGAAAAGCGATTAGCTAGTTTGGAACTTTGGAAAATGTATGAAATAGAGCGGGATGAATCATTGCCTGCAGATTGAATACTTAATGTATGCAGAGAAAGGGGTGAGGAGCCCACTGCTCCCCAGGCCTGACTGAAACGAGAGACAAAAGCAAGAAAGGCGATGGGTTATACCCATTGAGAGAGCTTAAGGCAGTGAGAGGCTATAGCAACCCAGCATATGAGTCACCTGTGCAAAGCAGTGATGAAGGATCGGAGGAAAATACTGAGAAAGATGTGATCTCTAAGGTCTGAGGGGCAAGGAGAGACATAACAAGGAAAGGAGTGATCAAGCAAGTACAAGTATATCTCTAGATGTAGGAAGAGAGATACAACGATGGAAAGGAGAAAGATATAAGGCTGATGAGAGAGCACTTTTGCATAATGAATGGATGGGTAGCCAGATTTTACTCAACCTCCATGGTAACAGCATTGAGGATGTAAGACAGTTGGAAGATCAAGACAAGAGAGATAGAAAAGACAAGGAACGAGAGGAACAATTAAAAGACGAAGGAGCAAAAAGAAAGGATAGGCAGAGACAAGAGTAGTTATATCAAGAAGAGCAGTTGAAAAAACATGAGAGAGAAGAAGAGCAAAGGAAACGTGATAACAGACAGAGAGCGCTTGAAGAGCAGGAAAGGTCAGAACAACAAAGAATGGAAGCAGAAGAACAGAAGTTAAGGGATCAGAGAATACAAAGATGAAAGGATGAGGAAATACGTAGGGCAAACAAGAGAAGGGACATGAAGAAAAAGAAAGAATATAGGGTCAGTGAGGAAGCAAAAAAACGAAGAGAATTTGATGATGATTTGGAACGTAAAAGAAGACAGAGTGCACATGATCTTGATCGTCTGGAAAAGGAGATAAGAAATCCTGAGCCAGAAGTAGCATGCGAGGATATACAGGAATTTTTCCAAAATACAAGTCATTACCAGGCCCATCTTTAGTAAATCTAGAAGACGAGTTTGACTCTAGGAGCATTGGCGAAGCAATCGACAAGGTATATTATGACATGAAAACTTTAAAGGGGAAGGGAACAAATGATCGACTTGAAAGAACTCAATTGTAGGACACAGGAGGAGCCTCATGAGGTCCGAGGCCAAAGTAGCTGTCTAACACTGAATAGAGATGATGAGGAGAGAAGTTGCATGAGTTGGGCACAGGAAATGTCAGACGAAGACAGAGACAGAGAAATATTCCGCGAGGAAGTAAGAGGGAACGTATGCGGTTCTGAGAGGTGTCTCTCAATGGAGAAAGAAGTCAGATGGTCAAATTTAAACATACCTGTAGTAGGGACGTCAGAGCTACTGATAAAATTAGATCCACCTAAAGGGAAACTCCACAATGAGAGAGGAGAGTTGCAGCCTTATGTGAGCAGGTTGAGATCGCTGCTAGGTAGAAGGCGATGTGGTAATATTGTCCCTGCAGTGAACAGACACATAATGAGAGATGAAAAGGAGTTTGGAGCACCGCAGTTTCCCTTGTTAGAAAAAGGAGGGGCCAGACCACAGTATATACGATGGCCCCAGATGAACATGGATCATTTGAGGTGTAAACTCCCTATTTTGACTTCAGGTACTAGGAAATGGATACATGAGCTAGAAAAAATGACAGGAGGAAACACATTGGCCATAGGGGATATTAAGGGTCTCTTAATTGCCATACTTGGTGAAAGAGCTGATGTCATATGGACAAGAGCAGGGTATGCTGGTGTGACCATAGTCAACACGGCTCATGATGGAGCACCCTGCAATAACTGTAGGGCAGCAGACTGGAAAGCGATTTGAGTACTATATCCAGACACGTCCGATATGGAGCTATAATGATGAAAAAGATGAAAGACGGAGATGATCCACTTGTTTATATTCAAAGTTTTCAAGAACAGTGGAGCTTGGAAATTTGTGAATCTTGGGGAAAATCTATACCTGTGTCCTATCCCATATTATGCTAGGGGCTGCCAGAACCCGTGCAAAACAGCTAAAAAATGTAGTGGGCATTGAAGCCAAACCGTGGTCCGGAATTCAGTTGACAATTGCGCACTATTGTAGACGCTTGCAGGAAAAGAATTGCAAAAAAGATGATGCTCGAAAAAGCGAGGAAGCAAAATTAGTGCAGAAAAATACTATCTAAGTATGCCATTGAAGGGGCAATGCTGATGAGTGTAGATGGATTGAATTTGCAACAGATTGCAAACATACCGGAGGTAAATAACCAAAGGCAGTTTGACAAGAGTAATAATGGGTGTATTCTGTGTGGAAGGGGTGGATTTCGAGGAAGAGGTTTTCAGAGTAATCAAGGAAATTTGCAGAACAATCGGGGAAGCTTTCAGAATAACGAAGGTGTTTTTTTTCAAAATATGCAGACTGACGGTCAGAACATGCAGGATGGGTAGATTAGGAGGCCACCTATATGTTGGATGTGTGGGATGACAGGGCATTCTGCTCGTATGTGTAGAAGTTAAAGGTTTGTGCAAAATGACCAGTTTTCAAGAGGGGGGGATTCCAAACCCACCCACATATTCGCAGCAGTACAATGATGGGTTTGCTGAGAATAAAACGATGCAGCAGTAGCAGCAAGCACCGAGAGTGCAGCCAGGCTTGCAGACATAGCAAGTGGTAGTGGCGCCGCCACAAGGGCAGACACAATATGCGCCATATGCAGATCCAGCAGAGTACGAGTTTGGGACAGTCAATGACACCTAGAATAGGGAGTGTCACTGTCGCTGGAGGGAATCCATTTTCAGGTAATGGGACGAGTCTGTACCTACACTAGGACAGCTCACTGGGAGACTTGATGTGTTCAGTCCTATCCGTGACGCCGAATCCTCATGAGGAACCAAGGGTTGACGTCACTATAGGGGGGAAGAATTTTCAATTTTTAGTAGACTCATGTGCAACACGCTCGTGTATACGCGAGGGAACGTTTTTAATGTACGGCGCTGCCATCAATACTCAGGGATTCTCAGGAGCTACAAATCGAGTTCCTTTCACAGAACAACTACCAGTCTCTATAGGAGAATGTGACATCAAAGTGCCTTTGTTATATTCTAGGCAGACAGCTGTTCATATTTTGGGTCGAGATTTGATGACAAAGCTCAATATGACAATCTCATTTACTGATGAAGGCATAATATGCCCAACACCAGGAATGCACTATTTAAACATGTGAAAGATCATTAGGGCATTTACTGGACAAATAGCCATGAGACCACTACCTTAAGAACCCAAAGTTTTTTTTTATTATGGAGTACGCATTCTATTGACATATCTGCCAGGCTTGGTGGGCAAATCAATGAGAATACCTGATGAATTGTTGTTCAGGCCAAAGATACCTATGCGTGAAGAAAAAGGGCGAGTGTTCCCCTTGGAGTTGCAAGCACCCATAGTGCGAGGCGAAATGGATTTGCTTGATGGGAATGATGATGAAAGCAGATAATGGTGTGCAGTAATTGCCATCTGGGAAGGTTACAGGTTGACTGACGTCATGGATGAAGACTTATTTGGCGAGCTTTTGTTTGATGACGAAATAGTCTTTGAGATGAGCATTATTTATTGGGTAAAGGCAATCAAATGATTCCTCAGAACATGATGATAGCACGACAATGTCCCGAGTATTTTGACAAAGACATGGCAAAAGTGCCAGCTTCATTATGGACCACAGGCCCTTATGACGTCGGCCTGTTGAAGGGGGTTGGAGAAATGAAGATTAAATTGAAAACAGGAGCAATTTTACCTCGAGCACAACCGTATCCCATGTCTCGAGAGGCAGGTGAAGGTATTTTTAAGACGTTTCTACCATGATGGAACAGGGCATCTTGGTGATGTAAGAGTCACTGTGTAATACCGCAATTTACCCAGTGAAAAATGGGAAGGGGGGGCCTTGGAGACTAATACAAGATTATAGGCCAATAAACCAAATGATAGAAGCCGAGTTCTCTTTAGTCCCAAACCCATCTACAATTCTATGGAATATACCTGTTGGAGCGTGATATTTTACTGTGATTGACTTGAAAAATGTGTTTTTCTCAATCTCATTGCACAAAGACTCACACATAATTTACGTTCAGACAAACGCGATTGACAAGCACTCGGTTACCTCAGGGGTATTGCGAGTCTCAATCGATTTTCAATAGGATCCTACAGATGGACTTGAGCAACATTGAATTAGAAAGTGTCATTCTGCAGTATGTGGATGACATTTTGGTTTGCAGTTCCATAGAGGAAGAGTGTAGAAGCGATTCTTTTCAGCTGATGGTTATACTTGCTGACAAAGGATATAAGATTGACAATGAGAAGTTACAGTTTTGTCAACAAGAAGTGTTGTACATTGGTCAGTTGATTTCACATGAAGGAAAAAAGGTCACTCCTGAGAGAGCTGAAGCTATTTCAAAAACTGCAAAGCCACACATAAGACACATGCAGAGATGTTTAGTATTTAGTATTATGTAACTATGTTAGAGCATAGGTCTTTGGTTATAGTTCATATATAAGACCTTTGCTGCAGGCCTTAAAGAAAGCAAAAGTAAGACAGGAAAACATCATGAGGACTGAGGAAATGGAGGAAGCATTTGACGAACTGAAGAAAGCAATTTGCACTGCTCCAGTTTTAGGGATCCCAATTATGCAGAAGATTTTTTTTTAATTCTCACACACAGATGGCACTGTTATGACAGCAGTCCTTACACAGAGAAACACATTGGGGTACAAGCCTCTTGCATACTACAGTGGAATTTTAGACCCAGTAATGAGGAGTCACTTATCATGTGAACAGTCTTAGGATGCTGCTGCATTCACCATAGAGAAAGCTGCAAGCATAGTGATGGGATGCTACATGACGTTATTTGTAGAGCACGCACTATTTGGCATTTTAGG
The DNA here is from genome assembly GCA_002915635.3 of Ambystoma mexicanum. Taxonomy (NCBI): domain Eukaryota; kingdom Metazoa; phylum Chordata; class Amphibia; order Caudata; family Ambystomatidae; genus Ambystoma; species Ambystoma mexicanum. The sequence goes on along the minus strand of CM030321.1, from coordinate 836,318,505 downwards.
GAAACCAAAAGGCACGTTGACTTCTCAAAGAACTTCCGCCTATGAGGTGGTCATATCGAATCCAGCGATCAAAATGGTCTGATGTAGGGTAGTGAATACAGCCATGTTTATAGCTCAACTACTGGCAGAGGATGAGCATGCGCATGATTGTTCAAACTATGAAGAATTCTATTTTGAAATCCCTAGGATAAAAGAAAATGCTTTGCCAGGTGGAGAATTGTTTTCATTGACGATTCTTCAAAAATTGATCAAAATCATGGGCAAAGATATACAGGTGCTGCTGTGGTAAAACACACAGCCAATGGAGAGTTTCAGACATTGGTAAGTGCATGACTACCGTCTCACTATTCAGCACAGGCTGCAGATTTAGTGGCACTGATGTTCACGATTGATAATCATGTAGACCTGATAGTAAAACTGTACAGTCAGTCCGCATACGTAACATCAACAGTAGATGCAGGATTAGCATGTTGGAAAAGGAGCGTCTACCTTCGAGCGGATGGTATGCCAGTTCAGCATGCAACCTTATTGGACAGGCTTATTAAGGCACTGCAACTCCCAGTGCCCATCGCGGTTGTCAAATGCGCAGTTCACACTAAAAGAACAAACTTTATTTCATGCAACAAACAAGCAGTAGATGATGAAGCGAAAATCGCTGCATGCTCAGAAAATGTAATGTCTTTTGAAACTCCTGATGTGAACGAGAAAATGGTTGTGTTGATGAATGTGATTGAAAAATATAGTGATTTTCCAAAAGTTAATGGAGATTCAGGGGGAAGCACTCCAAGATGAAAAGGATTTGTGGACACAGCGAGGTTGTTCTTTAGACCTCTTTGAAGCATTGTAGTGACAAGACAGCACTGGTAAACCGGTTATGCCTGTAGCCTTACTAAGGGTGGCGCTGGAACAGCTACACTACCCCATGCAGATAACTAGGGAGAACCTTGCTTCAACGATTGCTGAGGATTGGTTTGTGCCAAATGGTATAGTCTGTCAGCAATTCATGGCTGGGCACACAGTGAGGGGGGTATTCCAAGACCAATTGGCCCTTTTCAGCATTTACACATCGACTATGTTGATATGATTCAAGTATGTAATGGCTACAGATACATGATTGTTGTGGTATGTCCATTTTGAAGGAGGAGTGAAGCAGGTCCCTGCATACACCCAGATTCCATTTATGCAGCCACATTTTTTGTGCAAAAAGTATTTCCCAGATGGGGGTAAGCAAGGTAATAAGATCAGACAACGGCCCACACTTTGTAAATCAGACATTCAAACCTATCAGCTTGTTGCTTGGTATAAAGCACATGTTTTCCTTGGCATATCATCTACAAGGAAATAGGATCTTTAACAGGCTCCACGGATTGCTAAAGGAAAGAATAGCCAAGTTGAAGCTTACTCCTAAGAACAGGTTGTTGCATTGCCTACCACTGGAGTTAGATGCTTTGAGGAACCAGACAGGTTCTTACCACCATCTGACGCCTCACGAAATTGTGACTGGAAGGCAAATGAGAACACCCCTAATGCCTCCATCTCGAGTTCAAAGTGGTGCTCAACCAACGTCAGACTTATTTGTCAAAGAAATGCGTGACTATTTGAACTATATGACTTCCAGTATTTCTGTCATTTCAGGACAGCTGCTGAGACAGGGGTGAAGGGCAGTACAGAACACAGAAGGAGATGATTCAACAAACCAATTTGACGAGTTATGTCTTCCCCAACTTTTCGCTGAACATGAGGTCCTAGTTCTAAACCACACAAGAAAAAGGTTGGAGAAACCTTGTTTCAACAGCCCATTTGTAGTGAAAGACATCACGCCGTCTGCTGTCAAATTGCAGGGCAGGCGTGTCTGGATATTCCTGGGGGACGTCAAGATATTCACTGGAAAAAAAAACTTCTGCCCTCCTCACCCCACCGAAAGACAAGAGAAGCCAGCAAAAGCATTGGGAAGAACCACAGCACCCTTTAGACGAGATCCATGACAAGGAAGAAGGACGCAGAAGCTGAGAAATAAATAAAGAAACAAATATTTTATTGGACTATGGCTTGGTTCAGAACACTCCTTTCAAGCCATCTCTGAAAGGATTAAGGGAAGCTGATACAAACACTCTGTGCTGTCATTTCAGGGTGAAAGAAAATTGTTTGTTTGAACCACAGAGAAGCGTGTTAAAACACGTTGGACTCAGGCACACTTAAGCCTTGATAAGAAGAGAATTATGCCAGACTCTGATCGTGGTTTTGATAACTGGAAGAAAGTGCAATATCCAGATTCTTTCCACACTGAGTTCTTGCTCGGATCTGTCCACAGCGTTACTCAGTGATGACCTTTGTAGGAGCGTACTTATATATTTCGTGTTGGTGTTGCGCTCATATCCTTCACTGGTGGGGAGAACAAATCACATTCCAGCTTTCGTTTGAGATTCTGAACATGCAAGAGGCTGCTTACAGTGATGGTGTAACAATTCTTGCAACTACCTGAGTACAGTGAGGAGAGCACACATTGCCCTATCAGCTGACACCATACACAGACTTGTTATAAGAGTTTTCGTTTGTCTGATTGAAGAGTATCCACATCTTGTTGGTAGGTGCACAGATGTGCTTAGCCGCCTAAGGGATCCCAGAAACACTGCAAATTTGGATGAGATCCAGAAAGGAATCACACTGCAAGCCTGAGTTTATCACACCACAGCACGGTGGTATAGATAATTGCCTTTGAGGGACAGATCGAGAAAATTGCTGATAAAGACAGACATTTTATTTCATGCTGAAAGAAGTTCATCTTGTCGTCTGGACTTAAGCAAATTTGAAGAATTTTACTGGGAACTAGTGTATATACGTGAACTGGTCTAAAAACATTTTGAGGGCAGTTTTCTTCTTGCTGGAGACATTCCTAGTTTGTGTGGTAAAAAAAAATGGTTCCAGGAGAAGGCCAAGAGGTTGTCTCTGTCGTCCAGTAACCAAAACCAAGACAAACCAACAGTTTTAAGAAGAAGTGTAAAATGCTGATGTATTAAAAATACTTTTTACCTTCCTTAGGCAATAAAATGGGGGGAAGTAGTAGCAGTATAAACATGTCAAACGTGGAAAGACATTCACAATGTCCACAGACAAGATGTTGCAAGTCAACTTACCTCTGCCTCATTTATGGTTGTATTCTATTCATAATTTCATTGCTTTCACTCACTGTCCGTACATCCTACCACCTCGATATACAAGGAGCTAAGACTCCAGTAACTCTTCCTAAGGGAAAGAGCAATTGTGGCAACTACCAGCTATCCTAGACCCTATGTAGTTATTCCTGTTCCAAAGAAAGATGGTCAATTATTTGAGCCAGAGATACATGCTTTTGTCAATCACTCACATACAGAAAAGGTTGTACACAAAAAGCATGCTTGGACAAAGGAGCAAAACAAGAAGTTGCAGGACAATGTGCCTGTACAAATTATGCATGAAGAAGTACCAGATCCTATGATAAGTAACCCACAGGTAACCCCTGGAAAGAAGACATACAGGGAGATTTAGCGGGATATTTTTATGCCTAAATAGTATGTTAAGGGAACAAAACACCATGAAACTTCTCCTACTCAAATAGTACAGATGAAAGCACCCGGACCATTGATAAACGTACCTATGATTGATCCAGAAAAAAGGAGTTATGCAGGTACATGTCATGATATCACTATGAAAGGGCACATGAGAAGGCTGGGAACTAAAAGAAATGCTCAAGAGGATGATTTTGAGCTAAATGATTACTTGAACAGTACAGCTTATTTGGGAAATTACATCTGATACCAGCATATTAAGGAAGTAGGAAGAAGTCCTTCAAATGAGGAATGGTTTGTGTGTGCACTCCTGCCATACAGTAGAGCTTTGCAAAACCAGAGGTCAGTTGAAGGATCGAGATGCCTATCTCAAATGGGCAACTGAGTGGACATACCCAGATGAAGACGACTATGTGCAAGATACGAAGACAAGAAACAGAGAACACACACAGAATCATGTGATCAGATATGAGAAGCCTGGAGTAAAAGGAGCTGAAATTAGATGTGAAGTGAACAGGAAATTGGAGGTTGAAGGAAAATCTCCAGAAGACATTCGAAGATGGAAGAACAGAGGCCAAATGCAGATCTGGGGATCTGTGTTATCACCAGAAAGATGGGAATAAAAAGTGGCCATCTGCAGAGCCGGGGTGATCATTGGATGTTATGAACCAGTCATTGACATAGTGCAAAATGGTTGCAAACCATTATGGCCAAGACTTGCTAAACTATTGACTTGAATTGAAGACATAGTAGCACCCCTGCAGATAGTACCATTGGAAAGTTCATTGGAAAGTTCAAAACTGTGCTTCATAAATAATGGACAAAACAAGAATTGTGGTTAAATGTTTGATGTCCCAGGAATGGTGCATGGTACAGCAGTAATTATGGATCATTATTGAGCTTGTGGAGTTAGAGCCTATTTCAGATTACCTGCAGATTGGGGAGGAATATGCACACTGGTGAATGTCCATGTTCCAGCCTTGGTAATTCCAAAGGCTGATTTGCACATCGACAACTTCCCGAAAGCAGATGCTCACCTAAGGAAGAATAGATCTGTGGAGCTGATAAAAAGACTGAAGAGAGAGAACTATTTATCAGCCAAAGCAATAGAAGCTTTTGATGCCATACCATATGAACACAGGGTGTTCAGCCAGACTTCATCAGTGTTGTCACTAATCTTCCTGCCGAGTGTTCAAGTTGGAGCAAATAGAAAGTGGCTGCAGATCACCAGATGGGAACTGCTGCAGACAATTAACACTAAAATAAAGGGATTCAATGCAATCAGAGAAGAGATGAGAGCCATAAGAGTGATGTCTCTTCAGAAAAAAAATATGTCTTGGATGTGATTACAGCAATGGATGGAGGTGAGAGAAACATGTTGCACATTTATACCTTCTCATGATGTCGAGAATGGAACCTTAACAGAGGGGATAGACATGCTGCCAAAGCTCCATGGTCAGATGATTGATGAAGCTGAAGACATTGCTGATGACAGCTGGTTTGGATCTTCAGTTCCACAGTTGATAGCAGACATGTTCAAGTTGCTTGGAGCCCTGTTAGTGTTGGTGATGCTTGGATTCTGTGTAATCAAGATAATAATCACACAATGCAAGAAGACGGCAAAGAAAGCCATAGGGATGAAGATCATGGCTGATATTGAACCAGGATGGAAGCTTGAAAACCTGACAGATGAAGAAATCAGATATTTCGTGAAGCCCAGTGTTCATGCACAAGAGCGAACACAGTTCCTGTATCCAAAGAACCATAAGAAGTATGTGGGAAAATGGATCTATTGTAGTCCAAGTGGACAATGCCAGCTCATGATGTGGAATAAAGATGAGCATGTAAAAACAGCAGGATGCCTATGGATGATCTATGGATGGTTTCCATTTACGTGTTATAACAGGCTGGGCCGTAGCAAAAAGGCTTCAGTTTAGTGTGTTGCATTGAAATACAAAGTTCAATTACAATATAGTTTCAGCTAAAGGCAAGGTTGAACGTGCCAAGAAGCGAAGGTCTTATCAAACTGGAGCAAGCTGACTTTGGATACAAAACGTGTGAAAGAACAAAAACTCCTATACAGAAGGTACAAACAGAACAAGAAGATGTCAGAGGTCTATTGGAAAATAATATTAAATACACTAATACACTTGATTTTGTGGTCTCCAGTCACATGGAAGCATGAAGTTGGATGAACAAGATGCTCACACCTACGCATAAAAGCAGACTGTGAACCTCACTCCCTAATTTTCTCAGAGCTAGAGAACATGTCCAAGGCCAACTTTAAACATACTGATTGACAGCAGACCACTGAGGTGATGATGGATGGATATGCCAATTGGTGAGAAGCTGAAGTCAAGACAACCTCACCAGCACCTGCGTGGCCAGTCTGTTTGCTGCTAACGCAGATGGAAAAACACTGTAGAGAGTAGAGTGCCAACCAATTGTAGTGGACATGCGTATTCAGGGGTCCTATAGTTGTGTAAACCATTGGTACGTTGTGTATTTAGTGACGTTCATAGTGGTCATTTTTAGGGGAGGGCGTAGCAGCCCCACCTAATTTTAAGGACCCAACCACATATTCACATTTTCTTAGACTAGTATGGATCATATACTTAGAGGTCCATGAACACCGAATCCCCGATACTCTTAGGTTTTTGTACTTTGCCACGTTGGATGACATTAGTAGGATGTAATTGATGACAAATATTGCCTAAAACAAGTTCAGTGTTTTATGAAATGCTTTGAGTTGATTATCGAGCGATTGAGTTGATGTTCGGTATGCTCCATTTTAGAAAGTTGATATTAAAACAGTCTTCCTTTATGTTAACTTCCTGAATCGGCTCTATTATTTGATGTATGAGTAAGGTCTGCATCCCCATCCATCACAAGGGTAATTGCTACTCATCAAAGGGGCTGTGCTTATCCAGTTCACTAACAGTGGTAAAGGATAACGGAGGGTTGTTTGGGCATTTGGATAAGAAATTAGAAGTATTGAATAGAGGTATATGTACGAAGAGCGTTCCATAGGTTAGCCCAAAAGCCTGAGTTTAGTAACGACAGAAGAAAATATCTTAAAATCTAAAATGGATACATAGGAGACAAACAGACAGGTATGTTAAAGAAGATATTTTACACTCCCTATCAGGAGTAAAATTAGGGGCAATAAGAAAGCCGCGAGGAGCATCGGCTGGGAAATATATGTGGTCCGGCCAATTTATGCGTTTCTATGTTAAGTATGTTATGTATATGTAAGTAAAAGCAAAGGTGAAGTGTCGAAGAGCAACAAGAGAATAAAATTGTGTTTTAATGGGAAAATAAAATAGTTTATTTTTTGATTGTTCAGAAGTGTTGAGTAAATTAGAGGATTGAAGTGAAACAAGACATAGAGGTTTGGAGCTGTGACGATTGGTGCGCGCATATATTGTAGTGATTGTTTGTTTAAAGTGTTGTTTGTGTGAAGCACGGTAAGTATTAACAGGTGAGTGAGCCTTGTCACAATGGAGGATATTACTCAGCTTGTGCACATATGCAAGCAGTTGCTGAAACACGCACCCAAACTCAAACAGTATAGTGCAGAAAGGGTTAAAGGTACAGCAAATAAAATGTTCATGCTGTGGCCACAAGGGGATCACTTTCAAAAGCAGTTCTGCAACACATGACCACATATTAGCATGCAGCGTATACATGAAAAAAGCTGGAGAATAGGTTAGTAAGTTTAGAGCTTTAGACTATGTACCAGGAGGAATGGGAAGACCCACCTCCTGAAGACTGGACACTTAACTAGTGTAAAGAGGGGGGTGAGGAGCCTTCTGCTCCCCCCCACGTGCCTGAAATACAAGGTGATAGTGCAAAAGATGAAGGAGTGTATCCACTCAGAGAGCTTAATGCAGCGGCAGGATATAATAATCCAGTGTATGAGCCACCTGCTTATAGCAGTGACGAAGGATTTAAGAAAGCTCCAGAAAAGGATGTGATCTCTACAGTCCCATGGGACAAAGAGAGAAGTTAATGATTAGACATGACCCTGGACATTGAAAGAGAAATTAAGAGATTGAAAGGAGAAAAGACAAAACTGACGAGATAGGGCTTATACAAAATGAGTGGATGGGAGTTCAAATATTGCTCAAACTCGATGGAGCGAGCATTGGGGAAGTACGGCAAAAGGACGATCTGGACGAACAAGATAGAGAAATGATGAAAAAAAAGAGCTTAAATGAAAGGACAGAGAAAGATGAGAACAGATGTATCAAGAAGAACAGCTGAGGAAGGAAGAAAGAGAAGAACAACAAAGGAAATATGATAATAGGCAGCGAGCAATCAAGGAATGGGATTAGCTCAACAAAAAGAGAAGAACAAGAGGAAGAGAAGTTGAGACAAAAGAGAATGCAAAGAAGAAAAAACTGTTAAATGTGTTTGGCAAATGAGAGAAGAGAGATGAAAAGACAGGAGGAAGAAAGGATTAGGGATGAGGCTAAGAATTGAAGGACATTTGATGAGGAAGTAGAACAGAAGAGGAGGCAGAGGGCACGCAACATTGATCGCATTGAGAAAGAGTTGAGGAACCCAAATCCAGTAGTGGCTTGGAGGACATAGAGGAGTTCTTCCCATTGCAAGAGCCAATGCCAGGGCCCTCTGGATAAATCTAGAGGAGGAGTTTGAAGCAGAAACTAAAAGACACAGAATCATAGAAGCATATCATGAAATAAAGACAAAAAGTTAATTGAAAAATAAGGGGAAAAATTACCAATTTGAGATTTCCCCGTCACGAGGCAAGGAGGGAAGTATGTTTAGTTCACAGCACCGAGGTCTGTCTTTGAACAGGCTGACCTTAAATTAGGATGAGAAAGAGGACAGTCACATAAATTGCGGACCGGATATTTCAGGCAAGGAAAGGGAAACCTTACGTGGGTAAGAACAAACCAGCACATGTGGGTTTGGGCAATGTTTATTGTCAAATAAAGAGGTTAGATGGTTGGACCTAGACCTACCTAAACCGAGGAGGCCAGACTCAGTGGAGCGGCTAAGTCGACCAAAAGGGCGATCCCAGAGTGTGCGGGGTGAGTCGCTGCCATTTGTAAATAGATTAAGATTGTTGCCTGGAAGAAAGCAATCAGGAACCATCATCTCTACTATGGATAGGCAAATGATGGAAGCCGATTGCGATGTTCGGATTTCATAGTTTCCTTTGTTGGAGAAAGGAGGAGCCAGACCATGATATATTCCATGGCCTCAGACGGATAAGGACAACTTAAGATGTAAGTTGTCCAGTTTAACGTCGGGTGCTGGAAAAAGGATTTCTGAATTAGAAAACATGACAGGAGGTAACACATTAGCCATAGGGGACATTAAAGATCTCCTTGCAACCATTCTTGGGGAAAGAGCTGACAACATTTGGTCAAGGGCAGGATAAGCAGGAGTCACTGAACATAACACGGCGCATGATGGTGCGCCGTTTAATAATTGTAGAGCGACAATCTGGAAAGCGCTTATAGTAAAGTATCCTGACATGTCGGATATGGGAGCTATAATGGCACGTAAGATGCAGGAAGGGGAAGATCCACTTCCATCCACTTACATTCAAAATCTTCAAGAGCAGTGGTCTTTGGAAATGCGGGAGCTGTGGGGAAATCAATACCAGTGTTTTATCATATGTTATGTCAGGGATTGCTAGAGCAAGTACAGAGACAGCTTAAGAAGCTGGTGGGTATGGAAGCAAAGCCATGGCAAGCAATACAGCTGACCATTGTGCACCATTGCCGATTGTTACAAGAGAAAAATAAAAAGAAGGAGTATACTAGAAAAGGCAAGGAAGCCAAATTAGTGCAGAATAAATTATCCAAATATGCTATTGAAGGGGCGATGTTAACTAGTGGAGAAGGGTTAGGGTCGCAACAGACTTCAGGAATACCATGGGTGAATAACCAGCAGCAGCCGGAGCATTGAGGGAATGGATTTATGTCAAGAGGTAGAGGAGGCTTCTGCAGGGGAGCGGAAGCTTTCAAACAATCAAGAACATTTTCAGAATATCCAAGGGAGTAACCAAGGCATGCAGGATGGGCAAGTCAGGCGATTCCTTCCTGTATGTTAGACATGTGGAATTACAGGGCATATAGCATGAACATGTGGGAGCCAAGGGGATATACAGAATGGGCAATTCTTGAGAGCAGGGGCAGTTTATCCCACAGCATATAGCCCACAAAGTAGAGATGGGTCTGCCTAAGATCAAACAGTGCATCAGACACAAGCACCACAAACACAGCAAACTTGGCTGTTCCAGCAAGGACCATTGAGTCTGCCCCAAGGACAGTCACAGCACGCACCCATGCATATGCAGCAGAGCGCAAACACAGGACAATTGCTGACTCACACGGTAGGAGGTCTCACTGTCAAGGGTAGGAATCCCTTGACAGGTACAGAGATAAGTATGTACCCACAATAGGACAGCTCACTGGGGGACTTGATGTGTTCAGTACTGTTGGTGATGCTTGATACTAATGAGGAACCTAGTGTTGACATCACGATAGGAGGCAAATACTTTTCTTTTTTAGTAGACACTGGAGCAACTTGTTTATGTATATGAGAGGGAACATTTTTATTGTCAGGAAATGCCATGAATGCTCATGGTTCCACAGGAGCTACAAGTAGAGTTCTTTTTACTGAGAAGTTGCCAGTTTCGATTGGAGAATGTGACATGCCTGTTTCATTATTGTATTCAAAACAGACACCAGTTAATATACTGGGTCGGGATTTAATGACAAAGTTAAACATGACAATTTTCTTCACTGATGAGGGCAAAGTGTGTTTGACTCCAGGAATGCTTTATTTAAATGTAAGTGAGTTTATTATGGCATTCACAAGCAAAAAGCCTTGCGAGGGTGGCATTGTAGTCTGAGGTTTTTTATTATGGAGTGTGAACTTTGTTAACATGGCTACCTGTATTAGTGGGTAAGGTGATGAGAATATCTGATGAATTTTTATTCAGTCCTCAAATGCCCATGAATGAGGAAGTGGGACAGATATTCCCCTTGGAATTACAAGCAGCCATAGTACGAGGAGAATTGGCCATCCTAGAAGGATTCTATGACAAAGGCAGGCCGTGGAGAACAGTGATTGCTATTGAGGAAGGGTATCGATTAACGGACGTCACTTATGAGGATTTGTTTAAAGATGATCCATCAGATGACGAGGTTGTGTTTGAAATAAGCATCACATATTGGATTAGAACAGAAAGGAGAGAGATCCAACAGCGAATGGTGATCTTGCAACACATATTTTGATGAGGACATGGAAAAGGTGCCAACTTCTTTATAGGCAACAGGTCCTTATGACATAGGACTATTGAAGGGGGTGGAGAGATTAAGTTGAAACCAGGATCAATTCTGCCCCAAGTGACACAGTACCCCATGTCCGCAGAAGCTGATGAGGGGATTTTTAAGACTATATCAGCCATGATGGATCAGGGCATTCTAGTGACGTCAGAGTCACCATGCAATACTGCAGTGTATCCGATCAACAACAAAATGAATAAGGGGTGGTTGTGGCATTAATTTAAGATATGCACCTAATTAACCAGATTGTGGAGGCAGAGTTCCCTCTACATCCTAATCCAGCGAATATCCTATGTAATATCCTGGTTGAGGCATGAAATTTCTCAGTGATTGACTTGAAAATGCATTTTCTCAGTCCCATTGCACAACGACTCCCAAGATCGTACCTCATTTATGTTCCGTCAGACTAAACTGAAAAGCACAAGGTTGCCCCAAGGATATTGTGAGTCTCCATCAATGTTCAAAAGAGTCCTGCAAATGGACTTGAGCAATGTAGATTTTCTGAGTGTTGTGTAGCAATACGTAGATGATTTTTTAATTTGCTGGATGTTAGAAGAAGAGTGTAGGCGATACTCAGTTCAGATGATGGTTATTCTTGTAGACAAAGGATATAAGGTAGATAAAGAGACATTGCAGTATTGTCAAGAAGTGTTGTATATAGGACAACTAATTTCACATGAAGGAAAGAAAGTCAGACCTGAAAGAGCTGAGGCTATTTCATTTTTGCAAAACCGCACACGATAAAGCAGATGTAGCAATTTCAAGGATCGCACAATTATGTTAGAACATGGGTATTCAATTACAGTTCATATACAAAGCCACTGCTGCAAGCCCTGAAAAAGGCACAACAATGCTTAGGAAAGATTGAATGGACAGAGGAATGGAAGAAGGATTTGATGAGTTAAAAAACTGTGTATGTCTCCAGTTTAAGCAATTCCCAATTATGCAGTGTGTGCCTGTAGCAGGATCATTCGGTTGTGCTAGGTCTGACCATATTATGGCACCCCAGCCACAATGGTAAGTCCCAGCAGGCAGCTAACATGTAAACACAACCCCACTAGTTATTGGCACAACTGGTGCGGTGGTGCTTGGGATGGCTCAAAGGCTAGGAGGCTGAGGCACCGCATAGAAGCCTGTCCATTGACGATCAAGCCTGCCATCCCAGCAAGGAATGGCCAGACAGCTCTTCACCACGATCCCCAATGGAAGGCACTTTGTTTGGCAGGGGCAGACAGCATGTGCAAGATTTACGTTGCATTAAGCCACTGTTCAGTCAACTGTGCATGGGAGAAGGTGTTTTATCCCACCCTACTACCGGATAGCAGAAGTCTTTGAAAGAATAGGAATTTGAAATGGTTTAATAGATTAGTAGGTCTAATAGTAGGTGAGCTGAGCATTTTATATAGATTTGCAATTCCATTAAGAAATCTGATTCTTCTAAGTGTCTGCTCAAAATCCATGTTTAGAATGGTGGATCCCAATTACCAATTACATTGTCACAGACTCAGCCACAAGATCCAATTCTGTGGTAAAACCCATGCAACGTTTCTCTGGCTCGTAAATGGTTGTTCTAGCGATACATTCAAGGGGATGGATTTTAAAACATATACAAAAACGACTTGAAACAATAAAGGCAACTGTTTATGTTTTAAATGCACTTTTGACCATTCTGTGAATTGCATGTGAACAATATTGAGGAAGTTAGCATGGCAGTTGTTGACTTTTAACACTACTTAGATTGTCCCAATCAATAAATGAATGAGTAAATAAATACACATATACATATCACTCTGAAGAGGAAGACTTGGACGTCTTTGCAGTACACAAACAACACACGTTTTGTATTTAAATTTCAGGGGTGATTTTAAAATGATTATCTCTACCTCTTGGAGGAGGCATGTGACCTGCTAAAACAGTGGTGATTATTGCATAGATTAATTCCACCAGGTCACCAATGAGATGGGAGGTGAAACCTGCATTATTTCCATTGAGCAATGCATTATTCTTCTTACATTCAACTGAGAGAGCAAGTAAACTGAACCTAGTGATGGCAAAATGTGGGAGGAGCTACTTAATGGTTTGTTGCCCTAAGGGCCTTTCAAGGGATAAAAAGGTGGACACTTCTTCCACAGTGCCCATAGCAGGAACGGCCTCAGATGAGAACGGCCTCGGCCCTGGGCCCTGCCACTCTCCACTTGCACTGATGCCCTGGAACCCTTTGCACTGCGGGACTGTCTCTGTATCCCTACAGCCCCCCCCCCTCCCCCAGCACTTGTTCTGCACTTACCTCACACTTGCACCACTGGCCCTATTTTATTTATTTATATACGTTACGCCACTTACCTTGTACTGCACTTCCCCCCTCCCCTTCCCCTTCCCCTTTCCCCCTCCCCCACCCCTGCACTTGCGCGATCTGAATGACACCTGGCCTAGTAAGATCGTTGTCTGTCTCCCCTTTTCCCCCCCTCCCTGCCTCGTCGCGCTTTGAAACACATGTGTATAGGCGCGTTACAAATACCATATCATATCATATCATATCATATCAATGCCTGGTTTAACAAGGTAATTTCCAGAGTTGACAAATGCTACCTGTGCCAACTCATAATGTTATGTATACCAATATGTAAGATGATGTTTTTATTTATTTCATAACAGTTCTCATTTTCGAATTCAAGACATGTAAATATCAAACAATGGGCCTCATTGCGAGTTTGGAGGTAGCCATTGTGCTATTAGTGCTATGGTTGCCTCCAAAATCGCGTCCGGGTCCGAGTTCCTTGAATGAGGAGTTACCGGGTCGTTCCAACCTTTGGAGACCCAGCAATTCCTCATTCAAAAAACCCATCCCCATTCCCATTCGAGCCCCCATAGGGCTCATTGGGAATGGGGATGGAGCTAATAACAGGCCCGTTAATAACGGGCCCATTATTAGCTACCTGGTCCCCATGCGGGACCCGCAAAGGACGTCTGGTCTGACCAGATGTTCAGAGCGTGTTCTGCAAGGGAACCTCGTAATAGGGTAGAATGGGTTTGCCGGCACCAATACCGGTGCCGTTAAACCCATTCCGCTAGCCTCGTAATGAGGCCCAATATGTCACATATCAGCTCTAGTTTGCAATGGATACAATTCCTAATATGCAAACCCTACTTGTAGGGTCAGTAAAAGATTGGAATAACAGTGTTCTTCTAATGATATGACACTTCAGGAGTGTTAGAATTCTCACATAAACTAATTAATTGGAGCTGGTAAATGAAACAAATGTCTTCATGTACTTATGTAGTACATGTCTGTATGCATAGGTGTTGTGAACATGATAACTGTAAGCAGAGACAACCGTCACTTGCCCTTGTGTATTGCACAGTCCCAGTGCTCTGAGCACATCATGCATGTCAAATTCACTAAAGTTCAATAGTTCCAGTCTTCACTAAGTAGTGCATCCTCCTCCACAATTATCAGAAATGTTCATTTGATTATGTTTTATGCTGCAGAATATTCAACTAGGAAATATTAGTAGTGGCTTCCAGGTTTGCCTGACCTTCTGAGAAAGAGGTTGATAGTTGCTGTGACAATTCACTTCTTCCCCATGCGGGAGCCTTTCCTTGAAGAAGATTGAGCGAGTAATACAGATGACACATCTGTCAGAAAATGGCAATACAGTGAAGAAGAATGAGCGAGTGATAAAGAGCGCTCAACTGAAAGAGAAAGATGACTATAATCCTCTGCTGAGGAGGGCCCAGCCAGGTGTCATAAAAAAGAGAAGAAGGATTGTTCTCAGAGAGTAGAAAAGCCAGGGAGTTTCAAACCAGCAATGTTGTGCAAGCTGATCAAAACCGGGAAGCCCTGCATGCTGAGAAAGCAACCAGCTGGTGTGCAAGAAAAGCACTGAGAGAGCTGTAAGCAGGAGAGAACATTGGGAAGAAACCCCAATGAAGATAGCCAGTCGTGAGTGGTGGCATTACCCAGGAGTGGTGGAATGTGCAGTCTGGTAACTACGCTGAGACCACTATGACTTTGGCACTGCGGAGCAGATGCCGAGAAGCTCAGTGAGTCGGGGAGAAGGCAGGATCCATACTGACAAGAGGAGGCAACCCTGTCCTGTGATCAGGCACAGTGATGCCAAACTTCAGCAGAGCAGGTAACCGGTTCGGCGGGAGACCCGAGAGGGAGCACACATTTTTTTGAGTACCCGAACCATTCTCGGCCCAGTAATCTTGATGTGAAAAAAGTACTGATCATTACTGGCACAATCACACTCATCCCAGTAATAATGAGAAATTGACTTCAGAAGTGAATCACTACTGGCACAATTATACTCATCCCAATAATATGTAAATAAGAAGAAGTGTGGATCATCACTAGTATAATCCTGTTTGTATCAATAAGAGAAGCAACTTTGCTGAAAGGTGTGACAAAACTCACAAGAGTGCTAAAAATGAATATAATGATTCATCCGCACATCCTACTCGGCCCAGTGAGAGAGTGAAAATTGAAGAGACTGTGAATCATTACAGGGTACTTACTTACCCAGTAAGACAATAAGTGATAAAGAACGTGAGAATCATTTACTTGGTTCGTCCTTCTCGTCCCAGAAATACAACAAGAGACCAGGAGAGTGACAATTATCATTGGATGTGCAGTACATTTCCCAGTAAAAGAGCAAATAAACAAGAGAATGAGAGTCATTACTCAGAACATAATATTCAGACCTTTGTGAGACAAATAACCAGAGGAAGACTAAGAACGGGAACAATAAGAAGATTGATTCTATTTCTCAGAAGATAAAGTTACATTAGAGAAAGAGAGACTTTCAAAGACCTTGGAGAAAGGTTAAGAGGCAGAACCTCAAAGGCAAGGAATGGCGGAAAAGAAGGCATCTCAAATCCATAGAAAAGGGAAACTAAGGAGTTGGAGAAGTCCCCTAAATGAAGTGAATGACTTAATATAATGGATATCCAAGAACTATCTGAAGATTATATATTAAGGCTGAGGAATCCATTTCAGGAGAAGGGGGTCATTCTCCTGGACTTCAGATGTTTTTTTTATTAGTGGTAGGGTCAGCATAGTTTACTTTTGGGCATCATGCATTGATAACAAGCACCCTATTTAGTTTTGTTAGGTATAGAAATCCACAGATTACGGACAGTGAGGCCTTTTACTTATTATTTAAATACAGTATCAGTAAAAATGACAGGATCTGGTCTGTCTCCTCTTTCTGACACTCCATATATGGTGTCAGGGTGAGATATTTTCCAGCTGACTCTGAGATTCAGTAAACTAAGTCCTAAAGCTTCTGCACCTGTGATAGCTACTGCGGAGTCTATCGGCTTTAATCTCCACAGTAGTGCAGAAATAACTATAGCAGCAGGGGAAAGCCCAATAGTTCCCACAGGTCTAATACTATCTCCACTATGAAGGGACATACATTTGGCTGCCCTCCAAAACAGGTCTGGCCTGAAGATACAGTCTCGATCTAATGGCTAGAGCCGTTGACCCCCAACTATAGAGGTGGTGTAAAGGTCTTAGTGTACAACTATATATTGTCAAGGAAGTGGAGAAACATGCACAGGGAATCGTAGAAAAATCTTTATTCCCCATTCCCCATGAAGTCCAAGAACAGGATGAGACATAGAGGGCATAGCATGGATTTGGAGAGGAAGATAAAGAGCCAAATGACAAAATCAACTCCACAGGTAGATGAACCAGAACTGTTTCCCAAACTAGTATTCACCTATCACTGTTAGGCAAAGTTTGTATGCTGTACCCTCTGGGAACACTACAAACAACTCTGAATACAGGTATAGGAAACCAAACCTTTGGTATAAGCATGAACTACACAGTTTTGGTAGTGTTGAGCAGCCAGGCCTATCTCAAGAGGGGTCTATGTGAGCTATCGGGGAGCTACACAGAGATTTACAGTTACAAGTATTCAAATAAACTCTTACACTCAAGGTTTCTTGCATAAGCAATTATTAATGTAGTCATCAGTCAGTCCGAATAAGCCTTCTTCAGAAGGGAGCAATAAACAAGTAACACTCAAATACGCTTCAATAAATACACATTCTTAATCTCTAAATCAGTAGATACCCTTTTGGGATGGCCCACAGACACTACCTACACCCTCAGGTGACTTCAATTGCTAGGGCACTGGGGACATTAATATATCACTGTTGCATTTAGAATCATATAGTAATAAGTCAAAGGAAAAGATTATTTAGAGCATACAAGAGACAACAAATATTCTTAAGCAGGCAAATGCTTGTGGATCCTCACAGAAATAGTCATTCAGTACACTAGGCTAAACCAAAGTCAATGGGCACAAGTCTTATTTAGGATGAAGCATCTCTGGTAGGGAAATGGAAAAGTCTTTGCACAAGTTCTTAGAAGTCTTTGATGAAAAGAAGTATCAAATGTAGAGCCACAAGCGGATGAGACTTCTGAGTAGTAGAAGATGCAAGCAACTCTAGGGCAAGAGCTAAGTTCTCTCAGAATTTGTACAGTACCTTTAAAATGAAGAAAAGATGCAGCGGATGACTCCTGTTCCTGTGCAGCTCTGCAGGTCTCACTGTTCCTGGACCTCAGTTGTGGGGACAAGAGGGAGGACATTGGGGGATTCCTGCAATGCACTGGGACGGTCAAACTTGCAACCAGCAAACTTCACTTTCAGTGGCTGCTCAGTGTTTCAGCTCCTTGCTTCTCCCGCAAATAGAAACACTACGGTTCCTGGCTGTTGAGATGGACTTTCCTTGCTTCTGGGGTCCCGCACTCTGTTGAGGGGACTCAGGCTCGTTCAGTCCTGCTTCCTGGGAGTCCGGAGGATCTCCTTGGAGCTCTTGTCCAGCTTAAAAGCAATGCACACAATCTGGTGTTCCGCTCCCTGGCTATACGGTTTCCAGCAGCAACTCTGTGAAACTTCAACCAGCTCTGAGATGGATATCCAGATGGTTTACTTTGGAGTTGATTGGTCCCACTCAAAGTGAGAAGTCGTCTTTGCAGGGGCTTCTCTGTTGATATGAACTTGGTGTTTCGGCACTGCAGTTGGGCTTCACTGGGCAAAACAGTGGTCCAGGAGTTGCAGCAGCCGTCCTCTTCAAGTTCTTCTTCGGTTCCTTCGTCCAGTGGTCGACTCTGCCTTCCAAGCCAAAGGACTCACCTTTTATATAGTTCTCTCCCATTCATTCCAGCCTAGCTGTCAGTCACCCAGCAGGGTGGCTGTCCTTGCCAGTCAGGCAGTGCATTTGGGTCTCCTAGGAGACTAAGTACAGGGAGTTTCGGGCACGTCCCTCACTTCCTGCCCACCCCAGACACCCTAGAGCCAGAGGTCGACTTCACTCATGAATTCCGCCAAAGGAAAAGCAAACAATGGGACCAAACCTGATTTGGCACACAGAGTAAATCTCAAGAAGGACCTTTCCACAAAGAAATGGCGAAAAAAGAAGACCAGAGCCATTTTGACAAAAATGGCACCCTAGGGTGCTTTACTGCAGCTGCGAATGCAGCCTGCAGTAAATGCACACCACTGTAGTTAAAACGAAACCACTGCTACCAGGCATTCAGTGAGAAAAGGGTAACTTAAATGTTACATGAGAAGCTAAACTCAGGGGATACAAGGTAACCCCTCCAGAACCCTATTGTAAGATAGTGTGTTCTGGGTCTAGAATGTTACAAATGTAAGTAAAGTCAATTTCACTTTACTGCTCTGGGAAACAGTAGTTTATCCCAGTGAAGGTAGTTAAACCTTTGGGAAATCTGAAAGACTTCCCTGTGCCACTGCACTGAAGGTGCTGTGTGACACAATGTAAAAGATGATGCCTATGGAGTTCGTCAGCCTCCATAACCAAAAGAAAACACAGTGTACCAAATCACATTAAAATACATGAGAGAGTGGGAAAAAGGATCTCACTCTCTCCAGGTTAAAACAAATCAAGTACTCAAAATCTAAGATTCTGCATCATGCGCATGGGTGAGAATGGAGGGAAGGGTGTCATGAAGACCTCTCCTTCCATACAATATCCATGCCAATACCAGAGAAGGGAACCACGATAATGGGGAGAGGTTGCAATGATATTGGTGGGTTGCAGTTTTTTGGAAAAGGGAGCACATTCACACACAGTTTTTGACATCTGCATATATTCCGACCGATTAGAATCTTAGTTTAACCTGGTTCTGTGTTTTAGTCACTCCCTGGTGCCATGCCTTTAAGTAACATGCCTTCCTTGACTCTGGGGAAACCACAATTGTGCTCTTGGAGTGCCTGCTAGCGTGTAATCCTCTCTCTAGGGAAGACCCCTCAATAAAAAGAAGAATGTACCACCCTGATCATGGCCTTCCACCTAAGATATGACCTTAGAAAAGGCCTTCAGCAATATGGGATCATTATGATTGTTAGGGAGAATTCTCAGAAATGTGCCAATTCCCTCCACCTTAGAGACCCCAGCAGCTTTGTAGATTGTGAGGACTTGATGTTTTTAACCTGGAGAGAGTGAGACCCTTTTTCCCACTCGATCATGTATTTTAATGTGATTTCTAAACGTTGTGTTTCTTTTGGTTATGGAACCTGACAAACTCCATAGGCATCATCTATTACATTGTGTCACACAGAACCTTCAGTGCAGTGGCACAGGGGAGTCTTTCAGATTTCCTAAAGGTTCAAATACCTTCTCTGGGATATACTACTGTTTCTCAGAGCAGTAAAGTGAAATTGACTTTACTTACATTTGTAACTTTCTAGACCATCTTATGATAGGGTGCTGGAGGGATTACCTAATATCCCCTTTTGTCCAGCTTCTCATGTAACATTTTTATGTTACCCTTTTCTCACTGAATGGCTAGTGACAGTGGTTTCGTTTTAACGACTGTGGTGTGCATTTACGGCAGGCTCCGTTTGCAGCTGCAGTAAAGCACCCAAGGGTGTCATTTTTGTCAAAATGGCCCCGGTCAACTTTTTTCAACATGTGAAAAGGTCCTTCTTGAGATTTACTCTGTGTGCCAAACCACGTTTGGTCCCATTGTTCGCTTTGCCTTTGACGGGATTTAGGAGTGAAGCCCGCCTCAGGCTCCAGGGTTTCTGGGGTGGGCAGGAAGTGAGGGAGGTGCCCAAAACTCCCTGTGCTTAGTCTCCTAGAAGACCCAAATGCACTCTGTAGTGAATGGCTGGATGACTCTCCGGCAAGGACAGTCACCCTGCTGAATGAGTGACAGCTAGGCTGGAATTAATGGGAGAGAACTGAATAAAAGGTGAGGGTTTTGGTTGGGAAGCCGGAGTCGATCACTGGACGAAGGAACTGAAGAAAACCTTGAAGAGGACGCCTGTTGCAACTCCTGGACCATTGGTTTGCCCTGTGAACCCCTGCTGCTGTGCTGAAACTCCAAATTTGTATCAACATAGACGCCCCTGCAAGGACGAATTCTCCCCTTGAGTTGGTGGGACCAATCACCTCCAAAGTAAACCACCTGGATATCCTTATCGGAGCTGGTTGAATTTCCACAGAGTTGCTGCTGGAAAACGTATAGCCAGGGAGAGAAACACCATATTATGTGCGTTGCTTTTAAGCTGGCCTAGCGCTTCAGGAAGATTCTATGGACTCCCAGGAACCAGGAGTGACCAAGCCTGAGCCCCCTCAACAGAATGCGGGACCCCAGAAGCAAGGGAAGTCCATTTTGACAGCCACGAACCACAGTGTTGCTATTTGCGGTAGACGCAAGGTGCCAAAACATTGAACAGCCACTGATTTGAATATTGCCAGTTGCAAGCGGTGACCAGCCCAATGCAGTGCAGGAGTCCCCAGAAGTCCTCCATCTTGTCCCCACAACTGAGGCCCAGGAACAGTGAAATCTGCAAAGCTGCACCGCAACAGAAGTCATCTGCTGCATCTTTTCTTTAATTCAAAGGTACTGTACAAAGTCTGAGAGAATTTACAACTTGCATCTTACGGCTTGTGGCCCTACTTTTGATTCTTCTTTTCTTCAAAGACTTTGAAAACATTGTGCAAAGACTTTTCTACTTACCTACCAAGAGTGCTTCATCCTACATATGACATTTGCCAATTGACTTTGGCCTAGCATATTATACTGAATGACTCTGCTGTTGGATCCAAAAGTATTTGCCTCCTTAGGAATATTTGTGGTCTCTTGTTGCTCTAATAACCTTTTCCTTTTACCAACTTATAACAGTATTCTGAATGCAAACAGTAAGATATTAATGTCCCTAGCAACCTAGCTATTGAAGTCACCTGAGGGTGTAATTTGTGTCTGTGGGCCATCCCAAAAGGGTCTTAACTGATTTAGAAACTAAGAGTGTACAGTATTGAAGTGTATTTGTGTTACTATTAGATTGCCCCCTTCTGAAGAAGGCTTATTCTAACTGACTGATAAATAAATTAATAATTGTTTATTCAAGAAACCTTGAGTGTAAGTGTTTATTAGAATACTTGTCACTGTGAATCTCTGTGTAACTCCACTACAGCTTGCATTGACCCCTCTTGAAATAAACCTGGCTGCTCAACACGCTACCAAAACTGTGCAGTACAAGCTCATACCAAAGGTTGGGTTTCCTATACCTGTTGTCAGAGTTGTTAGTAGTGTTCCCAGAGGGTTCTGCATACAAACTTTGCCTAACAGACACACCTCTTTTCCTCACAGGAATGCGAACAAAAACACAAAACAAATCGCACTGAACATTGTATATTATCTATGAACAGGTTTTTAAAAACAGGACATCACTTGTAAGGTGAAAATGACTTAAGCAACGCTAGTCTTTCCTTATTCCAGAATCCCCCTCCCGCCTAGACACTTTGACTGATTTTCCATAATCTTTCTCAGCCACTCTTTCTGATGAAAACTTTAAGGCACACTTCCTTCGCTTCCTCGGAAGCAGAACTTTCACCTTGGCACCACCTTCAAACTCTCTGTGGAAACATCTCGCCTCTAATCATACCTCTACTTGGGCAACTCTCCTTGTATGGTAATGTGTTCTCTAATCTCCTCAAATTTTAACAGAAGCAAACTCGATCTGAGTAACCAACCTGGTGTGGGTAAAGTGTTGGGTTTGCGCCCCTTATACAGTTCAAATGGGGTAACCCCCATTGTGGGAGGTGATTTTAGACATTGGAAAACTCTTGGCAACAAAATATCCCTCCAATATTTTATTTAAGTTAATGTCATAGTATGCATGGCTGCAGCCTTCTCCATCTGGTCATCCACACTAACTGATCAACTTTACATTAATCCCCTAGCAACTATCACAACAACTCTAGAACGTTATGTGATTCCAAACATTGACTTCAAAAAGGAGGAAGGGAAGGGAAACAAGGAGAAAGAAGCTGTGGGGACACTCTGCAGGTGAATGAGAAGTACATTATGAAAGGGACCTCATGATATCATCCAACAGGTTGCACATCTAACCTGATTTCTCAGTGGCCCTGTAACAGGAGAGAAAGACATTCCTGGCGGTAAAGAAACAGTTGGGCGATAGAGGTCTGCAAGAGATTTGTCTTTAGAGCTATTAACTAACTTGGCAGTATTTTTTGTATCATAGTATTTTGGCAGTAAATTGGCATTACTTCATGTTGGTGATAGTTTTAATGGTGAATGCACCTTTTATAACACTGCCCTATGATAAGACAAACCTTCCCCCTTTATAAATACGACACACTTCGGGCTGACTGTAAACACCCACCCAGGCTTAGCACAATTATAGGGAACCCAGCAAGATCATACATATGTCAGTTATCACATATAGACTTTGTCAATGGTTTATTCACACCAATGACCTATGCCCTGGGAGGGTTCTGCTCCCCCTTTAGCATGGATAGTGGAGCACATTCATACCAACACCCAAACTCTATTTTGCACATATTTCTTTTTCTTTTTCTCTGACTTTGTCTCTTGTGGTAAATAAAGTGGTACATATTTTATCACTGTAATGCAAACAGAAATGACCCCTAGTTACTTGCCCAACTGAAAAAAATGACCATCAGATGTGCGGAGTGAAAAAGAAAACACTAACACCAGCATTGTTTCTGCTATGGCAGTTATTATTATTATTTTTTAAAGTCAGCTATATGTAACAAGAAATTGTGGGATATTTTTACCCATACCAATGCGCCCCACTACACCCCTTTGCCCATGGGGGAAGAATCAGCCAAAAATGGATGTGCTAACCCCTGTGCGTGCCAAATCTGCAAAACTGTGCATGGTTCATAAATCACAAAAAGGCTGCACCACCCTGCAACAAACATTAAAAGTTGATGTCAAAACAGAACTCCCTGCAGGAGAATGCCAGTGGGTGCTGTTACCTGTCACATGAAGCAAGTCCACAGACGTGGGCTAAAACCCAAAAATGCCTTTAAAATGCAGCTTTCCAAATAAATTGCAACCTTCAAAGTGCTATTTTGGTGCTAAATTCAGTCATTTTCCAAGTGAACCATTGAAACGAAAAATTTGCTGAAACCACAGATCATCCAATGCAGTCAGAGAAAACCGGGCCTCCCTGACTGACAGCAGCCAAGAAATGTCTTTATGAAACACCAGTCCAGCAACAATTTGTTTTTAGTTACACAGGAAAAATGCAGATAAAAGTGGCAACATACATATTTCAGCTGTGCACAGGAACTCCAAGTATAAACTGAATACTTCCAGATTGCAGACAATTTCCAGCACTCAAAGACAGAACAATGCTGAGTTGAATGTGTGTGCTGCATAAGAAAATTAGATGTAAAAACCCAGTTTAAATGTGTTTCTTTTTCCTGAAAAAATTGCAAAGTTCACCTATTTAAAGTATGTTTGAGAAGGGCTTAATTATTTTAAATGTTCAAATCCCTTGTAAACTGTGCTTATTTTATATGTGTTAAATGAAAGACCTTAAAGTGAATTTTAAAGCAACGCAGTATTGGAGTTCAGTAAATACCTAATTCTGACCTGACAGTGCCCAGCATGGGAAGAATGACACTTCAATTGACACTCCCTTGCTACAGGAAGCCTTAATGGATGCTTGAGGTTCCCGCATATTGACAACAAAGAGCACAGCAGACTTTTGTCACTGGCTGAACCAAGAACAAGGGCAGGCTGCCTACTGATGTCTGCAGCGGAGCTTCCCTCTCAAGGAAGAGGACACAACTCCCTGATCCAAGGAATGAGACAGCTGTTGCCTGTGAAAGGGAAGTTACAAAAAAAAAATGCCCAGAACTTTTGGTGTTTAAATCTTTATTTGTGATTACGTTTGAAACTCTTTTACTGTGCAACCTGAAGGAGGATACTGAAGGAGGATAAATCTAAAAATCGGTAGATGTTAACCTAATTTTAGGCCCTTGCTTTGAAGACATTAATGAACCCTGTACCACCTAAGGGACCAAAGTTACAGGAAAATAATAATTGTAGAAAAACTATTAATGCTGCAAGTCTAAGATTGTATATTAATGCGCTGGTAATAATCGCCCAGATATGTACTGAATTAGAAATTATTAATCCAAACTGTTATGATTAAAATTGATAAAATTCAATAGGATGAAAAAGACAGCTCTCACAGAGATGGCGATTGAATGGGAAAATAACCCATCAAATATGCAATGTATGTGTCTGATTTTATTAGGGGACATCATTTTAGAAATGTATATTTGTGCAAGTTAAGTTTTGGTCAAAATCAATGTGGGAGTTCCTAAATCACATCATAAAGATGACAGCTCTGTTCTGACTGCCAACCAGAACAAGACAAGTGACTGTGGCCACTCATAGCCGCGGGTGTGTGTTTTGAAATTCTGCCCACACCATAAACTTTTTGATGTCACTTGGTAGGATAAATATAGGAACTTCACCACACATAGGGACACACTGCTTCCTGAACACATCCAGATTTCCGTGCAGCACTTTGCTCCAGA
The DNA here is from genome assembly GCA_002915635.3 of Ambystoma mexicanum. NCBI lineage: Eukaryota > Metazoa > Chordata > Amphibia > Caudata > Ambystomatidae > Ambystoma > Ambystoma mexicanum. Next base: position 836,293,757 of record CM030321.1, on the reverse strand, counting down.
ACTCTTCACCTTGCAGCTGATTCCAGACTTCTTTGCAGAATCCAGGCTTTAGCATTGCTGAACTCTTTTTAGCTAGACCCAAATTCAACCATATGAAATTTAAGAGAAATTAATTCTGATCCAGTCTGGCTTGCTACCATTAAGGCTTGCCTGCTGAAACTCGCATCCTGCTAAGCTGCCGTCTCCAGTGACCAGAAGGCCAATCCATTCCAAATCCAGTTGAGGTGCCGTCCAAATTGACCAGCTGACTGATCCCTCCAGAAGTGCTCTGCTTCCGTTAGACCTGACCTGATCCAATGACCAGAACTCTGATGGTCTAATCTTAATTACAAGGGACTGTAAGTATCAACAGGAATAACAGTGACCCATAGTATATTTGCATTGTCTTATCCCAATCTCAACCCATCTCATATTTAACTTCAGAACCCTAGTACTGCCAGAATCATTCTTGCGCTGATTTTTCTCTCATCTGTGTCATTAAACCATAACCCATTAGTAATTTGGATTTAATAAAGTAATTCCCACACAAAACAGAAATTAGAGTATCAAACGTGAAGAGTTATGAGCGGCCGTGAGTAACTGTGGAGATTCATGGGTGGCATATTCTTTTTCATAGTCATTAATATAGTGCAAAAAAACCAATCTGTCATTTTTTAAAACCAAACTTCTGCTTTTCTCTGCACCTATTCTTCAAAAATGCCCCTTAGTAAAACTTCTATAACTTCTTCAATTATATAGATAGAAATGTAATTTCAACTCTCACTTATACCTAAAAACCTTAGATACATCCACAACCAATCGCAGAAAAGTGTATTTGACCCTTTTTTATCAAACGCATAGTGAAACTTTGCTGCGAAATTACATTTTCAAAAGTTTCCCATGTGTCTTTCTCCCATTCAAAGTGTTTCTTAATCTCCCATCCTGATCTAAGGTGTCTGCTGTTGTTTATCTGGTAGCTCATGCATGTTAGGACCTGTTTATTGTTGCTTTCATAAGAATTTCTTTCAATTTAAGCATTTTTGCCCACTTTGCATTGTGTCACAAAGCCATTTTCACCTGTCATTTAAAAAGTGTCAATTTCCGAAAACGGTTTTCTCTCTTGTTTGGGGAGGGAAGATTGCATTCAAACTCTAGACATTGGCCCTCATCAGGAGGTTGGAGGTAACCATGCCGCTAAACGCTTTTAGCGGCATGGTTGCCTCCTTACTGCAATCCGGGTCTGGGTTCCTCGAATGAGGAATTACCGGGCTATTGCAACCTTGGCGGACCCGGTAATTCCCCGTCCGAGGAACCCGGACCCGGTCCATCCCCATTCCCATTCGAGGCCCCATAGGGCTCAATGGGAATGGGGATGGAGCTAACAACGGCCTGTTAATGACGGGCCTGTTGTTGGCTTCCTGGTGTCCTCGCGGGACCCGGTATGGACGCCTGGTTTTTCTAGGCGCCCATTGCTGGTCCCACAAGGAGACCTCGTGGTAGGACGGAATGGGTTTACCAGCACTGGCACCTTTACTGGTGCCGGTAAACCCATTCCGACAACCTTCTGATAAGGGCCATTGTCTTTCATTCCTGAATACCTGCTGATTACTGACTTCTGTGTAGGATTGCTCATTTGTGCCTCCAGAGCTTTGCAGGGGGAAATATTAACCTAAACGCTATATGTTCACAAACCAAAATGGTTCTTCTTCCTGTGTTTTCTATTCTACATTATTATCAGTGAATTCAATTGCTTTACTTATTGTTTAACTGTATTGTCACTGCTTGGTGATTGCTGCCCTATTAATATATATATATATATATATATATATATATATATATATATATATATATATATATATATATATTAAAAATGTATGTGTGATTTGATATTAAATAAATAAACACATATTTACGTTTACAAACTAGCCTGATTCCTGGTCCAGTGTGAACTTGGGGGTATTTTGAGATGGGTGTGATATGAGTGGTATTTCATTCAGAATATTGAACTTATAGACACAAAAAATAAGTATTTCATTTGTGCACTACATGCTAAGCGAGACTTCAATTAAGTGTGTGCCTGATTGAAATCCTTAACAGATTTTGGGGGCTCGTGCCATAAGTTCGAGATACCACCCATGACAGTCTAACACAGCATACTAGCCTGGATGGTACAGACACCATGCTGGTTTGGTGTACTGTACTACACTGTACAAGCACCTCTCAAAATAAATACTCAAAAAATCGGGCCTGTTTGCAAAAGTAATTTAACCCTGAAATAAGTCAGAAGGAAATTGATATTTACAAAATGGCGATCCCAGTAGAGAAGAGCATGGCTAGGGAACTCATTCCTGCACAAACTGTTTGTCAGGGGTGAGTGGCCAGAACAGAATGAGCAGATCTGGCTACAAGAAATCAAAGAACAGGTCACTGCCCTAGATGTAGATTATGGCAGGACAAGGGCCCATTACACCAAGCACTTAGTGAACTGTACATGGCCCCAAAAGTAAAAGAGGAGCAGTGTAAAATTGGCAAAATAGCGGCCTACCTGTACCTCCACATAGGCATAATACAGACAAAGCATGCAGAAAACATAGTTCTCTCAAAGAAGCAAGGGGAAACACTACAGAAAATCCAAACTAATCTGGACTCTGCAGAGCAAAGGCTCCAGAAGAGCCAAGAATCAGAGACAGAAGCTAGGCAGTACTTGACAAAACTAAAGGAAGATCTAGCTTTCTTACAGCAAGAGAAGGCAGAGCAAGATACCAAATTACAGACACTGCAAGATGAGTGTCAGGAAAGGGTTGTCTCTTTACAACAGAGTCAACCGAAACTGACACATCAATTAAATTATAATAGAGTCTGTGCAGAACAGATTGTCACCTTAAAGAACCACATAAAAGCCTTGAAAGAGGAAAATAATAAATTAATTATTAAAGACCTGGAATCTCAAGCAGAATTTGATGAGGAGCACCAGAAGTCCAGCGCATTTAAAAAACAGAGGGACAACCTGGCTGAACGCAGGGGCACTCTATGTCAAGAGAGGGACGCCGTAGGCCAGGAAGTCAGCCAATTAAAAACTAAGTTAGAGGAAAGATAGCTGGCCCTCCAGGAGCTTAGAGAAGTTAAAACAGAATTTGAGAAGCTACTAGAGCACACCAGGCGGGTGGAGGATGCTCTGGAAAAGAACACTCAGACCAGTAATGATAAAACTCAGGAGGTGAGTCTCCTACAGCAGAAATTGTCCTAGTATTTCCAATTCAGGCAGGAAGCACAGAGAGACAATGAGGCTATATGTGAAAAGAATCACAGGCTCCACAAACAGATAACCATGCAAGAGCAAATCATTGAGACCAGTAATGCCTTAATAGAGGATCAAAAGAGTCAGATTTTGGCATGTTGCCAGGGAATAGGGGCTGAAAGAGAAGAGGTAGGAAGGGACAGGAAAACCCCTGAGCCTAACATCAGGACGCCTGTAATCAGGGACTCTAACCCCTTCAGTACCGTGGACTCTGCCAGCTTCATGTCAACTGGCTCACATTAACCAAGGGCCATGGGGATGGTAGACTTGAGCAGAATTGGCAACATGGGACTGACAGATCAGTGCCTCCCAGAAATGGATGGGCGGGCATCTCTGTACAGATTCCCAAATGTTAGGGCTAGCCTCTTTGATCAGGAATACTCCTGTGAGGGGAGAATCATGGAATTGGATCCTCAAAAATACCACCTACCAAAAGATCAGTCTGTCAAATTTGGCGGAGAACTCCAGAAAAGCAGTCCCACAAAGAGTATCTTAAAGAACTCTTCCCAGCTAGGGCAATGGGTGGGTACTCTGCCCATCTTGGGAGCAATGGAGAGTCAGAAGACTTTTCTGAGTGCCACAGTAATCAAGAAATTAGGCCCCCACATTCTGCAAGCCATTCTCAAGCTCACAGAATCAGGGAGAGCCTAGAGGATCAGATAGCCACCTCATGTAGAAGTGCCTCTGAGTCAGAGGATGAGTGGACACGAATGACTAAGACCAAAAAGGGCAACAAAATTAAGAGAGCACTACTAAAATATCCCCTGAAACAGATCAAGGCCGTAGGAGCGTCATAACTCCCTATCACAAAAATGCAAAGTATTCTGTCTGGGAGCACCTTGAGTTATACGAGCAAATGATGGATACTTTCCATCTGAAAGATAGCTAAAGTTGCATCCAATATGTCAAATGGACATTTTCCCCTGAGTACTTCTTCTTTGCGGGGATGGAGGATCAGAACCACTCAAGATGGTCCACCTACAGGGCGACCATCTTAAAACATTTTTCTGTACATAGGAACCCCCAAGAGGCCCACAAGGTAGCCTACAATCTACAGTGTGGGGAAGACCAGGCCCCACAGGAATTTGTGCAAGAACTAAAACGTGCCTTTTCGCAGACCACCAGGAGGGTGCCTACAGATAGTAGGGAGTTCATTAATACCTTTTTTCATGCACTCCCTAAATACATCATGACCCAGCTGGTGAGAGATTTTCACGAGACGAGATCACTAGACTGGGTCGTTGAGCAGGCTACTCATATTGATGAAGTGCAGAAACCAGTAGAGAATAACAATACAAATAAAACCCCCAAACCAGCCACCACCCATCTTGCTGCTAAGGTGACGGAGGTGAAGGTTGCCCCCATTTTAGATCTGGAGATGGGGGGGCCTAAAAATATTCCTGTAGAGAATCCATATTCTAACCAAAGAACCAGAAGGCCCTTGGGTCAATCCCAAACAGGTAGTCAGGGAGGTAACCCCACAAATGAGACCCCTAACTCCCCTGACCCTGATTATATTAGCCCCCGTTACAAGGCAACAAACCCATCCTGGGGTATGTGTGGACTCCGCCAGCCCAAGGGGGGGATCCAACCAGGTATCTACCAATCCAGGAAACTTCCCTCCTAACTTTTCCCAGGAGGGCAATAATTCCCCAAATGTCGGGTTGAGCTTCTTTCACCGGTACCAGCCAAACTTCAACCCACAAAACAACCTTCCTTTCTTTCCCCACTTTCATGAGCCCAGACTGCCCAATCCAGGAGAGGGGAGGCCAAGGGTAGAGGGTTACCAGAACTACCCCAACCAAGGTTATTATGGAAGAAAGGACATTTACCCTTCCCGTGATCTACCTAGGATGGAACAGAGACCCCCGTACCAGCCAGAGCGAGTGTCCCAACTGGAGCGCCAGGTCCAGAACTTGTCACAGGATCTGGGTTGCATGTTGAGGGCTCAGCAGAACCCTCAGATGAACAGGCCGGCCAGGAACTCCACAAACCAAAGGTCTGGTACTCCAGAGCAATGACAGGGAGAGAATCCCGATAACTCACTGGTTCCAATGAACGAGGCAGGGGGGGTTGGGGGTGTAAAGCCTTATAGGAAGCTTCCTTCCCCACTTGTGAAAAGCCCCTGGAAACCAAGGAACCGGAACCAAAATCTCCTGCCCCCGAAAGTCTGCAACCTAAGGAACAGAGGGTGGGTAGGAGAAATAAAGGACCTAAAAAGACCCATTTTGTGGAGGAAGTTAGTGGCCTACAGTTTGAAGAAGAGGAGTCCTCAGAGGACTCTCAGAAAAAGGCCTTCTCCTTCAGGGATGGGGAAACTCCGCCCAAAGAAAAATGGGTCCCGAGAGATCCTAATCAAGACTGGGTAAATGTTGGGACTGAGTTAGAACCGCCCATCATTGAACCCCAGAATGATTGCTTGGAAAACCACCTTGGCCAAACATATTCTGGTGACTGACTCCAAAAAGAGGGGAGGGGGCAGAACCAGAACCAGGGGAGCCTAAAACTCCCCCAATATCCAACTGCCACATTTTTCTTACAGGTCCCCAAGCTCTCACACAGAATCCTGACCAACCTACCCCTGAGTCAGAATCAAGAGTCAAGAAATTAACCCACCAATTGGCCCAGAATGCACATTATCTTTGCCCCCTTGAGGAGAAGGAGGGAAGATTGTATGCCCTCGTCCAAATACAAGGGCAATGTACATTTTTGGCACTGGTGGACACTGGATCCAAAGCCACCCTTCTGTCAAAGGGGGCCTTTGATCAGCTGAATTCAGGAAGGGGGGAGAGATACCAGATCCCTCTCACCCCTCTTCCCGGACAACTTCAGAACTTCGAAGGGAATGAAATTCCTGTCGAGAGGACTGTGGATTTGGAAAGTCAAATTGGCCGACACAAGGTGAAACACCCGGTCATAGTTGTGACTCCAGAGGGCACACCATGTTTACTGGGGAATGACATCCTGCATAGATTGTCTCCCCTAATCGATTGTGTAAACAAGGTCCTCTGGACCCAGACTAATCGACCAATAAAATTCAAACATAGTGTCAACCATGTTAATTTAAATGGCACATGCCACATGGTTGAACAAAAACCTGACCAAATTAAGTTCCACTTTCAAAACAACAAAATCCCTGATGTGACAGTAATTGCAGTAGGACAACAGACTGGTGATGGGAATTCCTCTCTATTTCTGAAAATCAACCTTCCTTCCAGTCTCAAGTGGCATTCCACACTGGACGCAAATACTCTGAAATTCTATGCCCATTCACAATTAGAAAATCCCACTTCCATAGACCAAAATGATGAGAAACCAGCTCAAAGCTTGGCTGACATTCAGAAAATTGGAGAACAGTTGTTCATCCCTATTCAGTTAAATGAGGGGAAGGACTCTGTTCTCACCCAAGTGTACATGAACAACGGTAAGAGCTTCATCAGCGAAGCCATGTTCCGAAAACTCCCAAAAGATCCAGCCATTCCCACCTTTAAATTGATTGACAAATGGGAAATGGACCTGGGAACTCCCAATTCCAAACATCTCCTGCCTAGCAGGTGTATGCTCAAAATGTCCATTGGCAATAAAAGTATAGTGTATTAAACTGTTGGGTCATGCGAGATGCCATGCTGCCTTTTATTTAAGGCAAGGTGACATTCTCAATCGGCTTTGCCCATTTGTTTGGACTGATAAAATTCAAAAGCCTGGGCCCCGATTATCGGCGTAATCCATGGACTTGAGGATCAGAGAAAGCATTTCAGGTCAGCACAACTGCTGCCATATGCAGTTGAAGCTTCAGGTTGGAGAGGGAAGTCACCATCCCAAACAGACCTGGACTACCCCCACTTGAAGTAAAAAATTAAAACAGTGTTAGAAAACTGCAAAAATCCTGATGCATATGTTCACCTCAACGCCCATTTCCAACAGCAAGGGTTGGGTTAAACCAACACACTAGTCAATACAGAACACAACACCATTCCAAAAATGTGGATAACAGCGACCTTAAGGAGTATCACTCTGGCCACAGGCACCATTATTCGGAAAGGGGTTGAATGACTGACATTTTCCCATAGATTTAGTAATGAAACTGATAGGACCAATCCCAATGACTGTTTTGGACAGTGATAGCCGACAATGACACACAACAAACCAGGATCTTGACCCGGCATGGGGGAATTTCCTGGCGTACTCTTCCTGACCTTATCGTAAGGAAAGAGGTGACCTGTGACTTTAAGAGGGATGAGGTTATCTTTCAAGTCCACCAGGACTGCCTTCCCCACCTGAAGCCATCAGTCCAAGTCAGTACTTTAACCATGGACTTCTCCACCCAGCTGGAGGAGGCCGCTGAGATAGCCAAACCAGAAGTCTTTCCGGGCTTCAGGCAGATCGTTGAAGAGAGAGTCAACATAGCTGATGCCTGTGAGACTCTGGAGCAAAAGCAAAAATTGAAACATGTTTTCTTAGATTTTGAAGATCTCTTTGCGGTGGACTCATTTGACTGTGGTCGCACCAAAATCCATACAACATAAATTCCCACGGACCCTGGTATGACTCCAGTGCTTGTGAAGCAATACCGTTTGCCTCTCGCATCCATGGAGTCCCTCACAGAAATAATTAAAAACCTTGAGTCCCGTGGGATAATTAGTCCAGTCCACAGCACCTTCAATAATCCAGTGCTGGAGATTTTGAAACCAAACGGCCAGTGGAGACTCTGTGCTGACTTGAGGGAGCTAAACAAACGGGTCTACACTTCCCGATGTCCTCTTTCCTACATTGACCAAGGGCTGGCCCAGATCCAGGGGTCAAAGGTATATACTGCCAGTGACCTGACCAATGGGTACTGGACTGTACCTGTCAGTAGGGAGGACCAATACAAGCTGGGCTTTACATTCGGGGGACAGCAGTACACTTCGACCCAAACTCCCTTTGTATACATCAACTCTGGCAATTATTTAATATCTTCTTGCATAAGGCCATGCCCGACTTGAGTGAAAGGGGTAACCTGGCCTATGTAGATGATGTTCTGATTAAAAGCTCAACTGTGGAGCTGTGAGGGTGTCTGTCCCCAGGAAAGGAAAGTAGAAGCACTCCTGAAACTAAAAGACCCCACAACTCTGCGGGAGTTTAGGAGCCTCCTTGGACTGACTAATTACAGCAGAAAGTTAATTGAGGATTATGCAGAGATCACAATACCCCTGATCCATCTGTTGAAGGGTGGGATCAAGTGGGAGTGGGGTCCAGAACAAGCCAAGGCAGTAAGACAACTCAAAAGAAGCCTCTCACAAGCGCCTTGCCTAGCTTACCCTGTCAAAAACAAGGATTTGTTCTTGGAGACAGGGTTTTCAAATACATGCTTGACCGCAGTATTATAACAAAAGCATGACAAGGTCAATAAAGTAATCTCCAATGCAAGTAAGACTTTATCCTCTGTGGAGGAAAAATTCAACGATAGCGAGAAGGCACTCCTGGCAATGGTGTGGGCATTGAAGAATTACTGCCCGTTTATCCAGGGGGAACACATCATAGTGGAGACTCCACACCAGCCTCTGCAATATCTTCAAAGTGACAGAATCTGGGCCGGAAATGTGAGTAATTCCCGAATTACTTCCTGGATTCTGTCAATGCAAGGCTTTCCTGTGGAGGCCAGATGTGGCCAAAACAAGAAGAGTCCCCTCGCGCCAGGTCTGGCTAACTTGCATGATTTTGCCAGAGAAAACTGTCTCGAGGAAGAAAGTCTTAAAATCAAGGACAGCATAGAGGCGTACCTCAATTTCCAACGCAAAGTCTATGAAGAAGAAAAGTGTGAGGGAATGCCCACCGTCTATGTGGATGGGTGCTCCTACCAAGTTGACAACAAGGGGAGAAAGAATTGTGGCCGGCGTAGGGAATGCATGGGTGAATGATGCCCCAGAACCCTCCGCTGGGTACAAAATTGGTCCCCGTGGTAGTCAAGAGGAAGAGCTGATGGCTGTGCATCAAGCCATCCTCACTGCTGTCCAACACCAACTCCACAAACTGGTCATAATCACTGATTCAGATTATGTCCAGAATAGGTTTGTGAGCAACTGCTTGATTGGAAAACCAGAGGCATGCTATGTGCTAACAACAAACCACTAAAACATGGAAAATTAATACAAAATACTGATGATCTGGTCACCTCTAGTGGGATGACCATCTACTAGAAAAAGATCAAGGGTAATTTTAAAGTAGAGGGACCAGACAAAACTGAAAATGACCTAGCTGATCAGCTGGCCAAAATCGGAGCCAACCAAGGGGATCTACTTGAGATTGAGTCCCTGTTGGGGAAATCCAGGTCACTGCTATCACTAGGTCCCAAACAAATGCTCACAATGAACTCTCAACTGCCCAGTGGAGTAAGGAGACCCCAGATGCTGATTTAATCACGGCTCAAAAAGGGGATCCAATAATTGGTAAGTTTTATCAACACATTGAGGACACTAAGAATGTTCCCCTGACGGATACTGATTGCATTGGGAAAGAGGACCTCAGATTGTTGATGAAATGTCCAAAAATGTTCCAAATCCAAGACGGTTTGTTGGTGAGGAGATCCATATCTGGCTGTGGCCAGTGGGTGGTCCCTACCTCATTCCGAAGCAATGATGCAGTCACAGCCGGTTATCGGGGGTTTCATACAACATTAGAAATCTTGCGAGAGGTTGCATGCTGGCCATACATGGGGCGGGACCTCGACTAATACTTGAAGGGGTGTCTTGTGTGTGCACAATTTCAGCCAACCTCACTCACACATCGTGCTCCCCTCCAAAAGAGGGGGATGGCACTGCCTTGGTCAGATTTGCAAGTCAATTTAATTGGGCCCGTGATTTGCTCCCCTAGGGGGAACAAGTACATGTTAACCGTTACATGCTTTTTTACTAAGTGGGTGGAATGTCTCCCAGCCCCAAATTGCAAGGCAGAAACAGCAGCTGCCCTGATGATCAATCACATATTCTCGCATTTTGGTCTCCCCCAGAGGATTGAGTCAGACTGAGGTAGTCACTTCAACAGCAAAGTGATTACAAAGATTTTGAAGATACTTGGGGTCAAAATGAAATTACACATTGCATACCACAATCCTCTAATGGTGGAGTTGAGAGATACAATAAAACTATTGTGAGTATATTAAAAAAAATTTGTGGCAACTCTGGGCCAAGTTGGGATATTCGATTACCTCTTGCCTGATGGCCATCAGATCTACCCCTTCTTCTGCAACAAAAATGTCACCATTTGAGCTGATGACTGGATGAAGAATATGCCTCCACAACTCATGAGCATGTTGAGAATCTGAGAAAACACCTTCAACATGCTTTTGCGTATGCTCAGCGGAATCTAGAAAGATCTGCAGGCAATATGAAGACCCACTATGACCTTAGGACAACCAAAAAGGAATACCAGTAGGAGATAGGGTCTACTCGTATATTTCCAAAGGAACCAAGCCAAAGAGCTCAAATTTCTCCCAAGTTGGCGGGGTCCTTTTGAAATTTGTCCAGGGATTATAGATCAGTGGCAACATGTTCACCTTGGAAGCAAGACGACACAAAGCAACACAGGTTCGATCCCCAGACCCACGCTTAGAAACCTCTGGGTATTTAAGTGTGGTATAAATACGCAACTAAGACAAAAACAATTATGCAACTAAAAAAATAAAATCCTGTAACAGCGCCTCGGTGCCCGCGAGCTGTGTGAGCATTTTAAAAATGCAAATAAATAAATAAATAGATAAATTAATTGTGGACAGAATCTCACCAGTTGCCTACAGATTTCGCATCACCAAGGGCAATTTGACAGAAGGGGAAGACAAGTTGGTCCACATAAACCAGCTAAAGAGTTGCCATCCCAGGCATACTTTGCGGCAAATAGAAGAACCTACCAGAAACCCAGAGGGGGAAAATCCGGACATCTAGAAAAATCATTAAATGGTCATTGATTTCGTGCAAGGAAATTGTTAAGATCATCATTGAATATATGCAGGGAATATTGCCAATTGTTATTAAATGCATGCACCTGTCCCACTGCTGATATACCTCGGGGAACAGTAGTGGGGAAATTTTCATAACCATTCTTTTGTCTAGTACCTGAACTAAATCCACCTAATCACCACGGAGGACTCCCTGGGGACCGGGAGTAAAAACCCAAGAGTTGCAGAGTGTTGCTCCAGACTTCCAACCAGAACTCGCAGGGAGAGCGTGTTGCATCCATCGCTGACAGGAGAATCAACTGGATTTCTTCACATGGAAAATAAAATCGCACGTGCCCGACTTCCCCATGACTGGAAGTCACGCCGAAGTCAGGGGGATTTGTGGGATGTTTTTACCCATGCCAATGCACCCCACTACACCCCTTTGCCCATGGGGGAAGAATCAGCCAAAAATGGATGAGCTAACCCGTGTGCATGCCAAATCTGCAAAACTGCGCATGGTTCATAAATCACAAAAAGGCTGTACCACCCTGCCACACACAGTCAAAGTTGATGTCAAAACAGAACTTCCTGCAGGAGAATGCCAGTGGGTGCTGTTACCTGTCACATGAGGCAAGGCCACAGAAGTGGGCTAAAATCCGAAAATGCCTTTAAAATGCATCTTTCCCAATCAATTTCAACCTTCAACGTGCTGTTTTGGCGCTAAATTCAGTCATTTTCCAAGTGAAACATTGAAATGAAAAATGTGCTGAAACCACAGATCATCCAGTGCAGCCAGAGAAAACCAGGCCTCACTGACTGACAACAGCTAAGAAATGTATTTATGAAACACCAGTCCAGCAACAATTTGTTTTTAGTTACATGGGGAAAATGCGGATAAAAGTGGCAACATATCAATTTCAGCTGTGCAGAGGAACTCCAAGTATAAGCTGAATACTTACTTCCAGATTACAAACAATTTCCAGCACTCAAAGACAGAACAATGCTGAGTTGAATGTGTGTGCTGCATAAGAAAGTTAGATGTAAAAACCCAGTTTAAGTGTGTTTCTTTTTCCTGAAGAAATTTCAAAATTCACCTATTTAAAGCATGTTTGATAAGGGCTTAATTATTTTAAATGTTCAAATCCCTTGTAAACTGTGCTTATTTTTATATGTGTTAAATTAAAGACCTTAAAGTGAATTTTAAAGCAACGCAGCATTGGAATTAAGTAAATACTTAATTCTAACCTGACAGTGCCCAGCCTGGGAAAGATGACACTTCAATTGACAATCCCTTGCTACAGGAAGCCTTAATGGATGCGTGAGGTTCCCGCATATTGACAACAAAAAGCACAGCAGACTTTCATCTCTGGATGAGCCAAGAACAATGGCAGGCTGCCTACTGATCTCTACAAGGTGCTTCCCTCTCAAGGAAGAGGACACACCTCCCTGATCAAAGGAATGTGACAGCTGTTGCCTGTGAAAGTGAAGTTGCAAAGAAAAAAAACAACTTTCCAGAACTTTTGGTGTTTAAATCTTTATTTGTTTTTACGTTTGAAACTCTTTAACTGTGCACCCTGAAGGAGAATAAATCTAAAAATTGATAGATATCAATCTAATTTTAGGCCCTTGCTTTGAAGACATTAATGAACCCTGTACCACCTAACGAACCAAAGTTACAGGAAAATTATAATCGTAGCAAAACTATTAATGCTGCAAGTCTAAGATTGTATATTCATGCTCTGGTAATAATCGCCCAGATATGTACTGAATTAGAAATTATTATTAAAATTGATAAAATTCTATAGAATGACAAAGACAGCTCTCACAGAGATGGGGATTGAATGTGAAAATAACCCATCAAATATGCATATTTGTACAAAAGTTAAGTTTTGGTCAAAATCGATGTGGGAGTTCCTAAATCGCATCATACAGATGACAGCTCTGTTCTGACTGCCAACCAGAACAAGGCAAGTGCCTGTAGCCACTCATAGCCGTGGGGGTGTGTTTTGAAATTATGACATAGGGACACACTGCTTCCTGAACACATACAGATTTCCATGCAGCGCTTTGCTCCAGAACTCTTCACCTTGCAGCTGATTCCAGACTTCTTTGCAGAATCCAGGCCTTAGCATTGCTGAACTCTTTTTAGCTAGACTCAAATTCAACCATCTCAAACTTAAGAGAATTTAATTCTGATCCAGTCTGGCTTGCTACCATTAAGGCTTGCCTGCTGAAACTCGCATCCTGCTAATCATCCGTGTCCATCGACCGAAAGGGCCAATCCATTCCAAATCCAGTTTAGGTGCCGTCCAAATTGACCAGAACTGCCCAGCTGACTGATCCCCCATTATTGCCTTGCTGCCGTTAGAGCTGACCCGATCCAATGACCAGAACTCTGATAGTCCAATCTTAATTAAAAGGGACTGTAAGTATCAACAGGAATAACAGTGACCCATAGTATATTTGCATTGTCTTATACCAATATCAACCCATCCCATCTTTAACTTCAGAACCTTAGTATTGTCAGAACCATTTTTGCGCTGATTTTTCTCTCATCTGTGTCATTAAACCTAACCCATTTTTGATTTGGGTTAAATAAAGTAATTCCCATACAATACGAAATTAGAGCATCACACGTGAAGAGTTACGAGCGGCCATGAGTAACTGTGGAGATTCATGGGTGGCATTCTCTTTTTCATAGTCATTAATATAGTGTAATAAAACCAATCTGCGATTTTTAAAACCAAACTTCTGCTTTTCTCTGCACCTATTCTTCAAAAACGCCTCTTAGTAAAACTTATATAACTCCTTCAATTTTATAGATAGAAATATAATTTCAACTCTCACGTATACATAAGACCCTTAGCTACATCCACAACCAATCGTGGAAAAGTGTATTCGACCCGTTTATTATCAAAAAACGCATAGTGAAACTTTGCTGCAAAATTACATTTTCAAAAGTTTCCCATGTGTCGTTTTCCCATTCAAAGTGTTTCTTAGACTCCCATCCTGATCTAAGGTGGTTTGTGCTGTTGTTTATCTGGTAGCTCATGTGTGTTAGGACCTATTTAGTGTTGCTTTCATAAGAATTTCTGTCAATTTAAGCATTTTTGCCCACTTTGCATAGTGTCACAAAGCCATTTTACCTGTCATTTAAAAAATGTCAATTTCCAAAAATAGTTTTCTCTCTTGTTTGGGAAAGGAAGATTGCATTCAAACTCTAGACATTGGGCCTCATTACACGGATGGCGGTAAGGGTTTACCGGTACCGGTAATGTACCGTACCGTAAATCCTTACCGCCTTACTACGAGGTCCTTTGCGGGTTGGGAATTTAACGCCTGCTTTTGCCAGCCGTTAAGGATGGACCCACAAAGGGACCTTGGAGGTAATTACGGTACCGCAATTTGCGGTACCGTAATTACCGCCTTCCCCATTCCCATTGAGCCATATGGGGGCAAAAATGGGAATGGGGAGGTGCCATGGTGAATGGGGAATTACCGCCCCCACACACCTTGGAATAGGGCGGTAATTTCGCCATTCACCATGGCGGACTCGGTAAAATATCGGCGGCAACCATGGCGCTAATAGCGCCATGGTTACCGCCGTCCGTGTAATGAGGCCCATTGTCTTTCATTCCTGAATACCTGCTGATTACTGACATCTGTGTGGGATTGCTCATTTGTGCCTCCAGAACTTTGCAGGGAGAACTATTAACCTAAACGCTATCTTTTCACAAACCAAAACTGTTCTATTTCCTGTGTTTTCTATTCTGCATTATTATAAGTGAATTCAATTGCTTTACTTATTTTTGAACTGTATTGTCACTGCTAGGTGATTGCTGCCCATATATATATATATATATATATATATATATATATATAATTACATGGCCACGGTATGGCCATGTAGTTATGGTTAAGTTGCTGTTTCCATAGGAAGAGCACTTTTTGGGCGGCTTATAACTTCGCTCTCCCTGGACGAAGCCTCACCAAACTTTGCAAAAAAAGTATTTGGGTCACTCTGAAAGGATTCGTCCTGTTGGGGCAAAGTTATAGGGGGGGTCCCAAAACTTTTTTTTTTCCCCATAGACTGAATGGGAAAAATGTTTTGCTTGCGTCTACAGCCCAAACCGCTGGACGGATTTTCACCAAATTTGGACAAGGAGCAGCAGCTTGGTCCCGAAAGCGTGCTTTTGCAAATTAAGTGAAAATCCGTCCAGTAGTTTTTTTTTAAAATGACCAAAAAGTAGGTAAAAA
>CM030321.1:836131405-836278288 GCA_002915635.3 Ambystoma mexicanum | reverse complement strand
TCAAGTTTTCTTCTCTTTAAGATATTGAAGGCTTGGTCTAACTTTATAAAATCTACCACTGTTGCCATATTTTTTGTCTTTTGTAGGTACTCCATTACTAAATAATTAAAAATTGCTGAATTGGACGTTGACTCATAGGATATGCACATTTTCTTTTAGATCTAATGGTAAATAAACTACGTTTCCACGAATGTCTTTTACCAATTCAGAGGGAGGTAATTTTGCTGTTTGGTTGAAAAGCGTATTATTGCTTGAAATGGGTGTTACTGTTTGAATTATGTGCTCTATATAAATTAAGTTGTTGTAGGGTTTGGTACTGGGTATAATTCCACATTATTTGTGATAGCACGTGAAGGAGTTTGGTTGTTGTCAAGTGTTGTAGTGCAGGTAACTGCCAAAGTATTAAGGGGTCAGATTATTTTCGTATTTGTTTTCTGCTACAAGTAGAGAGCTAATTCAAACATTAGAAATCTTCATTGTCTCTATTTTGTATGATAGTGTCTACATAGTTTTTTGTGATACTTTTTATAAAAAGATCTACGGCAACATACACATACATGGTTTGGTACTTCAGCTGAATGTACTTTTAAATTTAGTATTTCTTTTTTGTATGTGTTTAGCAAAAGGTTGCCATGTGTAGAATTGTTGCTTAATTGCTTTAAAGCTATTTCATTATGTAAATGGCTTTCACTTCCAAAATATTTTTCCTGGATATAGTGAATTTCTTCAAAGTAGGTCTTTTGCTGTACCATGTAGAAGGATGTTATTTAACTTTGCTAGTGCTAAAGCAGGACTTTTAGCATAGTACAAATTATAGACTAGATTTCTTATAGTTGAATGAATGTGTTGATATCCCTTTTGATATCATGGAAAGTGGTTTTACAAGTAGGTCCTGTAATGCAGGCCAATGAATGTCCTTGTAGTCCTGTGTACTTGCGCACTGGACAGGTATCCATGTTTGCCATTAATTTAATTTTGATTTTGTCTTTGCTTTTTTGCATATTTATTGAGGAATTGGCGTAAAGATTTGAAACATTGTTTTGGGAATGTTACACATTGACGTGCCTGGCCATTTGTACACTAAACGTTCTGATTCAGTTGAATGGAGGGGTTAATTCTAAGTTTTCAGGCATATTTTTGTAAGGATTACTCTTGTTCCATTATGGTATTATTCACTTTTCATAACCTCGACCACTGCTATGTATGGCAATTGTATTTGTTTGCTTTTGTTTGTACACTTCTTCATTAAAATATGGTTCTGTGCTCATAGTGTGATTCCATTCACTTGCGCAGATACTTAAGAAGTTCTTTCTGTTGACATTTTGCTTATTGAGAAGTCTTTTTTGTGATTTAGTTATTAGTTTTGTTAGTGGTTTCATTTTGTTTAACAGTAAAATAAAAAACTTTGTTTTGAGAAGAATTGCAATGTCCATCAACGCTTCTAAGATTAATTCCTACGATAGGTTTTAAGCATTGAACCTGATTTCTTACTGTTTTTTATAAGATTTTGAAGGACTTGTGACAGTACATTTTGGCTAAAATACTTTTCTTTGTATTGCTTACTTTGCACTATATAAAAATTTGAAAAGTAGTTTTATCTGTAGTGATGAGCTGATTTTCTGTTAATTGTTTTTGGTTTGTTTTACATTTTGATTAGAGGAGCCAAAGTGTTTGTACTTGAAACTTCTTGTGTTTCACTAAATGACTGTATTAGCTGTTTTGTTTCAACTTTTTTACAAATTCTGCTTAAGCGATGGATGCTTATGTTGGACACTTTTATTTTCATTTGCTCTACTTTTGCGTTGCTTTCTACGGACTTGACTTTTGGTAGGCATTCTTACGGGTCTGTTGAAAAAAATAAAGAAGATATGGGTTGGGGTGTTCTGGAATGTATGTGTGCTGTGTGCATAGAGTGTTTGCAGTAAGATGGATAAAGATATATATGTAATGGTGTAGTGACATTGTGCATTGGGAACTACAACTATAGGAGATAGGTATTCTTTAATTTATGTGGTACTAAACTGAGGTTCAGATGACAAAAAAAAAGTAGCTAGTGGTGTGGAAACGTACAAATAGAAATCTAATGTATACAATTAAAACAGTGTTTGTTCTATAATATGAAAATGTAAGCGGTTCAGTTGGGTAATTTGTGTGTCCAAAAATAGGAATTTGTCGGCCATTCTGGCTGTAAATCGCTGTTTAAGACATGGATATTTTTTGACAAAATGGTACACAATCTCTATTTTTAGGCACAGAAATAGCTTGTATTAACGTTATAGTATGTTTGAGTAATAATACAAATATTATTTTGATATTCTACTTACTTTTTTTCTTAAATTAACAGGTAACTTCTTAGTTCTTCTTTGTTCTTCGAATTCGCCTGCTTCTTTTCAGGAGACTGGTCTTCACTGCAATTGTAAAAGCTTCAAATTAGTAACTTTGTTTGTATATAGCGCTGTTTTTAATTTAGATATTGATTTTTTTAATTGAAATCCTCAGTGCCTTCTTTAAAACCATTAAACTAATTCATTTACATGAGATACATTGCATCAGTTCAGTACATATGATATGTTCTTAATGAACAAATTGTATTGAAATGACTAACTGTAGCAAAAAAAAAAATATCTTTACTATGTCTTGTGAAATTTATAATATACCAGTGAATACCACTATTTCGGGTAACTAAGCTGTTCTAGGTAATAGCGCCTCAATGTCATGTCTAAATTAAAGTAATTAAGTAAATAAATAAATAAAAACAAAAAAAATGAAATTGTATAAAGTATTTTTTTTAAAGATTTAAACATAGATTGTGCTTGCATGCAATTTGTTTGAATATGTGTAGTCTATATATTTTCATTTGAAAAATGTTAGTTTAACATGATGGTGAGTGTGTGTGTATAAAGAAAGTAAATAGTATAAAGGTTTATAAGTGATAGTTGATTTTAGAAATTTGAAAAAAATACAGTAAATTCATTTTTACAGAATTACACAAGCAAAAGTATGTTTTGAAATGTGTTCATCTACTGTACAGAAAATATGCATACCTGAAGTTTGTGTTCATGCATATGGATATGCATGGAGCTGCAAGTAGAAATCTTGGAGACTTGGTACAGTATTTCTGGTAGATGGTGCTTGCCAATGATATGACACTTGTACTCAGAGAGATTCACAGTACATTTGCAGTGCTGATCTATGATGATGACAGTTAGATGTAGAGGTCTTGAATGTGATTGTGCATGGTCATGTGATTTCTTAGCTACATCAATGAGGAATGGCAGAGAGAGTGAAGTGGAAAATGGTAGAGAGGGCTGTTCATGTTACGATATGTCCGCGGACATGGGGGTAGTTCGCGGACATCGGGAGTTACATCCCGGGGATTTTTGGGTTCAGAAGTCATGCAAATGAGAATGAGTACTAAAAGGGATTGGTCAGGAAAGTTTAGTGGGTGTGTTGGCCAGAAGAGAGTTTCTCATATACTGTTTTTGCTGAGAGAAACAACAGATAGATATGTCTTGGGTATTTTAGGAAAAAGATTGTATGGATTTTGGGAGATTCATGGAAATATGGTTGAAGGTGCATGCAGAAAGCTGTGGAGTAGCTGTAGATCTTGGATTCCCACATGTGGAAGTACACTGGCATGGAGTACGTGGAATGAAGTGGTGGACTTGCTACCTCTCTGTGCTACTTTGGAGACAGAGCAACATCCAGACATAATTGTAAATCATTGTGGAGGGAACAGTTTAGGACATGTGACTGGAATATTTTTGCAATTTGCAATGAAAGAAGGACTTGGGAAGGTTATGGACATGTTTCCTAATTCTCAAGTGATATTTTCACGGATTGCGCAGAGACAAATGTGGCTTCGTTCTTCTTCATTTGGTCCAGAAATGGAAAAACGAAGACGCAATGTTAATAAAGCTGTTTGTGCCTTTCTAAAAGATTTTGGCATGTCTTCTTTTTACAATGAAAATATTCTGTTTCGTAGTACAAACATTTTTCGCAAAGATGGAGTCCATCTTACTTATGGTGGCAATCAGATTTTTCTGAGAAATGTACAAAATGCATTGCAACCTTTTTTGGAATTACAACATCCATTTTGAAGTAGGTGTTAAGCATTTATAATTTTTGACTTACAAACACCTCCCAAAGGCTCTTTTCAGAGCCACCACTTCCTCCCAGAGAAAATTGTGATAGGGTAGCAACCCAATTTTTTAAATGTTCGCGAACTGTCTATACACGACACTCGGAGAGGAGGGGAAAGGAAGGTAAAGGGGGGGACACCAACCACAGGGAAAAGAAAGGGCGAGCTGAGAGAGGAAGATGTAGAGTGGGTTTTATTTGGGTAGTGAGCAGATCGTCTCGTGCTCTGAGACGATAGTCTCAAAAGCACTACGAAGTCGCTCCCCGCTGCAGAGTACTGTGTCACAGTACATACATACAACTGTGACCCTCGAAAGGTAAGGGTCATCAGCATTCTGTATGGCCTGTGAGGCAGCTTGAGGAAGACGCTGTCCCACAGAGGTGGTCCTTGTGGTGACAGGATCAGAAACAGAGGATGAAGTAGAGGAAATCAACCTGCTATGTTCTTCGCAAGGTACAACTCTGCGAATAGCCCCAGAGTGAAATGACCTCAGGTGTCGCTTCATAGTAGTGGTCCCAAAGCTGTACTTACCGTGCTTCCCGCGACTGAGTATCATTTTGCACTCATTGCAGGTAACACGGTTCGCACGAGCCTTAGGAACATTACCATGAATGGTAAATAACCGCCACACCCAAGACTCACGCCTAGTGCGGGTAGTAGGGTTTTCCTCTACCTCATTCTCATCATCCTCTTCTTCCTCCTCTGCATCCTCACTCCTGTTCCCCTCTTCAGGCCCTTGGGGAGGTGGTGTTGGTGGAGGGGGTGGGGGTGGTGCTGAAGCAGGTGCAGCACCAGGTGGCAGTTCAGCAGCCAGGGATGCCATCTCGATGATGGTGTAATCTGCAGGTGGCAGCAAAAATTGCGGTTTTCTGAAGAATAACCAGAAACACAATGAGAATAAGCTCTAGGGCGTGTTCTTTTATAGGGGTGCTTGTGCGCAGTCCGCGGACATGCGCGCTGTCCGCGGACAGATCGAACACAAAAAAAAGTTTGAAAAGTTTCAAAAGGTATGTAGAAACTCGGGATTACTATGTGGGACTTGTGCCATGGTGAGATTTTATTGAAAAATATTATGGATTAATTGAAAATGTACTTTTAATTTGTTCGGGGACCCGAACAGTGTCCGCATTCAGAACACGCGATCAGCGTGGGCGCGGTCATATGATCCGTTCGCGAACAAGTCCGCGAAGGAAGTGCATGTCCACAGGACACCAAATGCACAGAGATTGGCTAGCGCATGCGCGTTGATGTTCTACGGACACTGTTCGGGGCCTGAACTAATTAAAATTGTGTCACACGTGAAACGAACATTTCAGGACACTGCGTGTGTTCTTAGAACAGTTTAAACTTGCTAGCGAACAGTAAGGACAGATATAGTGTTTTTCAGGACACGTTCAATTTCGTTTATTTATGAACATTTTAGGACACCAATTGTGTTCTTAGAACATTTTCAACTTGCTAGCGAACAGTTCGGACAGGTATAGTGTTCTTTAAGACACCTCCATTTTCGTTTAATTACGAACAATTCAGGACACCGCGTGTGTTCTTAGAACAGTTTGAACTTGCTAGCGAACACTACGAACAGGTATAGTGTTCTTCAGGACACCTCCATTTTTGTTTACGTATGAACATTTCAGGACACCAATTGTGTTCTTAGAAGAGTTTAAACTTGATAGCGAACACTACGAACAGGTATAGTGTTCTTCAGGACACCTCCATTTTCGTTTATTTACGAACATTTCAGAACACCTGCACTCTCCGCGGACACCTACATTGTTTTAAAAAAAAAATGAAACTATTTACAACACAATATAAAAATTAAACTTTATTTAACATATATTAATAATTTATTACAGAGAAGGTGAGGCAGAAACAGAAACAAAACAGGAGAATTAGGGGTTTCAACATGATTGTTATTAGGTGAAGAAGGGATGGAAGTCTCATCAAACGTTTTGGGTTATGGTACGAGGTTTTTGGTTTAAAATGATCTTCCACAAAAAATTTAAAATTATTAAAATTAGTCAAAAATGAATCCATTTTTTCATCTATACTGTGAAAAGTGTTATCCATAACAGGTGTTTCTGAAGTATTTTCTATTTTGGTATGCTCTGTACAAAAAAAATATATGTTAAATGTATACAAAATAATAATAATTAAATGGTTTATAAGTGTTTACCATTAGTTTCACTATCTTTTGACATTTCTTCACGTGGGAAATGCTCCTCTAGCCATTCCAGAGTACTAGACATTTCTGTGAGAGCAAAAAAAAAAGATAATATATTTTTTTATCTAATACAGAAAGTTTATAAATATATGAATACAATTAAGTACACTTACTATTTCAGGTAAAATATGTCCTATGTACTCAGTGGGTCTGCTCTTGTTCTCAGTTCTGTCGTGTTTGTGAGGTAATTATGTTGGAAGCCAATTTATTTTCTTGTGGTATATTCCATTTTAGAACATAGTGCATTTAAATGAATGGTTAGTGTGTTGTATATATGGGTTACATTTCTTATGTATTAGTACATATAATGTGTTTGTGTGCTTCTTTTTGAATTTGTTAAATGTTCCTATGTTATGATATAACAATCAAACATACCCACTTTAGGTAGTGGTACTGTTCTTAGAACATTTCCGTGAACATTAAATGAGTTTGCGGACATCAAGTACAGTAGAAGAGATTCAGTCAATTCCATATGATATGTATAGAAAGTCAAAGTCATTATTGTTAAGTTGCACTACTAAAAACCTATGAAATTCAGTGAAAAAACTTTGTTAAATGGATGTTATGGTTAAGTTGCACTACTAAAAACCTAAGAAATTCAGTGAAAAAACTTTGTTAAAGGGACGTTATGGTTAAGTTGCGCTGTTAAAAACCTATGAAATTCAGTGAAAAAACTTTGTTAAAGGGACGTTATGGTTAGGTTGCGCGGCTAAAAACCTTTCAAATTCAGTGAAAAAACTTTGTTAAAGGGACATTATGGTTAAGTTGCGCTGATAAAAACCTATGAATTTCAGTGCAAAAACTTTGTCAAAGGGACGTTATGGTTCCAAGTAAAACCGAAAAACCCTTGAAATTTGCCAGTCATGGTAAGCTAAGCAACCATAACTCGCGCCACCACCGTGCACTGCTAAGACTAACACCCAGGACATCAAAGATGACATCACAAATGTCATTGATGACATCACTGATGACATCACATGTGTATGTACTTTTCATGAAATATGTGTACAAGGGATTCTTATTATAATGTTGCGAAACAAGTGTCAAGGATCATTGCAATAAATATCATGCCCTAATTAGTGCATTGACCGATGCATTGATATAAATAGCATTCTATTATGGGGTTCTATCTAGTATACTAAGCAACTCATACAGAAACATAACATTGTGTGCAGTGTACAAGATGAAGGTTTAGTTTAGTTTAGTTTAGTTTATTTATTTGTACCGCGCACCGAACCCTGGGGTAGCTGGGCGCCGGAGACTTAAAAACAGTTACAGCATGGCAAAAATATACAGTACAGATTGTGATAAAACAACAACGGTGTAGTAGACCGGGTATAATATTCGTAATGTTAATATGTTGAATAATAATTTTATAATTGTTTTCTTAATAGATTTTTGTGTACTGTGAAATATGTAATAAGTAGCTAATAAAACACATGTATTACATAATTGCATTACTATAGACAAAACACAGACACAAGAACACATACCAATATGGGTATATTCAGGGAAAGTGAAGTTAGCAAAAAAGCACAAGTAGTAGCAGAAGCAATTCATTATTCAACTGATTATTTTCATGCAAATAAATGATTGCTCTGTTTCAAAGCTGTTATTTACCCTAGGTATATGTATCACTTGATGTGATTGGACCCTAAGGAAAGTAGTGTGAGTACAATGTATACAAATATGACCATATACAGGGAAAGTACAGCCATAAAAAAAAAAACAGAACTATCAGAAAGTGCTCATAAGTCTATTGATTATCTTTATGCACAAAAAGGATTGCTGTCTTTCAAGCTTGTGTCTTCCCGTATGTATATATTTCATATGATGTGACTGGACTCTAAGGGAATTACTGTAAGAACCTACTTGAAGGATACGTCTACAAATAAAAAAAATTTTTTAGTTTCTGACTGTTACTGAAGAAAACCATGTGGCCTAGATATGTCAGCAAAAGAAACAAGAGTGAGCCAGACATGTGATGTCATTAGTGATGTCATCAATGACATTTGTGATGTCATCTTTGATGTCCTGGGTGTTAGTCTTAGCAGTGCACGGTGGTGGTGCGAGTTATGGTTGCTTAGCTTACATAACTGGCGAATTTCAAGGGTTTTTCTGTTTTACTTGGAACCATAACGTCCCTTTAACAAAGTTTTTTCACTGAATATATATATATATGTGTGTGTGATTTGATATTAAATAAATAAAAAAACACATATTTACCTTTACAAACTAGCCTGATTCCTGGTCCAGTGTGACCTGGGGTTATTTTGAGATGGTGTGATATGAGTGGTATATCATTCAGAATATTGAACTTTAAGACACTAAAAAATAAGTATTTCATTTGTGCACTACATGCTAGGTGAGACCCAGTGTGTACCTGATTGAAATCCTTAACAAAACAAAACATCACATTTCATGGCAGCACATTTATAATCTCTTACCAACAGGCTGGCACAGTTGCGATTCTCTGATAAACAAAACACAAATTCATTGCAAGATTTTTGTTTTAGTCCCCTCGTTTGAAACAACCCACAACAACCTATTTAAAAATAATGCCCTATTCTTATCTAAACAGTCACAGGAGAAAATTGGCAGTCATCCACGCTCGCCTCAATTACACAGATACTTACATACAGACTTGAAGTAGCTGTAATTTATCATCGCAACCTCTCTGTGTTCCTGCCTGCCCTGACGTTTTTCCCAGTCACACGATCTCTGGAATGGCCTTGAACTTCCAGGAAGATAGGGCTGCAGCTTCTCTGCAGCCGGCAGGAGCACCTCCGGCACCCAGCAGTAGCACAGGAAAGCTTCTATTTAATCTTTCTGTCTGTCTATCAAGAATAGACCTGCCTTTCGCTTGACGTGTCTGACTTCTGACTCCCCTATCCAATCACATCACAAGAGCCTTCTTGTAACTACTTATTTCCTGTGCGAACAAAAGGAGATTTCAGAATGCACAAGACGACAGCTCTTTTTTTCTTTTACTGTGCATATTTCTTTTCCATGGAATTTTCGTCCGTGTTTACTGAACTGCATTGCAATGTTAACCAGGATAATTAATTAGTTACTGGGGGTTTTACAGTTCTTCAGAGATAGAAATGCACCTAATTTGTATATGTGTACTTCACATTGAATTTCTGTCTTGTTCTGTATTCTGTTTTGTCATGGAAGGCTTAATTCACTTTCCCACTGTTCTAATGACCCAATATGGCATTTCACCTGCTTCATATAATTCCCCATGTCTTTTCTGCATTCAGACCAATTGCACCTGTATCCCTATCCTCCTCCCACTTGCACCCATTTGCATTTTAAATGACTGCATATTTTGTTGGTTGTTTCTTAAAATGAGCACCCATTTTACTGGCTACTATTGCAAACATTGGGCCTCATTAGGAGTTTGGAGGTAGCCATGCCGTTGTTACCGGTCTGCTAGCGGGTCCCGCTCTGCACGTCTGGTCTGACCAGCCGTGAAGAACGGGACCCGCTGCAGACCTCATATTGTGACGGCCCGGAATGAACGGTGCCAGTCCCTTACCGGCACTGTTCATTCCGCGGCCGCCAGCCTCGTAATAATGCCCATTGTCATATGACCAAATTTTGCAGTGGCTGCTTTTAAAACATTACCATTTTAAAACACTGCTATTGAAAGCATTGTCATCTGCACACATTTTGCAGCGGATATTTTCAAAACACCACCAGCATTTACACCCATTTTGTTGCTTCCATTGAAACCACTGTCATATGCATTTGCATGAATTAATCCCATGTATCCCTACAGATCTGAAGTATGCAATGTTATATCCCGCCAAGTTACACCTAGAATGGAACAGCACAACTTAATTTTTCACTCTACCCGGTGAATCATGAAGTTTCTTGATGAGAACTTGCTGATTACATGATCAAATTCTTGCTAGGTTTTGCCTTACATTCTTGCTCTCCTCGTCTCTCTTATCTTCCTACTTGTTGCCCTTGGTATTCCAAGCACCCTTATCTTTTTGTAACGTGAAGAGATGACACCTACACACATTGATAAACTTCATGGTGGGCACACCGCTCTGCATATATATGATAACTTAAGAAGTAGGAGGGGTCGGCAGTGAGGGGTGGTAATATGATATTGCTGTTGCCAGGATGTGGAGGTGGCATGCCTTAGCTGGAATGTACATGGTTTGGGAAACCCAGTTAAGAGGTGGAAGCTACTCATTTACATAGAGAGGCATGCAGCCAAAATCTTGTATCTACAGTTGACTCATGCAATAACTATGGGCTGTGAGGGATTCTCAGAAATTGGTGCAGAAACCAATTCTACACTACATACTCCAAACAATCGAGAGGTGTAATGATTCTCATAAACACATCACTCCCATTTCTGCATAAGAAAGCAGATATTGACCCAATGTGGAGGTATATTTTGGTTTATGGATCCCTGGCAGGGAGAGAGATACTATTGCTGAATGTCTATGGTCCAAACATTGATGTCCCACAATATTTTACAAACATCATAGACAAACTGGCCCTGTAGTTTATGATTCCCATTCTCTGTGGAGGGGACTTCAATACTATTCTTGACTCTCAACTTGATAGAATTACCCACACCCATAGTCCCCTATAGAAAGCGGCTCACATTATTAGAGAGGGAATTGCTAACCTAGGGTCGGTAGATGCCTGGAGAGCAATGCATGCACATGACCACTCAAACTCTTTTTACTCGTCAGTCCATGACTCCTTCTCCCGCATCGATCTCTGGCTGGTTTCCACCGCACTAAACATATGGCACCACTTCAACGTATTAGCGCAGATAGACCTGGGAGCCCATGCAGTGGTGACTGCTCTTGACATTAAAAAAGCATTCAACTCAGTTTCCAGGCACTTTATGTATGCACTGTTTGAAAAATGTGAGTTCCCCTCAGGATTCCTCTCATATTTACACCTCTTAAATTCATCCCCAACAGCCAAAGTCAACATCAATGCAACACTGTCCCTCAATTCGCGATAGCCCCAGGCACCCCCCAAGGCTGCCCCCTATTGCCCCAAAGCTTCGCTATTTCTATTGAACGGTTAGGGGACCTCATGCAATATAAGCATAGACACCAGGGACTCAGAAGGACTGGGGAGCCTGATAATGTTTCCCTCTACATTGATGATGCGTTGCTGTATATCAGAGACCCCCACACACATATGGAACCCATCATGAATGATATCCTATAGTTCATGGACATATCTTGCCTCAAAGTTAATTTCAAGAAGTCTGAACTTCCCCCTAACAGATTCAACCACTGAACCACATGGTCCTACTCTGCCATCTGCTACTCAGGAGTTGTAGTTACCCGACACAGTGCCATGATATAGGACCACAATTATGCTGAGTATTTGGCACAGCTGGCGATTAAACTTAAGAGCTGAACTAGATTAACTGTTAGTATTGCAGGTAAAATAGCGGTCCTTAAAATGACAGTGCTCCCCAAATTCTTCAATCTTTTTCTTGATATTCCACTGTGGCCAGGACCAGCCTTCTTCGAAGATCAGGAGGCAGAAATGTGCACAGGTGCGTTATGACTTAAGTGGGCCACGCTATCACAGCCATATGAAAAGGGACACTTTGCAGCCCCTAATTTCTATCTGTATTGTGGCTTTCTGGTTCTCGGAGGGCCCTCTTCTCCTGCATACTTGATAGAAAGATGCTCTGCTAGTAAAGGGACTTGAGGTCATTGGTCTTCCCCGCTCGAATTTCAGATGGCTGAGAATTTGATTCAGCTAGCGAAACTGCAATTGCCTGGCGTACACTATGGAAAGAGACAGGTGTATCTGCCCCATGTCACAGGGCTCTCCCCCTTTGGAACTGTGCACCCTCCTTGCCTCGTGCAAACATCAGCTCACAAAGAATCTGGGCACAAACACGATTCATACATTGGGGGCCATGTAGTCAGAAGGTAGCTTTAGCCCAGCCAGTGACGTTCCTATACTCATACACTGCAAATCCTCAATGTGGCTGCAATACGCGGGCCTGCGCAAGGCATACAAAGAGCAGTGGAATGGTTTCCTGAGAGCGATGCAATACTGGGGTACATCTTAACTGTGAGCGAAAACCGAGGTCTGGAGTCATCTATCTATACTACGATTCAGAACCGCTCAATAGTGCCACGGCTCAATGTTCACTCTAAATGGTCAAGGGACCTGAAGGTAAACATCAACAACGACCTTTCAGCAGACATGTGTGCACAGACGCGTTTACTGTCATACAACTCAAGGTACCAATTAATGCAATAGAAAGTATTGCACCAATACCATTACATGCCAGACAGGCTTTGGTTCATTTCCATGGAAGGGATGGGTGCATGCCCCAAGTTTGATAGTGCTAATGCCAAATACTTCCACATGATATGGAAATGGCTATTACTTGTGCCATTTCTGAAGCATATGGGCATGTCATTATAGGAAATGGCTGGCAGAAGCATTGACCCCTCACCAATGCAATGTTTATTCCAAGTCTTTGAACCTGCTTTGGGCTGCATGTGCAAATTAGTAAACCTGTGCTTTCTCCTTGCTAAGAAGTGTATTTTACTACGATGGATGAGCGTGAGAATTCCCAACAAAAATCATTGGCTAAGCGATGTTGTGTGGGCCGATGATATGGAGGAAAAAAGGGCATGTATGAAACCAACCAAATCCCACCCAAGAGACATATGGAGCCCATTCAAACCTTGACCCTCATCTGAAGTTGGCAGTATCCCAGGGGTGGATCTGCTTGGATACTGCTCAGCGCAAACGGCATTACTGCAACACGGTCCGGCGCTATTAGCGCCAGATCACTAGTTGTGGCAGTGTTGTTACTCCCCATTTTTTTAAGAGTCCATAGGACTCTATGCAGCAGTATCAGCACTATTACCGCCAACAGTAACATCGCTGTGGTAATAGCACCGCAAATGAGTGGAAAGGAGCAAGATTTACCTCCAGCTTATAGCTGGAGGTAATTCTGCATATTTCCGTACAAACTCAGGATTGGACGGAGCGATAATGCAGCAGTAATATAGTTACCAACACAATTTTACTGCTCCACCCAACCAGTGATGAGGCCTTATATCCTGAGCATGCAACACCTCCACAGGATACTGCTGCCGACTCGCAGACAATCTCGTCCCCAGCTGGATTTGTACCTGAACTGTTGATAGTCACATTTACCCTTTCCTGAGATTTAAGGTACCCCTCTAATATGTACTGCATTCTGAACCTCACCATGATCATCCGTCTTATCCTTTGTGGATCGTATCATACTGTGTTATGCTCTAATAATGGCAAGTGTATCAATAAAGCAAGTTAAAACAAATAATAAAAACACACACTACCAAGCAGCAAAGGATGTCGATCTAAGGAGGCAAACTATTGCAGGAAGAGGCACTCAAAGTCACAAGGCAGGAGTAGCAAACAGCAAGGCCCAGGTGTCTTCTTCATATCTACGAGGCAGCAGTGAGAACATCAGAGGAATGGACTCATGTGCATCATTTCTGTGTTCCATGCATGTGCTGTGTACTGCTGCAAATAGCATGCACACGTGTGTCTCGCACCTGCATGTCTGCAGACTCAGTGATATTTGGAGGTACCTTGAGGAAAATACGCCATATCTTGTCTTTAGGAGAACATATTCCCTTAACTATCGCATTGCATCATGAGCGAGAGGCATTTACTGAGAGAAGAGTGATGAGGGCAGAAGAAGGGTCCACATGCAAAAGGTGTTGGTGAGGCTGGTGGCGAGGCAACATTGCATTGTGCTTGACCAGGTCATTTATGTTTGATTTCATTTGGTCATTGCTTGCTATTTGTACTCATTGTGCCGCTTTAGGCTGCCAGTCGCTATCTGCTGTACCCACTCCTGGCCAATCTATCAAAGTTTATAGCCCATATTATTTACTAAAATGTATTATGTTCCGAGAACACACCCGCATTACTCAGCATTGTACGTTAGTACCTTAAAGCACGGACCTCTGCCTACCCTACTTCTCGCCCCCTACGTGCTGCTCACCATCTTGGCCATATCGGGACTACAGCTCGACCCCACCACTGCCCTACACTACACTCCTACCTCACCTACAATGCACACACCAATGTCCCCAACAATGTGTACGAAGCTACCTGCACCCCCCTTTCATGCAGCACAAAA
This sequence comes from Ambystoma mexicanum, assembly GCA_002915635.3. Classification (NCBI taxonomy): domain Eukaryota; kingdom Metazoa; phylum Chordata; class Amphibia; order Caudata; family Ambystomatidae; genus Ambystoma; species Ambystoma mexicanum. Next base: position 836,263,762 of record CM030321.1, on the reverse strand, counting down.
TCGCTCAATCCATGTCTAAATGCACCAGCCCTATGGTTACAACATTTCACCACCAAACCTACCCCCAACCAACCTTGCCTTACTCACATCAGGAATGCTAGGGTTGGATCTCGCCTATACCACATACCAGGCTCCCTAACTACCACACCCAACAGCATCACCTCAACTGCCTGTCATCACACCATATCTGATACTGGCATACGGAATCCCGCCACAATTGAAATTACATTGTCTCTCCTGACTAGATTGGCTTTGCCCAACCTCCCGAGTCAACCTTGTGCCACATTAGGCAGAAACCAAAGATTAGCATCTAGATGTCACCAATGGTCCTAGCACATGAATATCCTTATTATGGAAAAAAGGAATAACGCTACTGCCCCTGTGGCGTCAATAATTGTCGAGAGCCCCTCTGTTAGGTATTCCAATACTGAGAGCAATCTCAAAGGAGCACTTATTAATGCACGTTCTGTACCTGCTCACGCCTTAGACATCGCAGATTTCATCGTGACAGAAAACCTTGACTTTCTTGCTATCACGGAAACCTGGCTGCACGCGTCCTCTTGTCCTGCCCTGACCTTAGCCATCCCTGATAACTACTCCATTATCAGATGTGATAGGGACACCAATCAAACCAAGGGGGGTGGATTAGCATTCATATTCAAGAGTTCACTTAATCTTAGAGTTGCCAACACCCTACAGCTGCGATCAGCTGAACTACTCTCTATTAATCTACCGATCTCACCCAACCACACTGCTTCAGTCCATCTCATATACAGGCCACCTGGCCCCACATCCACATTTGCAGAGGACATCTTATCCATCCGAGCCTCTAGCATCAAGCCTAAATCTCAAATCATCGTACTTGGCGACCTCAATTTGGGATACCAGGATACGAATGATGCCAAAGCCAGTGAAGTAGCTAGTGTTCTGGCTGACTTCGGCCTCACCCAACACGTTAATTAACCCACCCATATCAAGGTTCACACTCTGGATTGGGTTTCTGACATGAATTGTGCGCTAAAGGTAACCTCTGTGTCACCTTGTGCATGGTCTGATCACCATAAAATAATATTCACCATCAACGCTAGCCCACCTATAATCAAACCCAACTTGGCCCCGCCCTCCTACACACGTAACAACAGGATATTACGGTTGAGAAACTACTCCCTTTTAAACTCCAATTACTGAACACAGCTTCCTCCACCTGCTCTGACCCCACTGCCATAGTTGACTATTACAACCGTGCCATGCTAAAAGCGCTCAATACTATTACCCCACTCAAATTGTGCAAACAAAAACCTTGCAACCACCTTAACTTATGGTTCACCCTCCACTTACGTGAACTGTGCAAAGAAAAAGAAAAGCTGAGTCTCATTGGAAAAACTCATCTACTCTAGCCAACAGAAATAACCTCACAACCGCCTCCCTCACATACAAAGAAGCCATCCTTACGACCAAAAAAGAAGTGTACAGCATTAGGATCACACAAGCACAATCCAACACCAAGGAACCCTTTAAGATCCTTAAGGAATTAGAGTCCACAGTTGCTCCACTTGATACTTGTACCCCAGACGCTGAACGGTGCTCCAATATTCAAAAAGCACTTCTAAACAAAATTGCCTCACTCCAAGCCAAAATTAATACCAAAAAAAAACACCTCTCTGATCCAGCGGGCAACCCCGGGTCCTATAATACCCCCGCTCCTAAGCATCTCTTCAAACCTTTCTGCTTCTCTTCCCTTACCATTAAGGAAGTTGAAAACATCATCATGAAGATTAAGCCCTCCAACTGCCAAGGTGACGCCTGCCCTGCACCAGTCGTAAAGGAAGCGGCACATGACCTTGCCCCATTTATTACCTCCTTTATCAACGCCTCATTCAAATCGGGCACAGTACCTGACAACCTTAAGGATGCGTGGCTCATCCATCTAATTAAAAAACCTAACCTTGACCCGAGCAATCCTACCAACTACAGGCCCATCACCACGGTCCCTTATCTACTCAAAATTTGGGATCGGGCAGCCTATCTACAAATCCTGGATTACCTTGAGACTAACAATCTATTGGGGCTTAGACAATCTGGCTTCCGCCCAAGACACGGCACGGAGACAGCTCTGATTGACCTTAAAACCCAAATCGAGGACTTGAAAGACAAGGGCAAACAAGCTCTCCTGCTCCTCCTCGACCTCTCAGCTGCATTTGATTTGGTTGATTACCAAATCCTCTGCCACCACCTTAAAATTGCCGCTCACTTCTCTGACGCAGCCACCTCCTGGATCAGCTCCTTCCTGGCAAATAGATCTATAAGGGTCTTCTCGCCCATAGCCGCTGCTGACCCAGCACATGTCCCTTGCAGAGTCTCACAAGACTCTTGTGTATCGCCCATGTTGTACAACGTGTTTACTGAACCGCTCTTTGATATTCTTGACTATCTGGGTGTTTCTTACACTAATTATGCGGATGACACGCAGATACTCATCCCCATCTCTGGCGACTATGCAACTGATGTCAACGCACGCAACTCAGTCTATTCTGTCATCCAGGCCTGCATGGCGCATCATGGGCTCTGCCTTAATGATGAGAAAACTGAGTTACTCATCCTTGGATCACAGTCTAAACTTACGAAACTTGACCACAAATACAACTCCTTCATTATTGATGGAAATATCATCAAAATCACCAACGTCACTAAAACACTCAGAATCTACCAAGACTCCACTCTCTCTCTCAATAGACAAACTAACTCGCCCTTTCCTGTCAACTAACAACTGCCTGATACTCGACAGAACCCTCATCATGTCTAAAATTGACTATTGCAACACCCTTTACTTAGGCACTAGTCAAAGAAACCTTGATAAACTCCAGGTCACCTAGAACAATGCCATTAGGGCTGCTCTTAACGTCCCCAGACGCTCCCACATCTTCTCCACCAGGCGCAACCTACAGTGGCTACCTATTACACATAGCATTTCCCTCAAAGCACTTGTTCTAACCCACAAGGCTCAGAATAATGCTGCTCCTGTGTACCTTTCCGCGCGCTTCACTCAACATACAGCATCCAGACCCCTTAGATCTGCACAAGCACACACACTAACCATTCCTAGTTTCAGGCTTCAGACAGCTAGAGGCTCGAGTGTCCCAGTCCTGGCGGCCAAGCTTTGGAACTCCCTACCCAATGATCTCAGAAATGTTCCATCCACCCAATATTTTAAAAATAAAATTAAACGGTGGCTTCATGAACAGGACACAATTGTCCCCGTTATGTAACTCATGCAGCTGCTACCCGCAATACTGGTTACTCACTGTATATAATGTATAGGTAGACCGCTTGGACATTGCGTGTACTTATTTCCTATTCATGTTCTTATTTTTGATGTAAATATGCATATACAATGTAACGTGTACCTATCTTTGTAACACTTATTTGTAACACTTATCTGTAATTACCTTTTTCCAAACATGTGCCCTGATGCCATTGGGCTGGGTGCGCAATACAAATAAACAAAATACAAATACAAAGTGCCCCAGTACCACCAAGTCCCAATAGTGCCAAGAGGATCCAAAGGCACAGGCAGCACCCCAGGAACAACCACAGGTTTGGCGAATGGGCCACGAAGGAAGAAGCATTTCACAGATGAGCAGTTGAAAATCCTCACAGGTTCTGTCGACGAACACCATCTCCACTTGTACCCTAGGGTTGGCAGTACCTTCCTGTGACCCAGCTGTGTAGGCTGTGGCAGGAGGTGACAGATTTGATATATACATGTGGGGTGTTGGGATGCAAGCGCAATGTCCCAATCAGGCAAAGTGATTTAGATAGAGAAAAACATATTATCAGGCTTCCCAACGCTAGCCGCTCACATTGGGTGCGGCAGAACGCGCATGTATGTATTTAATGTAGTTAGCTTTGACAGATATTAGAAACACCATATAGCCATATAGAAAGAGCAACAATGTATTCATGTTGTGGTTGCAGAGGTTAAAGATTGGTTGATGTATTTTGCATTTAGCAATAGCATTCAGTGTTATGTATTCGGGAATGTGTAAGTAGGTAGCTGACATAGGTTTGCGTATGAGATGGAATTAAAGATAGTGTTGCGGTAAAGGTGAGGTCCGGAGACTAAGGTAGCAGGCGTTCTGCCGTGTTGGATTTTAGGGCACGCTGCAGGATGTGTTTGTGAAAGTATGAGAAACAGGTCTAACGTGGAGCTGCGGCTCTGTCCAGTTGATCTTGAGGCAATTCCCCCTTCCCTTCCCCAGAGAGAAGTTATTGTTACGCTCACCTGGTTGCCACAGGGGCGTCGATCGGACCCGGACAGCTGCGGTCTCCACCAACGTGATGCGTAGTGCCGAGATGACTGTCTGGACTGGCCCACTTAATCTCGTCTGCTTGATCCGTAGAAGTATTCTCCTGCAAGTGGAGAAAGGGATTTAGCCACCCGTGGACTTTAGTGATGGCCCCCTCCCACTGTTCTCGTTCTCCCCACTTGTCACCTCCGATATCCCCTTTTAGTAACCTCACCTTATGTTTTTAAATGATGAGCTCTCCATCCTGCATGGCATGCAGGGGCGCGCAGATACCAGTTACTTCACTGGTTTCAAGGTACTTGAGGAGTTCCGGAGGAATATTGACTCCGGGGTTTATAAAGTTCAAAGAGTTCAATATGTCCGATGTTCACTCTTGTTCCATTCCCTTGTTGAATTGCAGCTGGTTCAAAAGAAGGTTGCCTGGAGGCAGCTGATGGCGTTCAGGTAAGAGTCTGTATTACCCAACACTGTCCTGTAAAAGTTGCATGAGTTTAACTTGTTGTTTTCTCTCCCTTTATAGGTGCGGCATATGAAGATGAGGCGTATTAAAGGGTAATGCCTCCTGTCGTAAATCAGATAAGCCTATGGTGGTGAGAGATTGTATTTGTCGGCTCTCTTGGCTCACCTTGTTATTTTTTTTGTTTTTCCCCAGGTGCTGGAGTTTGACAAAGAAAATGATGGAGGCAGCGCCGAGTCAAAAGATGCTGTGGACTGGTGAGTATAACGCAGCGCTGCTGCTGGCGATGCGACGCGTGCTGGAATAATGTTCTTTCCAGGCTCGGAGACGTGCTGGATCCGGAATCAGGTAAGGAATTAAAATAATGTCCGTGATCTAACCTTTTCTTCTTTTTTCCCCTTTTTCTAGGAGCTCCGGATTCGAGGCGGGCGTGGCAGAAGACTGGATGGTGACTTGCAGGCACATTGAGCGTTACGCTGCAGGATGCAGAATAACGCGAAGCGTGTGCTGCTGTTCGGGCGTTGTTTAAATAGCCTCCAAAGTAGTTCCAAGTAAGAAGTTCCACAGAACCACACCCGAGTAAAAAATAGTCCCTGTAACAATAATTCGATCCAGGCCTCACGTTGGCTTGGATTCATTTGCAGCATGGTCTGCATGAGGTAAGTAATGTCTATGAGCCTGGCGCCTATGGCGCCAGGACTGGTTTCTAAGATCAGCCTGGTGCCTAAGGTGCCAGGACTGAACCCAAACAGCCCCCAGCTGTGGCTGCTGGGGTTTTAACAAGTATCTGGATGCCTGCTCCCGGGGCTGATGGACTCGATCTGGATGCCCGGGGGTAGGCATCATGACAGTTATGCTGTCAAGGTCACAGGCAGCCGTGCTGTGTCAATAACAGTTAATGAATTTATATCTGCATAACTCGGAGGAGCTGCGAAAGGAATGTTGGGTTGAGGGAGGAAGGGTAGGTGCACCTTTTGAAGGTTGAGTTCATGTGCGCAGGGCATGGGGTACTGTGAGGTGAAGCGGCTTGGTGAAGATTTAGAGCTCTACTGCCCTCACCGGGAGAGCTGTATTCCTATTTGAACTGCAGGTGCCACACTTTAGGGATCTATAAATAAGCACAATTCATACATACGAGTGGTGCCCCGATCACATCATTCATAGGTAGCTGGGTTCCCAGAGAGATACAGGGAGAGACATGATGTGCAAAGGGAGGAGCAGAGGTGATGCCAATAAATGTATCTATGGGGTCAGGGAGCTGTTTGTGAGTGCCCCAGTGTATGGTGTAATGAGGAGGCCCATTGTATTATCGAAGCAGAGTTGGCCTTGCTATTCACACTTTGATCAGGAACCGACAGATGGGTGCACATCACGTGATGGTCAATAGTAATGTATTGTTAATCAACACCTAGTGATGATGAAATAGGTCACTTGTCCAGGGGAATGTGTTTTAGATAATGTGTGACCAATATGGTAATGGATTTTATGGGATAATTAGAATTGTGTATAGGTGTTAGCCAATGGAGAGTGCAGGATCATGTTGTAATCTTTATTATGGTTAGTTTTGTTAATTTGCAGTTTTCCGCTATAAAGGATGTAACTTCTTTGGGTGGGGCGAGCTTTGGTTAGTTCGGTTCTATCGGACCTTCTGATGCTTTTGCATGTAAAAAAACATTGTTTTCCTTGCAAATGTTGCATCGATTATTTGGGATTGTTTTTATTGTTCGGGCTTTGGGTCATTCATCCTAGAGGGGTAGAGAGGATCACTGTGGGAGAGGCCGACAAAAGTATGGGTGACATCAGTAAGTAGACCAAGGAGAATCTTGTCAGCTATCCCGCAACCCTACTGGCAAAAATCACTAGTATTACCGGCAAAATCCCACATGGAGTACATGGGACTCCATGGAATGGGGATTTACACCCAACATCGGCACTCATAATCTGATAGTAATACTGCTGGACCAAGTGTCGGTATTGGTATTTTAGTTTGCTGGTGTCCTGGCCGATTTATCGCCAGGAGACCAGCAAACTTGTCATTAGCCCAATGTGATCAATCTTAGATCTTCCACTCATACAAGTCTGTATGTATGCATTGAATAGAGCATTGAATGCTAGGCACCTGTTCCTTCCACATTACATAATGTCCAGTTTCAATGCCTGATGCATGTGTAGCAGGCCCTTTTGTGTGTGTATATATTTCAATATAAATATACATGTTCAACTGTATAGGTAGGCCTCTGAAGATTTTTGTCTGACTTTGTGCAGGTGAGGATGCAACAGAGGAAGAGAAAGAGGAGGAGGAGGAGGAGGTGGAGGATGAGGCACAACCATCCACCAATGAAGCACAGGTTACTATATTTGATGAGAATACCCTTCTGTTGCAGGACATGATCACCAGGCCTACTGACTTGTCCTCCGATGATGCTGCTGAATCATATGTGGAAGGCATAATGAGGGACATGTTGGAGGGGCCAGCATTGAGTAGTCTGGGTTCCATTGAGCTCCTTGAGTTCCTAGTGGCTTCTTATTCTGAGAAGGAGAGCCAGGAGACCCTGGCAGTGGAGAGGCCTGCATCAATGGTATGGGTTATTTGTCTGCAACAGTGCCTTCTATCATCATGGAAACAGCAATGGGGAATAATGTCAGTGGGAGTGTTTTAGACTAGCAGCCAATGACAGTGCATTCACTGCAACTGGCCTGGGCTCCAGCTCCCATCTTGGTAGGCCATGCACATGTTGTGGCCGTGTGCCTGCCCTTAACTTGGATTGGGAAGAGGAGGTGCTGTGTGAAAGTCCCCAAAGGTGTGAGGCGAAGCAAGAGATGGCCAGGGAAATCCGTCATCTTGCTGAAACTCATCTACTCGAAAGCTGCACAAACTGCCAAAATCACCTGTTGTGTCAAGATAAGAGAGAGGACATGCAACACCAGAGCTAGGCAACTCAATAGCAGGGTTCTGCCTTGATCCACCCTGGTGTCCAGAAGCCTGCAGATGGAATATGGATTTTTCTATTTTTCTTTCTTCCCAGTCCAAGGTGGACTGTAGTTTGTTTTACCTCAGGACAGGTCCTTAGTGCTCTAGAGAGCAGTGACTCAACTGCCTATGCTACTGCGCACATTATTGAGCTGGGCAACTGTACATGCGGACATGCTCAGTGAAGTCAACTGACAGTGTTATCTGGTTTGCTTCAGCCTCCTGCATGCAGGTGAACAATCCCTTGAAAAATGATGTGTATGATGTGTGCAATCTGTCAGACTGACTCCTTTAGATAGTACAAATGCCCAATGTAATTTCAGATCTATTCACTCATCTAGCACCCACACTCCCTGTGAAGACACCCTGGGCACTCTATCCCACCCATGTTCCCATCCCCTCTGCTGGACACTGGCCCTCCTAGCACCAATGTGGACGTCCAGTGTTAGGTGGAGGTGGTGAGAGATTCACAGCACACCAGCAGTACCACATAAGGCTGTGCACTGCCATGCATTAGCAATAGTGGCATGATGTGGAACATGTAGGGTTGTGAATGAATGATTCAGTATGGAGATACATGGCTGATGGGGCCTGTCACTGAAGCTGGGATTTGTCCTACAACATTGAGTGTGTACATGTCTCCATGATCATTTGCACATGTGCTTTGTGTTGTTGGTTACACCTTCACGACATGCTGTTTGGAGTCAGTCTCCCCAGGATGTTCCTGTGCACAGGGTTTTTGGTGAGGGGGTAATGCAGTTAGTTATAATTACATTTACACTACTGTCATGTCAGCCTTGCATGCCATCTCCTGACATATGTCATGTCAAGTAGCCAATCCAATATGCATGAGCATGCAACACACTGGACAATTCTCATAAGATGATGACCCAGATGCCAAGTATGCATGTGGATGATGTGAGTCGTCTGCTGTACATTGCTGGCGAGGTGTGGATGTCAGAGGGCAAAGTGTCTTTTCTTATGTGTCATGTTTGCTTGTTTGTTTGTTTGTTTGTTTGTTTATTGTTTATATAGCACTCCACACCCGTAGGTATCTGGGCGCCTTACAAGAATATGCAGTTTCTTAGTTACAATACAGGTAGAGAAAAAAGAAAACATGATCCATTACAACAGTTATAATACATAGTTATTTCTTAATTACAATGAAAAAAAATACATGAATATTACAGCAAATTATTATATGAACAAGAACTGCTGAAAGTTAGGAGTGTGTAACCTTACATCATGTTAATACATTTGTGTATTTCATGAGTGGCTACATTGCTTTCAGGGAGATTTGTAAAATGTATGCATGATAGGGCAAGAGACATGTTGAGGATATCAGAGACATGCATGAGGGGGGAGAGGGAGGTAGTGTATGGCCATGGAGTCTTTAACTACCAACAAGGGGTAGTGACAAGTAGAAGAAGCTCACACTGGGCCTCATTACGAGTCTGGCAGTAACCGAGCCAGAAAAACTGGCAGGTTACCGCCGGACTCGTATTACCTTTCCGCCTCCGTGATTCCCGGAATCACCGGGGCATTACAACCCCGGTGACCCGGTAATTCTGGAGGCAGAATTTGGTAAGTCCCCATTCCCATGGAGTCCCTTAGGACTCCATGGGAATGGGGAAGTGGAAACACTGGCACCATGCTGTAATAGTGCCGGTGTTTCCACGTCCGCCAGCAGGCGGGTGGTGTTAAACCCGCCAGGTCAGACCTGGCAGGAGTGACACCTCCTACCTAGAGAACTCGAGATCAGTCGGTCCAGAAAGAACGGTGGTGGCGGATTTACCACCACCGTTCTTTCCAGAGCGGCTGACTTGTAATGATGCCCACTGTCTCAGGTAGTGTGGTGGCTGGAAGGTGTGTAATGCAGGTGTCATGGAATGTCTTTAGCTTGGAGAGGGGGGTAAAATGCACTTTCAGGAACTGTAACAGTGACTGTTGAACACACTGCTGTGGGGTGGAAGTATATGTATTACCGGACGTAGGCTAAGCAGGACTGTCTGCTGTATCTCAAATTAATGCATGAGCAGAGTATAGTCTACACTTGTCCTCAGTTCCGATGTGATATGGGCCTACAGGGATGCTGACTTTAGGGTTGAGAAACCATATTGATGACAGGTTGACAGGCTTGTAGAAGATGCTGCAGCAATTGAATGTGTGTAAGACTTGCTTTGGGTGACAGTGCAGGTATATGCTCGTGCAATTAGTGTGGTCTCATTTGCAGAGCACATTAATGGTTAATGCAACTGCATGTGGGATACATTTCAGTGGTAGCCTACATATGCCACATCATCCCACTATTTCTAATGCATGGCAGTGCACAACCTTACGTGGTGGTACTGCTGGTGTGCTGGAAGGGATTATATAGGGTTGTGCCACTCACCCAGGTGGGAGGCCTTCTTGGGAAACTGCACCGGGCAACGGGAGGATAGCTCAGGGGGAACGTGCTTGCCTTAAAAGCAAGACGACATGGAGCAACACAGATTCGATCCCCGGGTCCACCTCTGTGTATTAAGTGCATTATAAATAACATATCATATCACTGGTTTGAGTGATGTTATTACTCTCTGAAATCTGATTTCCCTGTCAGTTATTGGCACTTTTCCCACTTTGCCCTCTCTCTTTTCCCATTCACAAACATCGGAGTGTGTAGTATGCAGGACCTGGTATGAGAGTACACAAGATATGTCACCTGACATGTTAGGAAAAGTACTGCACATCTGTGTGATACATGCCATTGGGCTCTATCAGAACCTTGGCGGTATCCTGACGATAATACTGCTGGGTTACCACCAATACAAATATTGTTACCACTACTCAGTCTAGAGCTATTAGTGCCGAACACGAATAGCAGTGCAGCTGTAAGATCCCATTCCCCAATGGTTCCACTGGACCCAAACGGGTTGGGGGCACTATTACTGCTGACAATAATAGCACCAGTGGTAATAACACCGAAAACAGGCGAACATAGGCAGAAAGCTGGATTTTTACTTCAAGCTATAAATTTAGATAAAACTCCAAACTTTCTACCCAACTTGAGATTGGGTGGACCCTTAAATATGGCGCTAATAGCATTAACACCACATTTAAGGGCTTCCGCCCAACTCGTGATGAGGCCCATTGACAGGAAAAACACAAGGAAATTGCAACCTGCTTGCCAGGTGTCCTTTGCAACTTAACTTTTACCTGCCACATGCATCTGATTTTGGGGCTATCCATAGTCACTTGCTGTTAGGCTTTGAAGATAATCAATGTGGTAAAGCTAACAGGCACATCTTACATAGCAGCTGACAGTGAGTGTACAATCCATCCTGAGATACTTTAGGCCGGGAACCTCCTATATTACAAACCTGTATTGCCTTAGACATGCACAGATGCTGGACAAGCGTTGGGACACACATACCTACTATCCATACATTTGCGTAGGAGGAGTGGCCATTCTCACACATTAGGCCTCATTACGAGAATGGAGGTAGCCATGGAGCTCCATGGCTGCCTTCGTTCTGGGCTCCATTACCGGGTTCCTGCAATGGGGACTTACCGGGTTACTCCGAGATAGGAGGACCCGGTAAGTCCTCCATGCAGGAACCCATCCCCATTCCCATTTGAGCCCCCGTAGGGCTCAGTGGGAAAGGGGAGGGAGGTAATAATGGGCAGAGTACAACTTGCCCATTATTGCCTCCCTCTTCCCCTCGCGGGACCCGGAAAGCACGCCTGGTTTTACCAAGTGTGCGATCCGGGTCCCGCAATGGGAAGCTCGTAATCGGTGCTCCCGGATTGAAGGGGGCCGGTCCCGTACCAGCCCCCTTCAATCCGGGAGCACCAGGGTTACAATGAGGCCCATAATGTTAGTTCAGTTGCAAATCATCTTAAGTTGCATCTTCTATTGCACATGCTATGATACCTATGGCAGAGATAGACACACCTATTTTTTTATGCACTATGAAGAGAAAGAGGGATAAGGGGGTAATGGGAGCTAGGAGTCAGCTGATGGAAGGTTCATTCTATAGTGCACACAATGGTTCTTGTTTGCCCTATAGCGTTTTTGATGAGGGAATGACGTTGCATGCTTCCTGTAAATTGGTGTTTGTTTATGCAGGGCTGGGGTGAGCAGAGGGACTCTGCAGACTTTTTTCATGTCATAATAATGAATGGATGGTCAGTGTTACATGGGAATTTGCAATATCTGTTAATTGAAATATAATTGTTTTGTGGCTTGTGAAATAAATAAAATTCCCGGCCGTAGGCCCTGGGGAGGGTCTGTTAATGAAAGAACTGAAATGTCAGGGCTGGTTTAGTATGAAATGTCTGTTCACTAGCTTGTAGTTAGAGGTCAGGCCAGTCCTTTTAACTTTGCAAGTACAAATGCCCTGATTCATGGGAAAGGGTGCATAGAGCCCGCAAAGCCTGCGTGCCGAGTGGTTGATTGGGTTCCCCCATAACTACCCCCAGCAGCCCCTTAACATGCGTACCACATATCATTCAAGTTGTCTTTTCCGAGTACACATGCATGCAAACCCCCGGAAACCATTTCTGCATCCCGCTACAACATTTACGAGCACCCCTGCGTCAGATCAGAACCCGACTGCGTGCACACACCAATAAATCCGACACCTGATCTTAACTTTGTGCAGTGATTCCTATGCACAAGTGTCTGTACGCCTGCCTTCGGTTGGCGGATAGATCAAGTGCTTTGCGTGGCCATTTCCTTGACAAGAGGTTGTGCGGACAGATCCATGAATACTGTTGTTATGCGCATTTGTGGGCATGCAATGGACTGCCAGCGGTCTGTCCCTCGTAACACCCACATGTTCCCTTGTTGTTCCCCATTTTACGTGTTCCGCACCCCACTCCAGTCTATGCGCAGGCCATAGCCATGCTCTGCGAGGTCTCTCACGCAAGGTACTCGGCTGCCTGCAGAGAAGTGCAGAGCCTGCGCAAAATCCCTGCCAAGTTTCAAAATATTCCTGCGCAGGTGATTCCATGAATCCACAAACTGAGTTTCGCGCACGGTTTAGCACGCAATGTCCCTATGCACCGCTCAAATAATTCCATGAATCAGGATCAAAGTGTGTGAGAGGTGAAAAATGTGATTTTAAAACTTTTTTTATTATGTCGTTTTTTAAAAAACTTTATTTGCCTGCTTTTTGCTGGTTCAAAAAGCCAGAGAACTCCATAGAAATCCCCAGCATTTACGTCAGCATGTAAATATATGCTTGCCAAATGTAGGTGTATTCCTAGGGTGGAGAGGGAGGTGGCGGGTGAATCTCAAGTTGCGATCTGCCCCTCCTCCCTGCCAAATGCATGAAAATAGATGGTGACATGAATGAAAGGTATAAAAACGGAATACCTCAATGGAACATGTGCTCCAATGAGTTTCTGTGTGCGTTAGCTAAATTTCTAGCAAATGAAAACGTCTCGAGCAAAGTATGATTTGTTCAAACATCTTTATTTTCAGTTTGTTGTTTCTTTTTAGTGCTTCAGATAGCCTTTTGGGGCAAGTGTGTGAATAAACTTGGGGGGAACACATGTTATTGTTTCATATTTCATTTTTGATACCAAATATCCACAGTCTGTTTATTTCTGGCAAATTTCCACCAAGGAGCAAAGGCAGTTACCAACAAATTAAATAATTTCATTGTGGTATCAAGTGCAAGACACCGTGCCTGGTGATAGCAAAATATAACTAATAAGTGCACAATGGGCCTCATTACGACTGTGGCGGCCATGGTATGAACGGTGCTGGTAATGTTCATACCGGGCCACCACATTACAAGTTCTGCAGCGGGTCCCCCTCTGTATGCCTGGCCAGACCCGACATGCAGAGCGGCAGCCGCTAGCAGAAGAGGATGCTAACAAGGGACCTGTAATTAATGGGTCTGTTGTTAGCATCCTCTCCATTCCGATTGAGTCCTATGGGGGCTCACATGGGAATGGGGACATACTGGGTCCTGGTCCCGCAAATCGGATTTACCGGGCCTGTAAATGTCAGAATGGCCTGGTAAATCCCATTTTTCGGGACCCGGACGGAGTTTGGGGGTAGCCATGCCGCTAGAAACGGCATGGCTACCTCCAATGTCTTCATAGAGGCCAATTTCCGTTAAGCCAGCCTGGAACCACCAACAGTCACACCCACTAATGCTCCAGCTCCAGTACAACATTTATCCGTATTTTATGAGTGCCACTTATTGGTTGGACTTAACAATCACCATGTCTCTTGGTTCCTACAACTGCATTATCACCATTGGAAAGTAGCAGCCCAAATCCATCCACTTTAGGCAAGAGTTCAGATTTCTTGGGAGGTTCTGACCAACCACAAGAAACCACAGACATTCTACTAATCAGGAGTTCCCTCCATCCAATGAGTGATGATGATAATACGGCAAAGGAGGACTAAGAGTAATGCTTTTAAATGCTTGTGTTAAATGTTTGCCAAATACATTTTTCAAAGTATGTTTAGGAATAGTCTTCTTTGCATCACTTTCAGTTTTGCATTAGTAGAAATTTTGACGTGACAAATAATTTGATTGCCTTTCTCGTACAAAAAGACATGTGCAGTACTTTGCAATAAGTTGAATAACTAATGTGAAAACCATGTCTGCAATGTCTCAACAGCTGCGGATTACGATTTTATTCTTAATCATGTGACACTCACGACTGCTAGAAATCACAGAGATATTTTTTGATGAGAGGTGTTACATATCCATGTATGCAAGTGATAGATGATAAACAAGTAAGCAGAGTGTAGTTTCTTGTCTTTCCCTGCACCTTGCCCTGTATGCATGGAACACTGTGAGTGACTGACATAGACTGCTGTGTGTGAGAATGTTATGTCCTGAATGGGTTGTGTGAATATCTGCACCGTCTGTTTGTATTACTAGGGACTGGTACCGTAGGATTTCTTTTCAAGGTGGTAGGTTGTGCTGCTGTTAAGTCAATTGTTGGAAATGACTGACTGTTTTGGGAATCGCCTACGGGAAGTTTAATTAAATGGGTTTTAACAATGGGAATGGAAAAACGGAACTGGGATGTTCACAGAGAATACTGATTTGTTCCTGTAGTTTTGACTCAGATGCTCATAGCTCATAGCGTTTTATGTTCACTTGTGTTAAAGTTGGTGTTGTTAAGAAGAGTTGGATCATCAACAACATCGATTACGAGGTTAAGGGATGCTTTCTACTGACAGATGTTTTAAACTTGTGGAAAGGTTCCTTGAACCATGCTATCATTGAAAGACATTACAAGAGAGGAAGTGAGATACGTGGATTTCAGTAGAGTAGAAGCAATGGGATTTGCTAGTGAAGCTGCCTGGTTGGACACAGCAACAGTGATGGGTTCACATGATGAAAGCGGATTGGTGCTTGCTGGTGGGTAAGCCAGGAGAAGAGATTGAGCAGTGCCAGGGGAAAATCCATGGATGCAATCAATTGGAGAAATGAAAAAGTCCCCAAAGTCTTGATATTGACAAAGGGGAGACTAGTGGATGTGGAGCAATAGCGTGATTTAAGGTTTTGAAAAAATTATAATAATTTGATGATTGTGCCCACATTAGTGAGAAACATAATTAATGCTCTTTCTTTTACACGGGCCTCATTACAAGTTTGCCGGTCTGGTAACTACGGTCCAGTAACCTTGCCAGTACTGTAGTTACCAGACTGGCAAACCACAAGTTCTGCTTGCGGGTGCCTTTTCACCCACCAGGTCGTACCTGGCGGGCGGAACGGCACCCGCGAGCAGAGCATGTTGGATGCACCGGCACCATTCTGAATGGTGCCGGTGCATCCGACCTCCCCATACCCATTGAGCCCTATGGGGCTCAAATGGGAATGGGGAGTAATAGTTTCCGGCCCCTTGCAATGGGGTAATACAGGGTCCACCAGGATTGTAATGGCCCTGTATTTCCCCATTGCCAGGGGCCGGAAAAATGTGCAAGTTTGGCGGCAGCCAGTCGGTTTTACCGGCAAGGGTACCGCCAAACTTGTAATGAGGCCCAATTATTGTGTTTCTTTATTTGTATACCATGTATGACTAACTTATTTTGCAGTTACAAAAGCAGCTGGATTAATGGTTAAGTGTTGTTAGGTTACATTCTTCTTTTGAACATTCACAATCAGCAAATGATGCAATGGCAGCACTTCTTCTCAGTATAATCAAGTAGGGAGATAGCAGAGCAGACAGAGTATGCATTTATCAATGATAATGAATGACTCCCAAAGGAAATTAATTTCAAATGATTGGATGAGGCCAAGCATTAGACCCTCTTTTTGAAATGTTTTGAAATGTTTGTGTGAGGTTCAACTGAATGCTCTAAAGGGGGTGTATGGCTAGATCACTAATTTACCTCTGGTCGTTTTCAGAAAGGTAGGAGGTCATTTCTGCAGGCAGGTGTAGTACATTTAGAGAAAGGTTAATACAGTTTAGTGGAGTTAGAATAATTGAGTAGAATGAGGGGTAGAGAATTCTATTGAGTAACTGGGGCCCCAGTTAGAAAATTGCATTTAGAGTAGGTTTTGTGTACATAGTCCAGTGGGATCTAGAGATTCGAAGAGGTAGGTACATACCAGTGAGTGTACATCTCTTGAATCAATTGGACGAGACACACGCCATTGGGTTAGTCCTGAGAAGGGGTGTAAAGGTATGCAGCAACCTCCAAGACAGCTTGCTGGAGCGTCATATTTGCATATTTTGCTAGGAGAAGGCTTTGAGGGGGACATTCTAGCCTGGTGTTGATGTGAGGGAACTGGGGGATCGGCGAGGCAGGTGGGTGACATTCGGATGAGTTTCCATCTTTTGAAGCAAGTGAACAAGTCACATGTAATTGGGTAACACCTGGTTGAAGGGCGGGAGGAGCCACAAATTCATGAGGGCAGCTTGTGGAGGACACACACATTTGAATTATCTGTAAAGGAGCGGTAGAGATCTGTGGATGAAAGTGACACACCAGCGATTATCCATCTCTTGAAGCAAGTTGATGTGACGTGTGCCAGCAGTCATATCTGAGAGGAAGAGTGGAAGCAGCTGGGAATCTCTGATGGCGGCTACGGGAGAAATACACTCTCCTGGTGTTTTCTAGGTGGCAGCATCATGGATTAGTGAATGCATGTGACATACAAGTCATTGTTCATCTCTTGAATCGAGTGAACAAGGCATGCCATTTCATGGCACTTGTGAGGATATGTGGGAAAAGCTAGGAATCACTGGGGCATCTTGTAGGAGATATAGGTTTTCCTGATTTTGCCGAGAATGAGTAACAGAGATTTAGGGAGATGGGTGGTAGCAGTAAGCAAATGCACAACCGATTTGAAACAATAAATCAGATGAGCCAGAGGCATGGGGAGACAGGAAGAATAAACGTGTTTGTCAAATATTGCAGAATTTAGCAAACATTGTGGTAAAAGTATACAGCCAAACTAAGACTTATTCATGTGTTGAATAGCGTGGTTAAAGAATACAGGAAATTACTTTCCACATTTTCCACCTCAAACTGTCAATTATTCCTAGTATATCAGGTTTGCACATGGTATGACTGTGAAAAACCACGGGCAGGACTGTTTGAGTAATATTTGAACCCATGAAATGTCCATGGGTTTGACTTTGTTATATATTTTGGTGGTTTTCCTGAGGTTGCAGATATGAGGTTCTACTTGGCTGAACTATGCCCAGGTGAGTAGAAACTTGGGAAAGTCAATGATTGGCATTGAAAAAGGAAGGAATGGGTTAGGTTAGTTAGGGATTGGATTTGTAACGAGGATATTGTAGGTTAGAGTAAAATTAAATCAATGATATGGCCAAGCAGGGTTTTTTTTAATTACGTTAGAAGTTGCTTTCAATTGTTTTAAAGCAAATGCTTTCTGCATGGGTGTTAGTTGTGAATTGTGAGTGGTGGGTCTGTCAAACAACTGGACACTTGGTACGCAAAGGAGAAGGAGACTACATTGAAAATCCCAGGTGCGTTTAGTCAGTAGAGGAATAGGCCAAAGCTCTGAGAGTACCTCATGTGCATTAAGTAGACCGAAAAGGCAGACCACTGATAACCCTATGTGCATTTAGTAGGCAGAGAAGAAGGCCACAGTCCGGAGTACCCTATGTGTATTTAGTAGGCAGAGAAGAAGGCCACAGTCCGGAGTACCCTATGTGCATTTAGTAGGCAGAGAAGAAGGCCACAGTCCGGAGTACCCTATGTGTATTTAGTAGGCAGAGAAGAAGGCCACAGTCCGGAGTACCCTATGTGCATTTAGTAGGCAGAGAAGAAGGCCACAGTCCGGAGTACCCTATGTGCTTTTACTAGGCAGAGAAGAAGGCCACAGTCCGGAGTACCCTATGTGTATTTAGTAGGCAGAGAAGAAGGCTACAGTCCGGAGTACCCTATGTGCATTTAGTAGGCAGAGAAGAAGGCCACAGTCTGGAGTACCCTATGTGTATTTAGTAGGCAGAGAAGAAGGCCACAGTCCGGAGTACCCTATGTGCATTTAGTAGGCAGAGAAGAAGGCCACAGTCCGGAGTACCCTATGTGCATTTAGTAGGCAGAGAAGAAGGCCGCAGTCCGGAGTACCCTATGTGCATTTAGTAGGCAGAGATGAAGGCCACAGTCCGGAGTACCCTATGTGCATTTAATAGGCAGAGAAGAAGGCCACAGTCCGGAGTACCCTATGTGCATATAGTAGGCAGAGAAGAAGGTCGCAGTCCGGAGTACCCTATGTGCATTTAATAGGCAGAGAAGAAGGCCGCAGTCCGGAGTACCCTATGTGCATATAGTAGGCAGAGAAGAAGGTCACAGTCCGGAGTACCCTATGTGCATTTAGTAGGCAGAGAAGAAGGCCACAGTCCGGAGTACCCTATGTGCATTTAGTAGGCAGAGAAGAAGGCCACAGTCCGGAGTACCCTATGTGCATATAGTAGGCAGAGAAGATGGCCACAGTCCAGAGTACCCTATGTGCTTTTAGTAGGCAGAGAAGAAGGCCACAGTCCAGAGTACCCTATGAGCATTTAGTAGGCAGAGAAGAAGGCCACAGTCCAGAGTACCCTATGTGCTTTTAGTAGGCAGAGAAGAAGGCCACAGTCCAGAGTACCCTATGAGCATTTAGTAGGCAGAGAAGAAGGCCACAGTCCAGAGTACCCTATGTGCTTTTACTAGGCAGAGAAGAAGGCCACAGTCCAGAGTACCCTATTTGCTTTTACTAGGCAGAGAAGAAGGCCACAGTCCAGAGTACCCTATGTGCTTTTACTAGGCAGAGAAGAAGGCCACAGTCCAGAGTACCCTATTGCAAAGCACTGACAACCCAGCATGCATTAATTAGGCCCTTTAGTTCCATGCATTGACATCCACATTTGCATTGAGTAGGCTAAGAAGGGCAACACACTGAGAGTAATGCAGTTAGTAGGCTGAACGAAATGCCAAAGCACTGAGTATGCAACACGAATTTAGTAGGTAAAGGAGAAGCATAACAGCCTTAGGAGAACCCCATGTGCTTTTAGTAGGCAGACAAGATGAAAGCACAGAGAACGCTATGCCAATGTAGTCGGTAGAGAAGGCAACCATTTAGAACACCAAATGCTTTTAGGAGGCATAGGAGAGCTTAACATTTCTGAGAACTAAATGTGCATTTAGAAAGATGGGAAGGAAACACCACTGGGATACACAAATATTTTAAAAAAGGTAGCAGGCGCTCCTCTCCAGAAAGAACATGGCATGATAACCTGTTCTGAGATGAGAGTTTGCAGAACACGCTTTTTGATCACTGTACCTTTCACATATGGGAAATATCCATTTGCATATCAGTCTTTGTTCCGCCCACATGGGCAGTCCAGCACCGAAATGCTATGGCAATTCCTTTCTCAACAAGAGTACCAACAGCAACCCCATACACATGTTTCAGCGTTGTTGAGCCTCATCAGTGAGGTGAAGCTGTGCCTCTCTGAGCACAGTGAGCAGGGAGTCCACGTCTGGTTGCCCCCAGGTAACTTAGGGTGAACAAACCCAAGTTCCTTGCAAATATTTCAAAAAAGGTAGCAGGTGCTCCTCTCCAGAAAGAACATGGCATGATAACCTGTTCTGAGATGAGAGTTTGCAGCACATGCTTTTTGCTCACTGTACCTTTCACAGATGGGAAATACCCATTTGCATATCAGTCTTTGTTCCGTCCAAATGGGCAGTCCAGCACCGAAAGGCTATGGCAATGCCTTTCTAAACAAGAGTGCCAACAACCACCCCATACACGTTTCAGCCTTGTTTGGCCTCATCAGTGAGGTGAAGCTGTGCCTCTCTGAGCACAGTGAGCAGGGAGTCCACGTCTGGTTGCCCCCAGGTAACTTAGAGTAACCAAACCCAAGTTCCTTGCAAATATTTCTAAAAAGGTAGCAGGCGCTCCTCTCCAGAAAGAACATGGCATGGAAACCTGTTCTGAGATGAGAGTTTGCAGCAGACGCTTGTTGCTCACTGTACCTTTCACAGATGGGAAATATCCATTTGCATATCATTCTTTGTCCCGCCCAAATGCGCAGTCCAGCACTGAAATGCTATGGCACATATATTTGTGCATGTAAAGGAGAAGGACACAATACTGAGAGAACCCTGTGTATATTTCATAGGTAGAGATGAGCAAATCACTGAGAGAACACCATGTACATTTAGTAGGCTGAGAAGAGCAGTGAAGATTGGCAAAGCAATGAGAGAATCACACATGCATTTAGCTGGCATAGAAGAAAGCTAAAGCGGTAGGCTATCATCAAAGGAATTTAGATACCTGCGAGTGGTAGTACAACTTTGCAGTCATGCACATGAATAACACCAGCTCCTCAGTCAGCAGCATGAACAAAACATACAAAGCATAATACACAGCGCAGACAACAAGACGGAGGAGAGGTTAGGTCACATCTAAGAACCGCTCAAAAAATCGGAATGCATTTATATTTCATGGTGAAAGCGCAACATCTAGACCCCTTCTGTCTAAGCAAAAATGTGTCTTGTGAGGGTTGCCAGATACCATCTTTGCCTGCAGATTCCACACAATGGGCCTCATTACACGGACGGCGGTAAGGGTTAACGGTCACCGTTAATGGCAACGGTGACCGTTAACCCTTACCGCCGTACTTACGAGGTCCCTTTGCGGGTTGGAGGAATTAACGCCTGCTTCTTGCAGGCGTTAAGTACCAACCCGCTAAGGGACCTCGGAGCTAATTACGGCACGCAAAATTGCGGTGCCGTAATTAGCGCCTTCCCATTCCCATAGAGCCCTATGGGGCAGAAATGGGAATGGGAAGGGCAATGGCGGAAAGGGGATTTACCGCCCCTCCAACCTTGGAATGGGGCGGTAAATCCCCTTTCCGCCAAGGCGGTGCCGGTAATTTACCGGCATGGTCCAGGGTGCTAATAGCACCCTGGATTACCGCCTTCCGTGTAATGAGGCCCAATGTGCCAGCCGACCAATGCTGATGCTTTTGAGCTTGTCACAAAATATCAGAAAATAACAAAATAAATCTGTTTATTCAATGACAAACCTCTCTGTATTATTGTAAGTACATTTACAACCTCATCCCTCTGTAGAAAATTGTCTATTCAGATGGATCCTTGGCCTTGTTGATCCCCGATGGGAAATTCCGAGCTGACACTACTTCACATGGCATGCTTTGAAGACCATTATGTGAAGGCCATTACAATGGCATTGGACAACTGTAATTGTAAGAAAATGGAGTGTAAGGCAGTCCAACTAACAATAGACATCTTTAAGAATGATCAAGGCAGAGATTGCATTGCAATCACTGGACACGGGTTCAACTTCCGCCATAACTCTCATCAGCAAAGCACAGCACATCAGATGCCGAAGGTTATTTGGCAGTAGGCCACTTTTTGTATGGATCAGAAACGAAGAAATTCAGCCTCTAAAGCGGTTACTGGCGCCCTTATGTTTTAGTGAGTGTATATTGGTGAATAAAATATATAAATATATAAAGTACTATGTTAGGCTGCTAATTCAAACCTACAGATCACCCTAGGGCTGACCAGGGTATAAGTAACAAAAATAGGACAAAAGACTGCTGTAATGTTTTGAATTGCGCCTTTTAATTAGATACAACATATTCACTGAATTGATGTTTATCTATTCAGTTGATTTGCTTGGTATAGTTTTACTGAATATTATTCAATTGTTGCAACTCATGCACTGAATTAACAACCCAATGTTTCACTCCCTCTCCATATTCTAAAGAACACAATGGAAACGGCTCTTTAGAACTCCCTGAAACACAATCGAGAACCTCCTGAAGAACCGTCCCAACATAAGACAGGGAAACACGCGTCAAGGATTATTTAAGAAAAAGCAATCTGAGGATTTTTTGGAGGGTTATATTTTATATTTATATTTTATAGGGTTATATTTTGAGGATTCAAGAAAAAGCAAATTAGAGGATTAATTAAGAAAGACTAAAGAGGATTTATCAAGGAAGAAAATATTCTTTAAGAAAGAGGAACTTTACAGCAAAAGTAAAGCACAACTGAATGCAAACGTTAATTCAGTGCATGAGTTGCAACAATTGAATAATATTTGTTATTTTGTATGGACTAGTTAATTGCACCTTTTGTATGGACTAGTTTGACAGGAGGTCTCACACAGAGGAAATGACCCTTGGGAGGAGTAAAGGAGGTTGTGACATATTTTCTAACATCCTGTGGTTTAGAAGTGGGCTTTGTGGAAGCTAACACGTGATATAATTTTGTAATTTTGTAAATATGCCTAAAATATATTTAACTATATGCGTGCCTTGCATTGCCTATGTACCTTGTCCTGTAGTTGAGATTCTGTCAACCACAAATTAAGTCTAAGTCACACACTTTGTGAGGGAGCTTACTTTCATAAAAAGGACCAAGCATCTTATCATCATAGGCCAACCAGGAGGAAATGACATGCTCCTCTCCTGGTTGATCACTCACAAAATCCCTCAGATGAGGAAGTCGTGTGTTAAAACCAGCTACCGAGCAGTGTATGGAAACGTGATCATGAATTTGACCCTGACAGTAGTGATTGAGTGCACTGCAAATGCAAATGCTTAGTTTGTTCTATTTCCTCAATGTATTTGATTAATACATTACATTTACTTTCAGCACTCTCATCGCAACTAAACAATAGGAGGGTGGCTATGGAGAATGTCCCTCTGCATGACATCTGCCACTATTTTCAGTTAATCCCAGGTGAGACATGGGGATCATGAAGGCCCAGATTCAGTTGTGAGAGATGGAAGATAACAATGCCAATACATAATTGCCTGCTCTTGGGAGGGGACACATGTCAAGCGAAGGTTCTGATTTTTAGATGGTACAACCTTCATAGAAGAGGCAGAAGAAAGTTCATAGGTGTTATCCAAGGAACAGCATCTAGACATGTTCATGGATAATGTGACACAATGATGTGTTCAAGGAGCACACACCATCTTCCACAACACTAGCTAGTTTTGCATCCTCCCCCAGTGGTTCTAGTTGGTGCGAGGAAGTGTAGAGTGACACTCCAACTCATCACTGGTCGTGTCCTAGCAAATGGCTTCTCAGCCATCTGCCTGCTGACACTTTAAGGGGCTCTTCTGTCTCTAGTAACAACACCACCCCTTCTCTCCCCTCTGCCCTTCAACCTCCTGAACCTTATCTGACTACCTAAACCTGATGATCCCTGAGTACCATCTTCTCTGCAAACAGCAAGGCAAGGTGCTCACCTGCCTTCTGCATACACTCCTCGAGGGACTTCATAGCTACCACAAACTCCTCCCGGTTGGTGGGAAAAATCCTCCTTCCAGTGCTCCATCTGCCCATCTCCTTCTTCTCAACCACCTTCTTCTTCACCTCCACAATCAACATCTCCTTTTCCTCAACCACCATCTTCCACTTTTCACAATCTATTTCAACCACTGCTTGGCCCTCTATCACAGGCTCTGTCTCCCTTCATGATTAAATACCTCAACCTTTGCCAATGATAGTGAGGGACAGCCCATATTCCTATCTTGTCCCGCAGCAAACCCTCCAAAGAAAAGGTCATGTTGCCTAAGGTTTTAATGTGTAAAGCCCAAATGCACCTAATATGTAAAAACACAAACTACATGACCACAGCAAGCACATGGATTCATGCAAAACTCACAAGATGGGAAATGGTTCTTGAAAAATACAAACAGGAGGACAGGTGGCTGAGCACAGCACAGCACAGGAAGATGTCGATGGAGCAAAGCCAATAGCCTAAATTTACAAAAGTGTTGTTCAATTGTAAAATTCCATTGAAAAAAACACTTTGTAAATCAGGCCCGCTGTTTCTCTACAAACAAAGGAAATGAACACTTCTAGGAAACTCTTTTTCTTTTTTTTTCGATAGTCTGACACAAAGGGAAGAAAAGACAAGGAAAATTGCAGGAAGGACTTATCTTAACTCATTTTCTTACAAGAGCTTTCAAGACTAGAGAGGGAGACTAAAGAACACACAATCAGACATAAGGAGATAAAACAGGAAATGAGGAACACCAACAATGGCTACATCATTCTAAACTAAAAGGGTCTGCATTGATTGACCCAGTTTGTGGGAGTTTTGTCAATTCCTTTTTTTCTTTTATGGGCCTCATACTGCCTCTCCCCAACCCACACCTCCCAAACTTCCCATGAACCCACACCCTTGTAATCCATATTTATATATAAGCCGTGTGCATTTGGTAAACTCAATCAAACACAATCGCCGATGTAACCTCTCAGACTGCCAAGAACACCACAGACAAATTCAAATGCCACCAACACGCTCTTCAACTGTTCTAAACCCGCACCAACACCACTACTAAACTCCTAACCCATCCATGTGTGATGTCCACCCCTAACCTGACAACCAAACAAAACCGAAGGAAGCATCCCAATGACGGTCCCCTGGGAAAACCATGTGGGAGGCATTTTTATTCCAAATGTATTTCCAGGGGTTTCAGAGGTTTGGGGTTGTGCAAGTGGCTGGAAGTGAGCAAGCATGTGCCTTGTTTCTCTCAGCTGTTCATGCATTCTGCACAATTACTGGGATGAAGCCCTAAAGTCGTTACTTCCCGAGGATCACACATGCATACAGGGGTGCTTCTTTCTGCATATGCAGAGCGCAGATATAGAGCAGGGACCGAACTCGTGCATGTGGAATATGTTGCTCTATTTATGGTTACACATGGAGCATTCTCCTAGGGAACGAGAGCAGGCCACGATATATTTCAGATGGGCATTTCATGCAATCAATAGGAATTGCAGAGTTTCACCCCTCAAACGGTTTAAGCAGTATTTTGTGATGTAAATTGTATTCGCAGTATCTTTCCAGATTATTAGATGCTTTTAAAACCGCATGATGAAACATCCCTACACTTGTGGTTTGCGCCGGAGTGCACATGACACATCAGGTGTAACAGGATCACCTTGATGCCACCATCTGCTCTGAGCAAACATATCTGCTTGAGGTTTCGCGTAGGCCAACATGATATCTCTCAGTGGCACGCGGAATGCACACCACACCTGCAAGGTCTCTCCCTCTATTCATTGGGACATGAGTAGCTGGTTGTGTTTGTGATTTAAAGTTATGAGCTGTTTTCATCGGCATAGACACATCCTTTCTTCAAACCTATCAATCAATCATTCAATCAAATCGACTTTATTCGATTGTCAAAATGCACACAAATCATTCAGCATACAGTAGCAACAACTTCAGATTGACAACGTGCAGGCCTGTCACATATAAAATATAAACAATGCAGGCAGGATAAGCATCTCTATTACAGTAATGTACCAATAGGATTAATAAAAGGATGACAGTCTTTAAAAATCACATGAGACTAACAATAAAATATTCTTTCTAAGGGTTCATCGCCCAGTTCCTTAATCGCCATGCATGTTACATATATGACCAAAGTGCTCATACACGGCACTTCAATAAAATCTGGACGGCAGTAAACAGACTTATTCACTATTCTGCGTCTACCAAATCATTTGGTGACAAATCCAGGACTCAGTTGCTTGATTCTCAGCAGGTACATTTCCATGACCTTGCTCAATTGTGTTTTTCGTTCAAAGTGCTCATCCTACCAGGGAGTGTCGACTTTTAACATGTAATAAAAAGCAGGATGATATTATGAGAACCCCAGCCCGGGTGAAGCGGGCAGCATGGTTCTTGCTCTAAAATAGGCAAGATCTTAATGATCTGCAGTGCATGATGTGCATCTTTGTTCACTTATAATTCCAGATCTAACTGCCAGTAGATTCCCCAGGTGTGAAGAGTTAAAGCAGGCTCGAGAAATCGGGCTTCTGTCGGCCAAACTCTTTGTGCATAGAAGATCATCTTGAACTTTAGGTTGTACAATGATCATATCTCGATTTGATTCTCTATGATTGCAGACATAGGCCCTCATTAGGAGGTTGGTGGAAACCCACCAGTGCAACCCTGCATTACCGTTACTGCTGCTACCTGGATATCACAAGATACCGTGCCAATGCTTCAGTGAAAATCATGCCGGTAGGGGCCTGAACTCCTGGAAGGTCAGGCCTGCCGGTAGTTCAGTGATCCCTACCGGTGAACTCGCAGTGAGCCGGTCCAGGAACAATGCCGGTAGCTTGTTACTGGCACCTGTATTTCCGGACTGGCTCACTTGTAATGAGGCCCACAGTCTTTCAGATGCTTTACAAGGGCTTTGCGTTTCACATGAGAGATTTGTCTTGGGTTATTGAAGTAACTATCTGCATTTATATTGTGCTGGAGTTGTTTAACATGTCTAAACCAAGATATATTCTGCGCTGCTAAATTCCACACCAGATTAATAATGAAGAATTGTGTCAGGGTGGCATAAGGATGTGCCCATGTGCAAAGCCAGAGAATCCTGGGTTTAAGAGGCAGTTCATCTTGGAGGTATTTTAGACCAAGCATTGTGTGTACTGCAAAGTCTGGGGCTGAGTTTGGTAGTCCCAGGATTTATTTTAAAAAGGAGTTTTCAAATTCAAATATGTGTAGCTCTTTAATGTGGTCAAAACCCCACAAAGCATATTTCACTGTTGCTTTAGTTTTAGCTATATGAAAGGTAGCTATTATGCCAACAGATTAGGTCCCACATTTTTTAAATGCACTATCTCTCCGAGTTATTGTTTCTTCCATATCCCTTGCTTTACCCAATGTGGTTTTGGTGATAGGGAACCTGAGAATCGAATACCTAGACAGTTGAACTCGTTCACTCTTGGAATCAGATTGACCTGTGGATAAAGTGCATCTAAATATTTGTAAAGGTGTTGGCTTTCGTGCAATAAGAACGGTGACATCCGCATAGGCCAACAGGGGGTATAAAGGTTCTACCAACCTTGGGAATGTCAGCTTTACTATCCAGCAGTTTGTCAATCAGAGCATTACTGTACATGGAAAAAGTAATGGGGCAAACACACATCCCTGTCACACCCCAGAATTGATTGCAAACCATGGGGTGCAGTGGTCATAACCCCACTCCTTATGCACACCATGTTATTTGCATATAACAATATTGGTTTGTGTCCAGTAAGTATTTGTGTCCATTATGGTTTTATTTCGAAGCTGTTACCCCATTGCAGAGGAGGTACCAAGCACGATTCACACTCCAATCGGTCATTTTAAAGTGCCATGAACATTCACGCCGAAATATGTGACGTATGATGAACAAATAAACCAGCAGAGAGCCACAGCAGAGCTCTGTCCAGTACCTATCAGAATAACAGCACCTGTTGAAGTACAAACACCTAAGAAAACCTGCACAGTAAGGTACCCATTGAGGAAACCATATCGACACATGAGACTGTCATGATTCCTGCCCCTCATGTCCCCAGCCCTCAAAGATGTCAGGCTGGAGCCAGGCCACGATCACCTACATGGCCCTCAAGGGCCCCTCCATCCCTCCAAAGACCCACTTGGAGTCAGACTTGGCGCTTGTGGCACCAGACTCACTCACTCCCATAGGATAACATTGGGGATTGGACTTGTAGTGCATTGATGGGGACAAGATGGATGCCCCCACATATTTCGGTTCCCAGAACTGCATGTGCAGTCTAGTCCTTTGGGTGTGGTTCAGCACAGAGACACCTGGGATACCCAGAGACTATTTAAGCCATGCCCAGGGTGAGAAACATGCTTTGTGTTTTCTGCACCTGCAGCGTGACACTCACCGGGTTCGGATTGGTCTCCAGTAGGCCTGCATCTTTCTTCTGCGCTCAGCTCCTGCAAGAACAAGAACACTGTTAGGAACAGCCTTACCTTGCAGCGCTTCTGCCCATCATCCATCGCTCCTTCGTTCTGCAGGCATCTTCGGCGGTGTCATTCTCATCCAGGCATGCCGCTTCCTAAGGAAAAGGGAGAAGAACAGAAAAAAGGCATTAGTAAGCATTCAGCAAATCTTCGCTTATTTTTTAAAGACTGTACGAGCTTCAAAGGCTTACCTGAATCCCAGCCGCTCTGGGGGAACTCTGTCTCCGGAACTTCTCATCCCTCTGCAAGAGGGAAAAGACACTCTAGGTTAGCGTGGAAACATCTAGAGGCGCTGTATACCGCGCTTACTCACCGCATTTCTTCTTCATAAACGGCATCCACGCGGAAACATCGCGGCACCTAAAAGACACAGAAAAAGAACTCAGTTCAATACAAATACGGAAGGGTCGCATCGCGCTCTCACTCACCTTCAGCACTACTCATCTCAGCAACGCGTTGCCATCCCCGGACGCCGGCCATCATCTAAGGAAGGAAAGGAACGAAGTTAGAGAACTGTTCAAAAGACTCATTATACTTACCTGTTGGACTCTTGCCAGTGAAGTAACTAGGCAGCAACGAGCCTGCATCAATCAACGCGCCCCTGCGCTGAAAGCAGGATGGAGAGCACACTTTCCAAGAAAATAAGGCCCAGTCTCCAGTCGAGTAGACTCCAGGGAAGGGTTCGAGGTCGTAAGAGGTCAGAACAGGCTGAGTGACGTCCCCGTGGATACCAGGTGAGCGTTACAGAGACAGAATGATGATTGGCAGAATGCAATCCCTGAAGAAGCTAAAACGATACTGAAGGAGGATGAATGGTGACATCACAAGAATCTGGATTGACTCACATATAGAAGATATGATGTCCTGAGAATGATGAAAAGAGACGAAACATCATGGCTAAGTGACATCCAGAATCTAAAGTGAAATAATGAATGTCAAATATCAGAAACTTATGCCATGAGCGTTATGAAGATATTCAGCCAGTTTAAACGTGTACATATGCACAGTAACCACAAGAAGCACAGAAAATCGTGAGGCTTGCTTATGCTTAGTAGTAAGAAAGATTGTGGCAAGCGCCACCTGTACATATCTACCTCAAAAGGAGCACTTTATACAAGTATACTTCCACTTTGCACAACAGCAGAATCAACTAAAGGTTACTAAAGGTCTCAAGAGGAGACCTTTGCAGCTAACAAACCGAGAATTAAAGACAGAGAGAAACTCAGACGAAGATACCATGCCAAGAAACCAAAGTTGTACCGGCTGAAATAGACCAACAGTGGATGCAATTAATGGAAAGAAAAACAGTATATCCTGCGCAGAAAGGTCAAGATAAGCCACAGATGGCAGACGACTAGCAGAATTAAATCAAATACACGAAATTGCATGGAGAATAAGACGATTTCACGGTGTCAAAATCATGTGACCAAGCAAGCAGAAGGGATGAAACTTTCACACCTATGCATGGACCCTTGCCATGCCCAGGCGCCTTAACTTTCCCAGACCAAGAAGCAGACTCAAGGCCAAAATACAAAGAAATAATTGACACATAACTACTGAAGTGATGATTAATTGTTGCAATAATTAGAGGGAGGCTGGGGGTGCAGACAAACTCCCTGCACCTGGCCGGCTATTCTGCACGCTGCTAGGCAAGTGGAAAAGTATGAGTGGGGTTGATGCCAACCCAATCATAGTGGACCATGTAATCTAGGGTCCTATAGTTAGTAGAACCAATGAGACGTTGTACTTTTAATGACGTCTACACTAGCCATTTTGAAGGAAGGGCTTAGATGCCCCACCTGACACTGTTCATCCAATCACCGCTCCATATAGAGATATAGTACCTATATTAAAGTTACCTTCCTAGAACCAATCAAGTTGCACGCTAAGTTTTAAGAAATTATACGTCAGTGATGAAGAGTTTTTGGTAAAAATACTATGTTTTTTTCTGAAATTAATTGGAGTTGAAGCGAGAAGGAAGATCAGGCGATTGCTGATATTCATAAACTCCCTGTTTTTTGTACTTGTCATTAAACTGACTCCCTTTGCCAAACTATCGAGTTGTCATTATTGATTTGATGTGAGAGTATTAATGTGCATCCCCATCCATCTCAAGGGTGATGATACTCATCTTAAAGTGCTGTTTGGGAAACCCCCAGCTCCATGGGCCGGCTAGGGTCACTACTGCACACTTGGTAGCAGAGAGTAATGTTTCAATTAGAATCGATTAGATAAGACATCCATTGGCTGTCAACATAAGTAACTCTAGGTCCTCGGCAATATCACAAGTCCTTTGCCATCCGGCTAAGTAGACAGAGAGGCTCCCTGTAGATAGTGGATAGTCTAAGGTGTAAACCCTACAGGTTGAGGTCTGAAGGAACCTGTGCTTTCCACCACGAACCCTTTCCCACTTCTACAAGCAGCTGATCAGACAAACAGCAAGGAGAGGCAGTAACGAAGGTGGTGATTCTGAGCATCCAGAGAGGAAAAATGCAAACGGTGAATGAAAAAGACTAAATGCTTTGGCAAACAGTTGCATGCCTTAGAACAAGTAAGGGAAGGTAACAGAGGGAGTTAGGACAAAATAACGACAGAGTAAGATTATAATATATATAAGGGGAGAATATTGACTTGAGAAGGATACCGGGAGGATAACCAAGCAATAGAGGGATACCGGGAGGACACCCAAGCATAGAGGATACGCCCAAATACCTAGGCTTTAATATAGCGCTAGAAGAAGCCTGCATTTAAAGTCCTGAAAAAATAGTTCACAGTAAAAGAGACCAAACCGATTAAAGACGTTTTTGAAAGAAATGGGCTTACATTCCATGTCAGAATAAATGATAGGGACAGGAGATTTGTTTAGCCAGCCAGAGTCTGTCTAGTCTATTATGTCTGTTTTGTTTTTTTTCTCTTTTCTGTCGTCAAGAGATAAGAAACTTTTTGGGGAAATAGCATGAAAATTGAGTGATTGTATACCAGGATGTTGTATGACATGAATTGATGGTTGTTGTTTGAAAAGGTAAAAAGATTTTATTTGTTGGAAAAAATGGGATTGGAGCTTGTGACGATTGGTGTTCGCTCATATTGTTGACTTTGTTTGAGAAACATAAAGCATAACAAAGTGTTGTATGGGGATAAGATAAGCAGATTTAAACATGGAAGAAATTACACTGTTAGTACACGTGTGCAAAGAATTGTCAAAACATGCACCTAAGCTGAAGAAGTACAGTGCAGAATGGGTCAAAGGAACCAACCACAACATGTTTATGCCATGGCCCCAGGGCGGATCGCTATCTAAAACGGTCCTGCAAAACATGACGGCATATTTGCACGCCATGTATACTGGCAAAAAGTTAGATAAACGCCTAGCTAGTCCAGAGCTTTGGACGATGTACCAAGAGGATAAGGGTGAGGAGCCGCCGTTAGATTGGGTACTTAGCATACGCACAGAGGGGGTGAAACACCTTCTGCGCCACCCGCCCGAGCTGGAACAGAAAGCAAAGTCAGTAAAGACAAAGATTATACCCGTTGAGGGAGCTTAAAGCAGCCACGGTTATAGCAACCCGTCATATGAGTCACCTATACAAAGTAGTGACAAAAACCCAGACAAAGACATTGATAGAGATATTACCTCCAAAGTCCTGAGGGAGAAGGAGAGGCGCAAAAAAGAAAAAGGAGACCAGGCACAAGCAAGTACATCTCTAGATACAGATAGAGAGGGAAAGAAATGGAAAGGAGATGAGGACAGAACTGATGAGATGGCATTCACACAGAACGAATGGATGGGAGGTCAGATTTTATTGAAACTTGATGGTAAAGGCATTTAAGGACGATAGACAAAAGGAAGAGTCAGACGATTCAAGATGGAAAGAGAAGGAAAAGGAAAAAGGATTGAGAGACAAAAGAATCAGGGAAAAAGATTGACAGAGACGAGGGCAACTGCATCGCGAAGAACAAGAAAGGAATGCGATCATAAGCCAAGAGCAGCTAATGATCAGGACAGGCAGGAACAACAAAGAATAGAAGAACAACAAAAGATACGGGAGAAGAGAATAAAGAAACAAAAGGATGAGGAAATAAGAAGGGCAAATGAACGTAAAGGCGCAAAAAAGAAAAAGGAGACCAGGCACAAGCAAGTACATCTCTAGATACAGATAGAGAGGGAAAGAAATGGAAAGGAGATGAGGACAGAACTGATGAGATGGCATTCACACAGAACGAATGGATGGGAGGTCAGATTTTATTGAAACTTGATGGTAAAGGCATTGAGGACGATAGACAAAAGGGAGAGTCAGACGATTCAAAACGGAAAGAGAAGGAAAAGGAAAAAGGATTGAGAGACAAAAGAATCAGGGAAAAAGATTGACAGGGACGAGGGCAACTGCATCGTGAAGAACAAGAAAGGAAATGCGATCATAAGCCAAGAGCAGCTAATGATCAGGACAGGCAGGAACAACAAAGAATAGAAGAACAACAAAAGATACGGGAGAAGAGAATAAAGAAACAAAAGGATGAGGAAATAAGAAGGGCAAATGAACGTAAAGATGCAAAGAGACAGGAAGAAAATAGAGTCAGAGAGGAAGCGAGAAAGCGTAGAGAGTTCGATGACGACCTAGAACGCAAGTGAAGACAGAGGGCATGGGATCTTGAATATCTGGAAAGAGAGGTTAAGAAACCCGATCCAGTAGTAGACTGTGAGGACATAGAAGAATTCTTTCTGGAGTACGGTTCAGTACCAGGCACGTCTAGGTCAAATATCGAAGATGCCTTCGACACCAGAAGCATTTGAGAGATGATCGATAGAATATATGATGAAATGGGGTTTGAACAGGTACCCCAAGGGAGAGCAGAGGACGAGCGCCTTGAGAGCACTCAGGTGTATGACACTGAAGACGCCTCCTGAAGTAGCAGAAATCTAGAGCTGTTCCTAGATAGGTTGAAACTAAATAGGAATTAGCAGGATGAGAGGAGTTACATGAGTTGGGCACAGACAATATCAGATGCAGAAAGAGAGGAATATGAGGAAAAAGGAGATGAGAGAAGACGCGAAAAACACTTCTCAAGGGGAAAGGGAATAAGATGGTCAGATTCTAGTGCGTCTGCACCTAAGGCATCAGATTCAGCCACACGATCAGACCGACACAAAGGTGTATCTTATGGTCAGATGGGGGTGTCTCCACCTCCCTATGTGAGCAGATTTAGGACATTACCAGGTAGACAGCGCTGCAGGAATATTACCCCTGCAGTGGATAGGAAAATGATGAGAGAAGAAAAGGAGTGCCATGTGTTACAATTCCTGTTACTCCAAAAATGAGGAACGAGGCCACAGTATATGCCCTGGCAACACATGGATCAAGAAAATCTGAAACATAAGCTTCCAATGTTAACATCGGGAGCTGGAAAATGGATACATGAGCTAGACAAAATGACAGGAGGAAACATGTTAGCTATCCGGGATATTAGGGGTCTTTTAATCATCATACTTGGTGATAGGGCTGACGATGTGTGGACATGTGCTGGTTACCCTGGTGTAACTAAAGTAAATACTGCGCATGATGGAGCTACATTTAACAATTGCAAAGCCTCGGTATGGAAAGCATTACGATTGCTATACCCAAATACTTCTGTGAGCTATAATGACACGTAAAATGAAAGAGTCAGAAGATCCATTGCTTTACATTCAGAATTTCCAAGATGCATGGGTGCTGGAAACACGTGAATCTTGGAGGAAGCCCATACCCGTGTTTTACCACATATTATGCCAGGGGCTGCCAGATCAGGTACAGAAGCAGCTCAAGAAATTGGTAGGAATCGAGGCCAAACCATGTCTGAAATACAGTTGACCATAGCTCACTATTGCAGGCTGCTGCAAGAGAAAAATCTAAAAAAAAAAAGAAATTGTCAAAATATGCCATTGAAGGGGCAATGATAACTAGCACAGATGGATCGAACATACAGCAAGTTAATATTCAAAGTCAGGTTGATCAAGACAGTAATGGGTTTCACCCCAGAGGGAGAAGCTTTCGAGGAAGAGGATGGCAGAGTAATCAGGGAGGTTTCCAATGTAATCATAGAGGTTTTCAAAGCATGCAAAATGGCACTCAGGATATGTCAAATGGGCAAATAATCAGACCTCCGCCAATATGTTGGACGTGTGGGATGGCAGGGCATGTAGCACGCACATGCAGAAGTCAAGGGATGGGTGCACAACAAAGATTGCCACCTCATAATATGACACATTTTCCACAAGGACAGTCTCAACATCGCTGATGCAACTGTCACAGACAACAAGTACAGGACAGGCACTGAATTCTGTAATGAGAAATAACACTGGTGATGGAGGAAGTCCATTCACCCAGCATGGGACAAAGTTATATATGGAGTAGGACAGCTCACTGGGAAACCTAATGTGTTCTATCCTATCAGTGACACTAGACCCTCATGAGGAACCAAGGGTAGATGTCCTCAAAGGGGATAAAGAATATTCCTTCTCAGTTGACACAGGTGCAACATGCTTGTGTATACGTGATGGCAAGTTTTCCTTGTCCGGCGATGCCATAAATACTCAGGGCTTCAGAGGAGCAACAAGTTGTGTTCCTTTAAAGAAAAGAACTTCCAGTCTCTATAGGAGAATGTGACATGAATGTGCCACTGCTATATTCAAGGCAGACCCTAGTAAATATATTGGGACGAGACCTAATGACAAAGTTAAACATGACAATATCGTTCACAGAGAAGGGCATAGTATGTTCAACTCCAGGAATGCATTGTTTGAACATATGCAAAATGATTAGAGCACATGCGGGACAAACAGCTATGAGAGCTGTTCTATTGGAACCAGAAATATTTGTGTATGGAGTGCATATTTAATGGCAGGGCTACAAGGCCTTGCAGACAAAACCATGTGAACCCGCGATGAATTTGTATTTAGGCCGAGTTCCCTCTAGTCCCTAGCCCATCCACAATACTATGTAATATGCCCGTTGAGGCAAAATATGTCATGGTGATTGACTTGAAAAACAAATTTTTCTCAATCCTATTCCGCAAAGACTCACAAGATTTGACGTCATTCACGTTTAGACAAATGCGTCTGAAAATCCCCCAGTGCAACTTTCAACACATTGAGAATTCAAATCCCCTGACACCAGAATAAATGGATAAAGTAGATTAGAGGGATCAGGACGCTTGACAAAGATTCTAAAAAATCACAAAACTTTACACACGCGGGGTTCCAGTAAATGAGTTGCTTTAAGCCCTGCACCAACGGCACTGCAAATGTTACCGCTAATATCCCCTCTTGCTTACAGGGGATTGAAACTACTTCTTTGAAGAACTCAGACTTACATGCCTTCAGTAGCCCACCCTTATGTCTTCCCATGCCCACGTTAGTTGCTGGCTGTGTTACCATTATAAATCTCTCCAAATCTGGAGAGTTAATTAGCCATGTCTCCTGAAGGAGGATCAAATCATTACCACCAGATACTTCTGATCTAATCTTTAGATTTATAAATGAAGTGGAGCCCCATGGGTTCTAACTCACAAATCTTATTCTTTCCAGACTAAAGCGAAGTTCCTCCCGCTCCCAGTTTCTGACAGACCTGCACTATGATCTCTGGCAGCATAGACCACAATGCTCTTTGTCCTCCTCCATGGGTTTCTTACCCATTATTTATCTGGACCGTAGGCTGAGCAAATTCACCCTTTTTAATACCTCCCTCTGCACTGCCGCCCTTACCCCCCCACCTCTTGATGGGGCAGAGATTCATGGATGACTAATCCTTGTTGTTTCAGGGAGCCGGCCGTTGTAAAAATGGCCTTCATCCCTACTTTGGAGGTGAACCCTACTTCCACCAGGTGGGCTACATGAGGGTCTGGGAACTGGACATATTCGATATCCTGAGATGAAAAAAGGTATAGATCTGTTATCTTTTTAAAGAATGACAAAATGCTCCCTCTATCCAGGAATCTGTGGTTCTGTTTATACTTTTGCCATGGAAACCAAAATCTCGGAACAGCAAAAGGTTCCAGTTCATTTTTGATAAGATCAGGGTCTTTAGTATCAGAGCAGAGTGTGTCCACTCAATTGTTGGCTTCTTCTTCAATTCCTGGCATGTCCATCATCCGGCTTCCTTTATCTTCAAGAGCTGGGGTTGTTTTCTATGCTTTATCTGATTTGGGTTGGACGGGAAGGAGACTAGTAGGATGCGCTTTAAAGGTCTTAACCCCTTCTACCGGTGTCAGCGATTTATTTTTCCTGTGCAGATTATTGGTTCAATTTTTAAATTCGCCCCACACTGGGACTGCGTTTTTTTCCCCGGGTTTTGTCCTTGGTAGAAAAATCAATACCCATTTTAGTGATTATCCAGTAGCTGCCGTTCTGTTCACTTCTGGAGGGCCCAGGCCAGGAACCCCCTTGTTGTACCGTGGAACAGTATCTGTCTGTATACTTATAGTAATTCTGGTCGCTTGTATGTCATCTAGCACTGGCAGTGCATTTTGCTGTCTTTTGCTCTTTTTCGTCCTAGGTGGATCTGGTGGGCACGATTCTTGACCTCCAATTTGTGATTCCAAATTTTCTGCCTCAGCAGAAAAATATTTGATTTTTTAGGAAGATTACTAGTCCATTGATGAAGTTATTTGTGTTAGAGTTTTTCAACTTTTTCATCTTCATATTTTTAGTTTTCTTTTCCTGTATAACCAGAACTGCTTGGGCCATCTTGTTTTTTTTCTTTCTCCTTGCCCTTCTTCTCCGCCGATATGATTGATCCAAACTTTCCTTCCATAAGTCGCCCTCTTCCCTTCCTCCCATATCTACGGTACGGGGTACTTCTTCTGTCTGAGCTGTTTTGTCTACCAGTGCAAGTTCAGCAACATGTTCTAGACGGCAGAATTCTTCAAGGACAGACTCAGAAAGGGGAGTATCTTCTGCAATAAGGGCAGGTTGTACAACGTCAGCCAATGATTTAGCTTCTAGATCCTTGGCCCTCTCCCTCTTTTGGGCTTGTACATAGTTTTATAACAAGGATGTTGTTTCTTTTCCATCGCCCCGTAGGTCTCTGAGTATGCCCTTGATTCTGGATATTTCTACATTCTGTGTAGCAATTCCTTCGGACAATGTTGTTAAGGAAGGTGCGATCAAGTTGTTTATAGCATTACTAAGGCCCACGATCGAGAACTCAAACTGCTCGATATCCTGGGACATTTCCAATAGTATTCCTGTGTGTGTTTGCACATCCTCCTTCATGATTTCCAATATCCTGACCAGGGAATTCAGAAAAAAGTTCAAAGCTGTGAGAGTGGAATGACATGTGCCGAGTTCTTGATTGGGGTTCTGAGGTGGAGTGTAAGATATGCCCTTGTTTATTCCTTGTCTTGGTCCGGTTGGTGCAATTTGACTACCGCCTGGTATCTTCAGTTGAATTCAACATAGTCAAAGGGTTTATTCGTTAATAGATGGTATGGAGAAAGATTAAAGCCCTTGAAAAGTTTAAACTGGGGGCCGTAGAACCTGCTGGTTTAGTTTCCTCTGTGTTTTTTCATCTAGGATGTAGATATACCTGGGGACAAACAAGAAGGGTGCTCATACTCCTATGTCTCTGCAGGGAAAAAATACTGATTGATCGCGTAGTGTAGTCTTTCCCACCTTTCAATAGGGAATCCAGTGTTGGCACCCCGCTCCAATGCCCCTCTAGGCCTTTGGGTGGCAGCCGTATTGTGTACTTGGGCACTAACGTGTACCTCCTGATCTGCCAGGACACTTTGTTGTAACTGTGGGCTCAACCTGTCTTGGCTAGCAAGGATTTTGAGACAAACAAATCCTCCCATTCTGGGCCCTTGGATAGTCCATGAGCAGGCCACTCCTTAGATCGTATCTAGTTGACAATTTCGGTCAACTGATTTAATGTTCTGCCTTTCCCCCAGCTCGCTGGAGCTTCTTAAAGGAGAATCACTTGCTTTCAGAAAAAAGAATCGGCAATGTTCGTGATCTCTCGTAAAAATACAAATACACTTAAATGTCACTTTTCTTGTATGTGCCGTCTAAATAGCAAGGACAGTCAGCTATGTTTAAAGTGTGATTTTTGTCCATGCAACTTCAATGAAGTTCCCTGTGCAGATTATTGGTTAAATTTTTAAATTCGCCCCACACTGGGACTGCGTTTTTTTCCCCGGGTTTTGTCCTTGGTAGAAAAATCAATACCCATTTTAGTGATTATCCAGTAGCTGCCGTTCTGTTCACTTCTGGAGGGCCCAGGGCAGGAACCCCCTTGTTGTACCCTGGAACAGTATCTGTCTGTATACTTATAGTAATTCTGGTCGCTTGTATGTCATCTAGCACTGGCAGTGCATTTTGCTGTCTTTTGCTCTTTTTCGTCCTAGGTGGATCTGGTGGGCACAATTCTTGGCCTCCAATTTGTGATTCCAAATTTTCTGCCTCAGCAGAAAAATATCTGATTTTTTAGGAAGATTACTAGTCCATTGATGAAGTTATTTGTGGTAGAGTTTTTCAACTTTTTCGTCTTCATATTTTTAGTTTTCTTTTCCTGTATAACCAGAACTGCTTGGGCCATCTTGTTTTTTTTCTTTCTCCTTGCTCTTCTTCTCCGCCGATATGATTGATCCAAACTTTCCTTCCATAAGTCGCCCTCTTCCCTTCCTCCCATATCTACGGTACGGGGTACTTCTTCTGTCTGAGCTGTTTTGTCTACCAGTGCAAGTTCAGCAACATGTTCTAGACGGCAGAATTCTTCAAGGACAGACTCAGAAAGGGGAGTATCTTCTGCAATAAGGGCAGGTTGTACAACTTCAGCCAATGATTTAGCTTCTAGATCCTTGGCCCTCTCCCTCTTTTGGGCTTGTACATAGTTTTATAACAAGGTGTTGTTTTCTTTCCATCGCCCCGTAGGTCTCTGAGTATGCCCTTGATTCCGGATATTTCTACATTCTGTGTAGCAATTCCTTCGGACAATGTTGTTAAGGAAGGTGCGATCAAGTTGTTTATAGCATTACTAAGGCCCACGATCGAGAACTCAAACTGCTCGATATCCTGGGACATTTCCAATAGTATTCCTGTGTGTGTTTGCATATCCCCCTTCATGATTTCCAATATCCTGACCAGGGAATTCAGACAAAAGTTCAAAGCTGTGAGAGTGGAATGACATGTGCCGAGTTCTTGATTGGGGTTCTGAGGTGGAGTGTAAGATATGCCCTTGTTTATTCCTTGTCTTGGTCCGGTTGGTGCAATTGACTACCGCCTGGTATCTTCAGTTGAATTCAACATAGTCAAAGGGTTTATTCGTTAATAGATGGTATGGGAGAAAGATTAAAGCCCTATGAAAAGTTTAAACTGGGGGCCGTAGAACCTGCTGGTTTAGTTTCCTCTGTGTTTTTCATCTAGGATGTAGATATACCTGGGGACAAACAAGAAGGGTGCTCATACTCCTATGTCTCTGCAGGGAAAAATACTGATTGATCGCGTAGTGTAGTCTTTCCCACCTTTCAATAGGGAATCCAGTGTTGGCACCCCCGCTCCAATGCCCCCTCTAGGCCTTTGGGTGGCAGCCGTATTGTGTACTTGGGCACTAACGTGTACCTCCTGATCTGCCAGGACACTTTGTTGTAACTGTGGGCTCAACCTGTCTTCGGCTAGCAAGGATTTTGAGACAAACAAATCCTCCCATTCTGCGGCCCTTGGATAGTCCATGAGCAGGCCACTCCTTAGATCGTATCTAGTTGACATTTTCGGTCAACTGATTTAATGTTCTGCCTTTCCCCCAGCTCGCTGGAGCTTCTTAAAGGAGAATCACTTGCTTTCAGAAAAAAGAATCGGCAATGTTCGTGATCTCTCGTAAAAATACAAATACACTTAAATGTCACTTTTCTTGTATGTGCCGTCTAAATAGCAAGGACAGTCAGCTATGTTTAAAGTGTGCTTTTTGTTCATGCAACTTCAATGAAATTCGAAGATACAGAATGCAGTTGTGTAGAATGAGAATCACCCTGCACTTGCTACGGATGGGATCAAGGGGCATTCCCCAACAGTCTCCCACCCGGGCTGATGGCTTAAGGGCTGTATCGGAGCAGTCAACTATGTTTAAAATGCGCTTGTTATCCTTGCGACTTCGGTGAAGTCCAAATGGAGGGAATGCAGTTTTATGGAGTGGAAATCGCCCTGCACTCACTATGGACGGGATCAAAGGGGCGTTCCCCAACAGTCTCCCACCTGTACTGAGTTCTTAATCGAAGTGACTGCTTACCAATACATTTTGGTGCACGGTGGTCCTCTTCTTGTACCTCTTCTGGTACCACTGCCTAACGTGGATGTACTCGGTTGTGGTCAGCATGGCCGTCTCTCCCCCCCTGGACAGACCACAAATGACCACTTCTGCTCCACTTCCTCACTAATTAGAATAATGTTATTTCTAATTAAATATTTCTCTTTTATTTTGTCGCTTATGCTCACCATGAACCCTACACTGAGGAACCCTCTTTCGTCTCACAGAGTCTCTCTTTTTCTCTCTACTCCCACAGTCAGCTGCCTGTAGGGCACATCTATATCTCTACCCCCTTCCTCTGAAGGCAGGGTCAGCAAGCCTGCCATTTCATGGCACAGCGCAGCCGCATTTCAATTTCTTTTCTTTTCATTTTTCTTTTTATCCCTTTCTGTCTCTCTTCTCTCCTTCTATGGCCAGTCCCTTTCGTTCTTCTTCCTCTAGCTTTTAAGCTTTCTTTCTGCATCCTCTCCTTTCATAAAGCCCCATATTGAATCACCACCCATTTTCATGCATTTTGCCATGAGATCAACAATCAATAATCACCTCACCTTTTAGCCAATCCCCTAGTCATTTTCCAAACCCTTTTCTGTTTCTCCACAGTGAGCTTTATACAGCCCTCTTCTCCAGCCTGGATGAAATATGCTACACAGCATCCTCACGCCCACAAAGCACCCTGTAGTTCAGCTTTCAATTCTCATGTTTATATTGGACACCGGTCATGTCGTCATACAACCCTATCCTGCAGCAGATCTATGGCCTAAGCAATCCACTCTCATCTCAATCATTACTAATTTTACATTTGTTAAGATTAGTCATTAGTAGTATTAGTATTTAGTCATGTTAATGGTTATTAGAACCCTACACTCCACTGTTCTATGCCAAATTCCAAATCACACCCTCTTTAGTTTGCCCTCAATGTCTCATATCATTACTAATTCACACACTTAACACATGCTGACATTTGCATCATTTATAAAGTGTTACGCAGAACCTCCTGCAGATGCCAACGGTACTGCTAAAATGAGTGCATGGTTAAAATGTGTGCACTAATTATCCATACAGTAGCAGTAAAACACAGAGGAAATCAGTGGCCATGTTTTCTGTAAACTAATGATTTGAAACTTCCCCAAGCTCTCAGACCACCCACAGTCATCAGGTCATCAGGCATGAATTCAAGTCAGCTATATTTCAGGATAAGGAAAATTGAACGCTCATCACCTTACTTCATCTCAACCATCTTATCAGAGGTAGTCCAAGAAATGTCCATATGAGGATGAACATTTTGCAATCCCTTGCCCCAAGAAATTCCCTCCCATTCCTATCTAACTGTGGTTAATCACTGTAGGCAGCCTACTCAGTTAGTAGGCCAAACTCTGCAACAATAAGGTCCTCGTTTCAGTCAGTTATTATTGTTGGGTGTCCCTTCTCATCATACAGAGGTGTCAATTACATATTTGGATTGAGGTTTGCAATTCTATTAGTCAATATTTCTGTCTAAAGAACATAGAACATATAACATATTTCTAATTAACACATTCTAATTTGGCTTTGTTTGCTGCTTTCCAATTCCTCCTGCAATCTTTGGGCCTCAATACACGGACAGGCGGTGGACCAAGGTGCTATTAGCACCTTGGTCCATGCCGGTAAAATACCAGCACCGCCTTGGAGGAAAGGGGAATTACCGCCCTATTCCAAGGTTGGTGGGGCGGTAATTCCCCCTTCCCCCATTGCCCATCCCCATTTTTGCCCCATAGGGCATAATGGGAATGGGGAAGGTGCTAATTATGGCACCGCAAATTGCGGTACCATAATTAGCTCCCTGGTCCCTTTGCGGGTTGGTTTTTAACGCCTGCAAAAAGCAGGCGTTAAAGTCTCCAACCCACAAAGGGACCTTGTAGTAAGGCGGTAAGGGTTAAAGGTCACCGGTACCATTAACGGTGACCGTTAACCCTTACCGACGTCCGTGTAATGAGGCCCTTTGTCTTTTGTCCAACCAAGTGTCAACTGAAAGGCTATGTATTTCAAGGTTTCTGAAAATAGTTAATAGAAAAGGGTTAGGGATAATATTAGAAGACAGTTTTTTGTTTGCATAGAAGGAGAATGATAAACAAGTAACATAAGATTGGTGAGCAAATCATACTATATAATAAAAGGCCATATGTATGTTTGTCCATAGCCGTCCTGTCCGCTTCACCTGTTATCACCGCTAGAGGGAGCTGTTGCCTAACGCATACAATGATAAGACTTCAAGTTTATCTTCCAGGCAAACAAAATGTGTCTGTCAACAATGATAGCATACAATTGCTGCAGAAAAGCCCCACGACAGGGATACCACTATAACAGGCATACTTCAAGTTGCATGCAATGATAAAATATATACATTAAAAAAAAATATAAACAGAAATTAATTTGTTTAAGCAGCACTGTCTCTAATAAATCAAAATACTTCTTTAATGTACTTATGTATTATGCAAAACTTTATTTTTACTTTATTGTATAATCTAATGTCTACTTTCGAACCATGCTGCATGTGTACTGTATTACTCAGTCATCCCTCAATAGTATGTATTTGAGTCCAAAACCTGTAAGTGGAATCCAAGAGAATGAGGACTAGATACAATTGGCCATATGTACTATGTGAGACTTTTAATGGATTATGTGAGATTTACACTTTAACGCACGTACACTGGCATTTCAGCTCGTTATAATATAATGCAATCCCACACAACGTTTGGGCTCTCCACACACACATACCACCCTCCTACACATCCATGTTTCTGTAAGCCAAAACTTTAAATGAAAGACAGCACATGCTCTTTTTGTTTATGTCGCAAAGGTGGAATTCTGGTAAGTATTACTACAGGGGGCAAAACATCAGGCGTTAAATGGAGCATGTAATTAAGTTGCCTGTTCTACTGGCTTGGCAATACACAAAATAGAGGGATGGACACTGCAAACCTCTTATCCTTATGTAACAAGGCAACTTCCTCAGCACCAATGAACTTCTCATTATTGACAGGGCTATGTTTTTGAGACCCCTAGTCATATTTAAAACCGGACTTGGCTACAGTCAACGGATTAGCACCCACATATATTGGTTACTTTCCAAATTCACAGATATATTATTCCTTAAGCTGATAAAGGACACAGAGTCTACAACAATAACGTTAACATTCAAGCTATCAATCATTGCTTCAATTGGATTTCTAATGTATTACCACTATGATCCAACAAATTGAAACTCATTTTAACTGATGCTTGCAGAAATTGAACGCTTGCTACCTCAAGGGGTCTATCCACCAAGGCAGGTGTATGCTTGTTTCGGTCATTGGAACAAAGGAACTATACATGTGCAAATGCCTTCTCAGCCACTGCAAACTATAAAACAAATTTTAATTTCCCCTTTGTTTAAGCATAATTATAACTTTGCAGTTCTCTGTTTGCCATTGCGAGAACATTTTGTAATTATGTACAACCCTTATAACAAACATGACCTGAATGCCATCATTAGAAGAGCAAAAAAAAGGTGAGAAAGTGTAGCCATTGCCATAGTGGGCATCACTTCAGATTAAAGGTGCTGTTGTTTTTTTCCTTGGGAGGCAGCCTGATGATCTTCAAAATACATGATATGATATGATATTTACGTGGATATGTCACTGCACCACCTCCGAGATGTGCCCATGCTTCTTGGCGAGATCCCCTTGGCAATTCCCTCCTGATACAGGGACAAAAATAGGGTATCTAAAAGAGTTGCTTTAAGTGTAGGAGTCAAATCAATGGGTCACTTAAGTGAGGGCTGGTTGCATTGTAAAATTGATTGCTTCAATACTTATTCATCTGTATATGCTTCAATACTTATTCATCTGTATACGGGGATGGCCTGGAATTCGCCCCTTACATGCCTTGGATCACCAACATATTGTGACAGTTGCCTTTGGAAGAGCTGGTCTTTTTATAGGTCAACAGGTCCATTCTCTAACTCGAATAGGTTTTAAACCCACAAGGGCACACAAGATAGTCTAATTTCAGGTAAACACGCATTTGTCTTCCGAAACAGGGCCAAGAACTAAGGTGAATTCTTTCTAATTTGGGGATGGAGAAGGCCATCCTGTGGCTTTGTGTTTCCCACATTTGTGCAACAAAACAAGAGTACTATACCATTACAAAGACAATCTAATTAACAATTGTTCTTACAAGCAAACTGGGGTATGATGACTCATGCAATAACAGGCACTTATTAAACCAGCTTGAAAAGATCCATCCATGGTGGATTTTGGAACGTGTGCCCTGCAGTGTATGGTGAGCCATCATTTGGAAAAGTGTCTTCACCCTGCAGCTCTTGTGTTCCCTGTGACGAGCCTCCACCTGCATGCCAGACACAGTCTCATATTACCCATCACCAGCTACAGTGGTTTGTTCTCTCCATTTTATCCCCAGGGACCTGCAACTTGCAGCTCTGCTGATATTAAGACAAGAGCCCTCACAGAGGTACACTGGGCCTCATTACGAGGTATGCCGGTAGCCATGTCGCTATTGGCGGCATGGCTGCCGGCAAAACCGCATCCATGTCCTCGGAATGGGGACTTACCGGACCATTCTGAGT
Source organism: Ambystoma mexicanum (assembly GCA_002915635.3). Lineage (NCBI taxonomy): Eukaryota > Metazoa > Chordata > Amphibia > Caudata > Ambystomatidae > Ambystoma > Ambystoma mexicanum. The sequence continues at coordinate 836,218,903 of CM030321.1, read as the reverse complement.
TCTGCTGGCCCGGTAATACCTTACTCGAGGACACAGACACGGTTCATCCCCATTTCAGCCCCCATAGGGCTGAATGGGAATGGGAGAGGGAGTAAACAACGGGCCATTACGAGATGGCCCGTTGTTTGCTCCCTCTTCCCCTCGCGGGACCCGGTATGCACGCCTGGTTTTCCCAGGCGTGCTTAACGTGTCCCGCGAGGGGACCTTGTAATGTGGCAGAACGGGTTGAGCAGCGCCGCAGCCTTTTACGGCGCCGTTTAACCCGTTCCGCCAGGGTCGTAATGAGGCCTACTGTCTTTTTCCGTCTGGCAAATGACGAACAGCAAGCAGTGGTGACTAGTGCAAGCAAATGTGCAGACGTAACAGGGCCCGCCGCTGAATTACAGGGACTTGCAAAACGACCCTGTCTATGTTTTGCACTTGCCTTTCTCATTTATACCACTAACTACACTACCCATTCTCTTGTCTTGCAGAACCACCTGCTCAAATGGTAGTAGTTCTCTATAGAAGGCCACATCACATATTTCAGTGTGTGCTCTGTTGATCCACCGGGTATGGGGTTGAAAACCCATAAGTTAATAAACTGCTTGAATATTTTTACTCCCAAAATATAATGGTAATGATCTTGGCAGCATTGCTGCAGCGGTAAGAACTAATTTCCCCAATGAAGTTCAATAGGGAAAAACAGAATCTCATATTTAGGTGGTGACACCATGGTTAACAAGAGTGGTAACAGTAATTCCATTTGCTAGTACTTGCTATATTGACACCACAAACCGCTTAATGAGACCAAATTGTGTTTTGTAAACAAATCTATCAAGCAACAATGCAGTGCATTTTTTTGTGAACATAATTCACAAAAGGGCCGTAAACGTTGCCACTTATGTGATAAAATGGTATGCGATCAAATGACCTTTTAAAAAAAAACCTAAATTTCCCTCTTCCTGCTCCCACCTGCGAGGCTAAAAACCCTGGGGGTTATCGTCGACTCCACACTTTCCTTCTCTCCTCACATCTCGGACATCTCTAAGAAGTCACACTACAAGCTGCACCTCATCCGAAGTATTCTTCCTTTTCTCTCCTTCCCCCAGAAGCTCACTGTCTCCAGAGCTCTGGTTCTCTCTAGGCTAGACTACTGCAAAAGCCTCTTTCTAAATCTGCCTGCCTCTACTCTCCGCCCTCTGCAACTCATCCAAAATAGGATTGCAAGACTTGTTCTTGGCCTCAAGCCCAGGGATCGTGTCTCTCCAGGACTGAAATCTATGTACTGGCTCCCAGTGGCAGTGAGGATTAAGTTCAACACCCTCTGCATTGTCCACAATGCCTTCTGGAGCCTGGGACCTCAATACCTTCAACTCTCTTCCTAAATATCTTCCTTCGCAAGCTCTTCGTTCATCCACCTCCAACTCCATCAGGGTTAGTCGCTTCTCCAAGCAGCAAGTTGGTGGTAGATCTCTTTCTTCTGATGGGGGCTTCCGTCTGGAACAGTCTACCAGCCTCTCTGAAACTTGAGGAGAACCATCTCCGGTTCCGGGAGCACCTCAAGACCTTCCTCTTTGCTTCTGCTTTCTCTCCTTATCTCCCCTGCTGACCTCCTGACTGAATTTAACTGGTTACCTGGCTGCCCTCTGATCTCGGGCAAAGGTCTCCTTCCCGCCAGTTGCACACCCGCACTGCCCCCATGGCAACCCTTGCAGTCGAGGACTGTTTCTGTAGCCCTACAGCCCCTACTAGCACTTGACACTTGATGTCTGCACTTACCCTTGCACTTCCCATCACCTGGCCGCACTCTTATTTATTTTCTTTATTCATTTTACTCTTATCCTATGTACTGCACTGCCCCCTCCACTTTCCCCCTGTACTTCTGCCCTTCCCCCCTCCCCTTGCGCAATCTCAATGCCACTTGGCCTAGTAAGATTGCTGTCTCTGTCATCCCTCTGTTTCCCCTTCCTTTACTCCTCACGCCCTGAAACACTTGTTTATAGGCGTGTTATAAATGCCATATCATATTATCTCATATCATAACTCTCACACTACTGCCTCACACAAGTGTGCGCAGTGGCTGATAGCCATGTCAGGACTTGGAAGCGCCGACGAGGGAGACCAGTTAAGGTGTGTGTGCGTGTGTGTGTGTGTTTTATGTTTGTGTATGTGCGGTTTGGGCGGAGTCTTGAGTGGGGAGGAGGTGAGGGGCGGTGATGGTTGGTGGTTTCGAAATAATTGCACCAGGAGGGGGAGGGGAAGTAGGGGTTGGGTGGTGAGAGGGGAGTGGGTGTGAGGTAATGCCTTTTTTAGCTTTTTGTAGACCGCCTAAAATCGGGGCAACAAAAAACAGGTCTTTTTGTGAGATGTCCTATAAAAAGTGAAATTATGACATATAACCGATAAAACCACAGAGCAATGTCAAAATAGAAGAAATGAGGCATGAGTGGCAAAGAATTGTACACAAGCTGTTCTACTCATAATTATATTATAACAAAACAGTCCGTAATGCTATAAACTGCCATTTGCATAATAAGAAATACTTACTGATGAATAATGGTTCGATCCTTTAGGCGATCATTTCATTTCTATTTAATCAGAATATAACATGTATCAATATGAATGCACAAACACATGTTGATATGGTGGAAGGTCTGCTTCCTGCTGTACGTTCGAACAATATGTTATTCTATTAACACTATACTGAATTACCTAGCTTTTAAACATTAGCCTGTTTATCATGAACTTGGACAGAACAAGTGGGTGTGATTTTCTGTATCTGTCTAACAAACAAAAAGACTCATGAATTCATTGAAAATGACTTCGTATTGTTTACTGCGGAACATTCTTTGCAGATTGAATCGTTTCTAACGGGAGACAATTGTATCCTAGTTTCAGTCAAACATTAGGATAATTGGCCAATGCAGCGCAAATCCTTTAACATTTTTCACGACCGAAACACTGAGATTCTTCTATGTGCTGCTTCGTTTTAGCAAGGACCTATTTTGCGGTGACACGCACTTCATCTGTCAACTTCACAGTCTATTACAATTATCCTGTAAGTGTTAGATATCTATGTCGACAAGCAGGCTTTACATAAGCAGAGAGCTCTAAGGTTGCAATCGGGTTTCTACGATTCGCATCTCAAAACTAACTGTGTTGAACAGCAGGTGTCCGCTTGAAAGCAGCTAATGCCTTGTAAATTGTTGAGCACTGAGCAGATGAGTACTGTGCAGGGGTTTGACTGAGTGAATGGAAGTAAAAACGAACAGGTTTTGTAAAAGTAAATACGCCTAAGCCAATCTGGTTTTAAAGTTCCAATCAATCATCTTGAGCCCCCATCAAACACCTATCATGTTCTCAATGAACTAGAGCCTTGTGCCTGCATGTCAGGGGATCTATCTATGCAGAGGTTTCATTCTAGCTATTCAATTAAATAGCAACTCATGGCTGAAGCCCATGCTAGCATCCCCCTTGACAACAGTAACTTCATCAAGCTCATCCTTTCTCAGGGAAATGTCTAATGAAATAAAATAAAGCATTTACACCAAGAATCAACTACTATGAATAGCAAGAGTAAGCTTAATGAGTCAACTCATGTTGACTCAGCGGGCACAAGCACACCCAAACTGCATGAAATGGTGATTGAGATGCTAGAAAACCCTCTAAGGAAATTGAGGCACAACTATCAATGCTGGATGATTTGGAGGGTAAATGTCCTCCTCTTACCATCCAAAGCATACAATATGTAATGACCAGTTTTCAGCTAGCGGAAGAAATGATTGTGGCTGCTAAAACATGCTATTGTGTCCCCTGAATCCCACAATTGATTTGGATATCATCAGTTGATCAATGCATGTGCTTCAGCTATTGCAGGTTTAGCATAAGCAAGACTGTATTCCTGCTGCACAGAAAGCTGAATTCATTGTCTCACAGGGAAAATAGCATACTGAGAATGTTGGGAGTAAATAGACTCCACCTCGCACTCAGGCGAAGCAAAAAAATCAAAGGAAAAAAACATAACAAGAAATCAAAGTCGACTAATACTCAAGCTGATGGTATACTGTCTTTCCTAGTAATCTGGATCCAAATGCTCTTGAGACATATATTAATAGAAACATAGACATTGGCCCTCATTACGACTCCGGCGTTAACCATGGTGCTAATAGCACCATGGTTAACGCCGGTAACTTACCGATTCCGCCAATGGTAAATGGGGAATTACCACCCCATTCCAAGGTTGGCAGAGCGGTAATTCCCCATTTACCATTGGCCCTTCCCCATTCCCATTTTTGCCCCATAGGGCTCAATGGGACTGGGGAAGGCGGTAATTACGGTACCGCAAATTGCGGTACCGTAATTACCTCGAAAGTCCCTATGTGGGTCCCTACTTTAACGGCTGGTCCAGACCAGCCGTTAAGGTCGGGAGCCGCAAAGGGACCTCGTAATCAGGCGTTAAGGGTTTAAGGGCGCCGACACCTTTTACAGTGCTGTTAACCCCTTAACGCCAGGGTCGTAATGAGGGCCATTGATGTGAGCCCTGACATCATTGAAGATGGTTTGATGGAATCGACTGAAACTCAACCTTCAATCTGGTCTGGAATCCACCCAAAATCCACCTACAACCTACAATCAAGCCTTACAGTTGTTTTTTTTTGGAAATCTGTACGATTTCCATAGATACATCGACCTAGGTTGAACAATTTAAACATTGATATTAAAGTGCAAGCATACTCTTAGCCCTGATTCATGGAATTTTTTGCATGTAAAACAGGGATTTGTGTGCCATTCTGCCCAAAAAATCCCTATTCGTGAAACAGGAATTTGCGGTCAGAATGGCACGCAAATCCCTGTTTTCCACGCAAATAGTTCCATGAATCAGGGCCTTTATGTTCAGAGTACTTTTAAGATAATGTTTCAAAAGTAGTGCTTAATTGATGCAATGTCTTATCTTTATGTTATGGAATGCCTCGAATATGTTTAATTACTTCTGAGGATATTGATCAAGTTGAGTTTATTGATAATGTTCGTACAGATATGGTTGTTTTAACTTTGAAGTGCAATATTTTACATGATTTAACAAGAGTTGAAAGTGACTACCTTTTTTAAGGGCTTTTTCCTTATATGAATATGATATGTAGCCTGAACCTAATGAAGGTTGCAATGATCCCAAGGTGTATTCAAGAATGGATCTGAAAATACAAAAATACAAAAACAAACTTATCTTGAAATTGCGCTCATGCTTGAGACCAGCTTCTTATCCCGTGATTGGGATTCGAACCTGTGAAGCTCTGCATATTCTTGCATCCAAGACAAATGTGGTTCCACCTGAAATATCCTCCTAACCTGATTAATTGGTCCTGCTTTCTTCTACTTTACAATCTGCAATTATGAAAAATAGAGAACAGTTTTAGGGTTTGATTTACAACAATGTTTTAACATTGGAAAATCCCAGTGCGTTATTATTATCAGGCCCTTATTGTCTTCTCTCATCCCGGAATACCCATGAACATTCACTTTTGTTTAGAAATAATGAATTTTTTTTTTTTTTTTTTTTTTTAAATTCAAGATTTATTGATTTTGTACAAGTTCAACAGTCACTTACATCCAAAATCTTATACAAGGCAAGTACCATCTTCACATATCATGTGGAGTAGTTCCTGAACATTAAACATTATAATGGATGAGATTAACAAAACCCAGTTTCGCCCCCCTCCCCCCCTCTCTTTATTATCTCCAAGTACGTGATTGAGAAACACCGTTAAACAATGAGACAACACCAGAAGGTTTCTAATATTAATATGATATCCGACTAGGACACATAGCATGATCCAAGGGTCCGCCACAACAAAAATCTTCGTTTGTTATCGTTATTGGCACGAATCGCAACAATATACTGCACACATTATCTTCACAAGGCGTGTTTAGCTCTGAACTCGGACCAGGCACCTTCGACAACAGTAAGATCTCCGCGTATAGCGGCGGTTAGGTAGTCCATCCTATAGAGAGTCTGGGCAACCGCAAGCCATTCAGTTTTAGTAGGGAGCTTGGCCCTCTTCCACACCATAGTGAGGCAGGCTTGTGCAGCCATCAGCAGACCTTGTACCATCCTAGGTGCTTTTACAACTTTGTCCCCTGTTTCGATCAGACCAAACAAGATAAACATTGGTTGCTGCACCCTTTCTTCATCGTCCAGATCCCTGATCCAGCTAAGAACTTCTGACCAGTAGGTCTGGACCATGGTACACCCCCACCACATATGCCAGTAACCTGCCCGCTTCCCACAACCCCTCCAGCAATATGGGCTAACCCCCTGATACATTTTGGCAAGCCTGATCGGGTCGTACTGCCATCTATACAAAAGTTTTATGGCATGCAGTTTGTACTGGCAGGATATTGAGGATTTCGCAGTGCGTCTGCAGATATTTAGCCACAGCTTTTCAGAGATTTGTCTGCCCATGTCTGCTTCCCATCTGCCCTTAAGCACCAGTGAGGGGGAGATATCAGTCTCAATCAGGGCCGAATACATAGCGCTTATCAGACCACTGGAGCCCGTACATCGATCAAGAATCATTTCAAATGGGGTAAGATCCCTCTGCAGCTGGTCCTTCCAGATTGACCTTGTCATTACCCCTTTGAGCCTCAGATACAGGAAGACTGAAAGCGCGCCTATGCCAAGCGCCTCTTGGAGCTCCTGTACGGTTACAAAGGTCCCGTCGCGCCATAATTGGCCCGCTCTTTCCAGCCCCGCTTGGTACCACGTTTCGTAGCTTCCTGGTTCTGGGATTGCGTCTCGGATCCCTGGTGACCAAAGGTGACCCAGGGGAGCTGGCCACGTCGTGACTCCCATCATTTTCCTGCCTGGTTTCCAAATTGCCCACAACGTACCCAAGATGGGGTGGGATCTGACTTTTTCACGCAACTGGGGTCTGGGGACCCATAACCATTCGGGCACAATAAAGGGACGAAGGTGATAATTATCCAGCGCTATCCACTGGGGTTCCGAACGTTGTCTAAAGTGTGGGACAAGAATTCTAGTTGCGCCGCCCTGTAATACGTTTCCATTCCGGGAGGCCACTCCCGCGTTGTCTTTGCGGAGTTGGAGTAGGGGTCTTGGAATTCTAGGTCTCTGGCCCTGCCACAGGAAGGACAAAAACATTTTTCGCACATCGATGAAGAATTCCGGGGGCATCCTAATGGGGAGCATCTGGAACAAGTATAAATATCTTAGGGAGAAAGACCATCTTTATGGCATTTAAACGGCCCATCCAGGAGATTGTGAGCTTGGACCACCGTTGGCTATCTTTCTGTAAAGCCTGTGACAGTGGTGGGAAGTTAGCTTCATATAAGGAGTCAAGGTCGCGGGTAACATTAATGCCCAAGTAGCGAAGAGTAGTAAGGCTGACTTGGACTCCTAGCGGGGCAAAGCGTGCGATTTCGGAATCCCTACTCTTGTCAATCGGGAGGAGGACTGACTTCCTTGTGTTAATCTTTAGGCCAGCCAGTGCGCCGTATTCCTCAATTATATCAAGCGCAGCTGGGATCGAGTCTAAGGGTCGGTCAGGTGAAGCAAAATATCATCCGCGTATAGCCCTAGTTTGTACTCCCTGTCTCCCACCGTGATGCCCTTAACTCTACCGTCACTTCTTAGTTTCTGCGCCAATGGTTCAAGGGACATCACAAACAATATTGCTGACAATGGGCAACCCTGTCTCGTACCTCTTTCAAGGGGAAACCAGCGTGAATATCCTCCATTCACCGCCACCGATGTCGTGGGGGAGGTGTACAAAGCTTTAATGGCGCGGCAGAGTTTCGGTCCCAACCCATATGATACCAACACTCTTTCTAAAAAGTCCCAAGACACTCTATCAAAAGCCTTCTCAGCATCCAACGATAAGAGAGATGGGTCCCCCTTCATTCCCTGTGCCTCGTGTAGTAAGTGGAGTGTTTTCCGCATGGTGTCTGCCCCTTGCCTACCAAGAACAAAGCCAACTTGGTCAGAGTGTACCAATCTAGGAAGATATGTTTCGAGTCGAGCCGCAATGACTCTAGCATACACCTTAGCGTCAATATTGAGAAGCGAGATGGGTCGATAAGAACTACAGTATTTGGGGTCTCGACCTTCCTTAGGGATTACAGCCAGGAGGGCTTGAGAGAAGGATGGGGGGGCCTGACCCGTATTGAAAATATGGTTGAACAAGGATGCTAGGAAGGGGGCAAGGAGGGTAGAGAATGCTTTATAGAAACCCGGTGTAAATCCATCATCCCCTGGGGCCCTCCCTATTTTTAGCCTCTTAATGGCGCTCTCCACTTCTTCCTCAGTGACCGGAGTATCTAGGGATTCGGCCTCTGCACCTGTGAGGGTGGGAAGACGCGCTCCCTCAAGATATTCGTCTACGCTTCCTACAGGGGGAGGGGGGTCACACATATATAGATCTTCGTAGAAGTAGGCAAATGCCTCCTGTATGTCCTTCGGAGACGTGACCGTCGTGTCTATTAGGGTGCCGTCAGTCCTCTCAATTCGATCGACCCATCTCTCCGCTCTCTGCGCACGGAGGCGAGCTGCTAACAGAGCATCTGCTTTGTCCCCCTTCTCGTAATATTTTTGCTTCAGGCACTGTAAGGTCTGGGCTGTTTTGCCAGCGATAAGAATCCTCAATTCTTCTCTGAGTTGTTTAGCTTCAGTTAAATACCTTGGTCTGTCAGACGGGGTGGTCTGCGCCAAGTTCTGAGCCACAGCAAGTTTCTCCCTAATGCCCCTTTCTATCAGGGCACGTTCCCTTTTCCTTCGGGCCCCTTCCCTTATAAGGATTCCCCTCCAGGTCGCCTTAGCTGCTTCCCACACAGCTACCTTCCCTACTTCCCCTGTATCGTTAGTGGGAAAGAATTGCTCGATCTCGTTTTCAAAGGTCTCCTTAAAGACCGGGTCAGCCCAAAGGGATTCGTTACACCTCCATTTGGTATTGCGGGGTGACAGCTCATCCCAGAATATATCAATTGCGACCATGTCATGGTCTGACCATGCGGAGGGGTATATAGTGGCAGCCTGCAGTACACGTAGAAGATCGTTGGAGAGAAAGATGTAGTCAATGCGTGTAAGTGTGTCGTGGGGGAGGGAGTGAAAGGTGAAACCTCTGTCCGACGGGTGTAGATGTCGCCAGCTATCTACAAGGCCATAAAGATGAAGGGTAGACTTGATTTCAGCCTCAGTTCGAGTGTTGGGCGGGTCTAATGCGTCGGCCCTAGTCTGCCTGTCAATAGAGCTGTCCATCCATGTGTTAAAGTCCCCGCCCAGGACCGTGTGACCCTTAGCCATGTTAAAGACCTTTTCCGAGATTTTGTGAAGAAAACGATTCTGCCCTTGATTGGGTGCGTAGAGCGTGGCCAGAGTGATTGTTATGCCCCCTATATTACCCACAACCGTGATCGCCCTACCTCAGTGTCCGTCCATGTGTCAAGAATTGTCATTCGGAGGGATTTGCGAACCAGAATTCCCACCCCTGCCTTTTTTAATATACCGAGCTCCAGTAGGCGAGGCCAATCTCCCGTGATGGGATGGCTCTCTCCTCACCCTCCGGTATCTTGTTTCTTGAAGGAACAAGATGTCTATGTTCGATCTTCTGAATTCCCTGGCCACCATTGATCGTTTTGTGGGAGAGTTCAAGCCTTTGACGTTGAGTGTGCAAATGCGTAATGTGTCCCTACGGGGTGCGAGTGCCATCGTAGGTGTAATTAGTGATCGTGGGCGGCCATTCCATCTGTGCCACGGGACATGTCCTGTCGGCCATCGTTATGCATGAGTCGTCATTATAAGAGTAGATCCCAAAAAATCCCACGGAGGCCGACGACCAAATCGTCCAGTGCCTACCATAGACCTCAGTGTGGCCAAGGTGCGTCTGTATATCCTTTGGATCACGATTGTTGCAAAGTGTGTGTTCCTCAACCTCCCCCTCCCCACCCACCACCCCCTCCCCAACACATTTGGCGCCCGATTCGCCCAGGTTAACATCACCCAGCCGAACTCGGACCACCAGTGGAGACCGCAGAACAGGCGGTCCTACCATAATAAAGTCACATATATCAGTGACCCCCAACTTTTGTGTGCATCTAACAATAACATTAATCCAATAACAGAGTCATCAACCATCCCCCAGGAGCTGGCACAGTGAGTATTACGCCATATCACATACCGAGCGTCTGAGACACACAGAGCTAAAGATACCTCACACTTGGAAAAAAGTGACATTACACATCTATGGAAGTCTCATAGCAGGAGGTTGATTCTTATGCATGAGTTCGTGACCCCCCTCAGCAGAGTAATTTTCCCAGCTTATTTTGTACCCAAGGGCATGCCAAAGCGCCTCAGGCACCTTGTCAGTGTTCCATGTCTTGGAAGGTGTTCATCTTTCTGAATTTCCTGGAACCTGGGATCTTCCTCCGCCGTGAGGCCTTGATTTTCCACTCACCACCAGATGTTCCTTGATCCTCGTGAGAGGGGGCACCCTCCGGCGACCTATCAGGTCCGAAGCACAATCAGCAATGTCCTTCTCCGTGACAAGTCTCAATGTCGAGCCTTCCCATTCGAAGGTGAGGGAGAATGGGTACCCCATCGTACTTGACGCCCTTGTCTTTCAACATTTTCGTGATCGGAGAGCACTTTTTCCTCATTGCTAGAGTGAGAGATGACAAGTCCTGGTAAAGAGAAATGGCGGAGTTCTCCAAGGACAATTGTGGGGCGGTTCTGGCCTTTTCCAAGATTCGTGCTCTGTCCGCGTAGTTGTGGAATCGAGCCAGGACCGATCTCGGGGCCCCCGGTCTACCTCCAGCCCTATGGATTCGGTCAATTTTAGGTGCGTCAATTGAGTCATCGTTGTAGAGGAGCTTCAGGATAGTGTGTAACGATTGCTTCAGGTCTAATTCGGTTTCACCTTCTTTCTCAGGAAGGCCAAAGACTCGAATATTGTTACGACGCTCCCTATTTTCGAGGTCGTCGACCTTAAGGCGCAATTCGTCTTCTCTGTTCGATATGTCGGCGATGCGGTGGTCCATCTGTGCCTCCAGTACGTTCAGAGATGTTTGGTTGTGCTCCACCTGCTCGAGCCTGTCGTCCATTTTGTCCATCCTCTGGGTGATCTTATCTATCCTGTTACCAATGTCTGCTCGCATACCCCTCAGTTCGGCAAGCAAATCAGCTACATCCGCCTTGGTCGCGGCAGCCTCGGATCCTGCTGTCGACATTGTAGGAGTCGAGGTGGGCCCTGGGGATCTGGCAATTGGTGAAAACGTGTATTTCGCCAACTTGGTTTTAGGGTCCATGAAGGGCAGCACCCGAAAGCGGGGTGAAAAATGTCCTGGCGGTCTCCTATCGATGTAGCGTTAGCACCCGCGGTCGCGGGACAGCGTGAAGGGCCAGCTCTTGGTACGGACACTATGCCACCAGGGCCTCTCGAGTTTTGTTTCCGCAGCACCGGAGCGGTAGGTAGGGGGGAGGATGAGCCGAGGGCAGGCCGGCAAAGATCAGCAGTGGATAGCCGCCCCGCGATGCAGGGGGGGACGAAGGATCCGCTTACCGTGCCGCGGCGGGGGTGTCAGCGAGCCCCAAGAGGGGGCTCCCAGCCGCACTGAACAGTAGCTCCAAGAAAAGCGCGGGGTTAATCACAGAGGGCGGCTCTTCTCGCGTATACGCGGGCCTGGACTGGAAGTTCCGCAGGACACACGCCGCGCCGAAGGCCTCAGATCGCCGGTGTTGATTTCACCACGATGCCGCCTCCGATTTTCTCCGGGTTTTCTCTCATCCGGGGGGGGCACCTTCCCACGTCTCTCGCTCAGAAACCAACTCTGGGGGGGGTCTCGAAGTGGGGGCTCACTGCCACTTTTCGGACCCTGTGTTGAGCGCTCACACGGAGAGGCGACTCATCCATGCGCCCCCTAGTGGCCAAAAAAAGATAATGAATTTTTTAATCATTAGAGTCACCGTTAGTTAAAATCGTCCCCTTTGACTACCCAGATATTTTGTTGCATATGGAATTAATGATATTTGTTTCATGCGTCCGTTAGTGACTACAGCGGTAGTAACACTTTGAGATGTGGGATTAGTGACATGTGGAGCTGCGGCAGATTTGAGAACCTACAGCAGAGTTTTTTTTTAAATGTTCCTTGCCTGTTTTGATAGTGTGCAGAGTGTTTTGTCACTGTCTGTGGCTGCTGGGTGCTGTTATACCTAACCTTGTAAGCTGAAGTATTCCTTTCATCTCTTCTGGCTGCTTGCCCTCCGTCATTGGTGAGTCAAGATTTTTAGGGTGAAGCGACGTGCCACTACTACTTCCACTCCAGGAGTAGGGGCGCATGCAGTGGTAACTAATAAAGGGAGCGTGGCTGGCAGCCTCTCAACATTGGGCATGCAATTAGAAATCAATGAAGGGGATGAGGGGAAGGGGAGTAGCTGATAATTAGCTATGGACACTTTACAAAATAACTCATCACAACCTCTAGACTCTGAGTCAGTACAAGGAATGAGGCACTCGTTACGGGTATTCCCCACTTATCCCCTCAACCACGGCGTTCCCCAAGGTTCTGTCCTCGGCCCCTTTCTTTTCTCACTCTAGACCTCATTTTTAGCTCCTATTATCTCCTCTTTTGGTATCTCGCACCATTTCTATGCGAATGATACCCAGCTTTTCCTCTCCTTCTCCTCCTTCTCTCCTGACATTCACGATAAACTCTCTTCTTGCCTTTCTGCTATTAAATCCTGGATGTCCTCACACTTCCTTACTATAAATGCTGATAAAACTGAACTCCTTTTCTTCACTGCTAACACTGTTCCTTCTCCCTCCCCTCCCCCTTTCATTCTCTTTTCCCCCTCCCAGCTCTCCTTCTCTCCCCATGCCCGTAACCTTGGTCTCCATATCGACCCTCACCTCTCTCTATCTCACCACATTTCTCTCACTGCCAAATCCTGTCTCTTTCACCTCTACAACTAAAATTCAACCCCTCCTTACCTTTCATGCTACTAAACTTTTAATTACCTCCCTCATCTTCTCCAGACTCTTCTACTGTTCCTCCCTTCTCTTTGGACTCCCCTCCTCTCATCTCTCCCCTCTTAAATCCATCTACCACTCTGCCATCCGCTCCCTATGCCTTCTCTCACCTCTTGATTCCATCTCCTCCTCTCCCACCTCTCTAGGTTGGCTCTCTTTTCACTCCCAGCTCAAATTCAAGTTCCTCTGTCTTGTTTTCAAATCCCTCCTCGGTCTTGCCCCCCACCTCTCCTCCCTTCTTACTTTCTATACCCCATCTCGTTCTCTCCTCTCTGCTAATCTTTTCCTACTCTCTCCTCCTCCAACACCCTGTGCCCCCTCCCGCTTTCGCTCCTTCCAACTCCTTGATCCCTTCCATTGGAACCCCCTCCCCCTTCACATCCGCTCTTCTCCCTCCTACCCTTCCTTTCGCTCTTCTCTAAAATCTTCTCTTTCACTCACCTCCCAAACACCTGATGTTTCCTCTCCTCTTCCCTACCCCTCCCCTCTCACCTCTTACTCCTGCTCTTCCTTACCCTCTCCATCCCAGTTACCTCCTTCCTCCCTTCCCCCTGCTCTTACTTTTTCCTCTCTTCTTCCTCTCACATTATTGCATTCCATCTTTCCCCCGCTCTTACCTCCTCTAACATCTCCTACTCCCTTGCACACCTCTGCCCCTCCTTCCTGCCCTGCCTCCTCACCTCTGCAATATTGTAAATTGTTCTTTATACTGTTTTCAAATTGCGATTGAATTGTCATTTTATGCTTGCTGTAATGTTACTTGTTCTCATGTGAAGCACTTTGGAGTAAAGGGCTATTTAAATTCAATAAAATACAAATAAATCAAGTACTTGAGTCTTCATATCATCTGGAAGAGGAATTTGACCATCAAGGTTCTATTGCTCCAGTACCATCCTTACCAACTATTTGAACTAAACCAAGTATGTCTAATGCTATGACTCAGATGAACTTCGACTTGCATACTAGGGATATATCACTCCAGCTTCGGATGACACATTTTAAGGAACCAGTTAAGGATCTGAAATTGCAGAATATCTTTTGTGTCGGGAATAGATTTTACATCAATCGCTACCGACTACTGGAACTTTTGCATACTTGTTTGCCACTACTTTTTATCAGGACAAATGACATGTTAGTTGTTAATATACTGGAGAATGTTAAGCAAACCACTTGAGGTTGTCTTCCATGTTGACAGCATGTTATCCTATGTATTGGAGCATTCTGTTGCACTATTCAAACTGGGATATGAATGTACATTGATTGAAGTGGAGGGGTGTGGAAAGGGGGGGCAGTTTCACAAGGCTTATGGAGTGGGCCTTGGGTTTATTGTTTCACTGACCAATGCTGCCCGACCTTCCGGGGGGGACCGGTCCGGACCTATTCGACCTTCTGCCTTGGTACAGGGTGTGGGAGCCCATGTACATACGATAATGAGGGCCAAACAAGGAGATGGGTCCAATTGAGAATGGTTGCCTAATAAGGTGGAGAGGCACAGCACTTCCTGTTCCTAACACTGACCTCCCCCCCTGCCTTATCTACTCTTAAGCTGGAATACACACAGTAGCCTCCATTTGTCAGAAGAGGATGGGCTACTTGAACATATAGATAAACTTAGGATGGTTGCATTGCAGGAGACTTGATTGCTGAACTCTATTGTCATCGATGGGTGGAACATTCTTGTTCGCCCTGAGGTGTAGGGATCTAGAGGTCGACCAAGAGGTGGGCTCGTACTTGAGTAACAAAAACCATGGTGGTAAAAGAAATCGCATATGGGTCTGAAAACATTCTCATCAATAAAATTGCTGTCCCCTTGGATCTGAATGATAATATTAGACACAAGTTGATTATTGTGAATATATATGTTCCCCCTTATAAAGAGAGTCACCAAGTGCTACTTAAAGATTTGGAGAATGTCTTGGCCACAATCCATCCAGAATTGCCCATTCTCTTATGTGGAGATTTTTCATGCCAATATTCCAGGGTTTGATGCACATGAGGGGAGGGGGTGGAGTAGTGAAGCCTGTGTCGGATTAAATCCTGGTGCTTCGCGGGCATGTCGACGAGGGGAAAAACGGACGTCCATGCTGTTCTCTCCGGGGTTTAATATGGTGAATGGTGCTTTCCCCTCTGACTGCACCAAACAATATACACATATTGGAAATGGAAAAGGTACTATTTTGGACTACTTTTTTGTGGCAAATGGTCCAACTTTAATTGAAGGCATTTGTGTTTCCCCCGTCATGAAAGTGACCATCATCCATTTATTGCATGTTTAAACCTAGTACTGCAACCTCCTGGTCTTATCACAACGGGACATCCAACAGTTAACTCCTCAAGTAGTCAGATCTCTTGGAGTGATAGATCTTTGAAGAGAGCAGCAGGTGTGTCATGAGAGCTTTTAGGGGTATTTGCCGATTTCTGTTGTCTTTCTAGTGGGGCATTTACAATTGATACAGCCACTAACACTATTATACAACTTGGGTTCACTATCGAGGGAATAAAGAAGTGTTCACTTGTTAAATCAAACTCAAACCAAAGGTTGGCAATTATTAATAATACACATCCTCATGAATACGACAGAGTAATTAGAGACAAGAAAATACAATGGGCCTCATTCTAAGCTTACCAGCACCCTTGTTTCCAGACCGACAAACTACGTGTTTGCCTGCCGTGGCCGCTGTGCCCAACAGGTCTGCCACTGCCGGGCGCAGCAGGCATGCTAGGCAAACACTTCACTTCACCATAGCGTCCTATGGGAATGGGGACTTACAATTTACCGGCGCCTGACTTCCTGGGCTGCCGGACTGGTAATGAGACAGTGTCACCGGGAAGTCAGGCGCCAGCAAATTGTTACGAGTCCAGCAGCAACCCACCGGTAGCACCTGCAGGATTACCGCCGTACTCGTAATGAAGCCCAATGACTCCAGAGATTATTAAGAAAGTCCCTAAGCCCAGCAGAGTACTATTGTAAAGTCGGAGAGACCAAAAGATAGTACCTAAAGTGGTTAGAAAGCCATATGTTTTCTTTGGAGTGTGCACGATGGAAGTCATTGGTACAGGCATCACTAAGGACTCCAAGGAATTCTGGAAAATAATGAACACCTTGAAGGTCACTATTAGAGATGTTATGGGGTCTCTGACTTAGTGCCATATATCTCACATACTTTTGGAGGTTCTAAGGGAAATCCCTTGTCCCTGGAATAATTCCCAGGATTGTGGCTTTTTTAGGAACAGTATTGAAGACATACGTGGCTCATTGGTACCAGTAGAACCTGTGCACCCTTATTAAGATGGACCCAGAGAGCTGGTTAGTAGTCCTGTTTTGGATATTTTACTGCAATCAAGGTGACCCAATCCTTTCCGACCTCCTGGCATCATAGTGTCTTAGTATCTATCCGAAAAAACATAGATATGAGGACCCTTAAAATTATTGGCTTCTAGCTATGTTGGACGCTCCAGTGAAAATATTTGCGGGAATCTTATTGAAAGAACTTGAAGAATGGGCTGAATTTAATAAGATTATACCTTTGTATTTCTCCTTGTGGAATGCCCTAGTTTAAAAACATTGATACATGATCATTTTTAAAGTATCATGGATTAACTGAGCAGACTATGTGGGAATTAATTTTTAATGCTCAAAGAATTTCACTGAATTTGGCAACTATAAGATACCTGCAAAAATTAGAACTATAGTAAGCGAGGAGCACAATAGACAGACATGTGATGTAATGTACTATTTCAAATGCTTTTTTCAACCATGTAGATTCCTTTTAGCTTCCATCAACATGAATCATTAATGTAGGCATGTGTTATGTTGATGTTTTATGTTTTAGCTTAATTGTCATTTTATGTAACTAACATGTTAATAACATGTGAACCATGTATTTGTGTTGAAAAAGTTGTATTTCAACTAAAACAATTGAAATAAAAGAAATAAAAATGTTTTAAAAAAAATAAGATTATGGGCCTCATTACACGGAAGGCGGTAATGGTTAACGGCCACTCTTAATGGTAACGGTGACCGTTAACCATTACCGCCTTACTGCTAGCTCCCTTAGCGGGTTGGTGCTTTAACGCCTGCTTTTTGCTTTTTGCAGGCGTTAAAAACCAACCCGCTAAGGGACCTCGGAGCTAATTACGGCACCGCAAAATTGCGGTGCCGTAATTAGCGCCTTCCCCATTCCCATAGAGCCCTATGGAGAAGAAATGGGAATGGGGAAGGGCAATGGCGGAAGGGGGATTTACCGCCCCACCAACCTTGGAATGGGGCGGTAAATCCCCTTTCCGCCAAGGCGGTGCCGGTAATTTACCGGCATGGTCCAGGGTGCTAATAGCACCCTGGATCACCGCCTTCCGTGTAATGAGGCCCTATATCTTTTAACCAAACCGGGTTCTGAAGGGGTTACTGCACCACGGTTAATTGTTCAGCCCTTATCACTCCAGTTCAACAGGTCTAGGAGATCAGAATGATCCCTATTTAAATGGCCTTTGTAGACTACAGTGTTGCATTTGACACTGGGGCTGAGTACGATTGTGGCGCAAGCTCCAAGGTTGGGTAATTCCTCTGGGCCTCCCTAAATTATCATCCTGCTTCATGACCAAACAAGGGTCCAGGTTAGATTAGATCAACAGGGACTAGTTCCACTGGATTAAAACAAATGTAGGCCTTAAACAAGTTTCTAAACTGTTGCCAATGTTTTTTAACCTTTACTTAAGCCAGGGGTCTGCAACCTTTGGCTCCCAGATGTGTTTGGACTACCATTCCCATGATCTCCTGACATTGACTATGCTGTACAGGCCGGATGGGAATGGTAGTCCAAACACATCTCGGAGCCAACTCCCAGATGTGTTTGGACTACCATTCCCATGATCTCCTGACATTGACTATGCTGTACAGGCCGGATGGGAATGGTAGTCCAAACACATCTGGGAGCCAAAGGTTGCAGACCCCTGACTTAAGCGATCTGGGGAACTTGAATATAGGTTGGCCAATCCCATTTTACAGTGGCTTGGTTACGCTGACGACCTCGTTATTTTTGACCACACGCCAGTTGGCTTACAAGTCACATTGAATAACCTAAAAAAGTATTCGGATCTCAATTCATTGGTGGTAAATGGCTCCAAAACTAAAATTGTGGTCTTCAATTTGCCCAACAAACACCCCAAAAAGATATGATGGGAGTTAAACTTGGCCTTGGTAGAAGAGGTGTATTCCTATAAATATGTGGAATACTTTTGGACAGTAAGCTTTGTGGTAATATACATCTAGACCAAATACAAGCTCAAACACTGCTGATTGTAGGACATATTGGGGCTTTTGCTAATAAGGGTAGGGTATTCTATTGCTACCCTTATTCAGCTATACCACACTAAGATCAATTCTGTTATTTTGTATGGGGCTGTGGCATGGGCCCTATCAAACATGGAAGAGGTGGCCGCACTTGACCGCACCATTCTGAAGCACTTGTTAAACTTTCCTGCATACCCATCTACCAAAATGGTGTTTCTGGAATTTAACATTCTGCCCATTATCCAAAGGGTTCAACTGGTTTGCGCAGCCCCCCTTTGGAAATTAGCCTGGACCCCTGTGACATCCTTACAGGCTCTGATTTATGAGGTGCTTCTTTCCAGATCTCAGCTAATGCTAAAAAGACACATTGTTAAGCTAAAGGGTGTTGTGAGTAGACAAGTACAGACTATCACAGAGGACTTCTCAGGGTGACGCTAAAACAATATTAGACCAAATTGAAATTTGCTCTGGCAGATCGCACCAGAGAGCTATTGATAGTCCATTTGTCAACTCATAATCATGCCTCAGAATTGATCTGTTATTTTCAGGAGGGTGGGTACACCTTCATTTGTCAAACAATTTATTGGGAATTTACTGATCTGGGATTATTTCAAAATAAAGGTTAATACGCTCCTAACGCGCAAAATTGTCAGGCATGGACCCAGAACATAAGGAATTTGAAGCTGTGTCACCTGTATGGTGAAAATACTCTGGAGACAGTGAAACATCTACTGGCAGAGTGTGAATCATTAATAACATTGAGATGCTTAGTACCTATTGAGGCAGGCCTTAGTAGGGTATAACAATGGAAGAAAATTGGTCTTTATTTATGAGTGGAGAACATGAAGCATGTATCATTTATTGTTGTCTATTTTGGAAGTAGGTCAAAGACATTCTTAATATTTGAAGTTAAGTCCATTTTCAGGATTGTCATGATTTTTAATAAGTGTGACACTGTGAGTCTCAACATGTTTATGTGCTTTCGTGGTAAAATGGGTCTGGACTTGCCACTGTTTTTAATATTTGTATGTGATTATGTGTTAAGATGTAATTGGTTGAATTGTTCATGTAATTGATGGTTTTAGGGATGGGTCTGTATTTGTGAAAAGTTTGAAAAAAATGGAGTCACAATACAATTAAATAAATAATAAATAAAATAAGAAATAATGATAAACATTTGAATTTCATCTTGTATGTTTGCAATAGGTTTGAATTACGGAGGAATCAATATTAGATAGTCGTACTCCTATTTTGCAAAAGGCCATTGAAAGGAATCAATGGCAACCCATTTGTGACCTCTTGAAAGCTGCAAGAAATATTGTGTGTCAACTTGAATTGTAATGTTTTACAATAAAAACACCTGGAATTCCTGGCTGCAAATCTCTTTTTTATCAAAGTGTTTTCTTTTTTATGAAGACATATTGATTATTCATTTCTATTTGTACATGGCTAAGTAAAACAGGAGGGACCTTTACATACATTCAGGCAAATCCTCCCAGTGTGGTTTGAAATATATGAATCAAAGATTTTTTTTTTCTATAGCCAGGGACCTTAACTGTCTATGTCCAAACCTGGATCATGACATAGAAGTGGATACAGTAATTAGTGAGACAATTAAAAAGGCATCCAGATCCCAGGGCATGCAGTGGTTGAGGTAATGAATATCTGGGGATTTAAAAGATTAAATGGTAATACACATGGTGATACGGTGGAAATGTGTCATCCATTATTGAGCATGTCTTTATTAAACATGTATTATATTGACATTGTGCCAATTTTAAAATGTTCTATACTGATTTAAGTGATCATGCAGCTTTAATAACCGTTCTGCAATATGTTATAACTGGTTTGAATTGACAGTACGATACTGTGAGGAATTGGCATCTGGCAAATTTGTTGAATCCCAGGCTTTTTAAATGTGTATTAACTAATAAAAGGATGTGGGTTATTCCATCTCAGAACGAGTGTCCTGATAACCATGTCCCCCTCATATACGCACAACTATCCAAGCAAAACACATTTGATATCACACATGTGTTGGATTTGTGAGCCCAAATCAGCTGTAGAAGGGTTATTTGTTGTCCACAACTGGCACACTGTGTCTGCTGTTCCCAACAAGAATGTACCCCTGGGGGTTGCCTCTTTTTGATACTTTGTGAGGGCAGGTAACATACTCTCCTGTGAGACAGCCACTCCACAGGAAGCTGTATTGGGGAGAGCTTTCAAAGGTCACACCCTTCCAAAAAGGAGTAGCCTCACATCTGGATGTTGCCTTCCAAAAGAGCCTTTGATGATATTAATGATTGAAGGGGGCAGGGTTACTGTAAGAGGGAGTTAGACCAGCTGGAGGAAGGTTCCACCATCTGGCGTTCTCTCTGTATCTCCCTTCCTGTGCCCTCCTCTTCCTTTAGCACAATGTACATTGGTTGTGATGTCATGAGACACAATCCACTTGTATTGAGAACATGGACTGGGCCCTTAAAGAAGGCTTGCTTATGTCATTAGTTTTGCTTGTAAAAAAAGGGGCAACCCACTTCTTCATTGAAAGATCTCAGTACTTAAAGTTGTGACAAAGATTTCCTTTGTACACTATTGCAAGAGCTGCCTTTTCCAAAGTCCTCATGTTGTGAGGTGAAACAGGTAGTCCGATGCAGTCCCTCCACTAACCTTTTCCCAGGGAACATGGGGGGGGTAAACTGTTCCTGGTTGAGGCACTCACCCCTACCAGCCACACTGCTATCCAGGCTTTTACAGTTCTGAAGGGCCCCTGAAGTGTGTGCCAGCGTCCCCCATGTTTTTGAGCCTGAGAAAAGGAATAGTCTTTCCCCTGAGAACCTGGAGTGGAACTCATAGCCCTGAGAGCCAAGTCAGCAGGATTCCAGTACTTTTGCTGTAGAACCACTGCAAGCCATGATTTAAGTGCATTTAACACTGTTCAAACCAGCAGGAATGCACATTTGAACAGTTTGCTGCTGCAACACTACAGCCAACGTGCAGTGTTGTCTCAGCTTGAAAAAAAGAAGCTGCACTGCATTTGAAACCCTCCAATAGCCGTTCAACACTCCATGCCAGTCGATGATCGATCCAACCTTGGTACCCTATTAAAACTGCATCCTCCAAGTAAAGCATCAAACCGATGGTTCCTACCGACACAACAATATGTTTGGACTTTTTTTTCATAAAAGGGGACAGGGCTCTAGCATTTTGTGATAATGCTGCGAACATCAATGCTGTCTGATGACGGTGAGTGACCCAAGCTTGTCAGGGGATTTCATGGTATCACCCAATGCCAAATGACTATCATGGAGTTTAGGTGGATGGGGTTAAACATCTCAGCTCCACATCAATGTCATTGTCAAGGATGCAAGTCTTTTGGGGAATGGCGTTCCTGATGCTGAAATCGTTGCTGCCATCAAAGCAGCAGAGATAGCAAAGCTCACAGCCATAGGCCCAGGTCCATTCAGAGCTGTAGAGGGAAAAATGCGGACACTGCGGGTGCTTCCTAGGCCACCCTAAGTCCTTAGAGTACACAGAGGCACCTGCTTCTACTGGGGAGGAACCTGTAGCAACTGAGGACCTCAAGTGTCTGCCAGAAATAAGTGGCTTGTCCTTAGCTGGAGGCCCCAGCCAGGCAGAAAATTGGCAAGCACAGCAAACTATCAAACTCTGGCAGATCTACTTTAGCCCCAGGATGTTCAAGTTGTAGTGGGAGAACTGTCTCCTGTAAAGTGAGCTCAAGAATCATATGGCAGGGGCCAACCAGAGGTTGATAGTGTCCCAGTGTTGCAGGAGATTTCTACTAGATTTGGCTAAAGGTCACTTAGGTATAGCCAAACAGCTGACAGGTTGTCTTCCAATTTTTACTGGGCCCAGATGACGTAAAAAATGAACGAGTTTGTAAGTTCCTGTCGGAGTGCAAAGCATCCAGAATGTCTGTTGGGGCAACAAAGGCCCACTTAATTCCACTAGCAGTGGTTATACAGAGTTTTTAGATAATAGGCATGGACATTTTAGGTTCCTTGGATCCTCGAACCACCTCAGGGAACTGCTACATCTTGGTTGGCATAGACCATGCCACCCCAAGCAGTACCCTTACATCAAAGCCCTAGTGGTGGTGAATGCTTGGGTAGGGATATTATATCTTGTAGGATTTGCATATGGTATTTCCCCTTCTGTGATGGCTTGGCAGGCTGATACATGATGGTCTGGAGGGTTGCCAAGATCAATGCCTGTGGTTATGATTAATTCGTAACCTTCCAGCCATCACCTTTTTGATTTGCTTAAGGATTCCCCAAAGACGTCCTATCTGCCAGGGGATCCAACTTCATATCCACTGTGAGGGTGTAGGAGTAAGACTCAGACACAAGGGCGGCATGTTGATTGGTAGAATCTTTTATTAATAACAATTACAGGGGGGTTGGAGGAGTCCTAACTAACCCTACCTCTAAGAGGGATTCCCTTGCCACAACAAGACTAGCTAATGAAATTGTTTGTGTAAGAATTCCCAAAGTATGTTTCACCGTCCTGTGTCTGAGTTCTAATCTATCCCTCAGAAGCTAAACTCAACATAAGGTGAAAAGGGAAATGTCTCTTGGCTGTCAGCCTGCAGCCCAGCTTCGTAGTACCAAGCAAGCATTTCAAAAAGGTGTACGAAAGAAAACAACATATCACAAGACTCAAGAGGTTGATTATTTTCCCTGGAGTCTTTCCGTGCTTTATCCAAATTATCTATGTGTTTCTGGTTTTCGAAATAGGTCCTTATCCTTTCTTGGCAGACCTGACTCCCAAGCCATGCAACAAAAAGGAATTGCCTGGGTAGCTTTTACAAGCTATCTTGAGGGTCCCAGATTCTTTGTGAGCAGACCCATCTCCCTGGTACTGTGACATAGATAAATAGTCTGAATCTATTTTCCAAGCTGTTTTGAGGGTCCTAGACCCTTTCTGAGTAGATCCAACTCCCCAGTACTGCACTGAACAATAGCCTGTATGTCTTTTCCAAGCTGTACTGAGGGTCTCATATTATTTCTGACCAGACCCAGCTCGCAGGTACTGCGACGAAGAAGAATAAGTGCAGCTCTTTCTTTCAAGTGCTACGAGTCCCAAACCCTGTTCTCAGTACCCCACTTGGTCCATTCTCCTGCCAAGTGGCATCCTCATGAACCTACATCAGGAGTGGCTGGGAGCCCAAGGCAGCTTGACGTGCGTGAAGCCCATTGTAGGGTTCTTTCCTCTAGCACTGTCCTGGAACTTTTGGTGCGGCTTGCCAGCCGGTGTGTGCTAACAACGTTGACAAAGCTACTGGGAAATCTGCATCTTGCTGGCGTTTTGCTGGAGGAGCTGTGAGTCAACTCCTAGGCTGATACTTATGTCTGCCCCCCTGCGCATGCTTATGTTGTGCGGATCACTGGAGCTGCAGCACTTGCAGGTGGGGCGTGTTTCCTTCCCAGCCTATTATGTCTTTCACTGGAGCGTGTACTGCGAAAAGAACTTTTGATTTTTGTTCATGGAATCTCCTTTACAAAGTAAGACCACTAAGATGGAAACACTTGTACGACCCTTACAATGTTTATTTAACTCTAGGTCTGGGGAAATGACCCTCCTAGATCCTGATATTACAAGTAGGAGTGTGATTCCAAACATTGCTGCAAGTTGCTTAGCTATAGTTCTTGCAACAAATTCCTTGTGAAGGAAGCACCTTCAGAAACATAAAATAAAATAATTTAATATGAATATGGGGATGTCTCTGGCTGGGTCCATGATCCGCTGTGTTCTAGACAAGGAAGTTGCTTCTTGCCAAAAAGATAATGCAAACTTCTACAAGGAAAAATCTGTATATTGGTCCTCTGGAAATCTTATTCCATGTTGACCTATTAAGAATTTGGAATCTGCCTCTTGGGATGTTGGCTTACAAACCCCTGGACAGAGAATAAGTCAGTTAGTGATGGAAGTCATAGAGAGAATTATGTATTAGGGAGAAAATCATTACATACCTTAATCAGTGTTACAATAGCAATGATGTTGGCTTTTGGATTGAATCTTTTAACATAACTATACTACAAATATTGTCGGACAGGACAGACAATCAGTGTCAAAGAGATGTTAGTCAGATTTGCTCTTCTATGGCGAGTACAGTGCGCCACACAAGTGGAACTGATTTTGGTGCCTCAAGCAAGATTGTTTTGGGTACCCCTTTTGGGGGAGGTGGTTAAGTCAGTACCCACTTGGTGGGTTTGAAGGATGTTGTCCCTACAGTGCTGCCAAACTATGTGGGTGTTGGGAAACCACCATCTGTAAGAAATAGGGATGAGGGGAACCCTAGGGGTAAGCCTATGATTTCCCAAGGGAAGAAGAATTTCCATCTAAAGAAGACAAAAATACCTGAGATTTTGTATAATGGACATATTATGGACAAAAGAAACTTTATCTTACATAACGTATATAAAGCTGAACAGTGGGAATCTAGACAGCCTTTAAAAAATACGTTTTTCAATTTTGTGCATGCAGGAATAGGGCCTGGGTGTGTGAGAATGCAGGATCTTACATTCTTACGAAGGGTCTAATTTAAGGGCTGGTCCACTGAAGATAACAGTGATTGTATGATTGTGGGTTGTGAACTGTGTAATCTTCCTGCTTTTTTGAGCCATTTTAAGACTCAACACCACTGTTCCTTCTGATCTGATTGGTCTCTGATGACATGTGCTTAAGACTGAATAATGGAAATTATATTTAGCTTCTGTTGCACTGTAGTATGTTTATGCATCATTTTTCTATTTGTTTGTATCTTTATGTTAATGTGTGTCTCGATGCCTGCAGGCTTTGGCATGATATAAATAAATAAATAAAACATAAAAAAATAGGTTACTCATGTTTCCATTCTCACAGTTCTCCCTCTCTGGCTTCGTTTCCACCTGAAAGAACAAAGAAATATCGAGGCTGAGTACCACAAAGGAAATACACCAATCACAGGCTAAAAAGATTCACAGATCTTTTATTACTGTACAGTTTACAAAGCAAAACAGATAGCTATCTGGCTCCCAACAACTCACAGTGTGTACCAGCCTACAAGGAGAGGTGAGAAAGAGATGGAGATCTAAACATATATGCTTCCCCAATATGGATCCCCAACCCTTTTCACTTGGTTACCCTGTGAAGATTCTTTCTGTAATTTGCTTTGGAGATTTTGAACCCTTTGTGTCTTCCCAACCCTGGGATTATCCACCCTAGTAGTAGCTACAGTATCTTAGCTGTCATTCTCTGGTTCCTCACGCACCTCTGGGGATCTTTGGCTGCTTCTATGGCTCACTGGGGTCTTCCTTGGACTTCTGCACATCTTCTCTGCATTTTGACTGTGGTTTCTCTGTGCTCCAGCACCTTCAGACACCAGTGAGTATCTCTCCTCTTCTCTGGTCTGCCTTCTGCTTAGCTGGTCTCTCTTGAGTGTGCCCTTCGCCCAGACAGCATCTGCTTCATTGCTCTGCTAGTCTGTGATTCCAGCTAAGCTCTTGGTCAATGCTGAGCAAAAAACGAAGACGCCATTGTTTTATTCCCTCTCTGCTTTTGAATGACACCTGACCAATAGGATCATTACAAAGACTAGAGCGTGTGTGTTCATTTTCGCCAGTGATCTTCATTGCTCGTGGCTTCTTCCGCATCCCAGTAGTCCCTATTTGGGATATACCACAAAAATACATGGGGGCATTAGGTAATGTGGATGTGGATGCTTTAAAAGATGAGATGAGAAGGTTGAAGGGGTTAAGTGTTCTCCCGGAATCATCTATGCTCTCAATTGGGTCCTCGTCTCCATGAGAACCTCCTGCTGAGCACGCTCCCTATACCCTGGGCAACTACCGGGTAGAGGCCTCATCTACCTACCTGGCCACATGGGAAGGGGCTTCCCCATCTAAAGCAGTGACACAATTCGTCACACTGCATATTTGAAAGCGTTGTTGGATGAGTGTGGGGTTACTTACAAATTCTCCAAAGCCTTACACTGCAGACCAACGGCAAGATGAGTGGGACCCTTAAAGGCTTGAAAGGGGGTTGAGAAGCAATGTCTTCTGTTTTCCTATCGGGTGCAGCTACAGTGTAAAAGTATATTTTGCATGAATACCGTCTGATAGTAAACATTGGCCTAAGCACATTCGCATCGCACTGTAAATCGCATTTGAATGAACCTGAAATAGGCTGACTACGCTGCCATTTTAAGTTATCCACCATTTTGATTAACTCCTGCTTTCTGTCCCATGTTAGAATTTGTGTTTTTCGGTTCAAGCAGAGCAAAATGAACTCTGTACTGTGTCAACATAGATCAGCATGCTGAAGCTGCTAAGGTGGATTGTTTGTCATGCACTAAGGAAACATTGGAGCTAAACAAGAGCCGAGCTAACCAGTAATTTATATGCCATCTGTACCAACAGTGTCTTCCCCGTTCAAGTAGCAAAACAGAATGATTAATAGCTGAACATGTGCTTTTGCAGAAATCTTTGTTTTCGCTCCTTGAAACTAAGCTGACTTTAAACATAAGAACAAATGGTAGACAAATATAAGTAAATGAAATAAGGACTGTTACCCTTGTGTCCAGTATTTGAAACACATATGAAGTGTTTAACAGAAAACATCCAGCTATTCAAGAATGTTTTAACATGTATTAGTTATGTGGAAAGGCTATGTAGCCTAGGTAAATGTGTTACACGAAGAGCGGCTGGACGATGTGTCCAGTATTGTGAGTGAACTGTATAAATACTCATGTTTTGAAATGTCCAGCACTCTCTCATCTCACGGTGTCTGTTTGCACACATTGCGGGGTGTTGAGAGCCAGATAGCTGTGCTGCTAAAATAAAGTGTACTTCTACCTTAGTACTCGTGACTGGTGTATTTCTATTATGTGGTATTAAGCCTCGATATTCTTTTAATCTTTCAGATGTCGCCCGAATAGGGACCCTCAGGATTAATGTCACATCGCTAGACAAAAACGAGGCTGCCAGACTGGGATCAGAGAGTGACGGGGGACCCTGAAAAGTGAGACGTGAATCCTCTGTAGTACTGCACGCCCGATCCCTGGATGGTGAGCAGCATTTAGTTGGACATCACAACGAGGGTCCCTGTATTGAGGCCTGTTTTGCGAAAATGCCAGCCACGATGATTTGTAATCTGATCGGACCCCTTTGAAATTTGAAATCAAGTGAGTCATGCCCCGATTCTTAAAAGTCCTGCTATTGGTTGAAGTTTTGTTTTTGCAAATACAAACGATGCCAGGTAAAGACAGTGATTTGATACGCATGCGAAATTGTCTTCCTGTTTAGGGTATTATTCCGCAGAGAGAGACAATCTTTGAAACAAGGCCAAACGGCGCCACCCGATGGGTCGCCTGCTTATTTTATGTATTGTAAGTATGGCCTAGGAACTATAGTATTTAATGAAATTTGGCAAAGACAGACCAGACATGTTTCCGAACTTCAGTGGCTAGTTTATAGTAGTTTTGAACTTGCCCTCCTAGAGCATTTATAATCTGTATTGTTGAAAAAAAATAGGCTAGGCCTGCAGCATTTGTTGCAGTTAGAGATTGGAGGAAGGAAGCTATGTGGCAACTCAGAAGTAGAGAAAAGCATGCACGTAGACACATGACAAATGCTGAGAAAGCATTGTTGCATGATCAGCGGGTACAGTCAGAATACATTAGAAGTATGGATAGGGCTTTTCAACTAGATTTGCAAATTATATATCCCGCTCAGGATTTTCATACATCAGATTAATTACTTAATAAATTATTGAACGAACATAGAACTGTTTCAACTGCACCGCCTCCTTATGTGCCTCCTGCCGTTGTTGTTTCTCCTATTCCCATTGGTGTTCCTCTTCCTCCCGTGTTGTTACCCCTCCTGCACCTCCACCCGTGGCCAACAGTTGCCGTCCCCATAGCTCCATCTGCACTGCCAGTGGTATTGCCTCCACTATCTATTGACTCTTTGCCTGGTGGTCCTGCTCCACCTGTAGTGGTTGAAGGGACAGGAGCTAATCCAAGAATACTGACTCGTGGCACAGTATCTAAAGGCAGAAAGAGGGACTGTATATGTGGGCTAAAAGGTACATAGAAGAGGGTGATGAATCATCTGTTTTAATTGCGATTTCTGACCAATGGACTATTCCTGAACAGAATATTTTGATAGAACAGATGGGAACGTATTTAGTTGATATATGGAGTGATTTAACGGACATGAATGTCCCACAGGGGTTGAGGGATTTGAATGTGCTTGCCCGCTCAAGGGACATTGCGGAGAAAGTATATGAGCATGTAGAGAAGGTATTTGAGTTTAAAAGGGAACTAGATTGATTACAGGAAGATGAAATGGATGGTAATGAACGGCAAGCTTCAAATGTGCAGAAGCAATTTCTTCCTTCATTGAAACAAATGAGTGAAGAAATGTGCATTTCCACAAGAGACGCTCTTATGGATTTCGGATGTTTCAATTTCTCCCATTGAAGTGCATGACACGTTTAGTCAGTATGCTCCGGCATTGCAAAGGAAAGTGTTACAAGTGATGGTAGAGTATCTACAAGATGAATTTATGAAGAGAAAGGAATGTTGTCATGCAAATTTGATGGTTATTTATAAAAGATAATTTTCGCCCGATACTGCTTTGACTTCTTTGTCACTTGATTTAGCCTTATTGCTTTATAGACATTCGGATTTGCCTACTTTACAATTGCCATTGAAGGAGGTTCCTCCGACATCTGTTCCAAAAGTAGAGATCCCAGCTAATGATGCAGCAGGAACACCTGCCACTGCTATAGAAGGACATTAGGTCTCACAGTTTGTCCATGTTCCATTTTCTAGACAGGAAGTGAATACCATTAGGCAATCAATTCCAGATATTAGGAAGAATCCAACAGGATTTTATAAAGAAATTGAATCTGTTTTGCATTTGTCAGTTTTCACGCTGGGTGATATAGATTTGGTGTTTCCTGTAATCCTTCCTGCTGATTTGTGGAAGCAGATTAGAACTGTAGAGAATCGGGCAGGGATGGGTGATACTTGTAGGGATGCCTTAGTACGTGTAGATGGTGAAAGGAAAGCCGGTGAGAAACTGCCACAGGTGATACTGATGTTGCCAGATGGAATAGTGACTAAATTGAAAACTCTGGTTCCTGAAAAAAGAATGATATGGGATTAGGTTGCATGCAATTCAAGTCAGAGGGTGCAAATGAGTATTTTAACAGATTTGAGCAAGTATTTTCAGATTTTATGGGTCAAGACTTAAGTACAGAGCCAGGAAAGAGACTGTTCGTTGTTAAGTTTGTGTGTGGATTATTGCCTGAAATCCAATCACAGATCATGACTTCTGAGGGTGCATGGCAAGCAAAATCACAATCTGAAGTGTTACAAATGCCTCAGTATTATGAAAACAGGGTTAATACAGAGAAGGAAAAGGTGGAAAAGAAGAAGGGAGACCTGAAAACTAGAGTGTTATCGCAGCAAATAGCTAGTGGAGCCAGAGGTGGGAAACACAGTTCAGAGGTCCATTTACACCGCAGGGTCCTGTACATATTAACCAGTGTGTATATTGTAGACAGGAGGGTCATTGGCGAGCACAATGTCTGATCTTTCAGCAGAGATCAAACAGCACTATGTTGCCATGGGTAGACAATCCAGAGGCCGTCCTGGGATAGGGGGTCCTGGTAGAAGTCAGTCTGCACAGAATCAACACACCCCATCACAAGATAATCAGCATCAGAGTGTTACTAGTGGGAATATTTTTGATAATCCTTCAAATGTCTATTTATCTGAGGATTTTGGATCTGACAATATACTGTTCCGTTAGGACAGCCCGAAGCAGAGTCTGGAACCGATACCTATTCCCTTCGATCAGAAAGGGCCCTACATTGAAATGAAGGTGGGGAATAGGGAGCATCTCTTTTTGATAGATACAAGAGCACAGAAGTGTTCTATTGATCATTCATGGGTTCCAGATATTCCACTATCAGGGCAGAACAACATTTCTGTAGGGTTCTCTGGTACGCCAGTGGCAAGTCCGGTCTCTCTGCCGGTACCAATTTCACTGGGACCATTCACTGATTCTTGTTCATTTCTATTGACAACAAATTGTGGCGAAAATTTATTGGGATTGAATTTATTAAAGGAATTGAATGTTGTGATTTACTGTTCTCCAGATGGAATGTAATTAACGATTTTGCCCCAACAAACTTCTGTTCCACAATTTCTGTTTATGCCTTTACCAATTGAATTGAATAAGGTTCCGACATGTTTATGTGCAGTTAATGATAATGACGTTGGAATTTTACAAATGGAACCTGTTAAAATTAAACCAGGAGTTAAATTTCTGCGTATTCCACAGTATAAGATTTTGGTTGAAGGTGACCAGGCTTTGAAGAGTATTATTTCTGATTTCGTACACCGAGGTGTAATTAAGGAAATTGCAGGAAGTGTTTGTAATAGTACGATTTTACCAGTTTACAAGAATGGGGATAATGCGATTCCTTTTTGTTTTATTATTGATTTGCACACAATTAATAAGGTTGTTGCTTCACAGTTTCCATTTGTGTATGATGTTACCACAATTTTAACTATGATTCCAGCCACAGTTACACATTTTAGTGTTGTGGATTTGAAAAACGCTTTCTTTAGTATCCTTGTGCATGTTGATAGCAGATATTGGTTGTGTTCATCCTAGGGGGACGCTCGTTCACATTCACTCGTATGCCACAAGGGTACACTGAGAGTCCAAGCATCTATAGTAGAGTGTTGAAAGAACAGCTTGATATGCTTGAGTTACTTTCCACTTGCACATTGTTGCAATATGTTGATGATCTACTTCTAGCTGCTGATTCTGAAGTTGCTTGCAAAGAGGTCACCGTGTTGCTGCGTATTCATTTAGCAGAGCATGGGCATAAGGCTTTGTTGAAGAAGTTTCAGTATTGTCGACAGGAGGTCGCCTATTTGGGTTATCTCCTGTTGAAGTAGGGAAGATGACAGACACCAGAACGGATATAAAGCATCTCTGATATGTCTGTTCCAAATTCACAGAAAGAGGTCAGAGCCTCATATTATAGACATTGGAACCTGATTTTTTCTTTCTTGATAAAACCTATGTTGGCACTGACAAAGAAGCACATTTCTTTGCCTTCACCGTGGAACATGGATTGCCACAACGCTTTTAATCTGCTTAAGGCTGTGCTGTGTTAGGCACTAGTTTTGGGCACACCAAATTACGAAAAAGGCTTTGTTTTGTATGTGAATGAACGTGATGAATGTGCTTTGGCTGTTTTGATACAGGAACATGGGGGTAAGAATAGGCCTTGCAGCTATTTTCCTCCATGTTAGACCCTGTTGCATGCTCTGTGCCGAGATTTTTGAGAGCTGTAGCTGCTGCAGCCTTAAAACAAAGTGAAGGTATGGTTTTAGGTCATTCTTTAACTGTGATGGTACCCCACTCTCCGTAGACGCTCTATTAAACAGAACACAGACGCAACATCTCACATCAGCCCGATTAACAAGATACGAGCTGATTCTATTTGCACTGCATATCCAAATTAAGAGATGTTGTTCATTGAATCCGGCTGAATTATTGCTTTTTCCAAAAGAGAAGGATTGCAGTGACGAAATGTCACATGATTGCCTCTTCATTACAGAACAAGAAACTAAGGTCAGAATTGATTTAATTGATACACCCTTAAAGAATCTGCAAGGGGAGCTATTCTGTGATGGCTCCTGTTTTAAACTTCCGGATGGTACAACAACCACTGCTTATGCAATCACCACGTTAAGCACTATTGTGGAGACTAAACAAATTCCACATAATTCTGCACAGGTCCCAGAGATTATTGCACTGACCAGAGCTTGTGAAATTTCTTAAGGGCTTAGTGTAAATATATATACACATAGTCAGTACGCATTTGGGGTGGTTCATAATTTTGGTCGACTATGGGATAAGAGCGGGTTCTTGACCTCACATGGAACAACAATTCAACATGGCACTCTGATAGTGTGGTTGCTGTCAGCACTTGCACTTCCTACGCAACTAGCAATAATGAAGTGTGCCACACACCAGAAAGTTACAGACAATGTATGAAAAGGGAATGCTTTTGCTGACAATATAGCCAAACAGACTGCTTTTGATTTGCACTCAAAGATGTACGTGCTCGATACAACAAGATGGGTTACTGATACTTGTAAGATGGATGAAGGGATTAGCTGTATAAAAGAAATTCAGGCTGAAGGTACCCCAGAAGAAATTAAACAGTGGCCTGAGGGTCCAGCGGGTCTAGATGATGAGGGTTGTTGGGTGGATAATGAGAAGCATCACGGGATGTAAGGGTTCTCCATTTGTTGTCTGAATCAGAAGAAAAAAAAATCTTTCGACCCCTTCAGATAAAGATTCAAAATCCTGAAAGTCGTCTGATTCTGGTTTGTCGAAAGAGTGGACTGGGAGGCAGTAGGTCTTAACCTTGATGGGCCCACTGCCGATGGAGACTGAATACCATGAAAAAAAGGCTCAGAGGGAAGAGGATTTAGAGCACAGGGTCTGATGAAAAAAAAAAAGGCTGGATTTTAGAATTATTCGGTCCCATGGTTGGATGTTATAATTAGAGTGTGGGAGCTAGTAAGAGTTGAGTCTTAAAGAACAGATCCTATTGACTAGAGGGAATGTGTAACTGAGAGGACAGAACCTCTTTTAAGGTAGATAGATGGTCAGAATCTAGTAGAACAACAATTTATTTTCCCCTTCTGATGGCACCACAATTATTAGCATGGGTTTCAATTTTAATCAGTTGAATCACATCCCACTTCTGACACAATGGGCCTCATTACAACTCAGGCGTTAAGGGTTAACGCCACCGTTAACCCTTAACGCCTGATTCTGATTTTAACGCCTGCTTTTAGCAGGCGTTAAAATCCATGGCGCTAACCTGCCATGGTGCTAATTACGCCGCCGTAATTTACGGTGGCGTAATTAGCGCCTTCCCCACTCCCATTATGCCCTATGGGGCAAAAATGGGAATGGGGAAGGGAAAATGGGAAATGGGGATTTACCGCCCCACTCACCTTGGAATGGGGCGGTAAATCCGCCATCCACCATGGTGTAAACAGAGTTTACACCATGGTGGTAAAGTTGGTGCACTTAGCACCAAGGTTGTAATGAGGCCCAATATGTAAGGAACTCATGGTGGAAACAGTAAAGACAGACACAAGTGTTGATAGTTCAAAGATATTTATTAGACAATGAATGCATGGTGGAAAAAAGCCTAACCTAAATCTAAGATGGGAGCAAGCACTGACCATTAAATAAAAAATAAGGCAGTCTTAGTGGTGCTGTGTCAAAATAAAAGGGCCAATACTAATTGAATCATATTGCCAATTCCTTACAACTAAAGGGTGTGGGATAGTGTTTCAATAAAGAAAAGAAGTGTTACCAAAAATAAGTCAGGATGTGATTGCCTGGGGTCTTTCTTCCCCATGTTTTCAGTACAGGACAAGGTGAGATCTTGGAGCACAGCACACACTTGAGCTTTCTCAGCCACGAGTCAACAGTTCTGTTCCAACTAACACAGTATATGCTCTAGCTTCCTCAACTTGAGCTGTCAGTTCTGTTCCAACTATCAGGTTCTTTGATGGAAAAGTCTCTCGGCATTAAAAAGTCTCTTGCCTTCAAAACTTGATGTATCCAACAAACAAGCACAACCAAAACGTTATCTTCCACAGTTCAAGTTGCGTGATGGTTTCACCCCTGGATCTCCATGTTCCTGGGGGTGTCGACACCTCATGTATCATATTCTACCAATCAATTGAACAGTTCCTTTATTAATGAACTTTGGGTGATGTCTTTTCAACTCTGGATCTCCCTCGACCAGGCTCGGACCCACTTGACAAGGGGGACAATTCACTCCCCCTGGTCTTCCAATACCTCTTACTTTCACGAGTCTTAATGTCTTTTTAAACAGAACTTCAGGCTTTGTTCCTAATTGATGGCTTCCCTCTTCTGGGTTTACTCTCGCCACCTTTTGGTTGTCGGTTTCCCTTTACCGGGTTCACTCTCACCCGCCTTTGGTTGTCAGCTTCCCTTTGCCGGGTTCACTCTTGATGATGGTTATAAACACTTCATCATGGGACTTTAGATTTCACCCCCTCTCATTAGCATCCCTCCACCGGGTTCACTCTTGAATTAATGTTCACCATGCAGGATTCACTTCCCTTAGCTTTCTCAATCATCTGCCGGTCAAAGACGTTCGCCGGTACAGATGCTTTTACAAGATACCTGTATGACCACTTTTACCTCTTATTGCCTCTTCCCAGGGGCTTCTTGTTAGGGTAGTCTTACAACCATTGGGTAGTCGTCAAGAGTCTTTGCTTGAGCATCCATGTGATGCCGGACTCCTCTGTTTCTGGTCTTCCTCCTCTTTCATTAATTTTATCTTTAAAACCTTCAAAGTTCAAATTAGCCGTTAGCTACTTTTCATTCAACACAGTTTGGTTTCTTATCGATTCTCCTAACAACTCACTTTGCTGTAATGAACCACTTCCGTTTCTTTATCCTTGGAGTCAAAGTCGGTACCATCAGACCAGTGTCCTTCCCCTGCTTAGTTATCAGCAGAGGAGCATCTCACGTACCGTAGACATCAGCTGAAACACATGCTGGCTATTGTTTGCGGTCTTATGAATCCTTCTCTGGAGGATTCACTGGCCTTAGTCGAAAGGGAAAGGTTGTTTCTCTCCTTGACACCCTCTCGGTCTGTGCTGTCTTTCTCCTCCTCTTGAACTGCTCTGCTGAGCCAGCTCTCACGTGGTGCGGTCCTCCTTGCTCATCTTGTGCAATTGTGCTCCACCCTTTATCACTGTGGGGAAGGTAAAGGGCTGTCAGGTGTATGTGATTCTGGTCAGTTGTCTGACTTTACCTGACCCTTGTTTTGGGACATATCAGGCAAACGGCTCAGGTGTTAGTCCGTTGTCTTTGTGTTGTATGAAAGAGTTCATGTGGTTAAAGGTGGGGCAGTGTTTTAGAATATACTACGTGGTAGGATGGGGAAAAGGTGTTGAAAGAAGGGGGATACCACATCTCAACAGTCCAGGTGAACTTCCCTCACTGGTCCGTCCCCCACGTACTGGATCCAATAGCGTGACTATGTCCTGGCCACCTGGATAACAAATCTCTGCGGACTAGCCAGGGAGACACCTTCAGGATTCTCAAAGTTCTTCTTTTCACGTCTACTCAATACCACTGATTGAGTATAATTTTTATAAAATAGGACTCTAAAGAATTTTGCAGAGGTACTTTTGTATATTTTCTTGGACTTTTGATTTTTTGTTTCCTTGTTTTAGTAATTATTAGTAGAAGATGAAGCTTTGTTATTCTTGTGCATGCCTGTTTGCGTAGGCAAACATACTACAGAAAGCACAGGCAACGTGATAGGCAATACTTTACAGGGCAGTTGACTTAGTCTTGTGAACTGTTGCAAAAATCCTGTGGAAGAAGGTGTGCATGCGGTTAGGTTGGAGCATTGCTTGAGTTGCAGGAAGGACAGCACCTCTACCCCAGCCCTAGTTTTAACCTCTGTAGCGAGGCCGATGTTTTGCATCTGCCAACTAACAACCTCTGCCTAGGTCTTCAATTATTCGTGGATATCATTCCAAATAATTGTGTGCAATTTAACCTTGCAGTTTATAAGTTCATACACTAAAGATTAAGTTCAATTTGAGGGCTGCTAGAGGGGGAGCATTTAGACCTTGTGAAGGTTGCACCGGGTTTGATTGATGTGTTGACCGGGAGGAACATGAAGGCAGGAAAGAGTCAAGATTTGATATACATTTGCATGATGAAAAGTGCTGGGGTGTCAGATAAAGACCCTAGTGAATGATTGATGGTTTGACTTTTCGCAGTAGGGCTCACCCTTGCCTGACCCAAATTACTCTGAACAGAGCTATAAGTACTAGTCCTGCGAACGCCCATCAACCTAGAGTCAGGTTCTACCTGCAATGGAGCAAGCAGAGTTGTTGAGTGCATATCACCCTCGCTGGCACTTCTGTTTTTAAAAAAAGTCAATCAATTTTCTTTTACTATTAATGGATGTCAGTGTGTAGTCACCCTTCATCAGGGAGTTGAATGCCACAGTATCTTTGACTGGCATTAAAGGGTTTGAGTTATGGAGCTTAGAGTTGTGATTCACAGGCTTAAAGCATCGCTATTGCTGTTAGACTGTGCTAGCATTTTTTTTCTGGTACAGTACCCCCCTGCAGTAAAGTTACTCCTCAGGAAGTACATAATGTAGTTAAAATGTGCATCTTCTCCAAGACAAAGACTTGCCAGCTCCCCAGCCTCCAACTGCAGACAACTTCACACACACCACACTCTTCTGTGCTCCGTGCAGCTGCTGGCATTATGACGCTTTTCACATAATGTGTCACATCCCGGGAGGTCTGGTCAAAGACACTGTAGCAAAGTAGGACAGTTCATGCAGGCAAATGCACTCACGCTCACTCCCACACTTCTGATCTATTCTGCAAAAATGGTGTCTACCATCACTACTCTGCGGTCCATACTCAGGGGCAAAACTTTAAACGGGTTAGCATGCGGTTAAAGCCACGTGCAAAGAGAGCAGATCATATATACAAGATAATAAAGGATTACATCCTACACCAGTGAGTGGAGAAACCCCACCGAATAGTACTTCCAACTATTGCTGCCTCTGCATCAGTAGTTGGAAGTGCTCATTTCTTTTTTAATTGTAAATGTTGATGATCTATTTGTGTATCTGACACATTACAGAATGTCGAATAAAAACCAAATGATGATGGTAATAATGACACTAACTTCAATTAGGATGCTGATAATTCCTCAATTCCAACAAACCTTTCGGGAGGTCACTCTCTTTCTCATCAGATTGCTTGTTAATAAACTCACTGCCTAATGTCATATTTTGTTGCATTCACGGGAAATGAAAGACATAGCTTTTATCCAGAGACATTTCAGTTTCCAGACTTTAATCTACATATTGCTTAGGCAGGGTCTCTAGTGCCAGGAGGCCCTAGTGGTGATGTCTGTGCTTTATAAATCCACATGGGTCATTTGATTGTCGGGTAACTTGGATGTTAGCATCTGGGTGACGAAATTAGTATTGGGGTAAGCAGTGTCTAAACCCCCTACTCAGTCATCACACTTCTACAATCCAATAGTGACATAAATCATAAAGATAAAACAGACACAGTTAAGAGATTTACCCCCTTTGACTTTTATGGTAACATTGGCAGGTTATACTAAGAAGTGAGAACTTAATCGAGTTGCAACCCAAACACCAAAGCATATAAGTAAAAAAGGATTTTCCAAGCAAGTTTCCATGCTAGTATACATACTTTAATTAAACAATCTGCAATATTATCGAAATGGAAACATATTACTGTAAGGGATCAATAGTAAGACTCAAACACAGTAATCATTTTCGGTACAAACTTGTGTTATTGATAATAAATTAATAAGGAGGGTTGGGGAAATCGTATCTCTCCCTAAACTTAAGAGGGGTTTCCCTGTCTCAACAAAACTATGCAACGTCTGTGTTATGATCTTAAACCCAAGATTGTCTGCCATACTGTGTCCAACAATTCATACTCTAAACTCAATATAATGTATGCAAGTGGATTCTGGTAAGCTATGTAGCTTTCATTCAAAGTTCTCAACATAAACTTTTAAAATGCAGAATAGAAAATAAATATAAGTTCCATTGTGGCTAGGGTTTCACTCCACAATTTTGAAAGGGGACAACGTCTTACTTGATGTCCTCCATTGTTTATATTCCCATAGTTTTAAGGAAAATGCATCTTTCCCCTTGACTTTGAGCTTAGAGCCATTTGGGTAACATACACTCAGTGGATGGGATACAGAGTAACTCTGACAGCAAATAATCGAACCAACTCAGGTAGACGACAAGGTGTACTGTTTTAATATCAATTATCTAAAACAGGGAGTTACAATGAACATCAACTGACGTTCACTTAAGTTCTCTTGGGCCATATCTCATAAAAAACACATTTATATATTAAATATGTGTCATACGTGATGTCATTTCTATTTTGTATTTGTATTTTATTATATGTTATATAGTGCTTTTAACCAAAGCGCTTCACGGCGAACAATATGCACACTATCTCCAGTGTTTCATGTTTTCAGCAAAGTGTCAAATATGGAGTAAGTAAACCAAGGGGATGAATTGCCACAGCAAATTTCTCACCTCACCTTGCTTCCGAGGAGACAGTTGAGGAGCCAATGTGACACCCTCAATGGAGCAATCTGAAGGACTGTCTTGGAATGAATCAGGAAGGGGTTCTTGCTCTCTGTCTGATGCCAACAGCCGAGTAGCCATTTCAAACCTAGGGATTAATGCCTTCAGCCTATTTACGTGGAACACTTTAGGGGCTTGACCAGGCCTCTCAAGTTTCACTAAAAAGTTTACCTCACCAACTTGCTGTTTAACTTTGTAAAGGTCTGACCATTTATCCTGCAGGGCTATAGGCCGGTTGGTATTCATGATTATGACTTGCCGGCTTAGGGAAAATGTACAAGTGAAGCTTTCTGTTCATTCCAATGTTTGACCAATGCCTGACCAGCCTTCAACTTGTCACTGGCCTTCTACACTAGTAAGTACACAAGGTCCCAGGTATCCAGGTGCTAGGAGGTAGAATTGACTTCACCAATTAGCCCTATTCACCAATTAGCGCAACATCTCTCATCACCAATGCCTTCTGCCATGAAGATTGTCTTTGAACTTGGCCTTGATGAGTATTCTTGCCTCTGGGAATATGAGGGAGTGTGAGCCTGAGCCATCAGTAAGGCAATCCTCTTTCTCAAACCCAGCGCATAGCTCACCACATTTGTAACTTTACTTTATTTCACATTTATTAAGCGCTCACACAGCCCGCAGGCATCGAGGCGCTGTTACAGGAATTGTCTTTTTTGTTTTTCTTAGTTGCGTAATTGTGTGTTTTTTTTTTACTTAGTTACGTATTTATAACGCGCTTAAACACCCAAAGGTTTCTAAGCGCGGACCCGGGGATCGAACTTGTTGTTGCTCCGTGTCGTCTTGCTTCCAAGACGCGCACGCTGCCGCTGAGCTATCCTCCCTGCAGTCACAGGAGGAGTGGGGAGCTCCCATACTTTCTTGACTTTAGCCAGTGGTCCCTTGATAGGGTGACCAAAGAGAAGCTCAAAGGGACTATAATGAACCGCTTGTTGGGGGAGCTCATTGTAGGCAAAGAGTAAGCATGGCAAAAGGAGATCCCACTTTCTCCTCTGGGGCTCCTCTAGAGTTCCAATCATGCTTTTTAGAGTCCTATGACCCTCTCAACTGGGCCATTTGTCTGTGGATGGTAAGCTGAAGAAAACATATAGGAGACCCCACATTCCTTCCACATGGTGTGCATGTACTTGGGCATAACGTTGCTGACTCATTCAGACACAACCTCTTTAGGGAAGCCAACCCTGGTGAAAATGTTAAGTATAGCTTTAGTAACTGGCATGGCAGTTTCTGTATTGAGTGGGATGGCTTCAGGATATCTGGTAACTTGATCAACTAACACCAGAATAAGCCTGCTGCCAGAGGTTGTAGGAGAATCAAGAGCACTAACAATGTCAATCCCTACCCCCTCAAATGGTGCACCCACTACAGAGATTGATACCAATGGAGGCTGAATTGTTGCACCACGTTCACCAGAGATTTGGCAAGTGGAACAACTCCTGCAGTGGCTTTCTATCTGGACCCCCATCTTGGGCCAGTAGAAGTGCATGGCTAAACTCTCCATTGTCTTCTTGATGCTAAGATGACCTGCACGGAGGGCCTCATGCACCAACTGCAGGAGGAAGGCTACCAACCTCCCATGGTCTGCTTCCGTGGACTATGCAGGCTCACTTTATAGGAGCCCACCTTCCCAATAAATTATATGTTTCTCAGGAGGTGCACCCGCAAGCTGGGAACAGGCCTGTCTCCTTAGGCCTTCCAAATGTGGGCACTCATGTTTGATCTTTCTAAACTCAGCCCTGTCATGACCACTGTCAGGTCAATGCGTGGTAGTTCCAATGCAGAGCCAGCACAAACTCCTTCCTCCCCTAGAGGCTCTTGGCGCCTGCACTAGCAATAATGCAGGGCACTGCTACCCCCCAGCGAAAAAGGATTAGGGTCCACAGATTGGATGGATATGGGGAAGCAGAATCACTGGAAATATGGTTAGGGAGTAGTGATGGATAGGTAGGGGGATTTAAGGCTAAACCTGCACCTTTGCTCTTTGGTTTGCTTGCTGGCTTCCACGCTCAGGCTTTAGTTTTGGCTGCATGCTAGGTGACACTCTCTTGCACACATCGCACACACACACTTTTTGGGTGGGCAGATTTTCACTCAGTTTTTTGTTGCCTCACTGAGTTATTGCCGCAGAACACACACCAGATGCCCACTGAGTAGTCACCCAATACACTCTGGGTTGACCCTAATGAGTGATGTAGCGTACTGACACTGATTTAGTAACCCCTTCTGAAACATACCCTGGTACCAAGAATACTGCCATAACATGGGTATCAAGAGTGTGCCAGAACATGGTTCAAGAACATTGCCATAAAATTGGTATTAAGGTTTTTCCAGAACACAGTATAAAAACATTGCCATTGTCACAAAACAAGTAATAGCACTTAGCTTCCTCTATGTGCATGTGGCGTCTATGCCCGGTATCTGCCTCTGCTGTACCAGCTGACTCAGAAGCCGTCAGACAGAGCGTTGTGGCAGCGGCACCTGCGGTCTGCCAAAAAGGATGCAGTGAGTATGCACCCAATCACACACATTAGGACTCATTGTAAGTGGGCCGGTCCGTAACAACGGTTCTGGTAAGCCTACCAGCACTGTTGTTACCAGACCTGCACACTACGGGTCTGTCTGTTGGAGTCACTGTGCTTTGCAGGTCTGACCCCGCTGGGCACAGCGACCATGGTAAGCAGTAAAGGAAGTAAAGTAAAGGATGTACTGGAACTGTTACTAACGGTGCCAGTGCATCCGTGGTCCCCACTCCCATAGAGTCCTATTAGACTCTATGGGAATGAGGAATTACAGAATTACTGGTGCCTAAATTCCCGGCCGCCAAAAATTCCTTAGTGCATATCTAGGACCCGGAAACACCCCATTGCGCTGTACTGTAAGGTACTTTGTGCAATGATAAAATGTTACCAAAAGTGGCAACAAAGTCGCAAGACCAAGAGATCAAAGTTTCTCAGTACTGACAGGCTGAAGGATGTGTCAGTTTCCCTGTAAAAATTATCAAAGGC
This sequence comes from Ambystoma mexicanum, assembly GCA_002915635.3. Lineage (NCBI taxonomy): Eukaryota > Metazoa > Chordata > Amphibia > Caudata > Ambystomatidae > Ambystoma > Ambystoma mexicanum. The sequence continues at coordinate 836,177,291 of CM030321.1, read as the reverse complement.
TCAGGGGACCACAGCTGAAGGCTGTGTTCAACTGGCAAAAGTCAGGTCAGGATGCTGAAACAAAAGCACAATGTTTGGGGGGTCCATTAGTACAGAGGGAAAGTTGCCTTTAGAGAATGTTTCCCTATCACCAGTGTCTTCTGAACCTGTTGTGTTCCACTGTAGAGCAAGTGCTTCAGATCATGATTGTGATGCCTCACGCCACAGGTAAACACTATGTTTTAGGCACAGAGCATGAGAGGGGAATCTGATTAGCAAGTTATCCTTTCTGAGATGGAAATACCCACATAATTTTATCATTGTAATACAAAATCAAAGAAACCAGGGACTCTACACCCTCGCCTGATGGCAATCCATCAGACTGCTTTCGATGGGAATACCAAAAATAAATTATGATTACCTCAATATTTTAGGAATGAACTGGCATCCGATTTGCCTATCCTGTATTATATGTGGGCATCTAACATGATGTGAGTACCAACGTCTTTGATAGGGATACATAACATGATTCAAAAGCCTGGAAAATGAAGTTTGTTGACCTATGATGGCAGAATCTGTTATGACAAAGAAGACAGAACACTATTCAAAAGTATCAAGAAACCCCTCACTGCTCACACCAAAAAAAACACAACCCACTATGGAAAAAGGACCAGTACACCTCTTGTAAGTAGAACAAGTTTTAATCTCACATACAAATAGGTGCCAACAAAGAACTCTGCTGCCACGGATCGCTCTGACAAAAACACAATGAGCAATATATTTTGAAGATTCAAGCGTCACAAGTGACATACATTACATAAATTACAAATCCAGATGGTTGGTTCGACCCTGTACACACATAGCCTGCTCCGTATGGTATTCCAGGAAATTGTTTGCGACATCTTCTGTCCATCTTCGTCCATATGGGGATCTTCTTCTTTCATCATCCAGGGTGATGATATTAATTGGCAATTAGTTACATAATTAAATAGTTTATAGCCCTGCAGTGCACCTGGTGTCAAGGATATGAGTGAGGACGCTACTTTAGATGTTGCCATCATTTCTTAGAACTAAATGAACCCCTGCTCCTTTGCCAGGCTTGCTGGTGCCTCCACGCCTTTCCCACCCACAGAATTCATTTGTTACCTTCTCCTTTGGAGCCTTTGCAGTACAAATCACATGACCTGATGGTGGGCGCAGTACACCCCTGCTCTCTGATCTTTCTGTTCAATCATTTACTCTATAGTTTTATAGCCAGAGGTGTTGGGTTGATCAGTGTACTCAAATATTCATGTCTTGGGCTTGTGGGTCTTGGGCCACCATAACTTAAAGCTCTGGACTGGTGAAGGTCTGGAGCCCTTGCACCCTTCACATGTGATAGCTTCTTCAAAGATCCATTGCAGCCCTCTCCTGACTTTGCATGGCACCTTCTTTCTGGGTTGCATGCACTACTGATAAGATATAATAAAAGGACTGTATGTGTGTGTTAAAGAAATTAACCTTCTGCAAATCTGCAAGGGTTGTCAGTGAAAGGTGCATGCACACTTCTAAGTATCTGGCCTAACTGTGAACATACTTGCATAGCCATGGAACCAGGCCTCGATTTCAAAATGGTGTCTACCTTCTAAACTGGAGTTTCATTACACTCGTGATTCTAACGCCAACATTCACTATGTTTCCCCTGCAATTCAGCAACTTTTAGTAGGTACCCTCCACTCTCATGGCTCCCCTACCACATCTCCTTCTACAGTGGCCTCATCCTAAATCATCTGGGGGCTGGGGACTCTCGTCCCCTGCTTCCCAAAAAAGGAAAACAAGAAATTATGAAAGTTAACACTCTGTGCCTTCTTTTTTCTCTGGTTCCGCCTGCCTATGGTTAGCTGATGGCTAATGTGTGATATGTAGTTACACTTTCTTTTTCCCTTCTTCCCTGCTATCCTTTTGAAAATTGGAACTGGCGCTTCTGTCTACCAACAATACAAATCTCTATTGAATTATTCTGTCATGTTTACATTATAATTTGGTGGTTTCACACGGATAGTTGTTATGTCATGCTTAAGGGGATTTAAAACTGTGCCAAATGACCACTGTAGCAGTCTCAGAGCACCTAGCTTGTCCTGAAAAACTGGCCCTGGCCCAGAATATATAGATTATTGTCTTCGGAAGGAAAAGGAACAATGGGGCAATATAGGAGGATGGTAAAGAGGTTGAATAATGACAGCTCATAGGTCGGGAAGGTAGCAAAGGCAAGAGAGTGATTGTCGTCATATTGATGTATGTGGATCCTTTGGGTGGACCACGTGTCAGCTATGAAGACGGAATAGTTGTCTGTGTGAGGTAGTTTCAAGGGATAATAATGTATGTAATTGCCTTATTGTGTTTGATTGGCAGATGGACTCAAGAAGTGCTAGAACTGACTATTTGGATTGATAGAGACCATTTGTCAAATCTGGAATAGCAATTGCTGAATAATTGTTAGGCCATGGTTTGTCAAGAATAGGGTATACAGTGAATAACTGAATTTATTGTTGTTCACATTTATTCAAAATTGATACAGAAAACATTTAGAAAACAACCTTAAATAAATGCCTCCTGTATACCTGCAAGACCTCGTGCCCACCCAACCTGGAGTGGAAGATGGAAGTCACGGTATGTGTGTGAGGATGTCTGTGTTGGGGATGATGGGTAATGTTTGTGGCAGGGATCAGGTACGTGTAAGTGTGTTTGCATGTTTGTGTGTGTATGTCTTACTCAGAAAAGGTACTCAACATAAAACACATGACAAAGCATGTGATCAGCTTGTTTGAAGAGCTGTTTTGATATGTTTGCTGCCTGGCACACAATAAAGAGACCTCTTGGGTCTGATACTCGCAGTTGAAACGTTACTAATTTCTATTAGGACCTCCTCAAAGGCACCGTTCCTATTTACTTTCATCACACCTTCTACATTTCCTCCATCTCTACACACACACACGTATTCGGATTGCACTAAGTTAGATTCTGGTGCCTGGCCATTGAATGCAGTATATGCTCTGTACATTCAATGCACATAATAACCATTACCTTTACCGTTATATTGCATTCCCCATCCAAAAAAATAGTTTCACGGTGCTTCAATTCAATCGATAGAATTCATACATGTGAGTTCAAGTTTGGGCAGTATCCTATCACTGGGTCAGACTGAATCCTAGCAATGGTATATAAGTGATTGGCTAGGTGCCATGCAGATTCAGAGATCGATCAAGGAATGCAAGTACAATATCACACATCCGAATGCTTTGCATGTAAATGGTGCCATAAACAAAACAGAAAAGCACAGCGTATAGTCTGTCATGGTCTCTAAAAAATTGCCTTTTTGTCACCGGCCACTGCAGTTATGAAATTGAATACTTAAAAATAATGAAGCTTCTGGTTAGTTGAACGTTTTGAAATGTGATCTATATACAAAAGACTCTTTTCTGCAAAATCAGGTCCTTTCACACATACGTTTCAAAAACGGAAAGAAAGAAATTGGGTTATTTTCTCGTTGGTACTTTTCTGTAGAGCTCAAGGTACCCGTACGTGATTTGCACATACAGTGCTGACTAATACTGGCATACCGATGAGGGCACACCTTTAAAGTATATTAAGTAACTAAGAAAAATATCTAACAATCTGTAACCTTTGCAGGTCTGTGCATACAGTGGTAGCATTAGTGTGAGGGCTGAGCAAACCAACGTTTGTGCCAGAATACTTTTATGAGAAGCACTTTTTAAATTGAAATGTCAAGAGCCATCATCGAGATAAACATTTTAGTAGAAGAATATACAATGACTACGTGTACCTGGCGTACAATACCACAGCATGGCAATGTCTTGTCCTCTCGTTCTTTCTTTCTCACTCTCTCTGGATTTTTCTGCTTTTCGCAGTATCTGTTTCTCCCTTTGCGTCTCTGTCTTTCTATGGGCAAGAGTCACGTGGTCAGGTCTATTTTTGACAGCAACACAGAGGAAAAAAAAACAGATCCCGTGAGGAAGAAGGTCTGCTGTTTCAGCAGGCACACATGTATTCCCAAGGCATGTGTGACTGAAGGTCCATTGTCCATATGGGGGGATGAGAGGAATGCAGAAAGGCTGTGGGCCTCCTTCTGAGTCAGCCTAATGCGGTAACAAAATTGCTGGTATTCATGCATACCACCAGTTTACCACACAGGTCGACTATGGGTTTGCCAGTGGGGCACCTGTGTTAACTGAGCCAGGCGCCCTACCGGCAAAAAAGCCCTCCTTTCCAGCATTGGCATTGCTTGTAATGATGGCAAATCCCCTCATGGAGTCCTATGGGACTCCAAATGTAGACATACACCATCACTCCGGCACCTGTAATCTGGCGGTAATGTCGCCTGACCGGGTGTCGGAAACGGTAACAACATTTGCCAGTATCATGGCTGCTCTACCACCAGGATACCAGCAATGTCAGAATGAGGCCCTATATAAGGCGTGCTGGGGTTCTGCAAGAACATTTAATGTACCTTAACACCAGACCAGTTTCTACAACTGTGTTTTTCTTTGCTAAGCTTTTATAAGTAGATGCCATTGTGTAAAAAGATTATGGACTTGACTCCTTGTTTGGTGGTAATTTGGCAGTCAATCTGCAAAATTACTGACAAGCTATTTTATTATTACGGCCACTTTGTTCTATGGTTTTAACATGGGATTACAAGTGGCGGAAGGGTAGTGTTAAATTAATCCCCATTTGTGGAGTTCAGAGGATTGGATGGTGATTTTTTACAAAATTACCACAAACAGTAATTCTGCAAAAATGTGACCTTAAAGTGGCCTGTTTACCTATAGCATGATGTCTGAGTCAAATCCTCCACTTCAAGGTCAAACTTGTAGTTCAGTGGTCCATCAAGTGTGGTAATTCCATTATTGCCAAAAAGAATTGTCTGTAATGGAATTACCAGCAGACCAACTGTTTTTTAGAGGAACTACTGGACTTGTAATGAGACCCTTTACCTACTAGTTGTTTCTTTTACCTAGTTAGATTAGTACTACAACAATTCTGATAAAGGAAATTGAGATGGGCGCACTTCGTTCAGATTACCAAATTCAAACCTCCAGCCTTTTCATTGATGATCCGGTCCATGATCGCACCTCGTAGCCTGGTGTTCTTCCTTAACTGTGCCCCTTAAGAATTGCATCGATACTAACTTGCCCTGTGCATTCTGTCATCCTTTCAATGCCAAATCAAACCTGGTTACTTCCAAGATCCACATCGCATAAGTATTGCTACAAACTGAGAAAACTGTCTGTTTGGCCCAGACTCGACATCTGATTGCCACTTCGGCTACTGCAACTGCCACAGTCCAGGCAAATTGAATCGTCTGAATAGGAGCCAAGCTTATGTAGTCGAAAAAAAAACTGCTGGGCTCCGTGGCAAAGCCGCCACACCCCTCTGGGCCGGGGGACATGACCTACGCATTGTTCCAGCAGATACTGGTCTGCTGGGGGTGCTCTTCCTAGCACTCAATGGGATTGATTTAGTGAACTTGGTCCATCTAGTGTTGGACTGCTTGGCCAGCCTTGGCTGTTGTTTCAAGCAATTTGCTTCCACCAGTCTTGGGACCATGTCAAGGGTATGCCCCTCCTCAGTGAGCACCCCCTTGTGTGGTCATCTCTCCCCTTCATTCAGAGATATGGTTGAGCATCCCAGCAGCTTCCCCGTGGTCATATCAGAGTGAACAGGGCCGGATGGTGACAGGCCCACCACAAGCCACGACGCAGCCCCCTCTCCACCAAGCATGTTTCTCCAGGAGTTCGGAATGCCTGTTCAATGGGGTGCTGACCCCCTCTGTCACCACACCAGTGGAGGCGTGTGGGCGAACCCCATACCACTTCAAGCTGTGACTGAGCCCAGCCTCTCCCTCTGTGGCATGGTGGAGCAGGCTGGTGGAGAAGGCTGGGCCGCCGGCACCTGCTTGATCGACCTGTCCACCTGACCCACATATGTCATGGGATGCTCTTTGATGCTCAGGTTCCGCAGACGGCCCCAGAGGGTGCGAAGGTTAGCTCAGAGGTGGGTATGCGGATCCAGTAGGTGCGGCTACATGGTTGATCCTGCCAGTAGCATATGCTTGTCTCAAAGATTAAGCCATGCACATGTAAGTACACACGGCTGGTATAGTGAAACTGCAAATGGCTCATTAAATCTTGCTGTAAGGTGCAAGTTATCAGCATTGACTTTCTAGATCTACTCATATATATATATATATCAGAAACCATACATACAATGCCATACAGAAAACCCACAGAGGTTAACTCCACATTTCATGCAGACAGTTGCCATAGGAGAACCACAGTGAACAATGTACCATCTGACAAATTCTATAGGGCAGGAATTAAGACAATGCTTAATGGGACACAAAGTCTAGATAGAGATACCATGCTTAAGACCAAACCTGACAAAGACAACACAACTAACAAAACAATAGATGTCATTACACAATACTCTAAAGACACACATGACCTTAATCAATTGGTGAACAAGCATTGGCATATGTTATGTCTGGACCCTGATTTGAAATAATACATTACGCATAAACCAAGCTTTATCTATACACGAGCACCAATATAATCTGTGCCTGTTTTTTCTTGATGTTTCCACTCAGGATACTAGCAGTGGCAGTGACTGGCTGATGACACGGTCAGGCTTTCATAAATGCAGTACCTGCAGCATGTGCCATTATGTGCATGCTGACTGCAATACATACGCACACCCAGATAGCTCTACAATTGTCATCATAGATTTTATTAACTGCAAAACAATTTATGTTGCATATGCCACCATCTGTGTTTGCGGCAAACTATATAAAGGGAGCACTATACGTCAAGTCAGAATCAGAATAAGAAAGCATTTTGCCAGTTTGTAAAGCCAGGATCCTAAATTACCATTAGCCAAATATTGGCAAACATATCATTAAATGCTAGACATAAAAGACCTATGGTACATAGGACTAATGAAGGCTAAACAAGGCAAAATTGGGGGAGACCTCAAACTCAAACTACAACGCATGGAATTCAAATGCATTTGCAATGTATGTAGTACTTTCGTGGGCTTAACACGGACCACAAAATGCATGTGTTCTTATGAAGTTGCACAACACTCTACTCCACATTTTCTTTTCTCCCATGTCAGGCTTAGTACCCACTCATAAATTCCTCTGAACAGCAAGACGTACTGCGATAGAATCTGTAACTCTATCACCTGCATTTCCTTTACCGTTTCTTTTACCATTTCAAGCTGGCACTACCCAAATTTGTTTGTATAGACAGATTGCCAGGAGATATGCATGATGTTCCTGCAACACCCCATCCCGGACATTTGACACAAACTCACATGGCTTATTTCCTTTTATTTTTTACTGGCTCCAAGGCACATTACACCAGACGAGACACAGCTGTTAACAATAATTAGTATTTACTGTTTAACGGAATAAGGCCTTTAACCAAGCACTGTCATTACTAGGTAAACTAATTTAGATCACTACTGAGGATTACAGGCATCTTTTAGACACTTTTGTGGCGCAAGAGCAACAGCGCCAACAACAAGGACTTCACATCCGTTGCCATGGTTACGACATATATCACAACGGCAGCTAGCAGTATAAAGAGACATGGATATGGTGCCCGTATGCAAGTGTAATTGATGAGGCACTGGGGAATCACTGCCAATATAAAAGTCCATACCTAATGAGGTAAGACAATGCTAAATTAATCCTTTGAAATACATTCCTTAATAAGTAATATTTAGATGCAATATTTTACTGGCATTGGGATTTTCTTAATTCAAGTAATCTAGGATTACATTTTCTACTCACTAAGTACTGGCTCCCTACAATCAATATTTATAGATTCCTATCCATTTCAGGCACATATAGATCATTTGTGACAGACGGTCAGATACTTCTTTGCTCACCTATATATGCTGCGCACACCAACTTCGGTGAGTGTCAAGTTTACTAGCAATGATGCCAACTGTAATAGTTTTGATACCATGTGACTGAATTCTCTTATTTCCACTATTGATGAAATGATTACGAAAGTATATATTTTCTTGATGTACAGATGTATGTAGTTTACCACGCTTTGGTAAGCAGGCTTAAAGTCATATTTTATTGTGGTGAAATTTGGAATTACAGAACAAGTCACCTCACGACCATCCAAGTATACCAATTCTAATCACTAACAAGAACAAACACACAAAGTATAGAGTCTGGGTGTTTTATATTATCTCACCCACATCTCTGAAATCACTCACTTTATTATTCTCTTACCCGACCCAAATCTTGGGATAGCACTTACCCAAATTAATTATTGAGCAAGATTGTGAATGCCAAGGATGGTGATGTTCTGCAAGGCTTGACCAGGGTTTGACAGAGGCAACAGCACTACATTATATAGATCATTAAATCACTAAGAATTAATGATCGATACTTACTGCTATGTCGCAAGTACTTTATTTGGACAACCCTGAATATAAAAGCAACACAAAAAATAATTATCTACTCCACCAGTCTGATTTTTTATTCCCTGTCTTATGTTATTCCTTCCTTCACCAACCCAGCTGATCAACATTCCAATTGGTATGTAATGATTATATAATTTGGCACTTCACGTCCTATTTTTTGTTATTCTTTGCAATTTTTGTTATTTTTCTGTCGTACATCTTTCTACAAATGTGGGTGAACTGTTTATTACTTCCATACAACTCTAATGTATGTGATTATGTATTCTGTAGCATATTTCTGCTGGAAATGTCAGCCTTGAGGATGACATGAGGACGGCATATGGTTGAAACACGTGTTGGCTGGAATCAGAAGCATATTACACGACTTTAGTAAACCAATCTGTATAATAGTACGCATTTTGATTTTTGCAGTAATTCTAATCAAAGAAGAAAACACACGTCATTCTAGCCCTGCACAATTCTCCAACCCTTGCCAAACAATCTATTTCCATTCTGGAGGCCTTGGGGAGGGCTTCTGGTTATGTGTGATGCTGCGGGCAACTTCATATATTGTCAAACAAATACTCAAGAGCCAAAGCGTACCCATTAGTGTGTCTACCACACTCTTCTCATAATCAATTTAGAGGTTTCATAAGTTTGGGATGGTTTATTGGAAGCTTCCATCTGCAATGTCCTTACAATAGGAAACACATTGAACTATTTAAATGTCCTTCTTACTCCGATGCTTCTTGACACAGAAATACTGCCAGCTGTCAGTGTCAGTTTTCTGGGCACATTGATTCTTCCATGGAGTTAAGGCGAATATTTAGCATACCCATGCATATTTCCATAACTTTCTTTCATTGTTTTTTTTTCTCTCTGTGCTGAGCAGGTCTCCTGTAAGGTTTGATCAAGTGATTTGCAAAATCCCCAAGGAAGTGACAATGTCCAATGCAACTTAGACATATTCCTGCTGTGCATTTTATAAATATGTTGAATTATCTCAACAGGATATGTAGCCAAAGTGGGGGCCTTCACAAAGACCCTGGTGCATTGCCTGACGTGGTAATGACCTCCTTGCCCCAGCTCTGGATTATTGCTATTTGGGCTCTGGTCTACTTGAACAGGGTACTAATAGTGTCTTTATTTGGTTGCAAGACAGATTGGCATTTTGCAACTGAAAAATATGTCTGCCATGGAATGCGATACAAAGTCCGTTCACCCTTTCGATGGCTGCATTTAAAACAGGAGGATGTAATTTGCAATTTCTGTGAGAAGGTTTTGAGGAGGGGAACTTCAAACAAGCCATTGCAAAGGTTTAGAACCTCAATGTTTATTTAACATCTTGTCAGCGTACATTGGGATGAAGTGGATGAATCGTTTGTGGTGATCTGCAAAACTTGTCACTGCTTGATCGAGGTGGGAAGTGGCATCCTGGACGCTTAGGGCTAGGCTCTTTTACAACATATGAGCAAATGCAAATGCCAGGAAAATGTTTAAGTGTCCATTTTTTTTTACCCCATTCTTTAGAAAAATGATATACAAACATGTACAAAGTATAATATCTGGTAACACATAAATGTTCTTTCTTTTGTTATATATGTAAAGTCAAGTGTTTTTCCCTTCCCAGTTCCTACCTCTTTTACCCTTATCTCTTTCCCTTATCTCTTCGTATAATCATTGGTGCCAGCTTTTGATTTTCGCTATGGGGCAAAGGTATCTGGGCATATGTTATTCTTGCAATTGGTCATTTTTTACATGTTTTACATGTTTTACATTGTTTGGTGCTGCGTAAATGTGATTAGTTGGTGCTGTGCAGTGCATCACAACAGTCACAAAGAGATGGCCATAACAGAAGTGGATTGTAGCATGATGTTTAACCAAAGTAAGATATCCTCAGGAAACAATGTCATGTCACTGTGTATTACCTACACAAATTATGAGTTCTCAAAGTATGCAACATTTTATAAATGCCAATACCACTGTTAAAACAGGGCAAAATGAGTTTGTGATTTATGAATAACTGTGTGTGATGGGTTGCATGTGTTTTAAAATATTGAGTGCCATTTTAAAATGGACAGTGGACATGACATAAGGCTGTGCCCTCTGGCCATGGCCGAAAACCATGCTAGTGGTCTGGATGCATTCTAAAAATATATGGAATAACATAACCCTTCAAATTAAAGGACAAAACTTTAGTTGCAGGGATGTTAAGGTGAGCAATACATTGTAAAAAAAAAACTTTAAATTTCAATGAGTAAACTTTAGTTTCACGGACATTAAGATGAGAACTTAACGCACCAAAACCACCTAAAGCCACCTTAACTCTGCTCCCCCTGTTGCGCAGCCTATGACCACAATAATGACATCACAGATCACATCACTGGTGACATCACTAATTACATTACAACAGTAACCGGCAGTAAGGATGGCCTCCAGCCATCGTCAGTTTGCATGGCAAATATATTTGAACACATTAATGGGTACTAATAATGGCGTTCAGTCATGGACACTGGCCACACTCTTCACCCATGTGCACTGAATATCTTAAAACACTAACAGGCCATCAACTGTAGATTTTAGCCTTCACCAGTGGCTACAGCTTTCATCTGTTTCCACTGCATATTATATACACTAAAAAGCCACTAGCCATTGTCTTCAACACAATACTGGCCTTTGTCTGTGCCGACTGTATATTGTAACATATTAATGGGCACTAGCTATGGCCTTTAGCAATGGCCACTAACTACAGATTTCAACGTTATATTTTTAAACAATGACGGGCCACTAGGCATGGCTTATAATCAACCACATTGGTATTTTTACAACACTAACTGACCACTACATATGACCACTACATATGACCACAGCCTTTTTCATGGCCAAACCCATGGCCTAAATTGTTATTAAGAAAATCAAAGTTTTTATGAACCAACTTATTAATCAAGTTATGTCTAATGCCATTACAGATGTAATCTGTTAAATACAATGGGCCTCATTATAAGGTTGCCAGTCCAAAAACAATGGTATAAGCTTGCCGGTACAGTTGTTTCTGGACCGGCAAACTATGAGTTCTGACCTGACGGCCGGAATGGCACCCGCTCGCAGACCTTGACGGATGCACCGGCACCATTTATGAATGGTGCTGCTGCATCCGTCCTCCCCATTCCCATTGAGTCCAAAATGACTCAAATGGGAATGGGGAGTAATATTTTCCGGCACCCGACAATGAGGAATTACCAGGACCGCTGGGGCTGTAATGCCCCGGTAAATCTACATTTGGGTTCTAAATTTGGGTTGAAGGAATATTAAGTAGGCATTTGTTGGATTATGCTGGTAACCTATGTTTTGGTGTAACAGAGGTTTTGTTACATTCAAACCAACCACTTATTTTTTGACATATGCAGTATGGTGTCCTGAAGTGATTGTGGTACCAATGTGATATATTGTACCTACGGTTGGGAAGGTTTTCTTTCCAAAAGATACTTGGCCGTGTGTGAAGCCTGTAAGTTAGTTATTTTTGGTACCATTTGCATTGTACCTTAGAAACATAAGTATGACATATTGGCTATGTGAGTTTATTTTATGGTGAACGATTGTCTGAATTGCAAAAATGGTATACAATGCCATGATTTGCCCTTGGCATGGTGCAGTAGTTTTCTAGTGTGTGCCACGGTTTTTAAAAATAGGGCAAACTTTGCCCTAGTGCTAATACCAGGCAACTTTGCCCTTGCTTGGCGCAAAGTTTCTGTAATCTGGCCCCATTGAAATGAGCAAATATCGATTATTTTAGGAGCTGGCATCTGTTGAAAAGAAATAAAACACACTTCCAAGTTGACTCGTACATTTCCCTAAAAGAGTTTTAGAAATACAAACGTGTGCTTAAACATACTTTCCGTAGCAGAGATTATAAATGTACTTCCGGAATTCACACAGACAAACATGTTTGCAGACTCTGTAGTCTATCTCCGAATGAGACCTTGAGGCACTAATTGCTGGAATGTGCCAGAGTTACCCACCTAAGATGTCACCACTTTGTCTCATTTATTCACAGAGAGCGAGTCTGCAACCTAGAAGGACTATTCCCGGGTAACTACTAGCCACTAGTAATGGCTGTAGTCAGACTTACTACAGCAGTATTAGAATATTTGAACTCTTTCACCTACGACCAAATGATTAATACACAAACCATAATGAATGGTATTAATGACAGTGAGAGAACAATGTCAAGTGTGTAAATAGACGTAGACATGTACTCACATTAATGTGCATGGTTTGTTTCAATGCTTGTATGAATGAAGATACATGAATGTTTACAGATTCGTTTTAAATGTTCAATTCTTATGAGTTAATGCATATAGAGTATTTTTTTGTCAACCATGAATACTAATTAACACAAAAGTAATGATCACAGGCTCTCGGCATTCTCATCACTGAGCAAATGGTGGTCTCTAAATTTGGTTGATGGCATTGCCATACCAAGTATTGTATTGGAGGGACCAAAGCAAACTCAGCTAGTTTATGATCAATTCATCTTTGGTCCCAGTTACCAACTTCTTGCCCGGCCACATGTCCATCGATAACTTCTTGTGTTAGAACACCTGCTGTGGTCTTCGATCATCTCTCTTGCTGAATGCAGTCAGTCTCTTGCTGAATGCAGTCAAACGCTGTTGTTCCTTACCCACAATTTCCAGGATTGTTAGCTGGAGATCTTTGTAGCCAGTCTGGTCATCAGTGGTCAGGACCCATGGGTAGCCACCTCAGGATTGTATGTATATCTTGGGCTCCAATCAGTGAGTGCAGAAGCCAGCCCAAAAGAGCCAAAGGCCTTCTGGTAAGGCAGTAAGGGATGCTTTAATTAAACAATGCTGGCATTTGCAAAAACAACAACAAACAATTAATTCACTGATTAAGTTAGCAAATAATGTTAACCTTATCAATAATGTATTACATGAGATTCTGTCATTTCTTTAAAAAAAAGTTATGATCAAGCATCACATTGATGCACAAAACAACTCACACTGCGATAGCTTCCAAGATAAAACAACAACCACCACCTTTAAAGCCGTCGCTCTAATTGCAGGAATGGTACAGACATGGAACATGGACCCGTGCCGAGCTAGCTTTAAGAATGTGAACATATCAACACGAGCTCCCACGTTTATCATCTTCTAGGTGTATGACTTGCCCAGCCATCCACTTCTGTTGGTGACCCCCAACCAATGAATGCACCCCTAAGCCACTCAAAACAATCATAATTGTGTGACTGGGAAGGAGTATGCAAAGGTGCATGTGCCAGTAAGGGAACCTTGGGGTCGGCTTATCATCATTACCTCCCACTCTGCAGATAGCAAAGTGCTGTGACTGGAGGAGTATCTATGAGTGAGAAATGCAAAGCATGAGCACACCTGCAAACGGACATGGAGTATCCAGATCCTGAAAAGCATCGTATCTCTTGCTCTAGTAATAACTGACAGCTTGCACCTGGAGCTTTGTAATGTGTTTGAGAACCTGACACTCGTGCACCTGCAACGGTCCGCAAGTATAAGCTGCCTCTGGCATGTGGGATGGTTTGCGAATCACCATGCAGAAACATTTCTGTTTTCAGCAGTTTAAATGATCCCCTTTATATGCACAGACACCTTTCTCAGTGCATCTGCATTTTGTAATGGTTGTCATGGGCAACAGTGTTAAATGCTAAGATCAAGCATGTGACATCATTCACAGAAATTAATGCCAATTCTGTAATTCCATCCTGCTTTGAAAAGTTGGCTGGTGCTGATGGCACAATTTTTCCTGGAAGACATTAAAGCAGTCCAGTGCTTTGCTTATTCCATTGCGCAGGTAGTGCACCATGCGGAATATTAGACCTATGTATACCCCTCGCTCGGGCATCTATCTGTCCTGTAGTTGCACACATAGCTTATTATAATTGTAATCATGTTCTTGGTTATGCACAGGATGTCCAAAGATGGCCATGGATTCTCAATATTTGAATCCCATTAAAGCTGCCCAAGGCTGCATGAGTCTGATCTGTATTGGTAACCAGCCAAAGGACCTTGTGATATTATAACAGGGATCCCTCGGGCTTACAGTGATTTACATATTGATCTGTGCAACCTCAGACATAGGCAAGGGAGTGGTTTTCTTGGAGAGCACTGTCGCTTAAAATGTTATTTTCCTTTCACTCCTATAAAGGCAGAGTGTGCACAGCACAATACAAATGCTATGGCCCTGCTTCATAGAACGTTCTCCAATGGGTTGTTGCCATTATAAAATGATTCTATGAATTAGGTCCAGTGTGTTTCCATCAGTTAGCAAATTATTTCTTTCACTGAATTGACATAATATTGTGCACAAAACACAATAGATGCTAAATGCACACTGGGTCTCCTTTTCATAGCAGGGCTTCATTAAGTAAAAGGGCATTAGGATATTGCCACGAAGGGGGGCCGTTTATAAAATGAGTTACAAATAAAAAAAATGGACCTTGATTTAAAACAAAGTCAATATGGCCTTGGCAATAATGTTTTCTATTGTTTTTAATTGGGACCATAGTATTATATGGGGGAGCAAAACATGGTCATTTTAGTTTAAGATCAAGGGCAATGCTTGGTCAACAGAGGGCCTTATATATAAGTTGATCACCTAATAACATTAACTAAACTCTTTCATTATTCATATTTCAGTTTATTCAAGAGGGGATGATGATATAGGTTATCTACAATGAGTTCTGCAAAATTGGGTCTGCTTGAGATCTCTGAGACACAAGGTGTGGGTGATGAAAAAGTTACAGGTAGGAGGACATTGAACAAAGGTGTGAGGCAGGATATGCAGCTCCAAGATAAGAGTTATCAGAGTTGAGGTATTTTCTTACGCAGACAGTTGTCTGGAGGAGATGCTTCCAGAAAGAGCTGGTAGCAAGTGTTTCCCTAGGGGTGTTCCATGGTTGTCAATGAGCATAGTTTTGGTTCCTGGTGAAGATTTTTGGTGGTGTAGAAATTGCATTTCTACAGGAAAGGTTGTTCAAAGGATTTAAGTTAATGAAACTGAGCTCTAACTTAAAAAGTGTGATCACTGCTTAGTCAATGTGGGGCAGCGTTTACTTACAACTGTGAACACTGCTTGTCATGCATTCCTCACAAGACAAATTAAATGCTGCCCGACACGCGAGCATGTCGAGTTATTGAAGCCTAGGATGTGGGAATGATCATCACTCTGAAATTGAAGAACATCTCATTTTCTTTAGGGCCGAAACTCTTTAGAGCTCATGTTGCTCTTCTTCGTAATTTGATGGTGGGGACCTGGTACATTTGCACTCAGGCATAGATAGGAACCCTGCTGCCAAATCTTTTTCATTTGAACAGTGGAATGCATAAGGGCAGGTAAAAGGCGGTGTACACACCTGCCCGCAGCATTTTGCCCTGTACTTTGGCACTCCACAATGAAGAATGAGTCAACTCTGTGGGAGCGTTTACTTTGAATTGTACACGCTGCCTGCATTGCGCACATGGCAGGCAGTGCGTACAGTTACAATTAAAATGCTGTCCGACATGCTCGTGTGTCGGGCAGCATTTAATTTCTCTTGTGAAGCATGCATGGCAAGCAGTGTTCACAGTTGTAAGTAAACGCTGCCCCACATATTTTCATGTGGGACAGCATTTAAATGTAATCGTACACGCTGTCTGCCATGTGAGCATTTGTATGGCGGTGAGGAAGGGAGGTGGCAGAAAAACAAGTTGCATTCCACCTCTCCTGTCTGCCATACAGATGATTGAATATGGGCCGTCGCATGAACAGAAGATATTAAAGCCTTACTCCAGACGTGTAAGCCTTCCATTCACATTATGCCACAATGGAACACGAGTTCCTTTGACAATTCAAATGACAGCGAGCCTGTAATAATGCACCATGTCCTTCAACAGTAGCAAGGTCCAGTAACAAAACTCAAACTTTGGAATCGTTTATCTTAAATGCTATTCAATGATAGAGAAGAATTTTCCCGTAGTTAGATAACATAAGAATCAGAGAGAAATGTCATAGATTGATGTACTTATTGCTTATTATTTAAAGACAAAGCTATTCTAAAGGACTTTTAGACTTGAATGAAGACACCCCCACATAAATAAAAATGTGATACTTAAACATTAAAAATAAGATTACATGGAGGGATCTGACTTTTAAGTGAGTTGAGATCTTTGATCTAATGTAACCATGCTCATGCTACAAATAAACGTGTATAAGAGATAAAATCACTTATTTGTAGGTCCACATATGAATTTCCTAGCAGTAGACATGTGCTGAGCAAGATTATGAAGAAGCTTTCATTATGATTATGTTCCATCATATTACAGCTTTCATTAAGCTGTATGTCAAATCCAGTTATATGCTGTGGTATTTAAAATCCATCCTATTTTTTTTAAAAAAATAACACTACTTATTAGTTTGGATTGCATGGGATATTTAACGAATGTCATGTAGAATGTACTCCAAATCGTAAATATATGTAATTTGCACTATGCAGCACTTGCTATGTCCGCTATTAATACCACACTCAAAAAGATGCCATCATTGTTAAACATGTGGGACTAAGAAATCGAAATGTATGCGTATCAACACAATTCAGATGTAGCCCCTGCTGTATGTTTGTTCCCTGTCTTAATGTGTTCTCAATGTTCATAATCTAGACTAATGTGCAGTGTACTAAGCCTTAACAAGAAGAAGGTAAGGATTGGGGTACACTTGCTTGTAAGTGCACTGAGACAAAGAAACATAGGATAGTGAGGCCAGCTTCATGGCTAGTAAACTGTGGATATCATCAAACCACAACAATATAAAACAGTATAGGAATGCTACTAGCACGTCATGGTTAGCCACATACCAATTGTAACCTAAATTGTCAGAATTAGTATAAGTACAAATACAGCTGAATAATTGAATTGATGCTCAAGAATCAGTATTTAATTATCTCCAAAAGGAAGGTAGTCACAGCCGACAAGTGTTTCAACATTCTGTCTTTGTCAAGGCAAATATTGCTGTGTTGTCAGATCCGATGTCCAGTGTAGTCCAAATATGGAGTTAATTGCAATAATTGACACAACAGTGTCATCCTGTTTGCTAAAATCGTAATGGCTAGTTGCTAGAGAATTAAGGTCTATTTCCATTTGCTTAGAAATTACTTGTTCCATAAACCTATACGTGTGTTGTACCGAATCAAGTGAAGGTATCCTGTAAGGAATCACCCTGGCAGTGCTCATGTGTGTAGCTTGCGGGTCAATTGGCATGTGGCTAAGTGCAAAGTGCTAGTAACATTCGTATACTGTACTAAGCCTTCACACCAATGCTGCAGCGTCATGGCTGATGTCATACATATGTCATAACATACATTTTCATCAGTGCTACCGATGTTATGTTGGCTTCTCCATTTACTGTAGCGATCTTTGTCTGTTATGTTTACTTTATTTTTGGTGTATGTATTGATTATGAATCTACCTTCCAGTAGTGAAGGAGTGCTATATATTGGTAAAAGGCTACTGGCATACATCCAATGGTTACAAAGGGGAACAGTCCTTACAACACAGCATTTATTGTCAGCATACTAGTTAGGATTGCAGGAAATAGTGAACATTTACAGTTAGTGTGGACCATGTATCTATATTGTGTGTGGAGGGGGCAGGGGACGAGATGTGTGGGTTGCAGAAGGTGGCTGTCATGGTACATAGGGTTGGAAAGGTTTTGGGTGTATGTCTGACAGGATGTAGAAGTGCTCCTTAAAAAGGGGGCGGGCTTCATATATTTTCTGAACTAATGCGCTTGGCAGAGGACCCGATGTTGGGGTGGGGAGAAGGGAAGGACCATTCTTGGTCATATGGAGTGGCCGGTTCCCTTGAAAATATTGAATTCTTGACCTCTTTCTGGATTCCTTCCATCCAGAAATATTGCCCTTTTTGCCTCATTATTGTTTCCTCTTACATATACCCCTCTGATCAAACTATATCACTCTTCATTTTTCTCCATTGGCTTGCTTCTATCTGGTGCAGATGTTTCCAAAGTCAGAGTGAGATAAGATTCCCATTCCCTTCCCTTTGCTTTATGCAGCACATGTTCTCATAGCTCTGTTTTATACAACTCAAATATCACAAATTGATAATGAATAAGGCCCTGTGTACTTAAACTAAAACAAAAAAAACACACCTATGTGGATTCGATTTTCAACATCGTGTGCACTTACTTTTTATATTGACTTTTACTATGAAAGGACATTTCATAATCAAATCACTTTAATATTCTGGCAGGTACAATTGTTAGGAAAAACAGTTTATTCTGTATTGATGTGTATTAGAACGCACAACGAATGCTTCCTCCCTACTGCTTTTGCCAGTTGGGTTCGAACCAATGTATGCATATTTCAGAATCGGAACGTTAGGTAGAAGCACACGAATCCAGGAAGGTATGTTAAGTTTTACCTCATTTATTTGTATTTAAAAGGGTGTTATCAGCATTCCATGGGTCATCTTAATTACAGCCATTGCATGCGGTTACAGTCAAAATCCTAAAGCTAAACACCTTTATGCCAAAGAAAAAGTGCCTAGTGGAGGCAAAGATGCCACACATCCTTTCAATATTGACATATCGTTTTGGCTGTCAATTCAAATATCACATTGCAATATTATACAAACATTACGGTATGGCAGACAAATTGTTTCTCACGGTAATACACAGCTCTCTTTAGAATAATGCATCCTCGAATCTAATTTTTATATTTATAAAAAAAGTGTATCTTAAAGCAGGAATGTGACATGCCTCAAGCATTAGATTTTAAGCAGCTGAAGTGTCAGTTATTCTTGTCTTTTTCTGGGGTGGTAAGATTGGCATATAACATTAAGTTAAGGGTGCCTAAAACAGGGATATCACACTTCTGGAGGCAGCTAAAAGCATCTAAAATAGGGCACTGATGCTCAGGTAAGTGTCTTTATTTCTAGGGGATACCAGGGGAATCTAGATAACAGATTAAAGCTCCTTGAATTAGACCACTTATAATGGTTGGCAACCTGTTAGACAATTTTTTGTTGTATTTATTCATATATATATATAGTGAAGAATGGTGCTCTTTTGATTGCAAACCATCGTACAATAGATAAGGTCTCAGATTTGACGGGAAGCAGTGAGCTTCTTTCAATGGGGTGAGTTTGCTAGACATTCTGGCCAGGTTGTGGTGGGGAGCAAATAGAACAGCCACCAAGGACAATAAATGGGTGGACTTACAAAGATTAAGGACAATGAACATTGGACATGTTTAAGTGAAGGTAGGCAGTGCAGCCAGCTGTGTTAGGGATGTGACCCTAATGAATGAAGTACAAGAGTGGAGGCACAGAGAGTGACGGACAGAGGCAGGTTTGAGGAGAAGGAAAACTATTAGCTTGAAGGCAGATGAGAGGTAGGCTAAGAGTCTAACTCGTAGGCGAAGAGGAATGCTTTCAATTTAGGAGGCAGAGCACAGATTATGAGAAGACTTATAGAGTTGGAAAGAGGAAGTTAGATATGTTGGTGCCTTGATCAGGATAGATTTGAGAAGCAGAAGAAGACATTTAAATATAGCCCTGTTTTGCACCAGCAGCTATCCACTCAGGTGAGGGTAACAGGAAGTAGTTGTGGATTGAGGCGGTTAAACAGAGTCCTGGTAATGAAGTAAATGTTATTGTTGAAAGGAAAGAAAGCATATTTGGGGAGACCAATGAGGATGCTGGTACAGTAGTCCAGTCTCGAAAGATCCTTGGCAGCGTTGGAAGGAAGGATGTGCCTGATTTTCATAATGTTAAGGAGGGTGAGGCAAGCCACTGTTGCAGGTTTTGAGATGAAAGTAGAGATGGTGTGAGAAGAGTCAGAAATGGGTTTCTAGCTGAAAATAGGGGATAATATCATTTGGCAATTGGATAGGCAGTGAGTGAGGTGATGAGAGAGAGTATTTGGAAGGGAAGAAGAAACCTTCTGTTTTGGAAGAGTTTAACATCAGAGAGTGTAAAGCCATCCGAACTCCGATGACAGATAGAGAGAGTAGGAGATGTGCTGGAAGGTTCTCTATTAGTAATAGTTTGGGTTTGGTTGAAAGGGTGACTAATTACAGATATTTGGGTTATGATTTAACCACTGAGAATAATAATGAAATTCTGCTGAAAAATAAAAGAGCTAAAGCTTTATCCACCATTTCAGCAATAGCCCAGTACTCTAAAAACAACGCAGGCTATAGCCTCATCGGAGTAATGCATAGTTATGAACAGAAACTGACAGCAGCCTGTCTATGCACACTGGAAACATCATATGATGATTTAACAGATTGGGCGGATTGAATGTCAGGGCCCATTTGGAGGAAGATATTGCGCCTCACTAATTATACTCCGGTTGCAGCTATATGCCTCAAACTAGGTCTTATTTATCTGTCCACTTTAGTTGATATCAATAGAGGTAGACTGTATATTAAGATCCAGTTGGTAAAAGACAATTTAGTGTTTGGAATTGTTAGGTCTGTCTGACAAGATAATAAGTGCACTGCCGTACAGGTATATAGAAAGAAAAACGAGGCCTTATTCTTGAAAAGTAGATGAAAGCCGTGCTGGGACTATGGTGAAGGTGCACTTTTCAAATCACTTTAAGAATTGTGTGAAAAATGTGATTGGTCAAATAGCCACGATAAAGTGGCTATAATGAAGTCTCAGCTCATTTTCTAAAATGCACTTTATGTTTAAAAGACCACAATATCACATAAAGCTGGCTCCCTCACCTATAATTTGAAGAATTGTTATGTCACTTTGACTTAATTGGTTGAGGTATTAGATGTCAAAGGTGCATGGTCAGGTCCTTTAAATGAAAAACGTACTTACAGATTATGTAAAGAGGAACAGCAACCAGAAACGATGTCGTAACATCATGCCCTGCAAATAACTCTTTATATGAGCAGTGTTTGAGTAGGCATGTGGACAACCAGAGGAAATTACAAGCATCCTGTTCTGATTGAGATGTGTCTCCGGCTATATCTGGGGCCTCCTGATAGTAGTAGTCCATATTTGGAGAGGGGTAGAAAGGCAATTGTTGAATATAGAAGAAGTTGGATGATCTTAAGAACAAATATACATATGTCCTACGTGCAATAAGAATTGATAAAAATGCATGGATTTTTTAAATTTATTTTGCTTTTGTATGATGATTTTAGGGTAATGAATTTATAATAGTGTATTGTATTATATCACACTGTAAGGTAATTTTGTAATGCATTGTATTATTTTATTGAGGTAATGTATTTATGTATTATACTGTATTAGTGTATTACACTGATGATGAATTGTTTTTCATTCCCTTTCGATACATTTGTGTATATGAACTACATACACAATAAAAAAAGTAAAACAAAGAAAGACAGTTGGACATTTTGAAAGAGAGATCAGAGGAGAGTTCAAGAAAAGATAAGACGAGTTGAGTGTCATCCGCAAAGATTTGGTACGAGAACCCAACGGAGGAGATAAGTTCCCCAAGAGAGAGATGTAGAGCGAAAGGGCAGACGTCCCAAGACAGTACCTTGTGCAACACCAACAAATGAAGGAGTGAGTTGAGAGGCTTTGCTGTTCCAGGAGACACAGAATTGGGGAGGCACTAGGTAGGGTTCTATACACGCAATCGCTCGGTTGCGAATCCCAAGAATAGAGAGAGAAGTCTAATTACCTATACATAAATAAAATGAATATTTTCAAATGAAAAGTAAAAAGTAATACAAAGTGTTACACTGTTCTTATCACTCTGCCTGCCATTCCTCAGGCAGGTCATCAAATCGTAGTGTACCTTGCAAACCTTAGTCTACCCCCTACATAACATTCTGTTTTTACTTCTTAATTTACACATATATTTGAATGAGAGACAGGCTGTTTCCAAGACATTAAAAGGTAGATTGTTGGGATGTTTTCATAGGAGGACCATATACCCACTCAAATGAAAAAGAGGTTTTGTGTTTGTGGTGACATCTATTTATAGAATATATTTACATCTCAACCTCCTTCAGGATGGCTTCTGTTTTGCTCTGGGGCCTGTTTGCTAAAAATGCCCCAATGCTCACACCACAAGATAGTCGTACTATACTGCACTGATGATCGCTAATAAGAATATAACCAGATATGTAGTTGGCTTCAACCTTCAGAAATGTCTGTCATGGGTAGATTATGCTATGTATAAAATAGCACTGCCCTGTAAGACAAAGACAATTTTCTCAAGCAAAACACTTGCATTTGGTCTAATATGCATACCCATAATCACTTGCTGATGTTGCTCTGAACTGGAGGTGAATGTCCAGTGCTGGTTACCAGGTGGTACTGTGGCATGTGGTACTTGACTCAAATGGATTATTCTATTTTCACATTTCACTTTTTACAGTTCCAGTAGGTCTGCTTTTCTAATGCATTACTGCGTAACTAGCGGTTAATTCATTCAACAGCCCTCTCTGATCCAGGTTGTGAAGCAGATGCTCCAAAAGAAAGGCTATCATGAGGAACTTCATCTTTCACCATAGATCAACATTAGTACTGAATATTACACATCCTTCGTGATCTGTCTGCCGGCACTATCACGGCTGATCATCCCTCTGCCCCACATATACTCTTTTTTTAAGGCAATACCCTCACTTGTGCTGCCCTCTACCCATCCAGCTTCACCTTCTCCACTTCTTGAAAGTCTGGTACTTCTTTTGCTATCCCCAGTAGTGGAAAAGTGCCATTTCTCAGTCCCCTGATCACACGTTCTCCCTCATCAGGCATATGTTTTCTCTTTGCGTATCTTATCATCCGTTTGTCAAAGATTCTGAAAACATCTTTACTTTCATCTCATTTACACAGAAACTATCCTCTTTCACAATAAACTTTCTGTCAGTCATCACTGGGAGGAACTTTATTCCCTGTTACTCAACTCTTCAAAGACTGAAGTTATCTATCTCTTGGCTTTTAAAACTGGGCCCCTTTTCCATGCTATATCTTTTGTCCTTATGTTGTCAATCTTTGTCCCTGGCTTACAGTGACCAATATTCATTTACTCTCAGTAAAACTCATAGAAATTAGGATTGCATCATTAGTACTGCGATTCATGTACAGTTATTTGGGTGAAATACATATTGGTTGTTACATGAACAGGGATTTGATGGGGTTACTGGCGATGAAGTTCGGGACAATAAAAATCCATATATGATGTTTTCACTGGATTCTAGCAAGGACAATAGTGCTTGAGGACAATGTTTACGCTGGATATAGCGTCACTGTCCTTGAACCATACGATTCCTGAGGCCACAGTAGTCTATTGGTTATAAGCAATAAAGGTGGCAGATCAAACATGTGAGGTAGCATACGGTGGTTGAGTGGAATCGTTAGGATGAGGTGGGCATGGGATTTACGCAATTTGAATAGGGAGAAATGTGTGCATAGATAGCCACGCAGAATGAAGACAGTGTGTGTAGGCAGGAAGAGAGATGTTGGAGATTGTAGAGGCTGCAGGACTTTTCTGGAGAGGCACGAGGTGATGGGGGAGTCCCAGTCTGAAGCTGGAATGATAATCTATTGTTCAATGCAATAAAGTGGAAGTAAGTCACTTGGTGTACTGAAAAATGAGATGAACCTTGCATCTTTGCCTATTAAGATAACATATTATTGACATGTAATATTCCTGTCAAAGTGTACTCCCATATTGCAAGCCAGGGACAAAGATTGACAACCTCCTGAGGTGTCCCACAATCACTGCTGCGAAAAATTGAACATGCATTGTAGCTGTTTACGCGTGTTGGTTTTTCACGCAGCCTTTTTATGCATTGTTTTTCGTGTGCAGTGACACTTACACCAGCTTTCGCGTGGCGAACGTGTTTACAGATTTGCAAGGGTTTACCAAACAGAAAACATGAGAGAAATGGATCACAGTGGTAGAATCAACGTATGGGATCCCATGGGGCCAAGAGCCACTCACTGCAGGAAAAAGCAAGGGAGTGAAAGAGACCCTTTGCAAAATATTGTGTTGCACAAGTTAAAAAGGCTAAAAAACATAGTGGTGGAACTCCTGGAAACCTTAGTGTGAGAGCAAATTTGCCTTAATGATTTATTGATATTCATGAGAATTTCTGGGAAACGCAGAAAAAATGCTATTTGCTGTTCAAAAGAGATGCAAATGCCATCAGGCTAGAGGTGTGCGGTGGCTAGAGGACACCCAGTGAAATTTGGGAGTTAGTGGGGGGTCTAGGGACTGGGTTTTCAACACAAAGTATTCTGTAGCCTCGGCTATATCCATGAATAGCCAACATCTCCAAACTGCGTCACATAAACAGCGTGTGTTGTGGGGGATAGGGAGAGGGCAGGGGAGGTGAGGAGGCACGGATAAGGGGGGCACTTGGTGAGGGCATGGGGGATCAGAAAAGCATTTTTTTTTAATGGGTTTACGATATCCACAGCTATATTCGAGGTAATAAAGGACTACGGATAGCCAAGGGTATGGGTAGTCCAGTACACACGGTTACAGTTTTTTTTCAGGAAAGATATTTTTACAGCTATAGTGTTGTTGGACGAGACAAGATTGCCGTCCACGTCTCCAATTCATGACAAACCATGCGTAGCTTTAAATTAAAGACAGGGCCAGCCTCCTCAGGCCATGTTGCCTGATGAATGAACCAAAGTTACACAACCACTTAGATAAACGGGCTGGCCCTTTCCTTGCTTTGAAGCTCAGCAGCACCAGTGTTAGGAATAAGGGCAGACGTGTGGTTCAGGGGCTCAGAAGGGGCTAAAACACTGAAAAGACTTCAATTCCCACCAGCCCTTGGGAGACTGAGTAGTTTACTGCCGTGCGTGCGTGGGCCAGCTCATCCTGATTATCAACGGTTTATGAAGGGCCCACGGCGCACGGCAGGTGTGGCTTATTTTGGATTCGGAGCAGGAAGCTGCGTCGGAGAAGTCAGGAGCCGCTCGTTCATGGAAATTGCAGGAATGCGGAGGCGGCGGGCTGAGCAGGTTTGCAGCCTTGAGAGGAATTATCACGGCGGCTGCTATGGGCTACTGCAAGCATCGTCCGGGAAGGCTCTGGAGCCTCCCAGACCTAAGATAAGTGCGGGAAGGGCTTTATTTCTTTTGAAAATGCACACACTGACCACAAGCACGTTATCAGAAGGACTTAAGGCTTGTTAGGGTTGGGGCAGCTCCCATTTTTGGACGCACCAAACTTGTGTTCTGGGTTGTGTGAATGTATGTATTATCCACAACATTACTGCCAATGGGTCTGGACTGCTAACTCTATGCAAGTGGAGAAAATTACTAAACAAGCACTTAGCACATCTCTAGGCTAAGGCTGAAAGAGTGCATTTTGGCAAAACGCTATGCTTATATGTGAAGTACTGTTCATGTTCTTGTTTGTAAGTGTTGCATTAGCCAGCCCATGGGGCCATGCATTATGTTTTTCATCATGGGAACATTCCCATTGTATGTTTCATCCTGCTTACAATGCTTTCTGTTTCATGTCATAGAGTAAGTGAGGTACATGTAATAAGGTGTTCCCAAGGTATATGTTTGTAGGTAACAAGCAGTACTACTGCATATCGTATCAAGTGATCAAAGCATTTCATGTTATGGTGTTACAAGTTATTAATAAGAGTAGGTTTTTTTCCCTGTGCTTCCCTCAGTCCTATCCAACCTAGGTTTTCCCTTACCGTCTATCCGGTGTCCCTAAACTTCCCTACCCTGTCCACAACCACTCCCTAACCCTCTTACCCCCACTGGCTGCCACATGGTGTCCTGTCTATTATAGATATCAGGTACCTGTGCCAACCACGGTGGGAGAGTCGACTTCATTCGGCTTCTGTGGTTCGGGGGAGAGTGTCGACCTCTCTTCCCATTATTGTGTATCTTGACATAATAAGCCACCCCCATATTGGGATACTTAAACCACCCAAGCCAAATGGAAGTGACTCCTCCGCCTCCAAGATATTCTGTTAGAATTAGCTCAGGCAAGTCAAGAATCTGATAACTTGAAGACTTAAGTACAAAGTTTGGTTGCTCAGAGAACTCCATTAGAAGGAGCTAGCGCAATGGGAGCTGCCTCTTCCTGTCAGAATTCCACAGTAATTGTCCACCCTCCCAGTAGTGTCCCTTTGGCAGCACCCAAACGTTTTTCGGGTGATCCTCGAAAGTACATGATGTTCCTTACACAATGTAGACTACATTTCCTGTGTAAACCCACGGCCTTCGAGACTATCCAGGCTGAAACGGCTTTTCTTATTTGACTGGGGATGCCGCAGCATGGGCAATGCCCTTGGTACAGAAAGATGATCCTCTATTATATAACTGGGATGGGTTTTTGGCACATTTTGGCAGACTATTTCATCATAGAGAGGTGTCTCTAGCTCAGGATAATGAATTGTTGGGATTAAAACAAGGAGCGCGGGATCTAGTAACGTATGTATCTCAGTTTAACAGGCTAGTCATAGAGACTGAGTGGCCGGCAGCCAAACAAACAGTATTATTTTATCAAGGATTACGGGAGGAACTCAAAGATGCCACTGCGCAAGTGGAACCCCAACCGCGAACATGTACTGCTATGATATATTTAGCTCTAAGGTTGGATCATCACATGAACGAAAGGAAAGGTGATAAAAAGAGACCGGAAGCAGCGCCTTTTGTATGGCTAGACAGAAGTAGGGGAGGAAGGACAAGTGAAGTAGAAGCCATGCAGATTGGAAGTGTCAGAGGGCCATTGTCGGTGGCAGAAAGGGAACAACGTAGGACCAATAAATTGTTTGTATTGTGGACAAGCAGGGCATTTTATACGGACATGTCCCAATACCCCTCAGAAGAGTGGTGAAAAGAGTGCAAAGGAGGCGGGAAAATAATTGGGCCGGCCTTGAGGGGAACACAGGTGTCAGGCCCATTAGAGGTAAGATTCCCTAGATTGATTGCAAATACTGTGGGTGGTAAAACTTCACATTTATACATTCTTGTGACATTATGTTTTGCTTTGACGAAACAGGAGGATATGGCCATGTGGATTCAGGGGCCACAGGTAATTTTGTAGACATTACACTGGCTACTCAGCTAGGATTACCTGTAGTTGACAAGCAGCAGGTAGAAGGAGTCCAGTCGGTAGATGGTTCCCCATTAATATCAGGTCCCATACGACAACAGACTGAGAAATTGGAAATTATTTGTGTAGGAGGTCATCAAGAGGAAATTACCTTTGACCTTATAGCAACCCCGCAATTTGGGTTGATACTGGGGATGCCATGGTCAAAACTGCATAACCCGCAAATTGATTGGGAACTACAGACAGTAAAGTTTGATGAATAACGGTGAAAAAGAACACATTCTACCCGAAACAGGCCCCGCAGCATTGTTAATTGAGAAAGTAGCAGGGCCCCAAGTGGTGGGAGCAGTGGGAGAGAGAATTCCCTCACAGTATATGGAATTTGAGAAAGTGTTTGACAAAAGAGTGACGGAACAGTTGCCTCCTCATAGGACCTATGATTGTGTTATTAAACTAGAAGAAGGGGCAAAATTACCCTGTAGTAGAATATACGCCCTCAAGGAAAAAGAAAATGAACACTTACGAGAGTATCTTGATGAAATGTTGTCTAAGGGATTTATTAGGCACTCTACTTCTCCAGTTTCTTCACCATTATTTTTTGTTCCCAAGAAGGAAGGGACATTACGCACATGCATAGACTATCGTGCATTAAACAAGGTGACCATCAAGAATCGATTTCCTTTACCTTTGATTTCGGTTCTATTGGACCAGGTAAAGAATGCAAAGATATATACTAAATTGGATCTAAGGGAAGCCTACCATTTGATACGGGTAAAAGAGGGAGATGAGTGGAAGACGGCATTCAGAATTAAGTTTGGATTATTTGAGTATCTTTTCATGCCATTTGGTTTGTATAATACCCCCGCAGCTTTTCAGTTTTTATGCAAGAGGTATTACATGAGTTTATTGATCTCTTTGTGATTGTGTACATTGATGACATTTTGATTCATTCAGATTCCCCAGAGCAACATGTAAAACATGTACAAGCAGTATTGAAAAGGTTACAAGAATATTAATTATGTGTGAAATCAGAGAAATGTGCATTTCATGTAAGCCAAGTGGAGTTTTTGGGGTTTATATTGACAAACACCGGAATTGTGATGGACCCAAAGAAGGTTCAAGCAGTGTTGAACTGGCCTTCTTCACAATGTATAAAAGACATACAATCCTTCCTGGGGTTTGCCCATTTCTACAGATGTTTTATTGGTAACTTCTCCAAGATCGTTACTTCAATTACACAACTACTAAAAAAGGTGGTGAGGTTTACATGGAGTGTGGAGGCAGAGCAAGTTTTTCAACAATTAAAAACAGCATTCACTACCGCTCCTGTGTTAAGACATCCTAATCAAGAGAGCGCCTTTCAGGTGGAGACAGATACTAGTAATGTGGCAGTAGGAGCTATTTTATCACAGAAGGATGAAAAGGGAATATTATATTGCATCCTGTGGCTTTTTTCTCTAAGAAATTGTTGGGGTGTGAACAAAATTATTCCATCACTGATAAAAAAATTGTTGGCCATTCGGTTAGCATTTGTGGAATGGAGACATTATTTGATGGGTACAAGACATCAGGTGGTGGTGGTAACAGACCACAAAAATTTGCAATACTTCAAAACGGCACAATCACTGAGCCCTAGACAGCTATGTTGGTCTCAATATTTTAATGAATTTGATTTTGTGGTTACATTCAGACCAGGTAGTAAGAATGGAAAAGCGGATGCTCTATCTAAACAACAAAATGTGGATAATTCAGTAGGGGAAATTAAGACTATTATTTCACCTGAAAGAATTGTTGGGGCTATTACACAGAAAGTCATTGAGCAGGTCAAGAAGGCATTACAAGTTAGACAATTGCAAGAATGTAGTAAAACTAACCCTGTACGTACCATATGGGAGGGTTTGCCCTATCATCAGGGTAGACTGTATTTACCCACCAAGGAATTACAGAAGCAAGCATTATACTGGTGCCATAATTCTCCATTGGCAGGGCATGCAGGTTTGAGAAAAATGCAAGAGATGTTAGGAAAATATTTCTGGTGGCCCACATTAAAACAAGAGAATTACTTAAAGTTGTGTGAGAACTGTGCACGTAACAAGGCAGAGCATGGGAAGAAGAGAGGGTTGTTACAACCACTACCAACCCCGGGTCAGCCATGGACTTCCATTTCGATGGATTTCTTTATGGATTTACCTCCTGATAATGGTTTTGATACCATTTGGGTAGTGGTGGACTTCATGTCTAAACAGGCTCACTTTGTTCCATGTGTAGGAATACCAGGAGCAGGAAAGTTGGCAGAGTTATTTTTGCAACATGTGGTCAGATTGCATGGGTTACCAAAGTGTATCATTTCGCATAGAGGTTCACATCAAGAGGTCATCAAGAGGAAATTACCTTTGACCTTATAGCAGCCCCGCAATTTGGGTTGATACTGGGGATGCCATGGTTAAAACTGCATAACCCGCAAATTGATTGGGAACTACAGACAGTAAAGTTTGATGAACAACGGTGTCAAGAACACATTCTACCCGAAACAGGCCCCGCAGCATTGTTAATTGAGAAAGTAGCAGGGCCCCAAGTGGCGGGAGCAGTGGGAGAGAGAATTCCCTCACAGTATATGGAATTTGAGAAAGTGTTTGACAAAAGAGTGACGGAACAGTTGCCTCCTCATAGGACCTATGATTGTGTTATTAAACTAGAAGAAGGGGCAGAATTACCCTGTAGTAGAATATACGCCCTCAGGAAAAGAAAATGAACACTTACAAGACTTACGAGAGTATCTTGATGAAATGTTGTCTAAGGGATTTATTAGGCACTCTACTTCTCCAGTTTCTTCACCATTATTTTTTGTTCCCAAGAAGGAAGGGACATTACGCACATGCATAGACTATCGTGCATTAAACAAGGTGACCATCAAGAATCGATTTCCTTTACCTTTGATTTCGGTTCTATTGGACCAGGTAAAGAATGCAAAGATATATACTAAATTGGATCTAAGGGGAGCCTACCATTTGATACGGGTAAAAGAGGGAGATGAGTGGAAGACGGCATTCAGAATTAAGTTTGGATTATTTGAGTATCTTGTCATGCCATTTGGTTTGTGTAATACCCCCGCAGCTTTTCAGTTTTTATGCAAGAGGTATTACATGAGTTTATTGATCTCTTTGTGATTGTGTACATTGATGACATTTTGATTTATTCAGATTCCCCAGAGCAACATGTAAAACATGTAAAAGCAGTATTGAAAAGGTTACAAGAATATCAATTATGTGTGAAATCAGAGAAATGTGCATTTCATGTAAGCCAAGTGGAGTTTTTGGGGTTTATATTGACAAACACCGGAATTGTGATGGACCCAAAGAAGGTTCAAGCAGTGTTGAACTTGGCCTTCTCCACAATGTATAAAAGACATACAATCCTTCCTGGGGTTGCCCATTTCTACAGATGTTTTATTGGTAACTTCTCCAAGATCGTTACTTCAATTACACAACTACTAAAAAAGGCGGTGAGGTTTACATGGAGTGTGGAGGCAGAGCAAGTTTTTCAACAATTAAAAACAGCATTCACTACCGCTCCTGTGTTAAGACATCCTAATCTAGAGAGAGCCTTTCAGGTGGAGACAGATACTAGTAATGTGGCAGTAGGAGCTATTTTATCACAGAAGGATGAAAAGGGAATATTGCATCCTGTGGCTTTTTCTCTAAGAAATTGTTGGGGTGTGAACAAAATTATTCCATCACTGATAAAAAATTGTTGGCCATTCGGTTAGCATTTGTGGAATGGAGACATTATTTGATGGGTACAAGACATCAGGTGGTGGTGGTAACAGACCACAAAACATTTGCAATACTTCAAAACGGCACAATCACTGAGCCCTAGACAGCTATGTTGGTCTCAATATTTTAATGAATTTGATTTTGTGGTTACATTCAGACCAGGTAGTAAGAATGGAAAGCGGATGCTCTATCTAGACAACAAAATGTGGATAATTCAGTAGGGAAATTAAGACTATTATTTCACCTGAAAGAATTGTTGGGGCTATTCCACAGAAAGTCATTGAGCAGGTCAAGAAGGCATTACAAGTTAGACAATTGCAAGAATGTAGTAAAACTAACCCTGCACGTACCATATGGAGGGTTTGCCCTATCATCAGGGTAGACTGTATTTGCCTACCAAGGAATTACAGAAGCAAGCATTATACTGGTGCCATAATTCTCCATTGGCAGGGCATGCAGGTTTGAGAAAAATGCAAGAGATGTCTAGGAAAATATTTCTGGTGGCCCACATTAAAACAAGACTCAGAGAATTACGTAAAGTTGTGTGAGAACTGTGCACGTATCAAGGCAGAGCATGGGAAGAAGAGAGGGTTGTTACAACCACTACCAACCCCGGGTCAGCCATGGACTTCCATTTCGATGGATTTAATTACGGATTTACCTCCTGATAATGGTTTTGATACCATTTGGGTAGTGGTGGACTTCATGTCTAAGCAGGCTCACTTTGTTCCATGTGTAGGAATACCAGGAGCAGGAAAGTTGGCGGAGTTATTTTGCAACATGTGGTCAGATTGCATGGGTTACCAAAGTGTATCATTTCGGATAGAGGTTCACAATTCACCTCCAGGTTTTGCCGTGCCTTTTGTCAGATGCTGGGAATCAACTGTGCGCTCTCTACTAGCTATCACCCTCAAACTGACGGGCAGACAGAGCGTGTGAATCAGACATTAGAGCAATATTTAAGAGGGTATTTGGGAGATGGCATAGATTCCTGGGTACAAGCCTTATGGTTGGCAGAATTCACCTACAATAATACCTATCATACCTCCCTGGGAATGGCACCAAATGAATGTTTATATGGTCAAGTGCAGAATATGCTACCAGAACATTTGCCAGAAGTAGGGAACATGCCAGTGTTACACGAGCGAAAGCAGTTGCTTTTGGAGGTCAGGAAAAATGCACGGGAGAATCTGGAACAAGCAAAAAGACAATATAAGATTCAGGCGGACAAACATCGACAAGCAGGTCCCATATTTGCAGTGGGGGATAAGTTGTGGTTGTCCATGCGTAATCTAGCCTTGATAGGTTCACAGAAATTTCTACCTCATTTCATTGGGCCCTACAAGATAATTAAATGTGTGTCTGCCACTGCCATGAAATTGCGTTTGCCAAAAAATGTACCTATCCATCCAGTATTCCATGTATCTTTACTTAAACCCGCAGCTCCGGGAATGACGACTAAGAGACCTCCAGCCATCATGAAAGAAGGTCAGATGGAGTATGAAGTGAAAAGTATTCAGGATGCCAAGAAAAGAAATCAATGGTTATGGTACTTAATCCAATGGAAAGGATATGGACAGTTTCTTGGGAGCCGGCGGAAGGAGTACATGCACCAATGTTGGTTAAACAGTTTCATCAGCAACATCCGGATAAGCCAGGTCCTGGGAAGGGCCCTCGGAGAGGAGGTAATGTTAGGAATAAGGGCAGACCATGTGGTTCAGGGGCTAAGAACGGGCTAAAACACTGAAAAGACTACAATTCCCAGCAGCCCTTGGGAGACTGGGTAGTTTACTGCCGTGCGTGCGTGGGCCAGCTGATCCTGATTATCAACGGTTTATGAAGGGCCCACGACGCACGGCAGGTGTGGCTTATTTTGGATTCGGAGGACGAAGCTGCGTCGGAGAAGTCAGGAGCCGCTCGTTCATGGAAATTGCAGGAATGCAGAGGCGGCGGGCGTGAGCAGGTTTGCAGTCTTGAGAGGAATTATCAAGGCAGCTGCTACAGGCTACTGCAAGCATCGTCAGGAAAGGCTCTGGAGCCTCCCGGACCTAAGATAAGTGCGGGAAGGGCTTTATTTCTTTTGAAAATGCACACACTGACCGCGAGCACGTTATCAGAAGGACTTAAGGCATGTTAGGGTTGGGGCAGCTCCCATTTTTGGACGCATCAAACGTGTGTTCTGGGTTGTTTGAATGTATGTATTATCCCCAACATTACTGCCAATGAGTATGGACTGCTAACTCTATGCAAGTGGAGAAATTACTAAACAAGCACTTAGCACATCTCTAGGTTAAGGCTGAAAGAGTGCATTTTGGCAAAACGATATGCTTATATGTGAAGTACTGTTCATGTTCTTGTTTGTAAGTGTTGCATTAGCCAGCCCAGGGGGCCATGCGTTATGTCGTTCATCATGGGAACATTCCCAGTGTATGTTTCATCCTGCTTACAATGCTTTCTGTTTCATGTCATAGAGTAAGTGAGGTACATGTAATAAGGTGTTCTCAAGGTATATGTTTGTAGGTAACAAGCAGTACTACTGTATATGGTATCAAGTGATCAAAGCATTTCATGTTATGGTGTTACAAGTTATTAATAAGAGTAGGATTTTTCCCTGTGCTTCCCCCAGTCCTATCCAACCTAGGTTTTCCCTTATCCTCTATCTGGTGTCCCTAAACCTCCCTGCCCTGTCCACAACCTCTCCCTAACCCTCCTCCCCCCACTGGCTGCCACGTGGTGTCCTGTCTATTATAGATATCAGGTACCTGTGCCAACCATGGTGGGAGGGTCGACTTCATTCGGCTTCTGTGGTTCGGGGGAGAGTGTCGACCTCTCTTCCCATTATTGTGTATTTTGACAGACAGTCCTTGTTACTGCATGGATGGGTGACTAAATGGGCATCTGATTTTTTTTCCGGAACCATGCTTCTCTCATTGCTTGAAAGTTTTGCACTCAGAGACCATTTTTTGCCTTTTGGTGAATTGTATTCATGTATTTGTAGTCTCCAAAGCAATAATAAAAAAAAGATATTTTTACAGCAACAGTCTGTTTCCTATCCTGGCAGTTACTGAGACAAACCCTGCTTAGCGACAAAGTGAGTAAGAGGTTAGCCCCCTAAGGCCATGTTGCCTATTAAATGAATCCACCATACAAGACCACTTTGAGAAACATGGCCAAAGGGGGCTGGATCCTTGCTCGCTTTGAAACTAAGCAGGGTTGGTCACAGTTACTGCATGGATGAGAGACAGTCCACAGTCACAATTGCTGATTTGTTTCTTAGTTTTAAATATCTCATAAAACATGGCAATCACTTTATTTTCTTTAAACCACACTACTGTCATACCTTGAACGTTTTGCACAGAAAAAATGTCCTTGCCTTTTTCTCAATTGCATTCTGGTAGTTGTAATCTCACAGTCAAGATGGGGGAAAAATGCCACAATTGTACACCTTTTACCTAACTTAGTTCTAGAAGGATGTATATATTGGAGGGACACTATGGTATGTGTACTTTATAAAGCAGAGTATTGTTGAAAGCCAGACATGGGGGTGAGGAGGGGAAATGATTAGAGGGCAAGTACATCATGAGTATGTGCCCTCAATGTAGCAAGAGAGTTTGCAATCCTGAACACTGGTGCAGTTATTTTACTCTGATTGTGGCTGCTTTTCATGGCACCAGCAAAGGATACATGTGAGTGGACAGCACAACTTTTTTTCAGAGGGTGGACGCAACCCTTGGCAAGCTTGCTCAAATATTTAGCTACCAGGATTTTACTCAGGTTGTCCTGTTCCCAGGTCAGACGCCTTCTCACAAGCCCACAAGCACTTGTTTCATATTGTGATTTTGTTTTCCATGAATTAATTTACTACAGATTGATGGTTTTAAAAGGTGAGCAATTTTTATACTTAGCCAGCACATTTATTGGAACATTTCCTCTCTCAGGTTAGTTTTCTTGTATTCATTACTTTTTTTTAAAGTCCAATGATATTTTGTCTTGCACACTTTCATCTAAGGAGTAGGTATATTGAACTGCATGTGTATGTTTCACTTTAAGGTGTATGTTCTCTTACTATGCATATATTTGTAGAGGAGTAGCCAAATTCCTTTACACCAAGTCCCACCCCTCTGCTAGCTGTGTGCTGGAGACCAGAGGTCATGCCAAGTTAAATACCAGTAACTGTGACAATTCCGTGGGAAGTTCTCGAAACAAGGTATCCATTAAGAAAATCTTATATATCTCTGTACCCCCGAAGAGATGATGACCCAATGGGAGCATTCCCCGAAAGACAGATGGTCTCTTGAAAGAAGCGCCTGAAGAAGTGGAAAGAAAAGGTTGGTGAGAGAAGACAATGCATAGACAATACAGAATCTGATGTCGAAATAAAGCATTGAGTAAGCTTTTATGTGCGGAATGAAGAGCACTGCAGAAAACACAAGCTGTTTTACAATTGTACAGACACTGCAATGCAAGTAGGCTAAGTATTCTTAAGGTTAGCTATACGTATTATATAGACTGTAGGAAGTGCCACCAAAATATGTGTATATAGAGTTCTGGACATTCGTTGATACGATTTTAGTAAGCGAGTCTCCATGAAGTAAGACAGATTGGAAGAAACGTTTGTGTTGCAGAAAATTAAAGGCTTGAATCCGAAGCAAGACCAAGGAGGCTGTCTGGCTTGATGTCAAAGACTGGAAGCAGCGAAGAACCAAGGCCAAGTTCAAAGACAATGTGAATGGCAAACGTCATGAGTGATGAAAGATATTGGGCTAATTGGATGGGGAGATACGGTCAAGTTCACCCATCAGCACCTGGGGTACCAGCTTACGTGCTGCTAGAGCATCAAATGTTCCAGACGGGTACAAGCATGCCTACCAATTGTAGAAGTCTGTATAACGAAGATCTGTATAGTTTGAGAGCCAATGAAGTGTTATGTTTCTAATTACTGTTGAAGATGACTTGCAATTAGGGAGGGCATGAGCGCCCACCTGACTAAACAAAGCCACTCACGATCCTATCCCAATTTGAAGGTATACTTAGATGTTCCCCTTAAGCCTATCATAATCCCTTGTACGTTTTCTTAGTTTGCCATGTAGGGTGACATCATGTATGAAAAGGTTTTGCTATATCGGGAGGATAGCTCAGGGGCAATGTGCTTGCCTTGGAAGCAAGATGACACAGAAAACACAGGTTCAATCCCCGGGTCCGTGCTTAGAAACCTCTATGTTATAAATAACCTGTCATATCATATAAATGTGATTTTTCATGTTAAACTATGAGATTATGCTGTGCGATGTCCGTTGTACTCCCTATTTTAGATAATTGAAAATAAAACAGAGTTATTTGCCAACTTCCTGAGTCCATCTTACTGCTTCATGTAAGAAGTTATTTTCCATCCCATCCATAGTACGATGTGCTACTTTGAGTAAAAGAGCCTCCGGGTTCAGATTTATGTGTGCCTGCTTTTTATTTTCGCTATCAGGCAAAAGTACCTTTGCATATGTTATTTTTGCACCTGGAATTTTTTTTCCTTTTACCTGCTGCTTAAATGCGATTACTAGTGGTTTTGCAATGTATGACAACAATCACCAAGAGAACGGCCATTAAACAAGAGGCTTGGATCATGCTGTTTAACCAAAGTGTGTGATCCTCTGCTAAAGATTTAATCACACAGGGCATTAACTTAACACACTGGGAGTTCTCAAAACCTGCAATATTTTATGCATAATCAAAAAAAGAGATATCTTTAAAGCTACAGTGACATCAGGGGTGAAATATCACTGGTGACCCAGATCTCCCATCCATACAGTAACTAGGGCCTACCCTGCTTATCTTCTAAGTGAGGAAAAGGCCACCCCCTTAGGGCAGGGTGCCGAATAATTGAGCCAAATTTTACAAAACCACTTAGGGCAACATGGCCTGAGGGGGTAGGACCCTTCCTCACTTTGAAGCTAAGCAGTACTGTGTACATATTCATGGGTGCCAGCTTCTGATTTTTGCTATGGGTGCAGAAAGTACCTTGGCATATGTTATTCTTGGAGCCGGTAATTTTTGTCCTGTTTCCGTGCTGCTTAAATGTGGCTAGTTGGGGCTGTGTGATGTATCACAACAGTCACCAGGAGACCGGCCATAAAACAAGGGGCTTGTAGCACGGGACAGGACATTTTGGCACAGCCAGTTAGGCGCACGCCGTTATGGTGCGTCCTTTTCGCCGCAGGTCCCATTTGGGTGCACCCAGTTAGATGCAGCCAGTTGGGCACAGGGACCTCTCGGCACAAAGGGTGTTTTGGCAAAAGAGGTCACAATTGGCGCGACATGAACCTGCAGGCACTATGCTTTGTACATCCCAGCGCACGGATGTTTTTGGCACGAGAGGTCACAATGGGCATGGGCCTGCAGACACTTTGCTTTTTGTAATGTGTATTAAACGTGAACTAAGTTCATTTACTGCAACATTATACACAGGATGGGACATGTATTACACTGTTGTTGTAGAGTTGAACACCTATTAACCATGAAACACATTTATTTACTGCAACTTTATGAAACAGAATGCAACATGCATTACACTGTCTCTGGCCAATATTATACAACTGAAAAAAATTAAGAAAAACACATTTGTGCTGAATGTTGCTTTCAAGAAACCTGCCCTGCTCTCCTAGTGTGTCGTGTATAAAAAAACAAAAAAAATATAAAACAACAAAAATAAAAAAAGGCTCTTTTCAGAGCCGCCTTTCACAGTTAAAAAATAGAAGTGAAAATAAAATAAGCAGGGCCCTGTGTATTTTTTAGAAGTCCGCGGACAGTCCGCGAACATCTAACATTTTGGAGTGCTGCCCTATCATAACCATTGCAGTTTTATCTGGAAGGAAGTGATGGTTCTGAAAAGAGCCTTTTGGTGGTGTTTGTTTGTGTTTGAAAAATTTGAAATCCTCAACACCTACTACATAATGGATGCTGTAATTCCAAAAAAGGTCACAATGCATTTTGTACATTTCTCCGAAAAATCTGATTGCCAGCATAAGTAAGATGGACTCCATCTCTGCGAAAAATGTATGTACTACGAAACATGATATTTCCATTGGGAAAAGAGGACATGCCAAAATCTCTTAGAAAGGCACAAACAGCCTTATTGACATTGCGCCTTTCTTTCTCCATTTGTGGACCAAATGAAGAAGAACAAAGCCACATTTGATAATTTGGAAACATGTCCATGACCTTCCCAAGTCCTTCTTTCACTGCAAATTGCAAAGAAATTCCAGACACATGTCCTAAACTGTTCCCTCCACCACGAAATACAATTATGTCTGGATGTTGCTCTGTCTCCAAAGTAGCACAGAGAGGTTGCAAGTGCAACCACTTCATTCCACGTACTCCATGCCAGTGCACTTCCACATGTGGGAATCCAAGATCTACAGCTACTCCACAGCTTTCTGCATGCACCTTCAACCAATGTATCCACAAGTCTCCCAAAATCCAAACAATCTGTTTTCTGAAACACACAGCCATATCTATCTGTTCTTCTCTCAGCAAAAAGAGTATCTGAGAAACTCTCTCCTGGCACAACACACCCACTAAACTTTCCTGACCAATCCCTTTCTCTGCTCGTTCTGATTTGCATGGCTCCCCAACCCAAAATCCCAGTATGTAACACCCGATGTATCGTAACATGGACAGTCCTTCTACCATTTTAATTTCACTTTCTGTGCCATTCCCTCATTGGATATAGCTAAGACGTCACATGAACATCCACCAATCACATCCAAGACCTCTACATCTAACTGCATCAGCATAGATCAGCACTTCAAATGTACTGTTAATCTCTCTGAGTACAAGTGTCATATCATTGGAAAGCACCTTCTACCAGAAATACTGTACATGTCTCAAGATTTCTACTTGCAGCTGCATGCATATCCATATGCATGAACACAAACTACAGGTATGCATATTTTCTGTATAGTACATGTATAATTCTTATAGATTAATATAAAAAGATTAACTGACTTTTAGCTTGCATAATCTATAAAATTAATTAACTGTCATTTTTTCCATCTCCTAAAATCAACTGTCACTTCCAAACCTATCTGCTATTTAATTTCTTTTTACACACACATTTTCAAAGAATGTTGAACTAACATATT
This sequence comes from Ambystoma mexicanum, assembly GCA_002915635.3. NCBI lineage: Eukaryota > Metazoa > Chordata > Amphibia > Caudata > Ambystomatidae > Ambystoma > Ambystoma mexicanum. The sequence goes on along the minus strand of CM030321.1, from coordinate 836,137,840 downwards.
TAAAGTACAATATGAAGAGTTAACATACTGAAACAAAATTGTATGCACACAGAATGTTCAAATATCAAACAACAATACTTGTACAAAAACATAAACATGTATTTACTTATATTTATATAGTGCGCAAGCATCCCATGGCATTGAGGCGCTGTTACTTACAAGAGCTTAGTTACAGAAATAGTGGTTTTCAGTGGTACATTATGAATTCCACAAGGCCTACAAATGATATTTTGGTTGGTACAGTTAGTCATTACAATACAGTTTATGCATTAAGAACATATGATATGTATACAACTGGTGCGCGACTGAATAAGATAGTTTTCATGCTTTTGAGGAAGGCGGTGAAGGTAAATGTCAATTAAAAAAATCAATGTCTAAATTAAAAACAGTGCTATATACAAACAAAATTACTAATTTGTTTCCTTTACAATTGCAGTGAAGACCATTCTCCTGAAAAGAAGCAGCCGAATTTGAAGTACAAAGAACAACTAAGAAGAAACCTGCTCATTTCAGAAATAAAGTAAGTTGAATACCACCATATTATTTCTTTTATTATTCAAACACACTGTAAGGTTAATTCATGCTATTTCTGTGCCTAAAAATAGAGATTGTGCACCATTCTGTCTACAAATCCCCATTTCTTAAACAGCGATTTACAGGCAGAATGGCGCACAATTTCATATTTTTCGACACACAAATGACCCAACTCAGGCCCTAGAATGTTGATATTATAGAACAAACAACTGTTTTAATTGTATACCATTAGATTTACTATGTTTACTTCTCCACACCACTATCTTACTTTCTACTGTCATCTGAACCCCAGTTTAGTAGCACATAAATTCAAGAATACCCATCCCAACCAGTTGTAGTTGCCCAATGCACAATCACACACCATTACATACATCTTTATCATCTTACTCAGACACTCATGCACACAGCACACATACATTAAGAACACCGCAACCCATACCTTCTTTATTTTTTTCAATAGACCCTAAAGAATGCCTACCAAAAATCAAGTCCGTAGAAAGCAACGGAGAAGCAGAGCAAATGAAAATAGAAGTGTCCAAAACAAGCATCCATCTCTAGCAGAATTTGTAAAAAAAGTTAAAACAAAACAGCTAATACAGTCATTTAGTGACACAAAACAAGCTTCAACTGCAGAAACTTTGCCTCCTCTATCAAAATGTAAAACAAACCAGAAAAAATAAATTTTACAAAAAATCGGCTACCCCTACAGATAAAACTGCTCCTATAAATCTTGATAAAGTGCAAAGTAAGCATACCAAAAAAGTATTTTAGCCAAAATGTTCCGTCACAAAGTCCTTCAAAATCTTATAAAAACAGGAGAGAAATCAGGTTCAATGCTTAAAACCTATCGTAGGAAATTAATCTTAGAAGCGTTGATGGACAGTGCAATTCTTCTCAAAAGAAAGTTATTTATTTTAGTGTTAAACAAAATGAAACCACTAACAAAACTAATGACTAAATTACAAAAAGACTTTCATACAATTCAACAGAAACTTCTTAAGTATCTGTGGAGGTGAATGGAGTCACACTACAAGCACAGAACCATACTTTAATGAAGAAGCATACAAACAAAAGCAAACAAATACAATTGCCATACATAGCAGTGGACGAGGTTATGAAAAAGTTAATAATACCATAATGGAACAAGAAATACTGCTTACAAAAATATCCCCAGAAAACTTAGAATTACCTCTCCATTCAACTGAATCAGAACGTCTAGTATACAAATGGCCATGCACGTCAATGTGTAACTTTCCCAAACAATCTTTCAAGTCTTTACGCCAATTCCTCAATCAATATGTGAAAGGCAAAGACAAAATTCAAATTAAACTTCTGCAAAACATCGATACCTGTGCAGTGTGCAAGTACACAGGACTACAAGGACATTCATTGGCCTGCATTTCAGGACCTACTTGCAAAACCACCTTCCATTATATCAAAATGATATCAACACATCATTCAACTATAAGAAATCTAGTCTATAAACTGTATTATGCTAAAAGTCCTGCTTTAGCACTAGCCAATTTAAATAACATTCTTCTACATGGTACAGCAAAAGACCTTCTTGAAGAAATAGACTATATCCAGAAAAAATATTTTGGAAGTGAAAGCCACTTACAGAATGAAATAGCTTTAAAGCAAATGAGCAACAATTCTATGCATGGCAACCTTCTACTACACACATACAAAAAAGAAATACTGAAATTTAAAAGTACATCTGCTGAAGTACCAAACCATGTGTGTGTATGTTGCCGTAGAACTTTTTATAAAAGTAACACAAAAACTGTAGACCTAACATACAAAATAGAAGACAATGAAGATTCTAAATGGTTTGAATTAGCTCTCTACCTTATAGCAGAAAACAAATACAAAATAACTGACCCCTTAATACTTTGCAGTTACTGCACTACAAAACTTGACAACAACCAAACTCCTTCACGTGCTATCACAAATAATTTGGAATTATTTCCACTACCAAAACCCCTACAACAACTTAATTTATATGAGAGCATCATAATTCAAACAGTGCACCCATTTCAAGCAATAATACGCCTTCAACCAAAAACAGCAAAATTACCTCCCTCTGAATTAGTGAAAGGTATTCGGGGAAAAGTAGTGTATTTACCATTAGATCTGAAAGAAAATGTGCACACTCTAGGAGTGCAACGTCCAATGTAGCAATCTTTAATTATCTTAGTAAATGGTGTACCTACAAAGGACAAAAAAATTTGGCAACAACTGGTAGATTTACATAAAGTTAGACAAGCCTTGCAATATCTAAAAGACAATAATGAATACTACAAAGAAATTAATATTGAAGAAAACTTGAAGGATACCACTGAAATAATTCAAGAGACACAAGAAGCTGGTCAATTTTAGCTCCTAGATCCTGCTACAATATCCAATACTTTAGACCATTATACAATTCACCCATTGCACTCTAATGACACGATAGAAGATGCACTAGAAATGTACCAAATGCGTCAAACAAAAGGATCACCAATCAGCATATGGGAAAAAAGTATAGAAGCACGTGCTTTTCCTCTACTCTTTCCTACTGGCAAAGGAGGAAGGTACGATGATAGACCTATTCAAATATCAGCATCAGAATACCGCTCATTACGGATGTATTCTGAAGATCCCAGATTTAGACAAAATGTGGAATACATATTCCACCTACTCTTTGAAAGTGAACTAGCAACTTTATGTTACGGAGTTGCACACATATTAAAATCAGGATCACACTTTCAAAATATGACAGCTACACAATTATTACAAAAAGTGCAACAAAAGGATGAGGTTTTACAATCAAATATTACAAATCTATTAGCAAATATGCGTGGTACTAAAGAGTACTGGTTTCGACGTCATGGAGATGTACGTTGTATGATCAGAAACCTTGGCCCACCCACTTGGTTGTTACATTAAGTTGTGCAGAATATGCATGGGAAGATTTACATGATTTCCTACGCATATCAAATAAAAACAAAACAAACATAGATATACTAACACCTGGAGAACTTTGTTCTTTGGATCCTGTTAATGTTTCAAGATATTTTCACCATCGCTTCATTGCTATGCTACATTTTATTTGTAATAAAACTGTTCCTCCCCTTGGAGAAGTGCAACACTTCTTTTGGAGAAAAGAATACCAAGCCAGAGGAGCACCACATATCCACATGCTTTTATGGATTAAAGATGCTCCTAAATTTTGGTCAAAACAGTGATGCCACTGTTTTACAGTTTATTGAAAAATATGTCACTTGTGAAATTCCATCAGAAGCCACAAATAGTGATCTTCATGCACACAATTTTACAATTTCAAAGACACAAATGTGGACAAATATTGTCGTCGCAAATACAAAAACAAAGGGAAATACTACACCAAATGCCGATTTGGTTTCCCTAGACCGGTTACAAATACAGGTCAAGTAAACAACTTCATGTCTTCAGTTAGACATAGTGTTAAAGGTAAATCACCTAAAAATACATATTACATAAAAAGAAAGAAGAAGAAAAATATATCAATGATTATAATGCAATCATTGCCCACTTATGGAATGCAAACATAGATGTGCAGTACATTGCAGACAATTCCACTGCAGTGGCACGCTATTTTACAGCATACTTAACAAAAGCAGAAACAACAGAGCTCCAAGACCTCCGGAATGATTTGTCATAAAACAAAACACTGTCTCAGAAATGCAGGTTGGGCATAAAAATGCTCTCCCATAGAGAATGTGGCTCCTATGAAACAGCAGATCGTTTAACTAGTACTGCTTTGTATGGAAAATCTGAAAATATAGTATGGCTAAGTCTTGGTCCTGCTAAATCTAGAAAAAGAGTTCTAAAATCATACGAAGATATAGAAACAATAGCCAAACATGACCCAACAGCCAAGACATTTTAAAAACAATTATTGGACACATACTACCCAAACAGAAGTAACACTTTGGAAACCATGTGTCTATACCACATAGCCCAAAACTACACATACAAAAATAATATAAAACCTGATGAAAAAAAAGGTAAATACAGAGTGACAAATTGTGAAGGCAGCTTAGTAAACTCACCAAACAAATTTAATTAATCATATCAAATTGTCATTAAAGACTCCTCAACATAAAGAAGTATATTACATGTCCCTGCTACAACTCTTTAAACCATGGAGAAAAGAAGAAGAAATACTAGATAACTATGACTCATATGAAGATGCTTTCAAAGCAAATGAAAGCACTATAACTGATGTAAACTTTACACAGTACAAAACAATGTTGCACAATGAACAGCAACACGAAGAAGAACTCCAGCCCAACTAGATAAGGAACTCCGACAGTAGTCAACCTTCTGTAACAGGAAGCCAAGAACACTGGGAGAGCCACTAATAACAAATGAGGCAGAATTAGCTATGATAGAAGTAGAAAACACCATGTGTCAGTATGAAGATAAAGAAGACTTAACTATACTACAATCAAAACTAAACAATGAGCAACGTAGCATTTTTCAAGAAGTAACAAAAGAAATTGCACATGGTGTACAACATGAAAACAAAGAATGCACCTGCCAAAATTACAAACCTATACTACTGTACGTCAGTGGTGAAGCTGGTTCTGGCAAAACATTCCTAATCAAAATCATTAGTAAGTTCCTTCAACAATTGACAAACAACAAACTGTCAGCTGTTGTCACTGCCCCCACAGGTTTAGCTGCCTACAACATAGGTGGTGTCACTTTACACCGATTACTACTCCTGCCAGTAGAACACCAAAACAAATTAGACTATTACAAACTTTCTACAGAAGCTGCAATGGAACTACGCAGAGTATTAAACAAATGAAAATGCTACTAATAGATGAATTGAGCATGGTCTCCAACCTAATGTTGGCTTTGATTCACCTCAGATTACAAGAAGTACTCAAAACAGACTATGAAGAGCTCTTTGCAGGAAAACACATTATTGTTTTGGAGATCTTCTTCAATTGACACCAGTAAAAGGTGAGCCTATTTTTAAAACATTAGGACACAAACTCTGCCGTAAAACTGTTGGCAGCATTGGAAATGTCAACCTTTGGCAACATTCCAATACAGAGAATTAACAGAAAACATGCGGCAATCTGCAGATCTCACTTATGCCAACATTTTAAAAAGTATTAGAGTTGGTATACTTCTAAAGAAGCACAATCAATATTGAAAACCCGGCACATTCATGCACTTTATGGCGATAATGCATGTGCTACAGATGAAACAATTAGCCCACAAAAAATGTCAATTGTATGGCCTTAATTCCAACTCTTGCAAGCTGTTTCAAATTCAATGAAACAATGTTAAAAATGAAATGCAACCAATATTGGAAATTAGCGCCACAGACAAACTAGATGTACATGGTATGACACTACCCATGTGTGAACGAGCCACATCAAGACTAAATAGTTTAGAAAATACAATCTCCAACACTGCTGGATTGGAAAAAATATTAAAATTATCCTTAAATTGCAGAGTAATGCTTAAACGTAACCTTTACATGGACCAAGGACTAGTTAATGGAGCACTGGGCACAGTTGTTGTCTTTCAAACATACCCATGTGACAACAACATTCAGTTTGTCAATATTCTCTTTGAAAAACTTTCAGAAGTAAAAAGGATAGGATGCTCAACAGCTCGATTCCTTCTCTTCAAAGACATGTATGTACGCAGAGAACAATTTTCTCTAACTCTTGCATACGCAGTCACCATTCATAAATCACAAGGTCTTACCCTAGACAAAGCATTATAGACATTGGTAACACAGTCTTTAAAGAAGGCATGAGCTATCGTAGCACTATCACGCTTACGTACACTTGACGTCTATTTCTAATCAACTTTGATGCAAGTAAAGTAAACGCTGATATTCCTTTGCATTTT